>CM042162.1:11124166-11131655 GCA_023376005.1 Doryteuthis pealeii
AGGTTCCCGTCCGACAAGAAATACCTGAAGAAGACTGGAGGGCATATCGGCCGAAACGTTGTACAGATAACAATAAAGATGAGGACAATAGTCCGAATAACGCAGATAATAGTAATCATCAAGCCTCATCTCAAACATTCAGAGAAATAGTAAATTAGTTTGTTTTGCTTTTTTTGCTTTTTTTTTTTCAAGTATCTGAGACATACTAATTCACAAAGTCCTTACCCAGGGAGCTATCCTTCCAGGCAGAACCTACCTCAATTTCCTAAAAGGGTTAATTGATTGTCCGATGCCCGAGGTACCCCTATAAGAGGAAATGCCGACAGGACACGACAATCTTTCTACCTGTTCTCCCCGAGGAGTTTTGTTTCCTGGGAAGGGCAGATTTAGTCAAAGACACTGAAATAGACATACCATCCTAAATGTTTTCTTTTTTTTTTTTTTTAATAATTAGATACAAAATTATTGTTTTTCCTTCCAAATAGAACCCGTTCTTTGTATTCTTGATGTTATCAACGTTTGATGCTATACATTCTTCAGCCATGCCGGCTACTGTACTGTTGGAGAATGTAACGCTGGTGGCTGAGCAGTCCATGACATGCAACACTCCACTATGGGCCGTACTTTAGCTAGACGGATGTTCGAAGAGTCCCCTCCGATCAATCGGCTGGTCATGTCAAGCCCTAGCACCTATATGGTTGTGGCTCCCTATTTCTCTTATGGCAAGCCCCAACCATTTTTATCATATATACGTGCTAGAAGACGGTGGGTGATGGTATTAGTATCCTGGGTATGATGTTAAACTCTATCTGATGGTGAGGTTCCAGTTCTGAAGCTTTGCAGAAAGTTCAATTTGGTATTGATTTCAGAAGAAATACCAACGATCTTAAATGCGTTCTATATCGTTTCTGATTGGCTAATTTTTACCGGAAATGCATGCTGCTGCTGTTGGGAAAGTTCAGAATCTGTGTCAAAAATTTACAGCATCAGTCACAAGAGGAAACCGTCAAAATATTAACGTAATAAGAGCAATGTCTTTCTGCAAATATAGATAATTTCTAGGTTGTAATAGTACATGTGTGTGTGTGTGCATTTGTACGTATACGCGTCTAAGCGAGAGAGGAAAGGGACAAGTGGCTATTGACAATAGACGAAAGATTGAACGCATGCGCGTGTGTATGTGAGAGAGAGACAAAGACAGACAGACAGATAGACAACAGATTCAGATGAGAAGGTCTTGACGAAGACTCTTATACTCTCAACCAATGTCACGTTGGACAATTCAGAAACCATTTTTAAGAACCTTGAATCCAATATCAAATATTGGGTAAAATTAAATAAACAATGTTATTCTTAATTTGATGCGAAAGATAAAAAGAGAAGAGAAAAATATACAAAGAAATGTTAGAATTAAAAGGGTTCAGAAAAGGGTGGGAAAATACAAAGAAAAATGGCGGACCTGTCACCATAAATGAATAAACAATAAACAACAATAACAAATAATAGAAAAAGTGAATAATGAGAATCCTTCGTCTTATTTAAGAAAAGGCAAATATCGTGATTCATTAGCCAAAAATTCCGCCCCCTAATTTTTGTTGGTTTGTTTTTTATTATTGGGGTCGGGTGGGGTGGGAGGCGTTATTTGGAATATTATTCTGATTGATGTCATTCCGAATGTCGTCATCCAGGAATTAAAAAATTCTTCATTTTTCTTCAACCTTCACATTTCATCATGTTTTTGATCCCTCTATATTTTTAAATCAACATCTTTCTTCTCCTCCTGATTATCTCCCCTTCCACTCTTTGTCCTTCCCAGAATTCAATTCCATTTGCGCTTCCTTTCATTCCTGTCTTCTATGAATTCCTAATTTGTTCATTTTCAATTTAGAATCTGAGATAATCTTTATCTATTAATTATTTTCATTATTATTTATAGATCTGATATTTATCATGGATATTGCTCTGACCCCGGCTCCCTACACAGTGTATGCCAAGTTGACCTTTATGATCGGTTTGAGGGTCAGTGGGGTCACCAGATTGCAAAATAGACCAGTACTGACTAATGTGAGTGTGCGTGTTTATGTGTGTGTTTTAGGAGGCATTTTTCTTTTCATTTAAAGAAATTCCTTTAAACACGTCTTTGTTTCCTTTTATATCACCCTCACTTGTTGCGTCTTAATTTCGCTAGGATGGTCAGCTGTGTACTGTGGCCGAGGCGATAAAAGTGTTTACTAGTGTTTCACTGTGTCTGCTGAAGTCCCGGTTTCGACGAGGGAAATCGTTAGTATATACCGCTGATGAGACTTAATAAAGTCGAAACAGTCTGTACGGTATTCTACACACCGAGCCATCCTTTGCCGGGACTTGTCAAGTTCATTTTCGTATCGAATTTTATTACATGCGTTGTAAGTGCCTTCAAGTTATTCAGCAACGTTATTCACTTCGCCGAAGGGACGGTCTGTTTGTTATTATTCTCCCAATAACACCCCCTTACCTATTATGGTAGAGGCGTGTATTTTATCACTTGACAAGCTTAATTTTTTCAGCTGTTGTAAGGCTTCACTAGTGTTTCAAAGTCCCGGTTTCATTTCTGTATCTTGATGAGACTTAATAAAGTCGAAACAGTCTGTACGGTATATACACTTGTCAAGTTCACTATGTATCGAATTTTATGCGATACATGCGTTGTAAGTGCCTTCAAGTATATATATATATATATATATATATATATATATATATATATAGTTAGGTGCGCGTGGTGTAATGGTTAAAGTCATGGGAAATGTACCCGTCGCCCCGAGTTCAAATTCTGGGCGTGGTAATTGCATTTCACTTAGCTCTAATATCCTTGGGAAAGGTATGAATCCTATTCTCCTCCACCTATGGTAAATAGTAGGACAGACTGGGCTCTTTAACCTTGGTTAGGCAACCGGTCTAGGAGAAGGAAAACTCTGAATTCAAACCTACTGAACCCCGCTTAAGAAATTGACCTTGTGTCGCATCCTGGTTGTGCGGAGGGGTTGGTAAATATATATATAAGTTAGGCTTGCGGGGAAACAACGCTTAGTTACTGACAGTTGCTCGCCTATTTTCAGTGTATATATATATATATATATATATATATATACTAGAAAAAACGTGACTCGTTGGGTCAACCATTGAGCCCGGATTAGATTATTGGAAAAATCTCATGATAAAAATATTTCGCTAATTTAAAGTTTTCCCAAACTGTCCAAATAAGTTATTTAAACTGGAAATTTAACCAAAGGAAAAACAAGACAAGGGTGACTTAGTTAATCTCTAATTACAGGTAATTAGGATTTTAATCATGGATATCTATGACAATCTCTCGACAACCTTACCCTATTATTCATTGCTCTCAGGAGGTCCTCAACACAGCATCCAGTATCTGCGCTGAGTTGGTTAATGTACGTCATTGCTCAACGGTCCACACTGGCGTGCTGTTGCTGGTTTCCATAGAAAAATGTAACTTACGAATTTGTCCTTGATCCTCCAGCAGTGTGCAGCATGTCTTGTTCTTGCTCGGATGGTTCGTGTGATTAATGGCAAGTGGCATACAGCTGCTTTCTCGTGGGGTGTTGCTTCCACAACTTGTTTAAAATTACATACTGCATTCTTGAGCAGTTCCCACTTAGCTTATTCTCTAGGCGTTACGTTAGTGTCCAAGTGGTGCAGTCGTACAATAGCAACAATACAACTATGGCTTGGAAGAAAACTCTTTTCACTTAAAGGGTGAGGGGAGGCAACGTTTGCTCATTTGAATAAAATTCCACAATTCTTAAATATCTAAAAAAACTCAGTAACTACTTTTACTCAACATGAAATATTTTTTAATTAAATGAAGTAAGTTTAATAATCATGTTAAATCAGACATGTTTTCCGAATCTTTATAAATTCAAATTTTTTTTTTTTTTTTACTAACAACTGTTCTCATTTGTTTACAGCAGACTATAAAAAGAATTACTGGAAGCAAATAAAAAAAGAGTCGTCTTCAGCTATGATTTTTTTAAAAAAGATTGTGCTACAGTTTTTTAGGGTCATTAACTTAAACAGTAAAAACGCCTTTTGGGACGAATTTAATTGTTTAAAAGTGTATTAAAAATATTAGATATGGAATTTTAATTTTTTTTTTATCTGATGCCCATTATGTTACTGTTTTTCAAACTAAAACAAAATTCTGACCTTAAATAATGGATTTAAATAATATTAAATCGTTTTTAAATTGAAAATAAGCCAATGAAATACAAAGTAATATTGTATTTTAAGAATATTATATGCACTACTATGCTAGAATTAATTCATTTGTGTGTGTGTCGGTTGCGGTCGAAGATCCAGGCAAGGGAAAAAAATTCAAAAGACCTGATATTTACCATGGATATTGACTTGACCCGGCCGACAACACAGCTTATGCCAAGTTGACCTTTATGATCGGTGTGGGGTCACCAGATTGCGAAATAGGCCATTACTGACAAATGTGTGATTCCGACTGTGATATGAAGTCCAAAAATGCTTTTAACCTCACTGAATAGACCATGTCAGATCCCATATGTGTGTGCGAAGAGAGAAAAAGAATATATATATATATATATATATATATATATATATATATATATATATATAAGTAAAGAAATATAACAAAGACTTAGAGATTTAGCTTTATAGTCTATTTCAGGGAGCTTAGACAAAGTGTCTAACTCTCCCGATTCATCAAATTCGCATCTGATGGGTCGGGAGAGTTAGACACTTTGTCTAAGCTCCCTGAAATAGACTATAAAGCTAAATCTCTAAGTCTTTTGTTATTTCTTTACTTATATATTTGCTCTGTGACTCTAACTTTAAGAGCACACATTGAGCTCTCAAACTGCGACAGGTTTTTTTTAAATAGAACTCTTGTGTCGTAAGGAAGATTTCTTCTCTGGAATTTCGGATTATATATATATGTATGTATCAAGACTAAAAAATCCGTGTAAACAGAGGTCATTCTCTCGAAATATTGGATGAAATAAAATACAGCTTAACACATAACACCCAACGCAGCTTCTCATTTAATTCACACTTGACAAGCTTTGCACTAAACCCAAAAGATATATTATCGACATACATATATATATATATATATATATATATATATATATATATATATAAGCCAGTTTTTCTTCTGATAGCGTTTGACAAGACACGGGTAGCACATTAGATCATCTTAATGGGGTCTAACTGGCGAGGCGGGTATTATGTTGAAAGACCGAAACCCCCCAATGAACCAGTTAATAGCATAACTGACGACGCTACACAGCACAGTTGAGTCAGGCGTATTTCAAATAACACACACACACATGCCGCTGATGAGACTTGATAAAGTCGAAACAGTCTGTACGGTATTCTACACACCGAGCGATCCTTTGCTGGGATTACACTTGTCAAGTTCATTTTCTATAAGAAAAAGTATCGAATTTTATGCGATACATGCGTTGTAAGTGCCTTCAAGTAAAAATGTAATATAATTATATATATATATATATATATATATATATATATATATATATATATAGAGAGAGAGAGAGGGGGGGAGATTAATCGAAGTCTGAAGAAACTACTAGAAGAACCTAAACGTGTTGCTGAAGTAAGATTAAAAAAATTATTCTAATAAACATAAATCATTTTGCAGACCTTCTTTTGTATAAGATATTTAATTTTTTCCCTTCGGACCCATAACTATACTTAACAATATCAAGTGTTACTTTGACAGGATTCAACCAATATTGAGAACTCAGACGTATAAATAAAGAAAAAATAAAGAAAGTGGGAACATCACACCATCAAGACCGAGTGTGAAATATTAAAATTCAAAAAACTACAAAAATAGGACTGAAGAGACAATAATTCCAAATAAATTTATATTCTCGACAATGTATATATCATCATGTAAAAATGGAAATTGGAAATGAATACGACAATATGAGGAAGAATGAATAAAGAAAAGAAAGAATGGAATGGATAATAAAAAATGAATTTAATCAATATCCCTTACACATGTGTTTCGGTCAGTTCATCTGTGTAAGAATATTTCGCACACAGTTGAGTCGACCTTCATCAGAGTGAAATTTTATTTTGAATGATATATATATATATATATATATATAACGGAATGACGGTTTAAGTTTTTTCTTTCTTTGAAAGTTAAATATTGTTCTGTATTTAATCCAATTTATTGATTATTATACATTGAGCTCTCTTTAGGGATTTATGAAAATCTTGTATGCATATATGTTTGCACCTACAAGAGCATACAGTATGATTATACAGTGACTTACTACCAGTCATCTGGATACCTTACACACACACACACACACACACACATATATAATCATTTAAGTCATGGGAAATGGACTCGTCGCCCGAGTTCAAATCCTAGACGTGGTAATTGCATTTCACTTAGCGCTAATACCCTTGGGAAAGGTATGAATCCTGCTCTCCCTCAGCTATGGGTAAATAGCAGGGCAGACTGGGTTCTTTAACCATGGCTAGGTAACCAGTCTAGGAGAATGAAAACTCTGAATTCAAACCTGTTGAACTCCGCTTAAGAAATTGACCTTGTCTCACATCCTGCTCGGGTGGAGGAAGTTGGTAAATATATATATAATCATTTAAGAAGACCTACCCATGATATCACTATCACATAAACAAGGGGAAGGGGTTATTATATTATATATATTCTCATAGCTCTTCTTAATAAATACAAGACTTCGATTTACGATGATGTTACTTTATTAGTAGATCCCCAGACCAGACAATCTGCGCAGTGAGACTCACGGAAGGGGGCTTTCTATCGGGGTTCCGTTTCTCACGGTCTATCTCCAGAAAGCAAGGTCAGAGTGAGGTCAAACGCTGTCACTCACTCTCAAGGCCATCAGCTATACTGATCGCCATAATGATTTCTACACTACCTTAAAAATGTATTAGGGTCCAATTATTATGTAACATATATGTACACATAGCTCTTCTTAATCCTCTTATCTCGTTCTCACTTTTTTTTTCGTTCTTCAAATCAAGAATATTTTGGTCGATAATGATTTGAGGAATTATATTTTTATTTTCTAGCTTCAAGGTTTTTTTTTTCCCCAATCTTTATCGAAATTTAAATATTTCCAAAATTCGCCTTTTCTGTTTTAAGGAAATATTTTCAGCTCAGCTTTGTCTTGATTTCAAATCTTATTTTTCCCTTTAAAAAAATTTCGCCGCGAGAATTCAACACGCTGATTGAAACAATGTTCGTCTATTTAAAGTATGGAAAGAAATTACGCCATAAATTCCCTTTTTAGCAGTTAGCAAAAGGCTCAAGTAGCAATTTTTGTTTTGTTTGTAAATATTTTTTCTTGTTAAGAGAGGGTACTATTTTTCTTTATTTTATATCTTTTTGTTTTTCCTTTTTTTTCGACTCCTTCCCCTGTTCATTATTCTCATCTTCTCG
>CM042162.1:11131755-11151268 GCA_023376005.1 Doryteuthis pealeii
TGTTAAATGTTTTTGAGGGGGGGTTCTTTTTTATATGTAAAAATGGAGAATGGGTGGATTTAGCATAAAATGGGTGAGGGAGAGGGAGAGAGAAAGGCAGAAAGAAAGAGAGGGAAGAGAGGGGAGAGAGGATAAGCCGAAAGAAAAAGATGAGAGAGAGAGAGAGAGAGAGAGAGATAAGAATGAAGAGAGAAGAGACGAGAGAGAGCTTGAGACGTAATGAATAAGAGAATGAATAAGAAAAATGATTATATGAGAGAGAGATAAGAATGAGAGAGAGAGAGAGAGAGACAGACAGAAAGAGACAAGAGGAGAGAGGTGAATGGAGAGATGAGAAGGTGGAGATAGATAGATAGAGAAGAGAGAGGAGAGGAGAGAGAGAGAGAGAGAGGAGAGAGAGGAGAGAGAGGAGAGATTGAAGGGATTAGGAATGACAAAGAAAACAAAAAGATATTAAAATAAGAAAATAGTACCTCTCTTTAACAAGAAAAAATATTTACAAACAAAACAAAATGCTCTTGAGCTTTGCTAACGCTAAAAGGGGAATTTATGGCGTATTTCTCCATTTAATAGACGAACATTGTTCAATCAGCATGTTGAATTGCGGGAAATTTATTTAGGGAAAAATAAGATTCGAAATCAAGACAAAGCGAGCTGAAAATATTTCTTAAAACAGAAAAGGCGAATTTTGCGAACATATTTAAATTTCGATAACGATGGGGGAATAAAAAGAAAACTTGAGCTAGAAAATAAAAATATAATTCCTCAAATATTATCGAACTTTAAATATTTCCAAATTCGCCGTTTTGTTTAAGGAAATTTCAGCTCAGCTTGTCTGATTTCGAATCTTATTTCCATTTATTTCGCCGCGAGAATTCAACATGCTGATTGAAACAATGTTCGTTATTTAAAGTATGGAAAGAAATTACGCCATAAATTCCTTTTTAGCAGTTAGCAAAAGGCTCAAGTAGGCATTTTTGTTTTGTTTGTAAATATTTTTTTTGTTAAGAGAGGGTACATTTTTTTTATTTTTAATATCTTTTGTTTCTTTTTCATTCTATCCCTTTCATAATCTCTCTCTCTCTTTCTCTCTCTCTCTCTCTCTCTCTCCTCTCTCTCTCTCTCTACTCTCTCTCTCTATCTATCTATCTCCACCTCTCTCTCTCTATCACCTCTCTCTCTGTCTCTTTCTGTCTGTCTCTCTCTCTCTCTCTCATTCTTATCTCTCTCTCATTTAATTAATCATTTTCTTATTTCATTTTCTTTATTCATACTGTCTCAACGCTCTCTCTCTCCTCTCTCTCTCTCATTCTTATCTCTCTCTCTGTCCTCTCTCTCTCTCTTTCTTCGGTTTATCTCTCTCCCCTCTCTTTCCTCTCTTTCTTTCTCTCTTTCTCTCTTCCCTCTCCCTCACCCATTTTCTTATTCTTTCCTTTATTATTCCTATTTCTTCATTATTCCTACTTTCATATTTCTGACTAAGCCAGCTCGACGACTTTTTATCTATCTATATCCTCAGTTTGCTAATATCTATCTATTACGTCCTGCTATTATCGATCGATCGATCGATCAATCCATCCATCCATACCATCTCTCTCTCTCTCTCTCTCTCTCTCTCTCTCTCTCTCCTCTCTCCTCTCTGTCATATATATATGAATGTGTGTGTGTGTGAAGAGATGGAAGTGAATCCGACAGTATGTAGTATATTAAGAAAAATTGAAAAGACACAGGTTTAAATAATTTAAGTGGTAAGTTTATTGGCCGATGCTGCAGTGTTTCGATTTATTAATTTGATAATAATTCTATAAAAAATGCACTGAAGATGATCTAATTAATAGATCGAAACACTGCAGCGTCGGCCAATAACCTTACCACTTAACTTATTTAAACCTGTGTTTTTTCAATTTTTCTTAATATACTATATATATATATATATATATATATATATAAGGAACAAGGACAAAACTCAGACAAACGTATGTAGGATATATTTAGATGGGAGAAGAGGTCAAGTGGGTGGGTTAGTGTTTGTGAGGAAAGATTTTGATTGGTCAGACGGGAATCATTGGAAAGAAAGGGAATGAGATAGAAAGCGAAGAGAGAGGATAATCAGTGATAGTGGGAAAATAGATTGTGAAAAAGAGACAGGTTTGTAGCGTCTGGCCAATCAAAATCTTTCCCCACAAACACTAACCTACCCACTTGACCTCTTCTCCCATCCAAACCCTTCCGTCCACCCCCTCCCTTCCGTCCACTTCCCCCTCTATAAAACACTTGTATGATACCTTTGATAATCAATAAAACGACTGATAATGCCGAGCTCAAAGCTCTAGCGAAATATATCCTAGACACTTTTGTCTATATTTTGTTCTTTTGTTCCTCATATCTCTACTACATTCTGTCGGATTTATTCCAATCCTCTTTCCTCATCTAATCTCTATCTCACTCTCTCTCTCTCTCTCTCTATATATATATATATAATATATATATATATATATATATATATATATAGCGCTAAACCAAAGAGATTCTCTTTTAGCGTCTGAAGTGGATCGCAACACTTACAATCACCTCCTCATTTTAACGCACATATCCCCGTGCTACTCATACGCTGAGTTGACGAAGGCCGGCATCAAACCAGGAACCTTGTGGTTCTCATACAGACGCTCTACTGACTGAGCTAAACCAGCACACACACACACATATGTAGTATATTAGGAAACATGAAAAAACACAGGTTTAAATGGGTTAAGTGGTGAGTTTATTGGCCGACACTGCAGTGTTTCGATCTATTAATTAGATCATCTTCAGGGCATTTGTTGGTATATGGTCTGTGATAAGAAATTATTTATCACAGAATAACGAGAAAAGCGAGTGGTAGTCGTTATTCAGTCTGTTTAAAAAAAAATTGAGGTTTGAAAAAAAAAGGACGGTTTTGAAATATGACGTCAAATATTCTATTTTTACGGCGTGGGTATGGGACGATGTATGTATGTGTGTGTATCAAAAGAAAACATTGTTCATTTTTTAGGTGTGTTGTGTGTGTGTGTATAATTTTTTTTTTTGCGACGACAGCGGAAATAACCTTAAGGTTGTGTGTGTGGTGTGTGTCTCAACACACACAACACACACACAACACACAAATATATATATAATTATTATATATATATATATATGCATATGTAATTTGAGAATATTTTATTAAGGAATAATATAAAATTTTTATTTATTTATTTTTTTATTTGTCCCCTCTGGCTCACCCCCATTTGTTTTTTACAAAATTCTTGTACATCTGACTTTATTCGTCACCGGTGTATCCTTAAAAGTACCGGTTGAAAAGGCTTCGTGTACCCCCCCCCATTTATTTTATATTTTATTCCTTAATAAAATATTCTCCCAATTACATATGATTCCTCCACTTTTAGTGTTATACAAATGCTCGTGTACCAAAAAGCTATATATATAATATATATATATATATATATATATATATATATATAAAAATTTTAATGTAAGAATTTCGAACAATTTCCACGCGCGGGAGCAGCCGAGCCGATTTAACATCACGGAAAAAAATTTCAAATATACGACGTTCTCAACTTCTTACAATAAGATGATTACAATATCGCCGTGGGATAAGTACTATAAAAAGAACACTAGTACTTTCAATAACTCTGAGGATGGAATTTTACTTCCGAAAATAATTTAGTTTTGAAAAAAAAAAAAGAAATTTAAATAAATATAATAATTTTCAACACATTGCATTATAAATTGCCTTCAAAAATTTTATTATATATATATATATATATATATATATATATATATATATATATATATATATATATATAGCTTATTTTATTTTCACATTTATCTAAGTCTGCTCATATCTATTTCATTATGTTCATATCTTATGCTTATCAAGTTATTAACATGTTCAGTTAAAAATGAACCTTCTATCTGTCTCATAATCTTACTTGTTGTTAGAACTCTTCTATTATTACTTATTTAGATAATTCTTTTTTATTATGAATTAAACCTTATCATATGTGTGGATAGGAAAGACGTAATTTTTCAAGTGTTTGATGCTATCTAATTGCAGCATTCACAGGAGTTTGGGATAAATTCACAGCGGATGAGTGTGGTCTTGTCTAATCTAATATTTTAATATGACTCAACAGGGGGAAATATTGGATGGAGTCAAATTCTTGAAATAGAAGATGATGTTCGCCAACTACTTAAAATCCTTTTATCTAAGATCTGATGTTTAATAAAAAAAATGCATTGAAAAATAAAGCAAGATATTGTGAAATGAATCATATATTACAAAAGAAAGTCTCAAATTGCTTCCGTTTTTATTATATATACTAGCAAATATATGCACCCTCCGGGTGCAAGTATTTAACTTTTAATGTAATAAAATATTGTATTAAATTAGAAAGACTAATGAAACTAAATAAGAATACAGATAAAAAGATTTGAAACAGAGGGAGTATAATAAAAGATTTGAAACAGAGGGAGTATAATCGAAAAATAGAACAACTGAAACTTACTCTTCCATCACTCTCGTCTTTCATTGTTATTTTTTCTCATTTAAGTATTTAGTTAAATGAGGAAGTAAATAGTAAAATGACAGTTATTCTATCTTGTTAATGGATTTCATTTAAGATTCATTGAAGAGATTTTTGCTTATATTCATTAAAATAAAACCAAACAGTTAGAAATCAATAATACTAAGCACATATTTATTAAATTCGATTTTTTAATATTAATATGCAAATTAGCCTTCCCGTTCACACTGTAAACCGCTATTTTGTTGTATATATAAATACAACTGCATGTTGTTAGTATGTAGATATAGTTAACTGTATTAATAATGTAAGACAATTTTATTAATAATTGAGGTTTAAATAAAGATAAAATCATGGAGAATGTGATATCAATAACTAAGAGAATTGTGACTCGAGTAGGAATATAGTTTCGGTTACAGACAGAAAAACACACAATCTCCATTATAATAAGATATATATATATATATATGTGTGTGTGTGTGTATTTTGGCAGCATTTCTTCTTTTATACAAGTTTTGTTGAACTGTACAGACAATTCTTGTCGGACAAGTTTTTGGTTGATCCTTTCTAATTTTCGTGCCATCTTTTTGGTGTCGGGGTGTAACTGGTGTAACTGTCCACCAAAGGTTTCAAAACGAGCGCTTTCGGCAATAAAGTTTGCCATCATCAGGTGGGAAACGATGGTATGGTTTCGTGTCTCATTTTTACCGAGAACGAGTAGTAGCAAGGGATTAGACGTGGGAAGTAATAACAAATTAGTAGTGGGAGGTTGCAGGAATGGTAGTAGTTCGAGCGAGCGATGCAGTAGTGATTTTTTGTGGGAGGGGGGCACAAATTGTGAGAAGGGGAGGGGTATAGTGGAAGGAGGATAGGCGGGAAATTATAAGCATTTAAGAACATGTTGACTTATTTCGAAGTTTAGTTTGTTTAAGGTAGGTTTTTTTGTTTGATATATAAAGCTTCGATTATTGTCTATACAGTTCAACAAAACTTTATATATATATATATATATATATATATAGATAGATAAAAGGATATGAAAAACACAATATGCTGTTAAAGTGAAAACATTTTATATCGTATTCATAGTTAATATTGAACAATATTTCGATTTATAAAAAACATCTTCAGAGCTTATTTTTACTCCGGATTCATCGAGAGAGGAGCTGAAAATAATTTGAATTCAAAACGAAAACATTGATGTTCCAAAAAAGTTATGCGGCAGTTTCAATTAGGGGCAGGATTAGCTCAGTCGGTAGAGCGTTCGACTAGAAATAGCAAGGTTCTTAGTTCGATATCGGCCTTCGCCAACTCAGCGTATGAGTAACACAGGGCTCTGTGCGGTAAAGTAAGGAGCTGATGGTAGGTGTGGCGCTCCCCATCAGACGCTAAAATAATATCCTTGGTCTAGCGCTAGTGAAAAGGGGATAGACTCCCTCGCTGATTGGCTGATACCGACTTTAGGCCACCCCGACGACTTTACTTTAAAGTGGAATATAACCTACTTCTAAACAAACGTAAAATCTGGGAAAGGCCAGCTGGTGTAATGGTTAGAGTCTCCGCCTGTTAACTTGAGAGTCAGGGTTCGAATCACACACAAAGCGGTCTTCCTGTCTATAGCTCTGCTGACGAGGCCTAATAGGCCGAAATGTACATACAGAAATTGATTTTTCTCGATTTGTTTAGCCTTACATTTGAATAGGTATGCCCGCCTAATTCTTTAATTAATAATTAACGAATTAGGCGGGCATTAATTAATTTTCAAAATTAGGTACAACTTCAATTAAGCACATATTCTCCCAAACATTGTCGGCTAAAAAAGCCATATCAAAACACATTGTTTGTTTGTTTACTTCTCATGTATATATATATATATATATATATATATTAGTCATCCTCAGAAAATAGTGAAAAAACAAGTAACTAACGACGAGTTTCTTTTCGATCTTCTCTGATTGTCTCGCCTGATTTTTGTGTCTGGCTGGAATTGGTGAATGAATCCACCGAAGGTTGTTTCGCTAGTACTTTCGGCACTACAGTGCCATCGTCAGCTGTGGAGTAGTGAGATGTTTGCGTGGTTCTTTTTAAACAAACAGAGTAGTAGTAGGAGTAAGTAGGAAAGTGACTTAGAGATTTATAGGAAATGTTATGGGGAATGGGATGAGGAGAATTGGCGGGGAATTATTGGCATTTGAGAATTTGATTGATGTAGTCAAAGTTCCGTTTTTGTTTAATGTATGGTGCTTCGGGTATTTGAAGATTTTCTTTGTATTTTTCTTTGTACAGCATGTGTGTGCATTTCCATATACATATAATATATATATATATATAAATGATGATAAAGACAAATTATAGATGATAATATACAAAATTTATATAAATATTAATAGTATAAATAATTATATAAAATAATATAAGAAATATATATATATATATATATATATATATATATATATATATATATATATATATATGTAATGTAATATAAGAAATATCGTTAATAACCTGGTCGAGATATGTGTTGTACGGATATCATGTTTTCCCCAAAACGATAGAAAGCTCTACTCTCTCTATCTCTTGCGCGCTCTCTCTCTCTCTCTCTCTCTCTCTCTATATATATATATATATATATATATATATATATATATATGAGGGTCAGTAAACAAACAAATGTATTTATTTTTATAAGGCTTTAAGCCGACAATTTTTGGAGGATATGTGCTTAATTGAAGTCATACCTAATTTTGAAAATTAATTAGTTAATAATTAATGAATTTATAACCTAATTAGTTAATAATTAATGAATCTATAACCGCTGATGAGACCTATTAGGTCGAAATGTACATACAGGGATTGACATTTTCTCGATTTGTTTAGCCTTACATTTGAACATATATGCCCGCCTAAATTCATTAACTATTGACTAATTAATTTTTAAAATTAGGTATGACTTCAATTAAGCACATATCCTCCAAATATATCATAACCGTTGCAACTATCTGAGAGGTGTCCCGTGGTGTAGTGGCTAATGAGCTGGACTGTGACATCACAGTAAGCGAGTTCGAACTTCAGTTACTATTACTTTCACCTTCGGATTATCACACTTAGGAAATATATGAATCCGATCATTCCCCAACTATGGCTTAAATAATACAAGTATTATTTTTATAAAAGGGTGAGGTCAGCATTAAATAACCCACAAATTTTGATATGCCATTAAACAAAGTAAACGAAACCAAACTACCTAGCTACATATTTTCTTCCTCGGAATGTCGCCAAAGATATGATATCGGGGGTTGGGGTATTTAAACTAGACTAAGTGATACTCGCCCTAGACTCACGTACATGTCTTACTACGTGTGTTAACAAGCAAACCCTGTTACGAAATTTGTAGCAAACCAGTTCTTCCTGGTCGTATTATGTGATGACACACGCGTACGCACAGAAAGAGGAAGAAAGGTTAAATCGAACTTAAAGGACCTAAATTCCACCATCATATGTCACTCCGCCGAAAGAAAGAAAAAATACCAAAAATTAGGGAATTAACCGAATATAATGAAATTTTCAGTGCTGATATATTAATGAATAAAATATAATGCACCAGTTATTTTATTAAAAAACTTTGACATTTTTTCCGGTCATTTAACTTTGAACCACGTATCACTGGTCTTAGCGGGAAGAAGCGATTGTCCGTGGCAATATTAACACCAACGCTTGCTTGAGAAGACAAGAAGAATTTTTTAAAGAATTGTACGCATTTATAATTCTGTTGTATGAAAATAATTTTTGCTATAAATCAATTCAAAACAATACTAAGTTGAGATTTAGGGAATCTGACAAAATATCATAATTTTTCAAAAATACACTTATTTATGAAGTGACACTCGTATATATATATATATATATATATATATATATATATTATATATGATAAAGTTAAACTTAATTAGATAGATATACCTGCGAAACTGTTAGTAGGTATATCTGACTCATTAGGTTTTACTTTATCAATTGCTCTACTTAGGTATTGAGCACTCTTTACTTGTTAGCTTTAGATAATCCTGGCGATTTATATATATATATATTTTCATATATGTATATATATATATAAGTAAAGAAATAACAAAAGACTTAGAGAGTGAGCATTATAGTCTCCCTGAAATGGGAGCTTAAACAAAGTGTCTAACTCTCTCAACTCATCAGATGCTATATATATATATATATATATATATATATATATATATATATATATATATATACCCTTTTTCTTTTGGCTAAGTATTATAGTATCAACCGATTATTTTTGGTTGGTACGACTATGTTGATGTTTGGTAGTATATTTCTACAATAAAGCTATTTGCCGTGTTTTTTTCTTACCGCAAGGATTTACCAACAAGTTTGTTATATATATATATATATATATATATATATATATATATATATATATAATAAGAAAAATATATAAAGGTTTTACATATATTTGAAACATCTTCACCTGATGATTGCATCGCATGAAACCAATATGGTTGTGAATGTTCCTTTGTCACCTAATAAATAGATATGTAAAACCTTTATATATTTATCTTATTATATTATATAACAGCTCTATTTTATATTGAGCACTCTACCAATAATACTGCCTTTGGTACACCATTCCAGCAAAAGCTGAAACAGTGACCATCTCACACTATAGTATATATATATATGTATATATATATTGTGTGTGTATTTGGGCAGCATTCTTTCATTCATACGTGTAGAATTAAACAAAAGATACGTCTCCTGTTCAACAATTTTATTAACGATCTTTTCAAGCTTTCTGACCAACTTTTTAATATTTGATAACTTGGGTTAGAAACTTTGGACTAATCCACAAATTCCATCCAAATATTAAAAATGGGTGGTCAGAAAGCTCAAAAAGATCGTTAATAACATTGTTAAACAGGAGACGTGTCTTTTGTTTAATTCTACATGCATATATATATATATATATATATATATATTATATATACACAGTGAGAGAATCAACGTGAAGTAGTATTGACACTGTCACAGCTTGTTGAAAGAATTATCGCTTTACCTTATCTGAGAGATCATATTTCTATATTATCGATAATCTGTCTATAGCCGTCAAAGCCTTTCATATGTGCATATTGATATGACCTTATGTAGATGAGATATTACTACCTAGGTTTATGAACTGGTTTAATAGTTTCAAGGGATTATAAGAATTTAATTCAATGTTTTTAAAGATAAGATATAAATGAGTAGAACTCTCTCTCTCTCTCTCTCTCTCTCTCTCTCTCTCCTCTCTCTCTCTCTCTCTCTCTCTCTCTCTCTCTCTCTCTCTTATTTAGTTAGGAATTAATGGAAAACGTTGTTTTTAAAAATCTCAAAGGAAAATAATTTTTCCATAAAAGATTTAAATTTACAACCCCCGGAGGGTGTTTTTTTGTTTGTTTTTTTTTTGTTTTGTTTTTTTTTTAAATATTAAATGAAAACAAAAATCCATGCTGTTATCATTTAAATTTTATTTTTCAATTATCTTCACGAATATAAATCAAATCTCTATTATTTTTGCTCAAAACCAAGCTCTGGTGATATTTAATGTGTATATATATTTACTTTATCGTTAATTGTTTTCGAAGTTTCCACCGGACATACATATACAAACAACTGTCCTTTATATATGTACTAGAAGCGGATATCCAGTATCGCCTGGGTAGAGTGGGTATTTCTTTTTAATTTAGTCTCATCGATCCATTATTACTGAATCCTGAGTTGGTTTCCCAAAGGATGTCCCATTAAAATCCCCTCATAAAAAAGATCTTGTGCTGATCCAACCACTCTGAAAAGAAAAATTAATGTCTACTATTTACATTCTATGCTGTTATCACTTGAATTTTATTTTTTAATTATCTTATTATAATGGAGATAGTGTGTTTTTCTGTCAGTAACCGAAACTACATCACTACTCAAGTCACAATTTCCTTAGTTATTGACATCACATTCTCCACGATATTAATTTTATTTAAACCACAATTATTAATAAAATTGTTTTACATTATTAATACTGTTAACCATATCTACATACTAATAACATGCAATTGTATTTATATATACAACAAAATAGCGGTTTACAGTGTGAACGGGAAGGCTAATTTACATATTGATAGTAAAAATGTGATTTTATTAAATATGTGCTTAGTATTATTGATTTTTAACTGTTTGGATTTATTTTAATGAATATAAGCAAAAATCTCTTCAATGAATCTTAAATGAAATCCATTAACAAGAAAAAATAAATGTCATTTTATTCTTTACTTCCTATTTTAACTAAATACTTTAATTAGAAAAAATAACAATGAAAGATGGGAGTGATGGAAGAGTAAGTTTCAGTTGTTCTATTTTTCTATTATACCTCCCTCTGTTTCAAATCATTTTATCTGCATTCTTATTTAGTTTCATTAGCCTTTCTAATTTAATACAATACTTTATTACATTAAAACTTAGATACTTGCACCCGGAGGGTGCATATATTTGCTAGTCTTTATAAATATAAATTAAATCTTCATTATTTTTGCTCAAAAACCAAAATATGATGATAGTGAATGATTATATATATTTACTTTGTCGTTAATTGTTTTATTTTCATAGTTTCTTCCGGACTTACATATATACCAACTGCCCTTTATATATATAGATATAGATAGATAGATAACATGCCATTACACTTCTCCAGCCAAAATTGAAAATCGTATAAATCTAATTATTTTCTGCGAAAAATTTAAAACTCCTAATATAGTAATTAGTAACAACCCGCTTCGACAAAAAATAGCAACGCCTATCAATCAAACAAGATTCGTATATGTGTTCACCTCTACCTTAGAAGAACTTATCTCGCTTTTTTAAAACATCATTGAATTCTTATATTGGACAAACTACGACTACCTTATCTAGACGTCTCACCTGCCACAATTCTCTGATGAGAACGCGATTAGAAATCATCTCAACAAACAAATATCACTTGAAACCCCAATATGTCAAATTGTTGTCGAAAACATCTGGATATTACAATTAAAAAAAAGATTAAAAATACCCGAAGCCTTAACTATAAGATATAAAAAAAACTAATTCTCGATAAAAAATCCTGATAAGGTTATATTTGGACAGAGACAGATATGACACTAAGCTGCTCTTGATCTGAAGATAAGGGCAACTGTGGAGCCAAACCTCATTGCCATTACTCCCAGACCCACTCTTAACAGGAGTGGTACTGCCTCTAGTTGCTCCATCTATGGTTCAAATAGATTTCTATTATCTGTGTTATTCGGACTATTGTCCTCATCTTCATTGTTATCTGTACAACGTGTCGGTTGATATGCCTCCGGCCTTCTTCATGTATTTCTTGTCGTAATTGGGAACCATCATGGAACTTTGAACCTAACCCTTTATTCAGTCCATAGGGGTATCCTGTTCTCATTCCGCTAACCATAGCTGGGGTAGAGGCGTTAAGCTGTGTTAAATATTATTCTATGTTACTGCTGCACTTGATCAGGATTGAACCTGCAATCTAGAGATAACTGTCACTTAGAACTGTCTTAACATAACCTTTATCCACTAGGCCATGTGTCCAATTTCTATCTGACAAGAATACTTGATAGCATAAAACTGTAAATGATTCATATTAAGAATAGTTAATTGAAGCTAGAATTATTTATCCAGAATTATCATTAATAATTACTAATTATAACCAGAATTATTATCATTAATTAATATGAAAACAAATTATCATTATTATTATGGTTCCGTTGGAAGACCCCACATTTGTTAACAGGACTCTGCACCATGCCACACTAGCAGGAGACCACCCTGTCGGCTGTGGCTGTAGAATACATCGACTGTTCCTCTGCAGAGGTATAAAATCCTCCCAGTGTAGCCTGCTTTTGGTTGTAAGTGACAACCCATGATGCTTAAGGACGAAATCCTGGTGGTTGAGGAATCCATGTCATGCAGCACCCCACTTTGGTCTTTACTTAGGCAAAACGGACGGTCGGAGAGGCTCTCTCCGATCAATCGACAGGAATGATATGATTGTCCCAACTCAAATCCCCAATCCTTTTTATCATGTATGTGCTAGGAAGTGGCTGACGGTCTTAATGTCCTGGGTATGACGTTAAATTGCATCTAATATTGACTTTCCCAGTTCTGAGGAGTATGGAGTACCCCTTCATCGCCATTACTCCCAGTACTTATTATGGTCCCATCTAAAGGTTAAATAGAAAAATATTGTGTCTAAACAAAAATTGAGGTTAAATTAAAAAGTAGTATTTGGATTATTCGGACTATTGTACTCATCTTTATTGTTATCTATACAAAGTTTCGGCTGAGGTGCCCTCTAGCCTTCTTCAGGTATTTCTTGTTGGACTCTGGAACCTTCTTGTAATCGGGAGCCATTACAAAACTTTGAACCTAACCCTTTATTCAGTCCACTGGGGTATCCTGTTCTCATTCCGCTAAACATAGCTGTACAGATAACAATAAAGATGAGGACAATAGTCCGAATAATCCAAATAGTACTAATTATCAAGTCTCATATAAAAAAAGTCGCGAGAAAAGGTAAATTAAAAAGATTTTGAATACCCATCAAGAATCAATAAAACACATCTTCGGCTTAAAATGACCCAACGAGGGTTGACATGCCGTAAATTCCAATCAACTAACCAACAAGCAAAAGAATCTCGAGTTGGCTGTCCGAAAACTTCTGCAACACCTAACATCTGGTCGCCTAACTCCCCAGATTGCAATCCGCTTCATTATTATGAATAAAACTTATTTAGAAAAAATGTTTTTTTTTTTAATTAAATTATCTAAAAAATTAGTGAATTAGAATTAGTAAAATAGATCACTAATTAGGACTGAGCCTATTCTAGTAGTAACCACCTCAAGCGGATTTAACAGGTTTGAATTTAGCGTTGTCCTCCTCCTAGACTGGTCGCCCAACCAAGGTTAAAGAGCCCAGTCTGCCCTACTATTTACCCATAGCTGGAGTTAGAGTAGTTGGATTCATACAATATTCAAGGGTATTAGCGCTATGTGAACTATTGTCTCGTCCAGGATTTGAACTCAGATCGACGAGTCCATTTCCTACGACTCTAACGATTACACCACTCACCCCTAACCGGCATGTTGGGTGAAGACGTAGAAGAAACTTTCGAGAAAAAGACTTAGGGTTCTATGGGTTCAAATTCTGAAGAATATTCTCTCTGTCCGTATTTTGAGTGAATATTTTGATTTCTTGTGAGAGAGACATTATAAATAATCTCAGTCGAAGAATGAACTCTGTATTTGAGATAACTCAACAACAAAATGGCGGGTGGACGAATTAAGCAGTGAAATAAACTCGAACAAAGAAGACTTAACAGCTAGAAAAATAATGTGAAGAGATTAAACTTAATACAAACACATTACGGTTTTATTCTCTATTGTTCGACCCAAGTGCAATGAGGTTAGACTGAAATTCAGAGAGAAATATCAAATCCACAGAAAACACAAGTCGATGCCGTAGTTTAAAGTTTCAAAAACTGGGACAGGTAGTTGATAAAATTTTCCATCTGGAATATTTCAATATCTATGCATGCATACACACCGTCTCTTATTTTCAAATGAACGCAAGACGCACTCACGCATGCACGCACATGCACACATATATCCCCCCCTCCAGGGCACAAAAAAAGAGCCTGGGCAAAGATGTACGAAGGCCCTTGGTTGATCAAGTGACAGGGCCCCCCTCTCTGCCTCGCTGGCGTGATCCGAAGGAATCGTGAACAAATACATTCGGCGTCAGTTTGGCTGCAGGAGTTGCCAGATAGTGTTTTACATACTGAACTGCCGAACGGAGTCCAAGCCGTGATTTCTGTCAGGGTTTTCTCTCTTAATCCTTTCCTATCCAGAGGATAACCACAAGGCAGCGGAGGTTATTTAGATTATTACGCGCCTGGATACCAGCCCAGGTATTTCTGTGTTCTCGCGTTAATGTGCTAGATGGCCGTTGAGCGAGAAGCTTCCTCCGCCTTTTCACAGGTTTGTTTTTCTTGCTGATGGGTGTCTAGCCACCCTCCTTACCAGACAAGCTTGGTGGGGGTACCGGTTTAGTCGCCGATGATCCGACTAATATATTTACCTAATTTTAATTTTTTAATTTTTTATTTTTTTTGCCTTCATGTTACCCCACCATTTGCTTGATTGAATCTCTCTTTTACCCATTTGATTTACATTGTGACTTTTAAAAGATCTACCGGTCTTTTGTCAAAGCACCGGTCGAAAAGTTTCCATTTTCTCTTTACTCTTTCGAAAAATAAAAATTTTGCTGATCAATAAAGTATGTCGTTATTTTTTTAAAATCTTATACAAGTTCAGCTGTACAAAAAATTTGTTTACATATATATATATATATATATATATATATATATATCATCACTCAATATGTCTCGGGCCTAACTAATAAAACAATAACTTTTAGGCAAAGTTCGACTTTATTCATTAACAAAGTCTCCTACCATTTTCTTCTCTAACAATTCGGTGCCTTTTTGTAGAACGATTTGTCTTCGGCCTCAGTTTCCGATATCACTTCTTCATTGGAACCAAATCTCATTCACTGGAGCATTCTCTGAGGTCTGCAAACAGCCAGTAGTCACTGGCGACCAGAAGTGCAATTTATGAAGTTTTGCCATCGTTGCGATCGACTTGCGACACGGTGCATTGTCTTGGTGAAAGAGCACTTTTTTCTTAATGGGTGGCCGTTTTGGGGCAATTTCCCCCTCAAACGCAGCAATAATGCATATATGAAATTCACTATTGATGGTTCTTCTTTTCTCAAGGTAATCCATGCACAAATTACCTTGCGCATACCAAAATACTGCTGATGTTTGCGTCTTTGGTCGCTTTGGACTGTTTTAACCTGTTGCTATCCACTCAGCTGACTGCCGATTTGACTCCGGAGTGAAGTGGTCAATCCATGTTTCATCCATTGTCACATATCTTGCAAGAACTCCTTTTTGTTGTGTTCAAACAGTTGCAAACAACGCTCTAAATCGTCGACGTGTTATTGTTTGGATCGACTGTGAGCAAACGCGGCACCCATTTTGAACACAGCTTTCTGATTGACAAATATTCATGCAAAATGGTGAATACACTGCCTTCTGATATCTTCAACTCCGCTGATATCTCACGCAACTTCAATTTACGATTGGCCAAAGGATTTGTGGAGTTTTTTGTGTGTGTGTTTTCCGCGACAACTGCCGAATTTAGGCGACTGAGCGTTCACCATCCTTTGTTTCTGTACGACCGTTTAAAGTCGGCATACCATCTCTTAACCGTTGTTTCCGATGGAGCAGAATCCGAATAACGCTTATCAAGCCATTGCCTTAACTTGAACAATATTTTCCCATCAAAAAGAATGCTTATCAACACACGAAATTCAGATTTTTCCATTGTTTTTGAAAATTTGCAACAGTAGCTTCACTTAAATAACTGTAATTTGTAAACTAATAATCTGATCAGGGTGGATATTTGTTAGTCACGCTATCTAAATATCAGACCCTCGACTTATTGAGGGATGTGTTATATATATATATATATATATATATATATATATATATTATTTTTTACTTGAAGGCACTTACAAACGCATGTATCGCATAAAATTCGATACTTTTTCTTATAGAAAATGAACTTGACAAGTGTAATCCAACAAAGGATGGCTCGATGTGTAGAATACCGTACAGACTGTTTCGACTTAATTAAGTCTCATCAGCGGTATATACTAACGATTTCCCTCCGACAGAAATCGAACCGGAACTCAGCCAGACATCAGTGAAAACACTAGGAAACACCTTAATGCTTCTCGGCCACCAGTACACAGCTACCATCCTAGCAGAAATTAAGCTTGTCAAGTTCATTTTCCTATAATAAAAAGATCGAAATTTTATGCGATACTGCGTTGTAGTGCCTTCAAGTAAAAAATTTAATATATAATATATAATATAATATATATATATTATACACATCCTCAATAAGTCCGAGGGCTGATATTTAGATAGCGTGACTAACAAAATATCCACCCTGATCGGATTATTAGTTTACAAATTACAGTTATTTAAGTGAAGCTACTGTTGCAAATTTTCAAACAATGGAAAAATCTGATTTCGTGTGTTGATAAGCATTCTTTTTCTGAATGGGAAAATATTGTTCAAGTTAGGCAATGGCTTGCATAAGTGTTATTTGGACTCTCTCCATCGGAAACAACGGTTAAAGAGATGGTATGCCGACTTTAAACGTGTCGTACAGAAACAAAGGATGGTGAACGCTCAGATCGCCTAAATTCGGCAGTCTGTCGCGGACCAACACACACCAAAAACTCCACAAATCCTTTTGGCAATCGTAATTGAAAGTTGCGTGAGATAACAGCGGAGTTGAGATATCAGAAGGCAGTGTATTCACCATTTTGCATGAAGTATTGTCCAATCAGAAAGCATGTGTTCAGAAATGGTGCCGTTGTTGCTCAGCAATCGACTCTCAAACCAATAACACGTCGACGATTAGAGCGTTGTTTGCAGACTGTTTGAACACACAAAAGGAGTTCTTGCTAGATATGTGACAATGGATGAAAACATGGGGAATTGACCATTCAACTACGAGTCAAACGCAGTCAGGCTGAGTGGATAGCAACAGGTTAAAGAACAGTCCAAAGCGACCAAAAGACGCAAACATCGGCAGTATTTGGTATGCGCAAGGTAAATTTGTGCATGGATTACCTGAAAAAGAAGAACCCATCATAGTGATTTTTATTTCATATTGCGATTATGCTGCGTTTGACGGGAGAATTGCCCGCCAAAACGGCACCCCATTAAAGAAAAAAGTGCTCTTCACCAAGACAATGGCACCGTGTCGCAGTCGATCGCAACGATGGCAAAACTTCATAAAATTGCACTTCGTCGCCAGTGACTACTGGCTGTTTGCAGACCTAAGAGAATGCTCAGTGATGAGATTGGTTCCCACATGAAGAAGTGATATCGGAACTGAAGGCGAAGACAATCGTTCTAACAAAAAGCACCGAATTGTTAGAGAAGAAAATGGTAGGGACTTTGTTAAATGAATAAAGTCGAAATTTGCCTAAAAGTTATTGTTTTTTAGTTAGGCCCGAGACAATATTTGAAGTGATGCTATATTATATATATATACTATACTATATATATATATGTAAAACAAATTTTTGTACAGCTGACTTGGTATAAGAATTGTTAAAAAAATAAACGACAGTTACGTTTATTGATCAGCTCAAGAATTTTTATTTTTCGAAAGAGTAAGAGCAATGGAAACTTTTCGACCGGTGCTTTGACAAAAGACCGGGTAGATCTTTAAAAGTCACAAATGTAAAATCAATGGGTAAAAGAGAGATTCATCAAGCAAATGGTTGGGGTAAACTGAAGGCAAAAAAAATAAAAATTAAAAAATTAAAAATTAGGTTAAATATATTAGTCGGATCATCGCGATAAACCGTACCCCCACCTAAGCTTGTCTGGTAAGGAGGGTGGCCTAGACAACCACATGCAGCCAGAAAAAAACCTGTGAAGAAGGCCGGAGGAAGCTTCTCGCTCAACGGCCATCTAGCACATTACGCGAGACACAGAAATACCTGGGCTGGTATCAGGGCGCGTAATAATCTAAATAATCTCCGCTGCTTGTGTTTATCTCTGGATAGGAAGGGGGATTTAAAAGAAAACCCTGACAGAAATCACGGTCTTTTTTTTGGGGACTCCGTTCGCATTCAGTATGTAAAACACTATCTGGCACTCTGCAGCCAAACGTGAGCCGATGTATTTTGTTCACGATTCCTTCGGATCACGCCAAGCGAGGCAGAGAGGGGGGCCTTGTCACTTGATCAACCAAGGCCTTCGTAACATCTTGCCCAGGCTCTTTTTTGTGCCCTGGAGGGGGATAATGGTGCATGTGCGTGCATGCGTGAGTGCGTCTTGCGTTCATTTGAAATAAGAGACGGTGTGTATGCATGCATGATATGAAATATTCCAGATGCGAAATTTATCAACTACTGTCCAGTTTTAGACACTTTAAACTACGGCATCGACTTGTGTTTTCTGTGGATTTGAATATTTCTCTCTGAATTTCCGTCTAACCTCATTGCACTTGGTCGACAATAGAGAAAACCGTAAATGTGTTTGTATTAATTAATCTCTTCACATTATTTTTTCTAGCTGTTAGTCTTCTTTGTTCGAGTTTATTTCACTGCTTTAATCGTCCACCCGCCATTTTGTTGTTGAGTTACTCAAATACAGAAGTTCATTCTTCGACTGAGATTATTTATAATGTCTCTCTCACAAGAAATCAAATATATCACTCAAAATACGGACAGAGAGAATATTCTTCAGAATTTGACCCATAGAACCCTAAGTCTTTTTCTCTAAAGTTTCTTCTACGTCTTCACCCAGCATGCGGTTAGGGGTGAGTGGTGTAATCGTTAGAGTCGTAGGAAATGGACTCGTCGATCTGAGTTCAAATCCTGGACGAGACACATAGTTCACATAGCGCTAATACCCTTGAATATTTATGAATCCAACTATCTAACTCCAGCTATGGGTAATAGTGGGCAGACTGGGCTCTTTTAACCTTGGTTTTGGGGCGAACTCAGTCTAGGAGGAGACACAGCTATAATTCAAACTGTTAATCCGCTTGAGGTGGTTACTACTAGAATAGGCTCAGTCCTAAATTAGTGATCTATTTTACTAATTCTAATTCACTATTGTTTAGATATTTAATTAAAAATAAAAATACATTTTTCTAAATAAGTTTTATCTATAATGAAGCGGATTTGCAATCTGGGGAGTTAGGCGACCAGATGTTAGGTGTTGCAGAAGTTTTCGGACAGT
>CM042162.1:11151368-11158868 GCA_023376005.1 Doryteuthis pealeii
GAGAAGAGAGAGAGAGAGAGGAGAGAAGAGTCAGAGACAAATAGAAACAGCCAGAGAGAGACAGAGACAGCGAGAGCAGAAAAAGAAGAGAGAGAGTGGGTGTGTGAGAGAGAGAGAGAGAGAGAAGAGAGGGAGAGAGAGTGAGAGAGAGAGAGAGAGAGAAAGGCGGGGAGAGAGAAAATTATGAGAGAGTGGGGAAAGTGTGTTTAATGATATATTTTTAGTATATTCATTTATTCTTATTTATTCATATTATTTATTTTTATGATTAATATTTTTAAAATGTTCGCAAGGAATTTTTATGACTCTTCACGACTTTCACACCCAGCCAAAATAGGTCAGTGAAAACTGATTACTGATCTGTCAGTGGCCATTGAATATGATATACATGTAACACACACACACACACACACATACATACATATATACATATATATATGTGTGTGTGTGTGTGTGTGTGTGTGTGTTGATAACAATCTTAAAACACTCAATATAAATCTTCATGTGTGGAGGAGGGTAGCTACGAATCGTGTGGTTTCGAGAAGACTTGTTCATGGTGGTTGTAAGGGTCTTGAGGTAAGGCGGTTCGAGCACTGAAGTGGGTTTTACGTAAGCGGCACATGACGGACATATATATATATAATATATATATATATATATATATATATATATATATGTGTGTGTGTGTGTGTGTGTGTGTGTGTGTGTGTGTGAAATAAAAGGGAATTAATCCGAGGGACCTCACAACAGTGAGGGGACGGTGTGCAGTTAAAACCGTTGAGTGGAAGGCCCCGAAACGGTGCACATTATCTCCTGATGATCCCAAGCATTTGTAATAATCATTTGTTTTTCAATATATCAAATTCATAAATATATATATATATATATATATATATATATATATATAATATATGGCTGTAGATAGAAGGAAATGTCTTTGTGTCTCTCGATACTTTTCAAAATCAGATTTCGTTTCCAAATCTGACAGCTTTATTGATATGTGACACCAGTCGAAAAATGATGAGGTCGTAGTCAAACGAATCGGGAATGTTATCTACTTATTTCGCTCTGTGTATGTTTGTCAAAGTATTAGAGAAAAGCCGTGTCATATAGAATAGCTCTAATCACAAAGGAAATGTTTTGGGATCATATTCCATGACTCTCTGTCTCTCTCTCTCTCTCTTCGACCGTCCCTATTGGTCATTTCCCCTTGGGGGGTCTTCCACGCAGAATCCAGAGTCCACACAGCGGTCAGAATCCATATTGTTTTGGACAAGGAAAACTCGGAATTCAAACCCGTGAAATTCATGACACACACTCTCTCTCTCTCTCTTCTCTCTCTCTCTCTCTCTCTCTCTCTCTCTATATATATATATATATATATTATATATATATATATATATATATATGTATATATATATATATATATATATATATATGTGTGTTGTGAGGTTTTAAGGGGTCAAATAAGAACAAAACGACGGGTAACAAATGTAGAAAAATGTATTAACAGAAAGTAGACAAATACAATAGAGATGTGGAAATTACGTCCGACGAACAGAGTTATTGGCACACTCGCATTGGCTTACTGCTAAGCCACAATTATCCCTGTTATTTATAGTAACCTGTCGGTGCATTCCATTAGTCTTATAGGGTGTATCACCCGCCTAATTCATTATTAATTAATTAATTTTCAAAATTAGGTACGACTCCAATTAAGCACTTTAAGAGATTTTGTTCGAAGCGAACTATAGGTAGATGCGCACGTGGTGCAATGGTAATGTTCGTTGGAAAAAAGACACGACGACCCAAATTCAAATACTGGACGAAGCTGATGGATTCCATATACTCTTGGGAAACGTATGCATCCGATTATTCTTCCTCACGGGTAAATACCGTATTTCTTCCGAAAATAAAACATTCCAGAAAAATAAGACGACGTAATTTTTCAGGATGATTTTAATATAAGCCCGCCCATTAAAATAAACCCTCCACACCCCGCACCGAAAATAAGCTCCAGTATTATATTTTCGGGGTGATACTGTCTTATCTTCGGGTAAACACTGTAGTATGGCAGACTGTGCTCTAAACTTGTTTAGGCAACCATTATAGGAGAAGGACAACATTGAATTCAAAACCGTTCAACTCTGCTTTAAAAATTGACATTGTGTCACATCCTACTCGTGTGGAGTGGTTGGTAAATATGTCCTTGTGTGATTACTAAGAAACTCCAAGAATTGAAGGTGGCTGAGCAGTCCATGACATGCAACACTGACCCAGAGTGATAATACCTATTATGGTCCCATCTATGGGTTAGTTAGAAACAATAGTTTAGAAATATGTTTAAAAAATTGAGTTTAAAGAAAATGTTAGGAAAACCTAACAAAAAAGGCCTAAAACAAAAATAGAGTTGCTTCCCTCTGATCAGTCAAAGCGTTTGTTTACATTTGAACACCAGCGTTCAGTTCCTGGTTAAGTTCGCTTGAGAGTTAGAAGCATTTTCTGCTCTGTGTTTTAATAAATCCTTGTTAATTTCATAACAACCTGGTCTTGCATTATCAATCCTATCCTCCAGACAATTTCATCTGTATGTTTAAAAACATAACATACAAGAACTGAAGGTGGCTGAACAGTCCATGACATGCAACACTGACCCGGACTAAGAAACTCCACCAACTCTAAGTGTTTTTTTTCTAAGTAAACTTTAGTAAATAAACTAAATAGCACAAAATCGCGAAAAGAAATGTCTTTAGGTCTCTCGATACTTTTCAAAATCAGATTTCGTTTCCAAAATCTGACAGCTTCATTGATGTGTGACACCAGTCGTAAAATGATGAGGTCGTAGTCAAACGAATCGGGAATGTTATCTACTTATTTCGCTCTGTGTATGTTTGTCAAAGTATTAGAGAAAAGCCGTGTTATATAGAATAGCTCTAATCGCAAAGGAAATGTTTTGGGATCATATTCCATGACTCTCTCTCTCTCTCTCTCTCTCTCTCTCTCTCTCTATCTATCTATCTATCCATCTATCTTCGACCGTCCCTATTGGTCATTTCCCCTTGGGGGTCTTCCACGCAGAATCCAGAGTCCACACAGTGGTCAGAATCCATATTGTTTTGGACAAGGAAAACTCGGAATTCAAACCCGTGAAATTCCATGACTCTCCCCCCCCCTCTGTCTCTCTCTGTCTCTCTCTCTCTCTATATATATATATATATATATATGTTGTGAGGTTTTAAGGGGTCAAATAAGAACAAAATGACGGGTAACAAATGTAGAAAACTGTATTAACAGAAAGTAGACAAATACAATAGAGAGATGTGGAAATTACGTCCGAGGAACAGAGTTATTGGCACACTCGCATTGGCTTACTGCTAAGCCACAATTATCCCTGTTATTTATAGTAACCTGTCGGCGCATTCCATTAGTCTTATAGGGTGTATCACCCGCCTAATTCATTATTAATTAATTAATTTTCAAAATTAGGTACGACTCCAATTAAGCACTTATCTCCAAAAAATTATCGGCAAAAAGCCATTCTAAACAAACCTTGTTTACAACTTATCACATCGTCGTGTAATAAAAGTCACTAGAAGAGGAATGTTAACCTACTCTAAACAAATCATAAAATCTAAGAAGTTCGTTTGGTGTTGGGGTTATGGGATCGGCCTGTCAGCTTGACGGTCCGGTTTCAAATCACGCACAGGGCGGTCTTCCGATCTATAGCTCTGCTGATGAGGCCTAATAGGCCGAAATGTACATACAGAGATTGATTTTTCTCGATTTGTTTAGCCATACATTTAATAGGTATTCCCGCCTAATTCATTATTAATTAATTAATTTTCAAAATTAGGTACGACTCCAATTAAGCACTTATTCTCCAAAAAATTATCGGCAAAAAGCCATTCTAAACAAACCTTGTTTACAATATATATATATATATATATACAACCGTTCCTATTGGTCATTGCACCTTGGAGGTCTTCCACGCAGAATCCAGTGTCCATACAGCAATCAGAATCCATATTGTCTCGGAGAAGGTAAACTCCGAATTCAAACCCATTAAACCCCGCTTAAGAAACTGACCTTGTGTCACAACCTATTCATCCTACGGACTGCTATACGCAATTTGGTTGCTATACTTATAAACTTTTATCCACTGTAGTCTCCGACCTTCTTCAGGTGAATTTTATCTCTGTCATCTTTGAGAAATTCCGAACAGGATGTTAAACTTAAATAATGTGATCGGGCCGAGGGGTTGGTAAAAATAAACTTGTATAATTACTGAAATCCCCCAAGAAATTTAAGAGATTTTGTTCGAAGCGAATTATAGGTAGATGCGCACGTGGTGCAGTGGTAATGTTCGTAGGAAAAAAAGACACGACGACACAAATTCAAATACTGGACGAGGCTGATGGATTCCATATAGCCCCAATACTCTTGGGAAACGTATGCATCCGATTATTCTTCCTCCAGTGATGGGTAAATACCGTATTTCTTCCGAAAACAAAACATTCCAGAAAAATAAGACGACGTAATTTTTCAGGATGATTTTAATATAAGCCCGCCCATTAAAATAAACCCTCCACAACCCGCACGGAAATAAGGTTTAGTATTATATTTTCGGGTGATATTGTCTTATCTTTGGGGAAACACTGGGCCGGGTTAGCTCAGTCGGTAGAGCGTTCGGCTAGAAACCACAAGGTTCCTAGTTCGATACCCGCCCTCGCCAACTCAGCGTATGAGTAGCACAGGGATCTGTGCGGTAAAGTAAGGAGCTGATGGTAGGTGTGGCGCTCCACCTCAGACGCTAAAATTATCTCCTTGGTCTAGCGCTAGTGAAAAGGGATAGACTCCCTCGCTGCATGGCCGATACCGACATTAGGCAGCCCCGACGACTTTACTTACTTATGACAGACTGTGCTCTAAACTTGTTTAGGCAACCATTATAGGAGAAGGAAAACATTGAATTCAAAACCGTTCAACTCTGCTTTAAGAATTGACATTGTGTCACATCCTGCTCGTGTGGACGGGTTGGTAAACATTGACCCGGACTAAGAAACTCCACCAACTCTAAGTGGTTTGTCTCGTCGTGGTGGACTAAACAAAGTATAGTGAAACAACTAAATAGCCCAAATCGCGAAAAGAAATGTCTTTAGGTCTCTCGATACTTTTCAAAATCAGATTTCGTTTCCAAAATCTGACAGTTTCATTGATATGTGACACCAGTCTCAAAAATGATGAGGTCGTTGTTAAACGAGTCCAGTTAAGTTATCTACATATTTCATTGTGTGTATGTTTGTCAAAGAATGAAAGAAAAAGGTGTGGCAAATTGAATGGTTGTTCATGATTCTATTTACGAACGATGGTGATTATTTACGAAGGAATGGAAAGACTTTAATGGCGGCTACAGATGTTTAATACGATTATCAAGTCTGAACTTTTGTCTTGTTTCTTTTGGGGGGTAATCGGTGGGGGACAAATTTTTAGTGATTGACGGTCATAAAGCTAGCATTTAATTCCGTCATGTCTAGCATTCGATTAATAGGTACACAGACACACACACACACACACACATAAAGAGACACACAGAGACAGACAGACATACAAATAGACAGACAGACAAATAGACACACAGACACAGACACACAGACAAACACACAGACAGACAGACAAACACACACACAGACAAACATACACACACAGACACAGACACAGACACACAGACAACACACAGACAGGCAAACACACAGACAGACACACACATACACACAGACAGACACACACAGACACACACACAGAGACACACAGACAGACACCCACACACAGACAAACATACACACACACAGACACACAGAAACACAGACAGACACACACACACAGACACAGACACACACAGACAAACACACAGACAGACAGACAGACACACACAGACACACACACACACACACAGAGACATACACCGACACACACACACAGGCAGACACACACACATACACAGACAAACAGACAGACAGACACACACACACAAACAGACACGAACACAGACGCACACACATACACACACAAAGACACACAGACACATACAGACACACTGTCTCTCAGTATGTATATATCGATTTCAGTGTCTGTATATATATAAGCACACACACACACACGCGTGCGCAAACATACATATATATATATCTGTGTGTGTATTGAATATATATATATATATATATATATATATAGTCGGGGCAGCCTAATGTCGGTATCAGCCAGACAGCGAGGGAGTCTATCCCCTTTTCACTAGCGCTAGACCAAGGAGATTATTTTTGCATCTGAGGTGGAGCGCTACACCTACCATCAGCTCCTTACTTTACCGCACAGATTTCTGTGCTATTCATACGCTGAGTTGGCGGTTGCCGATATCGAACTAGGAACCTTGTGGTTTCTAGCCGAACACTCCACCGACTGAGCTAAACCAGCCCCTTATATTTATATATATATATATATATATATATATATATATATATATATATATATATATTAAATTAAATTAGGTTATAATATAGGTTATATATATATATATATATATATATATATATATATATATAACCTATATTATAACCTAATTTTTTTGAAGGTTAATTCATTAATAATTAATTAGGCGGGATTTAATTACTTAAATGTAAGGCTAAACAAATCGAGAAAAATCCTTACATTTAAGTAGTTAAATCCCGCCTAATTAATTGTTAATGAATTAACCTTCAAAAAAATTAGGTTTGACTTCAATAAAGCACATATTCTCCATATATATATATATATATATATATATATATTTATATATATATATATATATATATATATATATATATATAGCAAACATATGCACCCTCCGGGTGCAAGTATTTAAGTTTTAATGTAATAAAATATTATATTAAATTAGAAAGGTTAATGAAACTAAATAAGAATGCAGTTAAAAAGATTTGAAACAGAGGGAGTATAATCGAAAAATAAAGCAACTGAAACTTACTTTTCCATCACTCTCGTCTTTCATTGTTATTTTTTCTAATTCAAGTATTTACTTAAAATAGGAAGTAAAGAATAAAATTACTGTTTTTTTTTCTTGTTAATGGATTTCATTTAAGATTTATTTAAGAGATTTTTGCTCACATTCTTTAAGATAAAACCAAACAATTAGAAATAAATAATACTAAGCGCATATTTATTAAAATCATATTTTTAATATCAGTATGCAAATTAACCTTTCAGTTCAAATTGTAAACCGCTATTTTGTTGTATATATAAATACAATTGCATGTTATTAATATGTAGATATGGTCAACAGTGGCTTCGGCCTCTGGACCATTGCTATAATTAACGGCGCCTGAGGCGTCCCCCTTGAGGGGGAATGCCGACGAGATTGACGCAATTTTTCACCCGCCACCCATGAGCTTCGGTTTGTGGGTGGTCCCACGTTAATAGGGCCTTGTGCCTGACCCGTACAAGTGGGGTACG
>CM042162.1:11163868-11171368 GCA_023376005.1 Doryteuthis pealeii
CTAATATAGTAATTAGCAACAACCCGCTTCGACAAAAAATAGCAACGCCTATCAATCAAACAAGATTCGTATATGTGTTCACCTCTACCTTAGAAGAACTTATCTCGCTTTTTTAAAACATCATTGAATTCTTATATTGGACAAACTACAACTACCTTATCTAGACGTCTCACCTGACACAATTCTCTGATGAGAACGCGATTAGAAATCATCTCAACAAACAAATATCACTTGAAACCCCAATATGTCAAATTGTTGTCGAAAACATCTGGATATTACAATAAAAAAAAGATTAAAAATACCCGAAGCCTTAACTATAAGATATAAAAAAAACTAATTCTCGATAAAAAATCCTGATAAGGTTATATTTGGACAGAGACAGATATGACACTAAGCTGCTCTTGATCTGAAGATAAGGACAACTGTGGAGTCAAACCTCATTGCCATTACTCCCAGACCCACTCTTAACAGGAGTGGCACTGCCTCTAGTTGCTCCATCTATGGTTCAAATAGATTTCTATTATCTGTGTTATTCGGACTATTGTCCTCATCTTCATTGTTATCTGTACAACGTGTCGGTTGATATGCCGTCCGGCCTTCTTCGTGTATTTCTTGTCGTAATTGAGAACCATCATGGAACTTTGAACCTAACCCTTTATTCAGTCCATAGGGGTATCCTGTTCTCATTCCGCTAACCATAGCTGGGATAGAGGCGTTAAGCTGTGTTAAATATTATTCTATGTTACTGCTGCCCTTGATCAGGATTGAACCTGCAATATAGAGATAACTGTCACTTAGAACTGTCTTAACATAACCTTTATCCACTAGGCCATGTCCAATTTCTATCTGGCAAGAATACTTGACACCATAAAACTGTAAATGATTCATATTAAGAATAGTTAATTGAAGCTAGAATTATTTATCCAGAATTATCATTAATAATTACTGTGACAATAACCAGAATTATTATCATTAATTAATATGAAAACAAATTATTATTATTATTATGGTTCCGTTGGAAGACCCCACATTTGTTAACAGGACTCTGCACCATGCCACACTAGCAGGAGACCACCCTGTCGGCTGGGGCTGTAGAATACATCGACTGTTCCTCTGCAGAGGTATAAAATCCTCCCAGTGTAGCCTGCTTTTGGTTGTAAGTGACAACCCATGATGCTTAAGGACGAAATCCTGGTGGTTGAGGAATCCATGTCATGCAACACCCCACTTTGGTCTTTACTTAGGCAAAACGGACGGTCGGATAGGCTCTCTCCGATCAATCGACTGGAATGATATGATTGTCCCAACTCAAATCCCCAATCCTTTTTATGATGTATGTGCTAGGAGGTGGCTGACGGTCTTAATGTCCTGGGTATGACGTTAAATTGCATCTAATATTGACTTTCCCAGTTCTGAGGAGTATGGAGTACCCCTTCATCGCCATTACTCCCAGTACTTATTATGGTCCCATCTAAAGGTTAAATAGAAAAATAGTGTGTCTAAACAAAAATTGAGGTTAAATTAAAAAGTAGTATTTGGATTATTCGGACTATTGTACTCATCTTCATTGTTATCTGTACAAAGTTTCGGCTGAGCCTTCTTCGGGTATTTCTTGTCGGACTCTGGAACCTTCTTGTAATCGGGAGCCATTACGAAACTTTGAACCTAACCCTTTATTCAGTCTACTGGGGTATCCTGTTCTCATTCCGCTAAACATAGATGTACAGATAACAATGAAGATGAGGACAATAGTCCGAATAATCCAAATAGTACTAATTATCAAGTCTCATATAAAAAAAGTCGCGAGAAAGGTAAATTAAAAAGATTTTGAATACCCATTAAGAATCAATAAAACACACTTCGGCTTAAAAATGACCCAACAGGGTTGACATGCCGTAAAACCAATCAACTAACCAACAAGCAAAAGAATCTCGAGTTGGCTGTCCGAAAATTCTGCAACACCTAACATCTGGTCGCCTAACTCCCCAGATTGCAATCCGCTTCATTATTATGAATAAATTATTTAGAAAAATGTTTTTTTTTTAATTAAATTATCTAAAAAATTAGTGAATTAGAATTAGTAAAATAGATCACTAATTAGGACTGAGCCTATTCTAGTAGTAACCACCTCAAGCGGATTTAACAGGTTTGAATTTAGCGTTGTCCTCCTCCTAGACTGGTCGCCTAACCAAGGTTAAAGAGCCCAGTCTGCCTACTATTTACCCATAGCTGGAGTAGAGTAGTTGGATTCATACAATATTCAAGGGTATTAGCGCTATGTAACTATTGTCTCGTCCAGGATTTGAACTCAGATCGACGAGTCCATTTCCTACGACTCTAACGATTACACCACTCACCCCTAACCGCATGTTGGGTGAAGACGTAGAAGAACTTTCGAGAAAAAAGACTTAGGGTTCTATGGGTTCAAATTCTGAAGAATATTCTCTCTGTCCGTATTTTTGAGTGAATATTTGATTTCTTGTGAGAGAGACATTATAAATAATCTCAGTCGAAGAATGAACTCTGTATTTGAGATAACTCAACAACAAAATGGCGGGTGGACGAATTAAGCAGTGAATAAACTCGAACAAAGAAGACTTAACAGCTAGAAAAATAATGTGAAGAGATTAAACTTAATACAAACACATTACGGTTTTATTCTCTATTGTTCGACCCAAGTGCAATGAGGTTAGACTGAAATTCAGAGAGAAATATCAAATCCACAGAAAACACAAGTCGATGCCGTAGTTTAAAGTTTCAAAAACTGGGACAGGTAGTTGATAAAATTTTCCATCTGGAATATTTCAATATCTATGCATGCATACACACCGTCTCTTATTTTCAAATGAACGCAAGACGCACTCACGCATGCACGCACATGCACACATATATCCCCCCTCCAGGGCACAAAAAAGAGCCTGGGCAAGATGTATGAAGGCCCTTGGTTGATCAAGTGACAGGGCCCCCTCTCTGCTGCTGGCGTGATCCGAAGGAATCGTGAACAAATACATTCGGCGTCAGTTTGGCTGCAGGAGTTGCCAGATAGTGTTTTACATACTGAACTGCCGAACGGAGTCCGGCCGTGATTTCTGTCAGGGTTTTCTCTCTTAATCCTTTCCTATCCAGAGGATAACCACAAGGCAGCGGAGGTTATTTAGATTATTACGCGCCTGGATACCAGCCCAGGTATTTCTGTGTTCTCGCGTTAATGTGCTAGATGGCCGTTGAGCGAGAAGCTTCCTCCGCCTTTTCACAGGTTTGTTTTTCTTGCTGATGGGTGTCTAGCCACCCTCCTTACCAGACAAGCTTGGTGGGGGTACCGGTTTAGTCGCCGATGATCCGACTAATATATTACCTAATTTAATTTTTTAATTTTTTATTTTTTTGGCCTTCATGTTACCCACCATTTGCTTGATGAATCTCTCTTTACCATTTGATTTACATTGTGACTTTTAAAAGATCTACCGGTCTTTTGTCAAAGCACCGGATCGAAAAAGTTTCCATTTTCTCTTTACTCTTTCGAAAAATTAAAAAATTTTGCTGATCAATAAAAGTATGTCGTTATTTTTTTAAAATCTTATACAAGTTCAGCTGTACAAAAATTTTTTTACATATATATATATATATATATATATATATAATCATCACTCAATATGTCTCGGGCCTAACTAATAAAACAATAACTTTTAGGCAAAGTTCGACTTTATTCATTAACAAAGTCTCCTACCATTTTCTTCTCTAACAATTCGGTGCCTTTTTGTAGAACGATTTGTCTTCGGCCTCAGTTTCCGATATCACTTCTTCATTGGAACCAAATCTCATTCACTGGAGCATTCTCTTGAGGTCTGCAAACAGCCAGTAGTCACTGGCGACCAGAAGTGCAATTTATGAAGTTTTGCCATCGTTGCGATCGACTTGCGACACGGTGCATTGTCTTGGTGAAAGAGCACTTTTTTTCTTAATGGGTGGCCGTTTTGGGGGCAATTTCTCCCTCAAACGCAGCAATAATGCAATATGAAATTCACTATTGATGGTTCTTCTTTTCTCAAGGTAATCCATGCACAAATTACCTTGCGCATACCAAAATACTGCGATGTTTGCGTCTTTGGTCGCTTTGGACTGTTTTAACCTGTTGCTGTCCACTCAGCTGACTGCCGATTTGACTCCGGAGTGAAGTGGTCAATCCATGTTTCATCCATTGTCACATATCTATGCAAGAACTCCTTTTTGTTGTGTTCAAACAGTTGCAAACAACGCTCTAAATCGTCGACGTGTTATTGGTTTGAGATCGATTGTGAGCAAACGCGGCACCCATTTTGAACACAGCTTTCTGATTGACAAATATTCATGCAAAATGGTGAATACACTGCCTTCTGATATCTTCAACTCCGCTGATATCTCACGCAACTTCAATTTACGATTGGCCAAAAGGATTTGTGGAGTTTTTTGTGTGTGTGTGTTTTCCGCGACAACTGCCGAATTTAGGCGATCTGAGCGTTCACCATCCTTTGTTTCTGTACGACCACGTTTAAAGTCGGCATACCATCTCTTAACCGTTGTTTCCGATGGAGCAGAGTCCAAATAACACTTATCAAGCCATTGCCTAACTTGAACAATATTTTCCCATCAAAAAAGAATGCTTATCAACACACGAAATTCAGATTTTTCCATTGTTTTGAAAATTTGCAACAGTAGCTTCACTTAAATAACTGTAATTTGTAAACTAATAATCGATCAGGGTGGATATTTTGTTAGTCACGCTATCTAAATATCAGACCCTCGACTTATTGAGGGATGTGTTATATATATATATATATATATATATATATATATATTAAATTTTTTACTTGAAGGCACTTACAACGCATGTATCGCATAAAATTCGATACTTTTTCTTATAGAAAATGAACTTGACAAGTGTAATCCCAACAAAGGATGGCTCGATGTGTAGAATACCGTACAGACTGTTTCGACTTTATTAAGTCTCATCAGCGGTATATACTAACGATTTCCCTCCGACAGAAATCGAAACCGGGACCTCAGCAGACACAGTGAAACACTAGTGAAACACCTTATCGCCTCGGCCACAGTACACAGCTGACCATCCTAGCGAAATTAAGCTTGTCAAAATGATACTCACGCCTCTACCATAATAGGTAAGGGGGCGTTATTGAGAGAATAATAACAACAAACAGGCGTTTGCCCTTCGGCGAAGTGAATAAGATTTTTGGATGTTTGTTTATTTAGAAACGTTGCTGAGTAAAGTATATATTAAATTTTTTACTTGAAGGCACTTACAACGCATGTATCGCATAAAATTCGATACTTTTTCTTATAGAAAATGAACTTGACAAGTGTAATCCCAACAAAGGATTATATATATATATATATATATATATAATATATCTTTGCATATGCTTCTAAATTATTTAGTTAGGAATTAATGAAAAACGATGTTTTTAAATATATCTCAAAGGAAGAGAAATTTTTCCATAAAAGATTTATATTTACAACCCCCTGGGGGTGTTTTTTCGCTGTTTTTTTTTTTTTTTGTTTGTTTTTTTTTGCTACTATATTTAATATACATTTAATTATATTTGAGGAATATTTACTAATTGGAACGTTTAAACGTCGACAATAATTTTCAAATAATCATCATCACAAATCTTATTCTTCACATTTATTTATTACTTTTCCACACACACACTCTCTCTCTCTCTCTCTCTCTCTCTCTCTCTCTCTCTCTCTCCTCTCTCTCTCTCTCTCTTGTGTGTGTGTCTGTCTGTGTCTAAGTTAGGGTAGTGTGGATATGAAGTCAACGGCCCTTGGTTACCGACAGTTTCTCAACTAGTTGATTATCAAACCAACTTAGGTATACGTAATCTACCAACGATATTGAGTATTATCAACTTTCAATTACCTAATATATCACACTATATTACAAATATCAAATTATGTTTTAATTATATTATCATCAATTATATATATATATATATATATATATATATGTGTGTGTGTGTGTGAAAGGTAAAAATGGATATTGAATCCGACAATATGTAAGAAAGTTTTATAGAAAAAACAACAAGATGTTAAAAATTGTTGCTGACAGAAATCTGTTTCGACATTATGAATATGTCTTTATCAAAGCAACATTGTAAGCGGAAAAACGAAATGAATATATCAGTAATTACGAGGCCCAGAACGCTCTCGATCAGTATCGGAATTTTTAAAAAAATTTTTGAAAATACGTATTTGTTGTTAAAAATAAAACACCAAATAACAGATTTCTGTCAGCATAAATTTTTAACATCTTGTTTTTTCTATAAAACTTTCTTCTGAATATGTGTGTACACGTCCTTATATGTTTGGGTGCACGTACGTATGTGTGTATGCGTATGTGTTTGAGAGTTAATTTTCAATCACCCTGTATATTAAAGAATTGAGAAAAATGTAACTGCATATAAACAAATTATAAATAGTTTGAAATAGGGAGTTACTTTTCAATCACCCTGTATATTAAGGAACATACATTAAAGAATTAAGAAAAATATAACTGCATATAAAGACATTATAAATAATTTGAAATAGGGAGTTACTTTTCAATCACTCTGTATATTAAGGAACATACATTAAAGAATTGAGAAAAATGTAACTGCATATAAAAAGATTATAAATAGTTTAAAATAGGGAGTTACTTTTCAATCAGCCTGTATATTAAGGAATATACATTAAAGAATTGAGAAAAATGTAACTGCATATAAAGACATTATAAATAGTTTAAAATAGGGCGTTACTTTTCAATCACCCTGTATATTAAAGAATTAAGAAAAATGTAACTGCATATTAAAAAAATCAGAGTTTAAAATAGGGAGTTACTTTTCAATCACCTTGTATATTAAGGAACATACATTAAAGAATTAAGAAAAATGTAACTGCATATAAAGACATTATAAATAGTTTAAAATAGGGCGTTACTTTTCAATCACCCTGTATATTAAAGAATTAAGAAAAATGTAACTGCATATTTAAAAAAATCATAGTTTAAAATAGGGAGTTACTTTTCAATCACCCTGTATATTAAGGAACATACATCAAAGAATTGAGAAAAATTTAACTGCATATAAAGAAATTATAAATAGTTTAAAATAGGGAGTTACTTTTCAATCATCCTGTATGTATATATGCATATGTATATATGTTTGTGTGTGTGCATGACCGTATGTGTGTCTGCACGTCCTTGTACGTGTGTGTGCACGTCATTAAATATTTGGGTGCGCGTAAGTGTGTGTATACGTCATTATATATTTGGGTGCGTGAATGTGTGTGTGTGTGTATATATGTATGAGATTGTTTGTGTGTTTGTGAGTGAGGCTTAAAAGAACCGGTTTTCTTCGTACCCGGGAAACTTGATATTGTGCTGATATCACAAGGTAAAAATATAAACGTGGATCATTTCTCAGTTTAATCGCAAGAATAAACAAACAACATTACATCATACAC
>CM042162.1:11173868-11228868 GCA_023376005.1 Doryteuthis pealeii
GGAAAATTGCAAAGGGGACTACGAGGCTGTGGCTAGAAGAAAGAAAAATAACAGACGATCTGATTGCGTTCGGACAGCAGAATTCCTCGAAAATCTACAGAAAAAAGTGTTGGAGGTCCCTCAGCTGCCTACATGGAGTGGCTAAACACAGTAGTCAACTCCTGAAAAACAAAGGTAGCCAATGGTAGGCCATATGTATGGCAGCAGGATTCGGCCCCAGCCACACTTCTGGGAAAAGTCAAAAATGGTTGTCGGCGAATTTTTATGACTACACCAGTCCCAATGTTTGCCCTCCGAACTTCCCCAGATCTTAACCCCATGGATTATTATGTATGGGGCGCTGTTGAAAAGACACCAATCACCGTGCCAGTACTACAAAAGCCCAGTTCATCGACAGGATTAAGGTAGTTTTTGAGACGCTTCCAGGTAAACTGTAACATCAGCTTGCTCCAGGTTCCGGAGCAGGATGGAGGCTGTGGTCGACGCTAATGGCAGTTATTTTGAGTGAAACCTGTTGACAGTAGTGTAATTTCCGTTCCAGTTGAATTACTTTACAATCCATAAAATTTTGTAGTTACCAAGCACTTTTTCTTTTTCCTTGTGAAACTGTCAAATTTCTCCCGAATACCTTGTGTATATATATATATATAATATATATATATATATATATATATATATATATATATATATATGAGTAAGAAAAGGTGGAATGAAAACATCACACAATGCTGTTAAAGAAGAAAACAATTTATAATATAATCATAGCTGATACTGATCAATATTTCGATTTTACAAAAATCATCATCAGAGCTCATTCACTCCCGTAGTTGTTTAGGTCGGAGAGGAAAGTCAAATCAGTCTACAAAACAAAAAACCTTAATACTGCAAAAAAGGAACGAAAGACGTTACAATATTCACCAACGTGGGCATTCGCGCCATATATATGTGATGTTTTCATTCCACCTTTTCTTACTCATATTGACGGATTCATTTCCTTTCTTTTAACTTATATATATATATATGATATATATTATGCCGCCTTTCAGAAGATTAGCAAATCAGAAATACCAGGTCAGCTCCGGTTTATTGACATGTGCGTGTGTTAGAGAAAGGGGAGAGATAAGAGAGGATGATGGCATCCTGATTGACTGTAGTGTCAGATGTTTGTAGTTCGAGTTCTGGTTGAGGTGAGTTTTCGCATCAGATTTCCATTTCTGACTCACGATGTCAGAAGAATTGCCGTCTCTTCAACTTCAAATCCGTGATCCGCCTGTTTTGAAATACCTCTCTTTAAAAGAAAAACATCTTCGCTTTTTTTCGCATCTCAGTATTAGATGACAGTCAACAGTGACAGCCATTTTGCGGTGGAAATTAATTTCAAGAATTCGGAGCAAAAATGCCCGAACGTTGTAAATAACATGGCAAGAAAATTAAGACATTAAGTGGTTTTTAGTTTTATTATCTTGTCAATCTATCTATCTACCTATTTCCTTCCCACATGCCTGATCACACAAACACACTCTCTGTTTTTTTATCTATCTATCTATCTCTATCTATCTTTATCTATCTCTATCTATCTATCTTTATCTATCTATCTATCTTTATCTATCTATCTATCTTTCTATCTCTATCTTTATATTTATCTATCTCTATCTATCTATCTCTATCTATCTCTATCTATCTTTCTATCTTTCTATCTTTCTATCTGTCTCTCTCTATATATCTTTTTCTATCTATCTATCTTTCTTTCTATCTATCTATCTTTATCTATCTTTCTTTCTATCTATCTATCTTTATCTATCTTTCTTTCTTTCTATCTATCTTTATTTATCTTTCTTTCTATCTATCTATCTTTTATTTATCTTTCTTTCTATCTATCTATCTTTATCTATCTTTCTTTCTTTCTATCTATCTTTCTTCTATCTATCTATCTTTATCTATCTTTCTTTCTTTCTATCTATCTATCTTTATCTATCTTTATCTATCTATCTTTCTATCTATCTTATCTATCTATCTTTCTATCTATCTTTCTATCTATCTATCTATCTTTATCTATCTTTATCTATCTATCTATCTATCTTTCTATCTTATCTATCTATCTTTATCTATCTATCTTTATCTATCTTATCTCTATCTATCTATCTATCTATCTATCTATCTATCTATCTATATCTATCTATCTATCTATCTATCTATCTATCTATCTATCTTTCTATCTATCTTTTTCTTCTCTATCTAGCTATCTATCTTTATCTATCTATCTTTATCTATCTTCTATCTATCTTTTTCTTCTCTATCTAGCTATCTATCTTTATCTAGCTATCTAGCTATCTATCTTTATCTAGCTATCTATCTTTATCTATCTATCTTTATCTATATCTATCTATCTTTATCTATCTATCTATATCTATATCTATATCTATCTATCTTTATCTATATCTATCTATCTTTATCTATCTATCTATATCTATATCTATATCTATCTCTCTATCTCTATCTTTTCTATCTCTATCTCGATCTCTATCTCTCGATCTATCTATCTCTATCTATCTCGATCTCTATCTATCTATCTACCTCTATCTCTCTCTCTCTCTCTCTCTCTCTATATATATATATATATATATTATATATATATATATATATTATATATATATATAAAGGTTTTACATATCTATTTATTAGGTGACAAAGGAACATTCACAACCATATTGGTTTCATGCGATGCAATCATCAGGTGAAGATGTTTCAATGTGCATTTGAAACATCTTCGTGAATGTTCCTTTGTCACCTAATAAATAGATATGTAAAACCTTTATATATTTATCTTATTATATTATATAACAGCTCTATTTTATATTGAGCACTCTACCAATAATACTGCCTTTGGTACACCATTTCAGCAAAAGCTGAAACAGTGACCATCTCACACACTCTCTCTCTCTCTCTCTCTCTATCTATCTATCTATCTATATATATATATATATATATATATATATATATATGAAGAGAAAATGGAAGTGAAATCAGGGCTTTTGTTAATTTGAGGAAAAATGATTTTATCACACAGAATAAGAAGACTGTGAGAGTCTTTTGCTTTGTCGCTCAATCTATTTAAAAAATATTGAATGAAAAACTAGCGTTCTTTGGACTAAAATTAACAAAAGCCCTGATGAAGATCTCTTGAAACAGATCGAAACACTGCAGCGTTAGCGAAATAAACATCACTTGTTTTATGAACTTATGTTTTTTTTTCAATTTTCACTATATATATATGGAAATACGGTGAGGAAATTAATCCGACAATATGAGAAGAAAATATTTTAAAAATATAACAAACACAGGATGTTATGATTAGGGGAAACAATTTTTAGTGTCAATACTTAAGCATTTCGGTATATTGTACCATCTTCAGGACACTGTTAAGTAATGTTTATGTGAGGGACAAAATGAAAGATGTTAAGTGTATAGGGATTGTGTGAATATGATGTTATTAACCGTTCATTTTTATATGCGCGTTTGTTTACGAAAGCCAATGACGTGATCATTGCATGTGTAAAAATGGAAGGTGAATATCCTATAATGACGCATGCATTAACGTCAATAGGCGGAGAACGAAAAGTTAACAAAGATATGACGTATTTCATATGGAATATTAATGTTAGAAAAATAAGAAGATTAAAACAATATATAAATACATATAATCCATATATACGCATATCCACATATAATCATATATATATATATATATATATATATATATATATATATATAATATTCTAATCCAATGCATACAAAACATCCATCATCTTTTATCCACATAAATCCTTGTTTTTCTTCTCATTTTCACAGTCCTGATGAAGGTTTCCATTGTAAACCGAAATGTTCGAGCATCGGCTATAAATTCCCATGAATCATAACATCCCGTCTTTGTTTTTAAATTTTCTCCACATATATATTGTAGATAATATGGTTGTTATATTTGTAAGTAAACAGTGCTCAATATTATTGATAGAGCATTTATATTTAAGATCGCATGGACATGAATCTTCAGCTGGTAACTGATAGTTTCTCACCTATGTGATCTTCAGACCAAGATCTCTTTCTACATATAGATATATTGTAGATGATATGGGTGGTATATTTCCAAGTAAACAGTGCTCAATATCATTGATAGAGCGTTTAAATTTGAGTTAGGGTAGGGTGGACATGGAGTCAACGCTTGATTGCAGACAGTTTCTCGCCTATGCAATCTTGAAACTTAACATTAGTCTGAAGGTCACATAGGCTGGAAACTGTCAGTAAGCAGGTGTTGACTCTGTGTCCACGCTACTTTAACCCAAATGTATATAGTATAGGCACCCACACATTCACAAATATATATATATATATATATATATATATATATATATATAATTCCGAAGTCGAATTACATGTATCATAACTAAGGACTTTGACTAAGTAATTACATCGGTACCATGTAATCACTTAGTCAAAGTCCAATGTAATTACTTAGTCAAAGTCCTTAGTTAAGATATATATATATATATATATATATATATATATATATATATATACCTCCCACGGTCACGCATGCTTACACATGGACACATACTATCTATCAATCTATGTATCTATCTCCTACTGGCACGCATGGGCGTACACACACATACACACGCGAGCACACTATCAATCTATCTACCTTCCAAACACACACAGACTCACCCATGCTCTCTCTTTCTCTCTCTCTCTCTCTCTCTCTCTCTATATATATATATATATATATATATATATATATATATATATATATATAATGCAAGAATGATCTCAGGTGCTTAGGCATTGCTCTTCCAGCTGGGAAAATTTGGCTCTGGACCGCCCTTGGTGACGGCAGAATCTCCGTAGAGACTGTTCATGTCAGAAGTCACCCTGACGCAACACCATTAAGCTTAGAGGTCTAAAAGAAAGCAGCGGCACATCAACATCTTCAGGGACAGCCTTCAAATGTGATATCTGTGATCGAGAATGTTTTTCAAACATCGGACTTCACAGTCACAGGAAGCGCTATAATTTCAAGAGCACAAAAACTTTATTATAGTCTTCCGAGACTGAAATGCCAATCACAATAATATATATATATATATATTATATATATATATATATATATGTATATATATACTTGCAAGATTTAGCCAGCCCCGTCGTTTTATAATCCCCCCGCCCATAATATACAACATTTGTAATCTTAAAGTTAATATTATTCAACCCCCCCCCTCAATTAACTCGACCCGACAATATACATCCCCTTCTCCCCTGCATCACAACACACGCCGCTCACATCCAGACATGCGGAAAAAAAACATACATACCCACACACACACACGCACACAAACGCTCGCACGTCAGCATTGATCAAATGTCACACATTCACAGAACCATGTATTATCTGTGTGACAGTTACACCGCGTACACAACCTTTATGCTGTCCATAAACACTCTCATACTTTCAAATTACCACCACATCCATACGCACATCACTTTATCCAATCATACACATCCTATGTCTATTGAATTTTCTGAATTGTTTTGAAATTCTTTTCGATTTTCCTTGCATTTGAAACCTCTTCACCTGATGATTGCCTCGCATGAAACCAATATGATCGTGAATGTTCCTTTGTCACCTAATAAATAGATATGTAAAACCTTTATATATTTATTTTATTATATATATATATTTAATGTGTGTGGGGGGGGGATAATGATAGTAGTACTATTTAATCAATAGATGGGATATGGGGGGTTTCATACATTTCCCATTTATGTGTCAAAAAATGAATGCAATAGTCCGACTGGAGTTCAAACTGGCTTGTTCTAATGTCACCGTCTTGTACGTTTGCCAATACTTCCCCGATAAATATATATGAGATTTATTAACTTTTTAACCGGGGGCAATACCGAGTAGCCCTGCTAGTTATAAATAAATGAGATCGCACGTGAAGAACACTTCCAGTAGCCTTTTAGCTTTAAAAAAAAAACCCGTGTGCCAGGGTCTGTTGTATTTCTTGCGATAGTCTCTCATAGTTCATGTCTGTTGCTAAATTTAAAAATATATTCGTTTAATGTTTTTCCTGCATCTGTAATTTGTTACTGCTAGTTAGTCTAATAAATCATGATTATTATTTAATCAGGGTCATTATTTAGTCAACTTTTATATTAGCCAACAGTAACTAATCCCACGCTTGCCTTGTAATCCAGAGGTTGTTCGTTTTTTTTACAAACGTTTGTTTCCCCCTCGCATAATATGCATGAAGACAAACTATTAAATTAAACAGATTTTGTTTCTCTCTCTCTTTTTCTCTTTCTTGTGTTCTGAAATTTTTTGTTTAAAGTCTTTCACGTTTCTTTTCATTTTTTTCTTTCTTTCTTTCCAGTTGCCATTTTGCCACCGTCTTAATTGGTTCTGCTGGGTTTTGAACTCATTAGAGACAAATTGCATCCTAACACCGTCGGCTATCGGTAGGTGAGAAGATATATTGTTGGTTAAAACAAGAGCAGATATCTGGTCTCTACACAGACATGACAAAAATAAATACACTGCTATTTTCAAACGACGGCCTTTATTCAACAATCTAAATAATTATAATTCAATAATTATAAATACTAGCAACGGAAAACGCACTCCGGGCGTCGTAAAAATTAATTTTTGAAAGACATTGCCCGAGAGGGTGGGAGTTAAAAATTCAATGTCAGAGGGTTTGTATCATAAGTACGAAAACCCTTATATTTATTAAAGGAGTGGGAAAAAATTTGAAATGAAAACTGAGACCCGTACCTCTCAAATAAAATGTTGCGTGCATGTAATAACCAAACAATTATTTTGAATATTTTCCACATCAATTTTACACAAAATCGTTGGTATTTATTTGTAAACTTTTTAGTTAACTTCTTGTTACTGTAAAAAAAAAAAAAAAAAAGGACGAGAGTAAAAAACAATTTTAAAAATTGCTTACTCAAATTTTGGGTGTATATAGCATAAGAATATTGTGACGTAATCTGTGATGTAGAGCTATGACGTAGTTTTTGTTACAGACAGAAATACAGACACTCCATTAATAATAGATGATTTAGTTTTGCAAATACCAAATAGGGTGACAGTTTTACAAGCTTTCTATCATATATATTAACCAGTCCCCATAATCAGTGTCATGTGGGAATCAGAATACTCTGCTTCTCCCCTTTTTCTCAAATGGGAGGGTACTGCCACATGATTGGAATCTCTAGGACCAGGCTTGTTCTGTTTTATTTTATTTTTAGGGGGGGTGAGGGAGATTAACAGATACCAGAATGACTCTTTTGGGATTCTGGTACCATGTAGGTCCTTTCTTTCTGTACAAATAATTATTTCTATTTCAAACATGACTTTCCCTGGCGGTTGAAGAGACCCCACCAATCAATCGGCTAGTAACGCCAAGCCATAGTACTTGCTAACGCTTTTTAGCACATATGTGCTAGAAGACGGTGGCCGAGGGTCTTAATGCCCTTGGTATGACGTTAAAACTCTATCTGATGGGGAAAGTCCAATTCTGTATCTCTAGGGAATGTGGAGTACCCTTCAATCTCTAGGACCAGACTTGTTCTGTTTTATTTTATTGTTAGGGGTTGGGTGAGGGAGATTAACAGATACCAGAATGACTCTTTTGTGATTCTGGTACCACGTGATTTAGGAGCAGATTTTGTTCTTGCCCACATTTATATATGTGAGCCTCCAAGTTAAACATTAAGCTGTGTCTTATTTTGACCATGCGTGGATGGTGTTAAGCACCAGCTCTACAATTATTAAGAATAAATGAATAACTATATAATAAAATAATAATAGATGTCAGGAAATACTTACCATTTAACATTATTACACTGAATAATCGTTAACGTTTGCCTTTTTATTAAACTTCAACATTCAACTTCAGCATTTCACTAAAACAAATATAAAGTCTATTTACTTACGTCATGTCTATGTATATTATTTAACGGTATAATAAATCATCATGTATAATGTATATATATTAATTTATTATTCCTTATTATATTATTATATATTAAACGTCTTTTTATTAAACTTCAACATTCAACTTCAACATTTCACTAAAACATATATAATGTCTACTTACTTACGTCATGTCTCTGTATATTATTTCTCCTTCGTTTTCTACGAAATTTTAAATAACTTTCCATGTTTATCTTTATCAAAACTAGCAAATTTATGCACCCTCCGGTGCAAGTTTTTAAGTTTTGACATAATAAAATATCATGTTAAATTAGAAAGTCTAATAAAACTAAATAAGAATGCAGATAAAAAGATTTGGAACAGAGGGGGTATTATCGAAAAATAGAACAGCTTTGAAACTAACTCTTCCATCATTTTCCATTACACCCGTCTTTCATTGGTAAATTTTCCTAATTTAACTCTTTACTTAAAATAGGAAGTAAAGAATAATATTACAGTTATTTCTTCTTCTTAATGAATTTCTTTTAAGATTTATCCCATAGATTTTTGCTCATATTCAATAAGATAAAATCAAATAATTAGAAATCAATAATACTTAGCATATATTTATTAAAATCATTTTTTAAGATCAATATGCAAATTAGCCTTCCCATTCACACTGTAAACCACTATTTTGTTGTATATATAAATACAATTGCGTATTATTAGTATGTAGATATGGTCAACAGTCTTAATAATGTAAAACCATTTTATTATTCATTGAGGTTTAGATAAAAATAAAATAATGGAGAATGTGATGTAAATAACTAAGGTAACTGTGGATTGAGTAGTAATATAGTTTCGGTTACAGACAGACAAAACAATCTTCATTATAATAAGATGTCAAATCTTTCCAAATTTTTGTCACGTGTCTATGTTCTTCTGGCAATGATGTTTGATGTTTCATTACTTTCTACATATCTTATTATAATGGAGATTGTGTGTGTTTTCTGTCTGTAACCGAAACTATATTACTACTCAAGTCATAATTTCCTTAGGTATTCTCCATGAATATTTTTTTATTTAAACTTCAATTATTAATAAAATTGTTTTATATGATTAATACTGTTGGCCTTATCTACATTATATTTTCTTCGTACCCCACTTGTACAAGGTCAGGCACAAAGGCCCTATTAATGTGGGACCACCCATAAACCGAAGCTCATGTGTGGTGGGGGAAAAAAACTCTATCTGATGGTGAAAGTCCAATTCTAGATCTCTAGGTAATAGTTTCAAAAATGTGATTAAAATTTTTGAATACCATTAAAAGTTAAAAAAATTAAAATAAAAAAAAATTTAAAAAAGTAAAGTCGTCGGGGTGGCCTAAAATCGGTATCAAACCAATCAGCGAGGAAATCTATCCCCTTTTCACTAGCGCTAGACTAAGGAGATTGTTTTTGCGTCTGAGGTGGAGCGCCACACCTACCATCAGCTCCTTACTTTACAGCATAGATTCCTGTGCTACTCATACACTGAGTTGGCGAGGGCCGGTATCGAACTAGAAACCTTGTGGTTTCTAGCCGAATGCTCTACCGACTGAGCTAACCCGGCCCTTGAATACCATTAAGAATGCATAAATAGAACCAAAAGTCTTCGGCACAAAATACCCTAACAAGGGTTGACATGCCGTAAAATCGAACAATCCAAATGTTATCTGAAATGGTAAAGTTCATCTTACTCTTGACTTACAAGTCTTTACACACAAGTACGTGTTCGTTCCCCGATTTCTCTCACGTTTTCCCGTGCAAGCTGTGTACACGACATGAATCGTACACGACATGAATCGTACACAGCCATTAATACATCCTTGCGGTCTCATTGATGAAGAAACGGATTCCGTGTGCAACGTTTGGATTTCAGCAGAAAAACCGCTGGATTTAGCACAGAAAAAGGAAATGATGACAACCTTTTACTCGGCAGGAATCTTCGTGACAACGTAAAAAATAAAAGTTCAAGAAATGTTTAAAAAATTGTGAAAATTATATCTTGTACATCAGCAAAACTCACGAAATTTGTCGTATTGTAATCGGCAATTTTTTTTAAGGGATAAAAAGACAAACAAGAAATATTTAAAAAAGACTTAGTGCATTTAAAATTAGGTTGGATTCCGTGGAGACTTCTTATCACAAGTTAGCCATAGATAAATAAAGCCTTATACTCATCTTGAGTCGTATCTTACGTATAGTATAGAATGGACTCTTTCTCTGAATTTTTGAGATGAGGCTTGTTAGTTCATATGATTTGTATTATTCGGACTATTGTCCCCAACTTCATTGTTATTTGTACAACATTTCGGTCGATGTGCCCTCCGGCTTTTCTTTTGAAGAAGGCCGGAGGGCACATAGGCCGAAACGTTGTATGTCCAATACTTCTGACCTTGTGCCACAACTTATCTAAGTTAGTAAATGACAAGGGCAATTCACATGGAGTAATGGTTAACAAGTTAGATTAGCAGATCGCTGTTAGTCTGTTTGATTTTCACTGAGCGCCCCATACTTCTGGCCTTGTGCCATATCTACATACATCTTAGTAAATAACTGTCTTTTTTTTTTTTTTACTTTACTTTTTTTCTTTTTCATTTACTTTTTTTCTTTTTCATTTTACTTTTCTTTTCTTTTTTCTTTTTCATATTAGGTTGTTTGTTTTTACGGGGGTATTTTGATGTTTGTTTTTTTGTTGTTTTTTTTTTTCTAAATCCGAAATGTTTGCAGTCTTGTCTTTTGGGAAGCTGCGCAAGGAAAACAACATTAACGGCTTAAGAAAACCTTTTTAAAGGCACCTTTTCTAATAAACACAGTGGAACATCGACATTTTTTTACATTATATCGTTAGGGATTAAAGGCCGTTAAGATACTGTCTATAATTTCAGGAAATAAGTTCTTACCCCAATGTAGAGGATATAGTCAGCGTATTCTAAACCCCGTATTTTAAAGTACTTTGAATGTTTGTTTGTTTTTGTTTGTTTTTTTTGTTTTTTTTTTTTTTTTTTAGTTCTCTGGCAAGGTCTAGGTATTTGTCTATCTTTTGGTTTTCTTTCCTTTTATTGTGGTCTGCTGGAACAGCAAAATCCAGGAGATGACAAGTTTGTCTCTTCTTGTGAATTAACACTAGGTCTGGTCTTCTGGCCGGAATTTGGTGATCCGTCTATATCCCAAAGTCCTATGGAACTTTATGCTTCCCATTCTTTAGGATGGATTCCAGTTTGTGCAAATACCTTTTGTTAGCACTTACCATTTAATACATTATTATTATCAATGAGTTAGCCAAAATGTTGTCCACTAGGCTGTTGGCTGGGGGTGTAGTATACAGACTGCATCTCTACAGAGGGGTAAAATCTGTTAACCATTGGTGGCGACCCGTGATGCTTAAGGACAGAACCCTGGTGGATAAGCAGTCCATGACATGCAACACTCCACTTTGGTCCTTAGTTAGACTAGATGGGTGGTCGTAGAGGCGCTCTCCGATCAATCGGCTGCTCACGTCAAGCCCTAGCACCTATATGATTTTCCCAATCCTATAGCTCTTATGGCAAACCCCCAATCCTTTTCATCATATATGCTATAAGGCTTTGGCTGAGGGTCTTAGTGTTGTAGATATGACGTTAAACTGCATCTAATGGTGAAGTTTTGATTCTGGAGCTCTAGGGGTTGTGGAGCACCCGTTCATCGTCATAACTCCTAGGTCCACTCTCACTCGGAGTGGTAGCACCTGTTAGGAACCTATCTGTGGATTGAATAGAAAAAAATGAGTTTGAAAATGTGTTTAAAAAAACAAGCAAGAATGAATAAAAGAAAACGTCTTCGGCATAAAATAACCCAACAAGGGTTGACATGTCGTAAAATCCAACTAGCCAAAATGTTGTTTTAACATCCAAATCAACATGAACAATTAGTTATTTGGGAAATCTCTTGAAATTTCATTTATTTATTTTATTGATGAAAATTGATTTGATATACGAGAAAATTGAGTTACGAGCAAACGAATTAAACTCGTAAGTCAAGGTACTTGATTGATTGATTCCTCGATGATGATTTAATATACAAAAGATTTCCATCACTCTTTGGACAACACTTTTATAATTCTAATGTCTTGATTAAGGTTTACAAAACCGAAACGGTTTATTGTCGTTTTCACTTTCTACAATGAATATATCTTTTTGAAAACTTCTCTCTCTCTCTCTCTCTCTCTATCTATCTATCTATCTATCTATCTATCAGATTATGTGAGTGTATATATATATATATATATATATATAAACAGATTATATATATAACCAATTATGTGAGTATAATATATATATATATATATATATATGTAAGTAAAGTCGACGGGGCGGCCTAAAGTCGGTATCAGCCATGCAGCGAGTGAGTCTATCCCCTTTTCAATAGCGCTAGACCAAGGAGATTGTTTTAGCATCTGAGGTGGAGCGCCACACCTACCATCAGCTCCTTACTTTACCGTACAGATCCCTGTGCTACTCATACGCTGAGTTGGCGGGGACCGGTATCGAACTAGGAACCTTGTGATTTCTAGCCGAACGCTCTACCTACTGAGCTAACCCGGCCCCTATGTAAGTACATATAACGATATGTAAGCGCATTGACAAAAACATTTCTCCGAAGAAAGAAAAAAACTGGTCGAAATTTTAAGAACATTACTTTCAATAAAATTCAAAAGTTTCCTACCTCAAAGTCCATCATTTATATTTCCTTATAATACAAAAAAAAACAGCAACACATAATATATTGCCAGCAGATTGATCTAAAATTCTTTCTCCTCACCCTCAACCCCCCCCCCAAAAAAAAGAAAAACTACAAGAAATAAAATAATGAGATAATTCCTGCATCAAGTGGATTGAATTGAAAACTTTTGTATTTTTGCGAAGAATGGGGAACTTTGAAAAAGTTGAAAAGAAATAATTGATTAAAACGTGAAGAACATAAATAAAGAGAAATGAAAAAAAACAACAACAATATTTGGCCCTTTGCCCAGAGAGTAATGGATTTTAACAATGGTGTATGTATCGATGGTCCATTAGGGGAAACTTAACTTCCATCTAAGCCATTGTTGAAAAAAAACACACTAAAGGAAAGTGACAGAAAGATCCCCCCTTCACTAAAAAAAAAAAAAAAATGAAAAGAAAAACCAAATTAATGTTCTCGCAAATTGATACCAATTCCTTTGGGCATTCTTATATTTTACAAGAATGTGATAAATTGAGTTGCCTATTAAGATGCTAGCGTCTGTATTAAAAAAATAAAAATAGGAAGAAGTTCTTAAAATATCAATTACATTTTAATATTTGATTTGATTTCTTTGTTTAATGGCAAATCTATATTCATGGGTTATTTAATGCCAAAACTATCCTTGTAGAAGAACAGTAGTGGTTTTATTTGTCTTAATTTTTTTATATGAGGATTGATGTGAATTATTTTGATTTTTCGGATTTTTTTCACTCGTATTGTAATTAGCATGAATATGTACACTCTAGCACAAGTATTTAAGTTTTTATATAACAAAATATCATTTTGAATTAAAAAGACTAATGAAATATCCGGTATACAAATTATTCACACTATATATTATGTAAACTTTTATTTCTTAACGATATATTACAAACATTTTTTGGATTTTAAACACATTAATAACATGGGCTGTTTTGAGACAACTCTATCTCAGTTGGACTTTAATAGAGATATCATTAACAATACGATGCCAGTTAAGATTAAATAATGATTATTTAATAATCATTGAGAATATAAAGTAAATATCTAAGGGAATGTGACGTTGGTGATGACGTATTTTCGGTTAGAGACAGACAGTAACATAATCTCCATTATAATAAGATGTGTTAAATTGAGTTGCCAATTAAGATGCTAGCATCTGTATTTTAAAAAATATCAAAATCAAAGAAAATTCTTAAAATCTCAATTGCATTTTAATTTTTTATTTTATTTTATTTCTTTGTTTAATGGCAAACCAATCTTCATGGGTTATTTAATGCCAAAAGAAACGTAGTGATTCTATTTGTCTAATTTTTTTATAGATTTGGCTTGATATGTATCATTTTGATTTTTCGGACTGTTGTCCTCATTTTTATCATGATATATAAAATCACAAAGTTTAGGCCGTTGTACTCTCCGGCCTTCTTAACCAAAAGGATATTAATACTAAGATGCTTTAGGATTGATTTCACTTTGAAAATGTATTGGAAATTATTTTACAACTAAAATACACTAGAAATTATTTTGGTTTAGCTCAGTCGGTAGATTTGGTTTAGTTTTGTTTTACGGCATATCAACCTCAGTGGGTCATTTTATGCCGATAAAGTTTTGAAATAAATCAATTCTTAATGGATAATACAATTTTTATAAATACATTTTTCTATTTAACCCATAGATGGGACCCTAACAGGTACTACCACTCCGGGTCAGAGTGGACCAGAGAGCAATGGAGATGAAGGGATGCTTCGTATTCCCCAAACCTCTAGAACTGGAACCTCACCATCAGATAGATTTTAACGTCATTCCCAGGACATGTAGACCCTCAGTCACCGCCTTCTAGCATCCATATGATAAAAAAGGGGTTGGGACTTGCCATAAGGGTAATAGGGTTGGAAAAATCATATAGGTACTAGGGCTTGACGTGACCAGCCGATTGATCGGAGGGGGCCTCTCCGACCGCCCGTCTAGCCCAAGAAAGAGCCAAAGTGGAGTATTGCAAATCATGGACTGCTCAACCACCTGGGTTCTATCCTTCAGCATCACGGGTCGCCACCCACGATCAACAGGTGGCCCCAGTGGGGGAGTCTTACTCCTCTGAAGAGGTGCAGTCGGTACATTCTAACGCCCCACCGACAGGGTGGTCAGTCAGTAGAGCGTTCGGCTAGGAATCACAAGGTTCTCTGTTCGATACCGGCCCTTGCCAACTCAGCGTATGAGTAGCACAGGGATCTGTGCGGTAAAGTGAGGAGCTGATTGTAGGTGTGGCGTTTTACCTCAAATGCCAAAACAATATCCTTGGTCTAGCGCTAGTAAAAAGAAGATAGACTCCTCGCTGCTGGCTGATACCGACATTAGCCCGCCCCGACGACTTTACTCTTTACTTTATTGAAAATGCATAGTAAATTATTTTTTTTTGAAATGGATTGGAATGATTTTACTCCGAAAATAAACTAGAATGGATTTTACTACTAGAATACACTGGAATTATTTCACTATGAAAATGTATTGTAAATTATTTTACAACTAAGATACACTAGAAATTATTTCACTATGAAAATGTATTGTAAACTATTTTACAACTAAAATACACTAGAAATTATTTCACTATGAAAATGTATTGTAAATTATTTTTGCTGAAATGGATTGGAACTCATTTCACTCCGAAAATAAACTGGAATGGATTTTACTACTAGAATACACTGGGAATTCTACTGCAAGAAATGCACTGGAAATGATTTTATGTGTTGAAAGCGTGTGATAGATATTTCTGCTAGACTAAACATCTGATCGATATGAACTGATTTCGAATGATTAACTAAGTAATATATTGATTGATATGTTGCATAAAAGCTGGACTTTTCTTCTTATCATTTTATTTTTATACTTATCTTGTTCTATTGTTGTGCTGCAACGAAGCTGGATCGGTCGTCTCTTCTCTATATGGATCTGCTATTCTGGGCATCTGGACTTCTCTCTGTTCTTCTGGTCTGGAACTACTTAGGTCTTCTTGGGTGTTTCATCTCTGTGTCCACAGAAGTTTAACCTATGTAGGATGTGACACAAGGTTGCAAGTAGGGGACATCCCATGCTATTCAGTATCATGGATCAGCGAAACTAGCTAATCATCGCTCCATGATGAGAAACCCTATATTCCCAACCCGTTCGTTATGGGTAGGATGTGATACAAAGTCGCAAGTACGCATCCTGCAAGGATAAAACTCACTATTCAGTATTAATAGATCTGTGGGACTAGTTTGCTAATAATTAAACCATGATTGGAACGCCCCAGCTGATTTATCTTATTATAATAAAGATTATTTAACTGTCGTCTGTAACCTAATATACTTCACGTCACCACTGACATAATAATTCCTTAGTTATTTAAATTATATTCTAAACGATTATGAAATAGTCATTACTTAATCTTAATTAACATCTTATTAACGATATCTCTTTTAAAGTCTGAGTTAGATTTGCCACAAAACTGCCCACATTATTAATGCATTTAAAATACTGAAATATGTGTTCTATATCTCTAGGAAATAAAGATTTACATTGAATATGGTGGGAATAATTTGCATAATGATTTTAACAAAACTGGATTTAATAGATAATTATTTGTTTTTACTGATTAGTAATACTATCCTGTTATTCTCAAACATATTATGTTACTGCTAGTTAGTTTAATAAATCATGATTATTATTTAATCAGGGTCATTATTTAGCCAATTTTTATATTAGCCAACATAAACTAATCCCACGCTTGTCTTGTAATCCACAGGATTTATTATGTTTATTTTTTACATTTCATTTTTGACGATTTGGGTGGTCTCATTTTTAACCAGGGTGTGCTGCAAGATGATAAGGGCCGTACAATTAAGGAACATGAGTATTAATATATAGAGGATGATTTCTGCTATTTTCTTTTCCATCTTTTTTTCACAATCGCAGGCAACTTCACATAATTAATTCAGTGGATAAGCAACACCAGATAATCAGGATTTACATTTTTGCATGTCATCTTGGACGATTTGGACGATCTCATTTTTAACCAGAGGGTGTTGCAAGATTTTAACGTTCGAACAATTAAGAAACATGAGTATTAATATATAGATTGCATTTCATCTTGAACGATTTGGACGGTCTCATTTTTAACCAGAGGGGGCTGCAACATTATAACGGTCAAACAATTAAGAAACATGAGTATTAATATATAGATTGCATTTCATCTTGAACGATTTGGACGATCTCATTTTTAAACAGAGGGTGTTGCAAGATGATAACGGTCGTACAATTAAGAAACATGAGTATTAATATATAGATTGCATTTCATTTTGGACGATTTGGACGATCTCATTTTTAAACAGAGGGTGTTGCAAGATTATAACGGTCGTACAATTAAGAAACAGGAGTATTAATATATAGATTGCATTTCATTTTGGACGATTTGGACGATCTCATTTTTAAACAGAGGGTGTTGCAAGATGATAACGGTCGTACAATTAAGAAACATGAGTATCAATATATAGATTGCATTTCATTTTGGACGATTTGGACGATCTCATTTTTAAACACAGAGGGTGTTGCAAGATTTTAACGTTCGAACAATTAAGAAACATGAGTATTAATATAGATTTGTCGATTGATGGGTTGTGATTAGTCTAAGTGATTTTAGTAATTGAAAGTATCACGTCTCGAGATTTCATCATCGTTCTATCAGTTCTGGTATTATCATTGGTGCCATTATTGGTGCCAATATGACTGAGCAAACAGCAAAGGATGATGGTTTTCTTTTTTCTTTTGGATGGAATCAATTCCTTTCAAGAATCAATTAGATGATTATAAGATGTAGTATGTGGAAATGACTATTTAGTTTCAAGTTAAAAGTTTTTTAAAGCCTTATGAACAGTTTTTAACAATTTGTACTTATAGCAATAAAATGTAAAATACTGGAGGTGCGTAGTGTAATGGTTAGAGTCGTAGGAAATGGACTCGTCGACCCGAGTTCAAATCCTGGACGAAGCTACAGTTCAAATAGCGTCAATACCATTGGGAAAGTTTTAATGACTTCCTATTTTACTTTTCGATCAACTACTTTTTTATCAATCAATGTGTATATATTAGTCATCAGGGTGGTTGCTTTTTAACACTGAATATATTTCTGGCAAAATAATTGTGTCGTGTAATGAAAAATGAACGAGAAAACAGCTTCACATTAAGCTTTATTAAGATATAACACGAGTTCAAATCCTGGACGAGACTGGTTGCATTTGAAATAGTCAATATTCTTGGGAAAGGTATGCATCCAACTGTTCTCTCTCCCTCTAGGGATAATTTGTAAGATAGACTGGGCTCTTTAAACTTGGTAGGGCAACCTGTCAAGAAGAAGGAAAATTTTAAATTCAAACCTGTTTGTTACGATTTTTGTGGCCATCCTTTAGGGTTCAAGCAAGAGCGTTTGTCCAGCGGAGATCCTTTGGATTACGCAGAACGCGATCCTTAATGAAGAATCCTTTGGTTGTTCCTTGGTGCTCTTCAGTCTTGCAGGTCCTTCGTCAATGATTGCAAATAGACGTCTCTCAGTATCAGCAATTAAGTAGTTAAGCAGCCACGTATTCGGGCTGTGGATTGGCTGAGATTTAAACCAAATTACCTTGCTTGGTCTATAAATTTAAGTGGTGTATTGTAGCACACATTATATATAAAAATTCAAAGCGCGTGGTGTAACGGTTAAAGTCATGGACTCGTCGCCCCGAGTTCAAATCCTGGACGTGGTAATTGCATTTCATTTAGCGCTAATACCCTTGGGAAAGGTATGAATCCTACCCTCCCTCCAGCTATGGGTAAATAGCAGGGCAGACTAGGTTCTTTAACCTTGGTAGGCAACCTCTAGGAGAAGGAAAAATTCAAACCTGTTAAACTCCGCTTAAGAAATTGACGTCTGCTCGCGCTGCGGGGGTTTGGTAAATATATATATATAAGAATATTCAAGTCTTGTACAGAGGGTGTGGTAAATACATACCCGTGTACCTCTTGTATCCTTTCTCTCTAGTGTAATGTGACGTCATTTCCGCCTATCATAAATCATATTCCATGATTATAAAATTGTATATTAAAAATTCTGTGTGTGTACTTGTAAAAGGAAAGGTTTTGGCTGAAGGGATAATTCATCATGCTGTTTGGTTTTGGGCCATTTTCGTAATTAACTCATCGCTAAAGCCTTTTATCATCAAATCTCTGTATTAATACTCATGTTCCTTAAAAGTACGACCGTTATCATCTTGTCACCCCCTCTGGTTAAAAATGAGACCCTCCAAATCGTCCAAGATGAAATGCAAACATGAAAATCCTGAGTATCTGCTGTTGCTTATCTGCCAATTTCTTATTTATTATAAGGGTCAACTCAGCTAAAAAAATTAACTATTCCATTTTTATTAGAAAGAAAGGGAAAGAGAAGGACATGCTACACAGAAGAATATAATAAGAAAGAGAGTAGAGGAAAGACAGAAAGAGGGGGTGAGCGCACGGAAATGATAACGCTAATCTCTTTCAATCGATCAAAATGAAAAAAAAGAAGGAAAGAAAGAAGAAAAGAGTTCAATCAAGATTATTATATATTTTACATATTGAAATATTTACAATAGCTCTTAATTAAACATATTAAACGTTTAATAATTAGATTATTATATTGTGGTATATCCACAGGTCCTGCTAGTTGTATATCAAAAATCGTATGCATGGATATTTGTAAAAGGAAAGGTTTTGGTTAAAGGGATAATTTATCGAGCTTGTTCGTTTCAAGCGATTTTCATAATTAACTCATCGCCTAAAACCCTTTTTTATCATCAAATAATTATAGAATATCAAACTGTTTTCTTCACTGAACCAATCTTCCGGTTTTTTTTATCTAAAAAAAATGACATGCTCGACACACGACGCTTTCTTGCGTCAGATTTTTGTGTTAATTAAATTCTTATTTCCCTTGTTTAAACGTTTTGGTTGGCTTTTCCCATGTTTCTGCGTTTTTTATTTAATTGGATTTTAATTTTTTTTTATTTTCCTTTCTTTTTTTTTCTTTTTTTTTTCATGTTTTTGTTTTGTGTCTTTCTAGTTCTTCATTGCTTTTCTTTTTTCTTTATAATATTTCTTCCTTTTGAGTCTTTTTTCTTTCTTTTTTTTTTTTTCTTTTCTTTCTTTGTCTTTCTTTTCTTTCTCTTGTCTTTCTTTCTTTCTTTCTTTCTTTTCTTCTTTCTTTCTTTTTTTTTTTCTTCTGTCTTTCTTTTTTCTTTTTTTTTCTTTCTTTTCTTTTCTTTCTTTTTTTCTTTCTTTTTTTCTTCTTCTTTTTCTTTTTTTTTTTCTTTCTTTTTTCTTTTTTTTTTTTTTTCTTTCTTTCTTTTTTCTTTTTTCTTTCTTCTTTCTTTTTTCTTTTTTTCTTTCTTTTTTCTTTCTTCTTTCTTTCTTTTTTTCTTTTTTTCTTTTCTTTTTTCTTTTCTTTTCTTTTTTTTCTTTTTTCTTTTTTCTTTTTTTCTTTTTTCTTCTTTCTTTCTTCTTTCTTTTTTTCTGCTTCTTTCTGTCTTTCTTTTTTCTTTTTCTTTTCTTCTTTCTCTTTTTCTTTTTTCTTTTTTCTTTCTTTCTTTTTTTCTGCTTCTTTCTTTCTGTCTTTCTTTCTTTCTTTTTCTTATCTCTTTGCTTCTTTACCCTTTCCTTTTTTTCTTCATCATTTTTTTTTTATCTTTCTTCTTTTCTTCTTTCTTTCTTTCTTTATTTTCTTCTTCATACGTTCTTTTTTTCTTCTGGACGTCTTTCACTGAGTTTTTCCCTTTCCTTTTCCATATCTCCTCACTCATTTATTCTACGTCTCACTTCATTTTCTTTTCTTCTTAGCTTACCCTTTCTTTTCTTTCCCTCCTTCCTCATCTTCATATTTATTTTCATTTTCTAATTTCATCTTTTTCATTCCTTTTTTTTTTTTTTTTCTTTCATTTATTTCGATTTCTCCTTTTCTCTCTTTCCACCCAGCCATTTTTATTTTCGTCAGTTCACTTACTTCTTCTTCCTTCATCGTCTTCTTTTTTCTTCTTCCTTCATCGCTTCGTTTTCTTCTTCCTTCATCGTTCTTTTTCTTTCTTCCTTGGTCGTCTTCTTTCCTTCATCGCCTTCTTTTCTTCTTCTTCTCTTCTTCTTCATCGCCTTCTTTTTTCTTTCATCGCCTTCTTTTTCTTCTTCTTCATTCGCCTTCTTTTTCTTCTTCTTCATCTTCTTCTTTCTCGTCTTTGTCTTCTATTATTTTTCTTCTTCTTCTTCTTCTTCTTCCTCATACTTTTTACATTTTTCTTCTATATTTTAATTTATTTTCTCTTTCTCTTTCTTGCATTTGTTTCGATTCGACTTCACCTTTTCTCTCTCCTTTCATTCAGTTATTAACTTCTTATCATTCTCATAGATCCACTCTCTTCTTTTTATTATTATTATTATTATTATTATTATTATTATTATTATTCTCCTCTTACCTTCTTCACCATATCAGTAGACATTTCTCAATTAATTGCGTTTTTCCCCCAAAATTCCAAAGTCGAGCAAAAGATGGAAATTCTGAATTTTCTGGACAGCAAAACTTTTTTAATTTGATGATTACTTAGCAAAAACATTTTTTATCCACATATTAAAATTTATCGCTCTTGTCGAAGCAGCAAAATTTAATCAGAATTTCTTTAGCCAAAATACAAATTATTCTAAATCGATTTATTGTATCAATCGAACTTTCTCATCAATTGATTTTCCCTATACATCATCCTCAACTTAGGACGCCTACTGTAGAGTAATTTCTGGAACTGATCATTATCATCATTATCGCATGATTTTCTTGACCCTCTGTTACTTAATTCATGGGTAGCCTATTGTTGCATAGGGGCCAAAGTCGAGTTGTAGTAGTAGTCGTTAGTTCAAAGTAATAACATACGCAAGTCGTATAGTCAAAAAGGGGTTGTTTATTTCTTTCTAGGCTCGTGGGTTCTTTTTTCATAGAGAAGGAGAGTGAGAGAATAAGGTCAAGCTTTCATTATTATCATCATTATCGCCAAATTTTCTTGACCCTCTGTTACTTAATTCATGTGTAGCCAATGTGTATTAATATTACATACCTACATTGACATCGGGTATATAATTGTTGAGAGTGAGACTTTAGAGAGAGAGAGTTCTCGGGTGATAGAGAGAGTTCAGAGAGATGATAGAGAGACAGATTAGAGACTTACTTGGAGAGGAGATAGTCTTCTTTATAACTTGTTTATGTGTTGATTTCTTCTTCTTCTCCTTCTTAACTAACGGCTGGTTTCTTCTTTCTCTTCTGGGCTTTACCTGTTTTGTCATTGCAATTAATTGAATTAACAAACATTTTTGTTGCCTGATCAAGCTTTTTTTTTATTTAGCCCATGATTCGTATTCACCGCGCAGGGAGATCAACCTCAGAGCACGTCTAAATTCTTTGACAGCCAGGCTGAATCAAAAAAATAAAACTAATCACGTGTTTCTCATGGTGCGTTTTCGAGAGATCAGGGGGTTATAACCCCACTGGTAAGTTTCCACTCGCCTGATCTCAAAGTTAACGGCCCTTATTCTCATTACAGGGTCTACCAACAACTTATGACACCCATATATTGTTACAATGAATTGTGTAAGTAGTGTACATAGAAGCGTGTTACAGAAATCAGTTTTTAGTGAGTTACCATCCAGACAGTCACCGAGAGTCGATGCTCTCCAAGATAACGCTTCTCATCCGCGCGGTTTAGAGAAATCCTTTGGGCCAGGGTTGTTTAAATAAAGACTAATGAAGAAACAACAAGTCTTGCGTATTAACTAAAATAAGAAATGAGAAAAGCTCAACAGCCCAAAGATGACAGTCGACGAAGTAGACAAAAGTAAAGAACTTATCATCAACTCTTTATCCCCCCCTCTCTCTCTCTCTCTCTCCATTCATATACCCTATATGAAGGGGTATATATTATTTCATTCACCATCCGTTCCTAAGTAAGTTAGTTCATGACATGCAATACTCCACTTTGGACCCTATCTTGGACTAGACGGGCGGTCGGAGAGGCCCCCTGATCAATCGGCTGGTCACATCAAGCCCTAGCACCTATATGATTTTCCCAACCCTATTGCCCTTTGGCAAGCCCCAACCCCTCTTTATCATATGGGTGCTAGAAGGCGATGGCTGAGGGTCTACATGTCCTGGGAATGACGTTAAATTCTATCTGATGGTGAGGTTCCAGTTTTGGAGGTTTGCGGAATGTGGATCACCCCATTCATCACCATTGCTCCCTGGTCCACTCTGACCCGGAGTGGTAGTACCAGTTAGGGTCCCATCTATGGGTTAAATAGAAAAATGTATTTATAAAAAAATTGTATTATCCATTAAGAATTGATTTATTTCAAAACTTTATCGGCATTAAATGACCCACTGAGGTTGATATGCCGTAAAACAAAACAAAACAAACCAAACCTAAGTAAGTTAGTCTCATTTTAACATTTGCAAGCAGATGAGTGGTCTTATTTTTTATTGATTTTTTTTGTCTGACTGTTACGTCTGGAAGTAAAGGGATGGACACATTGTTAAGTGACTGTCTCGTTATTTTCTTAGATTTAAGTGTTTACTCGATTTTCCTTTCATAAAAAAGCTTTTTCTCTAGGCCTTACGTTAGTGTCAAAGTTGTGCAGCCATACAGTAGTACTGACGCAGCTAATTCTCGGAAGAATTTACGTTTTATTTGATCAGACAGATCATATTTCCATATTTTCAATTACCGTCTATTCCTTTCCTATGCGTATGATGACATTGCTTTCAGTAATACCTTTGAGAAATCTAGACACCAAGTCTTTACAATGGTATCAAGAGGACGACCAACCCTATTGCCCTTATGGCAAGCCCCAACCCTTTTTATCATATGGGTGCTAAAAGGCGGTGGCTGAGGGTATACATGTCCTGGGAATGACGTTAAACTTTATCTGATGGTGAGGTTTCTGTTTTGGAGGTCTGGGGAATGCGGAGCACACCTTGATCACCATTGCTCCCTGGTCCACTCTGACCCGAAGTGGTAGTATCTGTTAGGGTCCCATCTATGGGTTAAATAAAAAAAAACTTTCTACACAAAATTTGATTATCAATTAAGAATGAATTTATTTCAAAACATTAAATGACCCTGTTAGTAGATTGTTAGTCTCCTTGTTACGTCTAAAAGTACATTAGTCTCATTTCTATGTTTGGTTATATAGTGGTGGGCGCATTTTTACGTCTGAAAGTAAAGTATTGACTTCAAAATGTTAGTCTCCTTCTAACGTCTAAAAGTAAATTAGTCTCATTTTTACAATTGAAGGTAGAGTAGTGGTCTATGTTTTCGTCACTGTTACGTCTGAAAAAGAAGGATGGTCTCAAAGAAGATTGGTCTCATTGTTACGTCTGGAAGAAGAATCGTCTGGGTCTCTCATTGTTACGTCTGGAAGAAGAAGGATGGTCTCATTGTTACGTCTGGAAGAAGAAGGATGGTTCATTATTACGTCTGGAAGTAAGAAGGGTGGTCTCATTATTACGTCTGGACGTCTGGAGAAGAAGGGTGGTCTCATTGTTACGTCTGGAAGAAGAAGGGTGGTCTCATTGTTACGTCTGGAAGAAGGGTTGGTCTAATTGTTACGTCTGGAAGAAGAAGGATGGTCTCATGTTACGTCTGGAGAAGAAGGGTGGTCTCATTGTTACGTCTGGAAGAAGAAGGGTGGTCTCATTGTTACGTCTGGAAGAAGGTGATTTCATTGTTACGTCTGGAAGAAGGGTGGTCTAATTGTTACGTCTGGAAGAAAGAAGGATGGTTTCATTGTTTACGTCTGGAGAAGGATGGTTTCATTGTTACGTCTGGAAGAAGGGTGGTCTCATTGGTTACGTCTGGAAAAAGAAGGGTGGTCTTATTGTTACGTCTGGAGAAGGGTGGTCTCATTGTTACGTCTGGAAGAAGAAGGGTGGTCTCATTGTTACGTCTGGAAGAAGGGGTGGTCTAATTTGTTACGTCTGGAAGAAGGGTGGTCCTCATTGTTACGTCTGAAAAAGAAGGGTGGTCTTATTGTTACGTCTGGAAGAAGGGTGGTCTCATTGTTACGTCTGGAAAAAGAAGGGGTGGTCTTTTTTACATCTGAAGGAAGAATGGTGGTATCCTTTTATGTATAAAAGTATTGTTTTTTATTATTACGTCTGGGAGTAGAGGGGTGACTCATTGTTAAAATTTGAATGTTCAATATCTTAGGTTTTGTGAAAAAAGTTTCTACTGAGAGTCTCGTTATTTTCTTAGATTTAAGTGTTTACTCGAGTTTCTTTTCCTGAAAAGCTTTTTCTCTAGGCCTTACGTTAGTGTCAAAGTTGTGCAGTCATATAGTAGTACTGATACAGCTAATGCTCGGTAGAATTTATGTTTTATTTGATCAAGGGGATCATATTTCTATATTTTCAATTGCAGTCTATTCCTTTCCTATGCGTATGATGAGATGGTGGTGTCATTTTTATGTATGAAAGTGTTGGTTTCATTATTACGTCTGGAGTAAAGTGTTTACATTATTACGTCTGGGAGTAAAGTGTTGGTTTCATTATTACGTTGGGAGTAAAGTGTTGGTTTCATTATTACGTCTGGGAAGTAAAGTGTTGGTTTCATTAACGTCTGGGAGTAAAGTGTTGGTTTCATTATTACGTCTGGGAGTAAAGGTTGGTTTCATTATTACGTCTGGGAGTAAAGTGTTGGTTTCATTATTACATCTGGGAGTAAAGTTGTTTCATTATTACATCTGGGAGTAAAGTGTTGGTTTCATTATTACATCTGGGAGTAAAGTGTTGGTCTCATTATTACGTCTGGGAGTAAAGTGTTGGTTTCATTATTACGTCTGGGAGTAAAGGGATGGTTTCATTATTACGTCTGGGAGTAAAGTGTTGGTTTCATTATTACGTCTGGGAGTAAAGGGATTGTCTCATTATTACGTCTGGGAGTAAAGTGTCGGTCATTATTACGTCTGGGAGTAAAGGGATGGTCTCATTATTACGTCTGGAGTAAAGGGATGGTCTCATTATTACGTCTGGAAGTAAAGGGATGGTCTCATTATTACGTCTGGGAGTAAAGGGATGGTCTCATTATTAGGTCTGGGAGTAAAGGGATGGTCTCATTGTTAAATTTTGAATGTGCAGTATTTTGTGAAAACAGTTACTGATGATAGTCTCATTATATTCTTTCATTTAACTGCTGACTCGGTATTTCTCTTTATAAAAAAATAATACCTCGTTGAAAAATAGTTCAACTGACTTAATGAATGTCATTTGCAAAAATATATTAAAGTAGAATTCTGGTTCCACTTTGAAGTGAAAAATTCTTTTTAAAAATGGTAACTCAAGTTTTGTGTTATTATTTTTTTTTTTCAAAAAGATGGAGAGTAGATGAGAGGAAATTTCTGAGTTTGATAGAAGTAAAAGGAGGTGGGAATGGTTGGAGTCTGTAAAAAAAATTGATGACGTCAAAGCATGACAGTAGCGAAAACATTATGGGTAATTTTGATATTTTGTCGTCCTGGCCTCCTGCCCTAATTTACGTTATGTTTTAGCGTGCCGGTGTCAGGCGAATTTTCGGGACAACTTAGATATTTTCCAAGTATTGTTTTTGTCGCTAAGTTAATGTAGAATATTTATTTTTTGTAAAGATTTTGTTTTGATGTATTAATTGTTTTGATTTTCAAACCTCGGATAAACATTAAAAAGTGGTGATGTTGCATACTGGGGTTTTCACGCTACCCAATCAGCATATAACGTTATATACCTTTCTTTCTTCTTACTCTGGTCGTCTTCTCTTCTGGCCGGCTTGCTATTCTGATCGTCTATCATCTATCTTGGTCTGGTATATCTTCTAAGGTCTGGTTTTGTATTGGGGATCACTCCTTATCAGAAGCCCTGTGTCATTGTTAGTTTTTAGGTAATAAACACAAGACTTCGATTTACGTTGATGTTACTTTATTCGTAAATCCCCAGACCAGACAATCTGCGCAGTGAGACTCACATCTTGCTAGCTTGGCTTCTAACTTCTAACTGACTGAGTTACTTACTATATCCTTAAACCGGAAGGGCCTTCTATCGGGGTTCCGGTTCTCACGATTTATCCCCGGAAAGCAAGGTCAGAGTGAGGTCAAGCGCTGTCACTCACTCTCAAGGCCATCAGCTGTACTAATCGCCATAATGATTTCTACAATACCTTATAAAAGCATTAGGGATCTAATAATTATGTAACAGTGATATTTATTTTGAATAAAAGATAATACTCTATGAAAATATTTCTCTGAATTTTTTAGATGAAGCTTGATAATTAGTATTATTTTGATTATTGTCCTCATCTTTATTGTTATCTGTACAACGTTTCGGCCGATGTGCTATTCGGTCTTCTTCAGGTATTTCTGTTGGACTCGGGAGCCTTCTCGAACTAGAGAACCTGATTACGACAAGAAGGTTCCCGAGTTCGAGAAGGCTCCCGAATCCGACAAGAAATATCTGAAGAAGGCCGGAGTGCGCATCGACCGAAATGTTGTACAGATGATTCTCGTGTTCCTTAAAAAGTACGACCATTATCATCATATAAGACTCTCTGGTTAAAAATGAAACCGTCCAAATCCCTCAAGATAGAATTCAAAAAAATAAATATACCCGGAGGGCACATCGGCTGAAACGTTGTACAGATGACAATAAAGATGAGAACAATAGTCCGAATAATCCAAATAATACTGTATGAAAATAGTTTAGAAATTTGAGTTTCAGTTTTGTTAACATTCAATTGAAATTTTTACAAATTCAATCGGAAAAAAATGTTTTTTAAAAGTGTGGGTTGTCAAATATCTACAGTAATTTGCCGACAAAAATACGACTCAGAAAATATTTAAGTTGAGCCGGAAATTCACCGGACGCCGGCTCGGTAAAACATAGCGTAAATTAGGGCAGGAGGCCGGGATGACAAAGGATCAAAATTTCCACATTATAAAGTTGACGTTTTTAAAATTGCCATCAAAGAGGCTTTCTTCAGTTGCGTAGTATAAACTCTGATTAATTTATTTTGTTTTGTTTGTTTGAGCTTTTATTGTTTTGTTTTTTTTGTTTTGTTTTGTTTTTGTTTTTTTGCTTTTTTTGTTGTTGTTGTTTTTTTGTTTTGTTTTTTAATAAGAATTGAAATTGTTCCCGCAGATATAATCATAAAGTTGAGATCTTTGTGATAATGGCGAAGTGCATCACTTCAACTACATTATGTGTCACTGTCATTTAATGTTTCATAAAAGCATCCTATCAGACGACATTTCTACCGCATTTAGCTGCCTATTTAATTTCCCTAAAACATTTTGTTTGTTTTTGTTTTGTTTTATTTTCATTTTCATTTTTTTTTTGTATTTTTGTATTTTGACGAAAGCCTCGGCCATTTTTCTTTCATTATCTGTCACTTTTGTTTCCGTAAGCTTCTTCACTTCCTCTTCCTTCTTTCATTATTTCCGCCATTTTCTTTGCCATGTTATTTACATCCAAACATTTTATTAACTTATTTTTATTCTTTAATTTCTTCTCTGTTTTTGTTGTGTGTGTTTTTAGGTTATTTCTTATTTTCTTCATATTATTTTCTTTCTTCTTTTTGCGTCTTCTTCCTTCGAATGTCATTCAACTTAGTTTTTTTAAAATTTCTCTTGTTTTTGAGTGAGTTTTTTAGTTGGGTTCCTTAAAGTTCCTGGTTCGATACTGGCCCTCGCCAACTCAGTGTATGAGTAGCACAGGGATCTGTGCGGTAAAATTGGAGCTGATGGTTGGCGTGGTGCTCTTCGTCATACGCTAAAAATCAATGTCCATGGTCTAGCGCTAGTGAAAAGGGGATAGACTTCCTCGCTGTCTGGCTTATACCGACTTTAGGCCACCCGACGAATTTTTTTTTTTTTTTTTTTGAATTATTTTTCTTTTTTTTTTCTTTTTTTTTTTTTTCGATTTTTTTTTTTTTTTCTTTTAATCTTATTTTTTATTTTCCCTTGATTTTGTGGGGTTTTTGGGTTTTTTTTTAGATTATTTATTTTCTTCTTTATTATATTCATTCTTCTTTTTGTCGTCTTCTTCTTATTTTTTATTTTCCCTTGATTTTTTTTTTAATTATTTATTTTTTTAATTATTTTTATTCTTCTTTTTGTTGTCTTCTTCCTTTGTTTTTCATTCAAATTATCTCATGCCTACATAACAGATTATTTCTCTTCTTTTTCTTCTTTTATTATTACTTTTTTCTTTCTTTCTTTATTCTTTTCTTTCTTTCTTTTCCTCTCAGACCCTTGATTTCCTCCTTCTTATGTTCTATTTTCTTTTCTTCTTCTTTCTTTCTCTTTTAAGTTAATTTTTTCACTTCCTTCTATTTTACTTTTCTTTTTTTTTTTCTTTTTTTTTTTTTTTTTTTTTTTTATATTCCAATTCTTCCTCGTTCCTTTTTCTTCATCTTTTTCTTCTTCTTTTCAGACCCAATTATTTTTCTTTTTTCTTTCTTTTTTTTTTTTCTTTTATCTTTCTTTTATCTTTCTTTTTTTTCTTTCTTTCTTTCTCAGATTTTGATTTCCTTTTCTTTTTCTTTCTTTTTCTTCTTTCTTTTCTTTTCTTTCTTTTCTTCTTTTTTTTCTTTTTTCTATATTTCCTTTCTCGTTTATTCTGTTTCCCTCCATTTTCTTTTCTTCTTTTATTTCTCTCTTACTCCTTACACCTTCTTCTCACCTATTTTTCTTCTCTTTGAGACCAATTTTACATATTAAAATTGAGTGAAAATATGATAGATTTAAAGATTCGGCGATTAAGCGACTCCAGATAATTCAGATTTATATTTGTGTATTTCATCTTGGACGGTCTAATTTTTAACAAAAGGGTGTTGCAGGATGATAACGGATTGAAGATTTAGAAACAAGCGTATTAATATGTAGACAAGAATTTAACATCAAAGATCGGTTTAATTAATCTCGTTTGAGTGCTATTTCTTAATAATTTTTTGTACGCATTTGTACATCTGAGTCAAATTTCCATTGGAAAATGTAAAAAGAATCATGGCCGCCAATCGTGAAATGCTAGATGAGTAGAAGGTATCGCGCTGGTTGGTTGATAGGTGTCACGTGATAAAAACAAAGAAGAGACGGAAGGGAAGGAGTTATTGATTTTGATTTTCTGACTCTCATCTTTATTGTGGTATGCATAAACACGACGTTTTGGTCGCTGTATCCTCCGATCTTCCTCAGGTGTTCCTTGTAAATCTGAGTCAATTGATCAAACTTAAGAAATAATTTTTGATAGATTGACAGTTGATCAAATAGACTTCGAAAAAAAAACTTTTGAAAATCTTATTCAAATAATGACGTCATTGTTTTTGCACGCCTATCATTCCGATATGTGTCACGAGAAGAATCACGATAATTTAGGGGGGAAAAAGGTTTATTGGCGTTTTCTGTATAACTTAAGGCGTAAAATCCAGTGACATCAGTAGTTTTCGATATTCTTATTTACTTTAAAACAAATTTAGGACCATATGACCTTTAGGCACCCCTTTTCCGATCTTGTTTCATAAGGACATTTTTTTCATTTACACCGTCAAAATCCGGTTGTTTGTTAGGAGTTAGGGTTAGAGGTTAGTTTTATGATTTATAAAAAAACTCTAAAAATCATCTGTTAACAAACAACCGGATGTTGACGGTGTAAATGAAAATAAATGTCCTTATGAAACGAGATCGCAAAAGGGGTGCCTAAAGGTCATATAGTCCCAAATTTATTTAGGCTTTTCAATTATTGGTTTCCATATGGTGTTCATCTCTATACTTGATCTACTCAAGTAGTCACTACAGTCCAACATATGCGTTGATTCTTTGGGAAGTAGTTAATTTTGATTTTCGAACTGGTTTTCAGATACGAACCTAAGAAATTCGAATTTATTGTCGCATTTGACTGTCCCGAAGGCGAGATGTTGGCGACAGTAAGATATTTTTTTAGGAAGAACTGCTCCACTGTTAAGATGACGTTTTAAAGTTGTACCGACGATCAAGGAGAAACTCTCAAAGAAAACCGCGGATAATGAAAGTGGGAGATTAAAACTTAAATGCCCGTTTGTCACGTTTTTTCACCGGCCATATTTCTTTTTTTTTAATGTCATTACTTCGGATTTTTAAGCGATGAACGACAGTGATTCAGTTTCTTGATTATTTCGGTTGCATGTTTTTTTTAACTACGTACGAGCAAACACATAATCACACACACACACACACACACACGCACGGTGTGTATATAATGTTTTTGGTCGTTAATTTAAAAAATGGCAATGCATATTTTATATTCACATGCACACACACACACACACACATACACACATATATATATATATATATATATATATATATATATATATATATATATATATTCAGTTGTTTAAGTGTTAAGTTTCATCTTATTTCATTCTATATTTCGGAGTTTGACCTTCCTTTGTCAAGAAAATCTAGACTGACTGTTTTTTGTGTAACTTCGGGTCTTTGTAGCTGGCGATATATATATATATATATATATATATATATATATTGGGGATATGTGCTTAATTGAAGTCAAAAATTGTCGGCTTAAAGCCATATAAAAAATAAACACATTTGTTTGTTTACTTAACTTCATATATATGATGGACTCTCCCGTCGATCGGCGTATGAGTATTCATACAATGAACATCCACACAGTGATTTGTTCATAGTGGTGAAGGCTTGTGTTGGACCATCCACACTTTTTGGCACAGTCGATAGGAAAAATTGGTGCATCAAGGGTTGCCACAAACCCAATCAACGACCGGCCCCAGGAATTCTGAATTCAGAGTTATCCCTCTCCTAGACTGGTTACCTATCCAAGGCTGAAGGGCCCAGTCTGTCCTACTATTTAACCCATAGCTGGAGGGAGAATATATGGATTCATATATATATGTATATATATAATAGTAACAGAGATAGTAATACTGATTTATATTGGAAAAGAGATGGTTGAATGGATTGTAAAGATCGGGACAGGTGGATAAATACATTAGAACATAGAAAAAGACTGAGATCGATAACTATGTGTCGAGGTATATATATATATATATATATATATATATATATATATATATATATGAGATTGAAAGAAAAGAGAGAATAAACTGATAGATGTTAGTAGACTAAGATAGATAAATAGATAGATGAATAGATCGGTAGATCTGAATTGTACCGAGATAGATTGATAGATACTAGTTAGACAGAGATAGATCGATGGATTCGAGTTAGAACGAGATAGATCGATACGGCTAGACCGAGATAGATCGAGATACGATAGATAGATACGAGTTAGAACGAGATAGATCGATAGATACGATACGAGATAGACGATACGAGCTAGACCGAGATAGATCGATGATACGAGCTAGACCGAGATAGATCGATGACGAGATAGATCGATGGATACGAGCTAGAACGAGATAGATAGATAGATACGAGCTAGACCGAGAGATAGATCGATGGATACGAGCTAGACCGAGATAGATCGATCGAGCTAGACCGAGATAGATCGATGGATACGAGCTAGACGAGATAGATTGATAGATACGAGTAGAACGAGATAGATTGATGGATACGAGCTAGACGAGATAGATTGAGGATACGAGCTAGAAGAGATAGATTGATGGATACGAGTTAGATAGATGGATAGATACGAGATAGATCGATGGATACGAGCTAGAACGAGATAGATCGATAGATAGATGAGTTAGAACGAGAGATATAGAACGAGATAGATTGATAGATACGAGTTAGAACGAGATAGATTGATCGATGGATACGAGTTAGAACGAGATAGATAGATCAATCTGCTGAAAAACAACATAATAAATATAACAAACAGAAAACATTTCATGCATTACATCCTACGAATCGGCGTTCGTAAAAATATCTTGAAGCAATCAAGATTTTTATTATTTAACATTACAAGAAGACATAAATGACAACAGGACAAGCATTTCGCCATTTTTCTTTTGTTCAGGTTGAAAAGTCGATTGCCAGGGGCAGATAACCCGGTTTATTTGCATATTTTTTTCAAAGCAGGCAAAGAAAGTAATTATATTGTCCTGTAACTTGTCAGTTCGTAATTTTCAACGCTAATTTCTGGCATCCATTAAATAAATGTTTCTTATTGTTATTTTCTCTAAACTTGAAGAATGTATTTCATCTTATTTGTTTATTTTGGTTCGTGCATTTTTGTTAATTTGCGTCTATGGCCGCCGGCGGTTTTGTATTTCGAATCGACAGTCATTAATAATTTTAATCGGGAACGCTTGTCCATGTTGTTTGAGTTTTCGGCCATGTTTTTTTTCTTTTTTTGTCATTTGTTTTCTTCTGTTGAAAAATCTAATGAATAATGAAAGATGGTTATAAAAAAAATCTTTAAGGTTCGGATTGTAATATCGACAAGACAGGAAAATAAATGTGAGAATTTTTTTTGTTTTAAATAGAATGAAAGAAAAATAATAAATAGAATGAACGCATTGAGAAAAGAAATATAATATAATATGAAGACACGAAGGAGATGAAGCAATACAGAATGAAAGAATTAAGGAACAAAAGAATGAAAGGCGTATTTGAAGACACAACAAATGAAGTGCAAAATTAAGAATGAAAGAATGGGGGAATTAAAGAATGAAGGATTGAAAGAATTTTTAACTTTACAATCGAGAGAAAAATAATTAGATTTAGCACATTATGATAACAAAGTGTATATAATATATATATTTACCAACCCCTCCGCACGGGCAAGATGTGACACAAGGTCAATATATTAAGCGAAATTTAACAGGTTTGAACTCAGATTTTTCTTTCTCTTTGACCGGTTGCCTAACCAAGGTTAAATAGCCCATTCTGCCCTACTATTTATCCATAGCTGGAGGGAGAGTAGAATCCATACCTTTCCCAAGGGTAGTAGCGCTAAGTGTAAATGTTAACGTTAAACAGGAGACCTGCCTTCTGTTTAATTCCACACACACACACACACACACACATATATATATATATATATATATATATATATATATATATATATATATAGTTTTATATAATTTGCTTGAAGCATTGTGTATATATTGGTTTGGAGGTTGAGTTTGAAGGCTATCACAACGCAGGTGTAAAGAAAAATAATAAGGTACCAATGGTGTTGTGTGTTAACCTGTAATTTATTCTTGAATTTTCGAGATAAAATCTCTTTTTCAAAAGATCACTGGAACTGAAGCCGTTTTGTTATGGCATTTCCAGTTTAACTCGAAATGCCATAACAAGACGACTTCAGTTCCAGTGATCTTTGAAAAAGAGATTTTATCTCAAAAATTCAAGAATAAAATACAGGTTAACATACAACACCATTGTTACCTCATTCTTTACACCTGCATTGTGATAGCCTTCAAAATCAACCTCCAAACCAATATATATATATATATATATATATATATATATATATATATATACCAATTTTATTATTTTCAACATTGAGGTTAACTCCTAGTAGTACAACGCCCTCTTAAGCCTGAATCTGTCAGCCATTAAAAAATAAAAAGAATTATAAAATTACATATTTTTCTGATTTGTCTTCAACTGTAATTTCTTAAATAGAAATATCTGGAGATGACACGATGGAATCTTTTCTTTTTCTTCTTTCTTTCTTTTTTCTTTCTTTCTCTCTTTCTTTTTTCTTTCTTTTCTTTTCTTTTGTTAGTTAAGAGAATCTTGTTTGAAAGTCTCCGAAAACCAAGAAATCATCAAAGACGCAATTATATTTGCCGTCGCCATTCACACCGTTCTGTCTCTGTCAATCTTGATTATTACATAAACAAAACCAAAATGTAATATCGCCCTTTGACTACAGATCTAAATCCAACATTAACCCTTAGCAACCCGTCTGTCTAATCAAAGGTTGGTCAATTTTCTTACAAAATATCAATATTCATCTCTAAGTCTCAGACTTCCGTCTGTAGAGACAAATATTATTGAACTCGAAGCAGTATAGATAGAAACCTAACTTCAATATAAAACACGGCCTCGCTTTTCTAGATCAAACAATAACATGACACCTTCCGATTTGGCCCTTATTTGGGCTAGACCCAGATCTTCTAGGGATTTTGCTCTAGGATCGCATGAGTGGTTAGGAAAGACTGAAGTGAAAAAGGCCGACTGGTTAGCTCTGAAAAGAGCTGGGTTTGTTACCCTTGAAAAAGGCTGTTTGCTGGAACTGGAACAAGATTCGTGTCATCACAGCAAAGAATGAGGTAAGTCGTCTAGCGGCAGAGAGGCAAAAACCATTTCGTTTGGAACAGGAATCAAGATCGTCAACTGTTTGCCGGCTGGCCTCGGAGTGTTTGTCGTCGCAAAACGACTTTCTTATATACATGAAATGTACCGGAAGCATCAAATGTCTGAGAAGCTCCCTCCGATCAATCGGCTGGAGTAGTCGTGTAGTAAGTTAAAGTTGGCAGAGTAGACTATTGTCGGTATCAGCCGGACAGCTATGAACACAGAGTAAATACAAACCTAAAATCAATACTTGGTTGGCTCGTTGGATTTTACGGCATGTCAACCCTTTTTGGGTCATTTTATGCCGACGACGTTTTGTTTTATTCAATCTTGATGGGTACACAATATCTTTAAACTCAATTTTTAAGAAAACATTTCTTTAAATTCGGTTTTTTCCATTCAACCCATTGATGGGACCTTAACAGGTACTACCACAGGATCAGAGGTGGCCTGGTAGTAATTGCGAGGAAGGGGTATTCCACATTACCTAGACATCCAGAATTTGAAATTCACCATCAGATAGATTTTATTGTCTTACCCAGACCGTCAGCCACCATCTTCTAGCACATACAGGATAAAAAGTGTTGGGGTTTGCCATAAGGGCAATCGGGTTAGATCATTTGAGAGCTAGGGCTTAACTAGAAATGATTTTTACTATAAAAAAGTATTGGAAATTATTTTTACTATAAAATGCATTGGAAATTATTTTTACTATAAAAATGCATTGGAAATGATTTTTACTATAAAAATGCATTGGAAATGATTTTTTGTTTATAAAAATACATTGGAAATGATTTTTTTTTTATAAAAATGTATTGGAAATGATTTTTATTTTATAAAAATGCATAGGAAATAACTTTTGCTATAGAAATGCATTGGAAATAACTTTTGCTATAGAAATGCATTGAAAAGGATTTTTACTATAGAAATGCATTGAAAAGGATTTTTATTGTGATAATAGAGAGAAAATGATTTTACTATCATAATGCAATGGATATGATTTTTTTATAGCAAAATTCATTGGAAAAACGATAAAAAACATATTGGAAATGATTGTCGTTATATATATATATATATATATATATATATAGGGAGGGGATCAATGATGATATCCAAATCTTAAACAGCATGAAAATAATAACAATTTACGATTTACTTGTCTTTATTCCATCTCTTCTTTTTTTCTTGAAAATTTTCTGTTTTATATTTTTTTTTAATATTCTTCATCGTTAACGTTTGTTATAATTCTAAAGGTCTCCAATTACATATCCGTTTCTTTGGGCCCTTAAAAACGAAAAATCTCATGACATCTAAGGATGTCAGAATCCCTAGAAATCACCAATAGAAAAAAATCTTGTAAAAGATAAAGAAATAAATTACATCGGACCAAATTCAGCCCGGGGGTTAGTTTTTACCCTCATAATCAGGTCTAATAATCATATAAAAAATTTAAAAGAAATGAAAGAAAAATAACGAATCACAAGTCCTAACAATTTCTTCTTTTTCATCCTTATAAAATTGCAATTTATTCTTTTTTTTATCCTTATAAAAACGAATTCTTTGATTTTTTTTTTTATAATAAGCTCGTTACTTCTCTATCCACAAGAAATCTCCAGGGGGGGACGGGTCAATTATCAATGAGATTCTGGCCTCAGAGTAGACTGGAGAAAAAAATTCAGCACATTTGTATAGAAAAATAATTCATGAATTGAGCGATAAGATTAGTTTTTTTTTTTAAAAAAGACACACTAAAGAAATCGAAGATGAAATGTAATTGTCCTGGTTTAGGTTTACACGATTTTTACATGATGGGAAATTGTATATAGCGGGGAGGACAATGGAGATATCGAGCTGGGTAGAGTATGTGTATAGCATCTGGGTGAATAGGAGCATAAATGGATATTTATATGTGGTTATGGACTGTCATTCATATATACCATTTGTACGTTTGATTTTGAGTAAATTGAAACGTAACTTTTATTTTTATTTTCCTTTAGGTTAGATAGATATGATCGATGTGAGATAGATATCGATGTGAGATAGATAGATATGATCGATGAGATAGATAGATATGATCGATGTAAGATAGATAGATATGACTGATGTGAGATAGATAGATATTGTTTGGTATGTATGTGTCTATGTATAACTCCAAAACGGGAGGTCACTCAGATTCTAAATCTTGCATACACCTTGATATTCTTCTAAGAAACATGCCAAATTTATTAATTTTTACTAATTAAGGGATATAATTGATTAATCCAAAATCATCGAATTTGAGGAACTATCAGTATCCCAGCTCCTGCTGATAATGAATTATTGTTCGCTGCCTACTTTTTGTTACAGTGATAGCAGCAATGACGTTTAATTTTAATGAATGAATTTCGTAGTATAAACTGTTCAGCTCGGAATTTATTGCCTATATATGTTCCAATCTTAAAAAATATTTATATGGTTGGAAAGAAAATTAAATAATCTTTCTATATATGTAACTAGTATGTGTTTTTATACACTGAATTTTTTTTTACGGCGAATTAAATCAAACAATCAAATGAAAACATTTAACGATAACTCAACTTTTTTTATTAACACTTTCATTTTAGAATAATCAGTATAACTAAAATCGTTTTTGTAATAAACTATTTATGAAATAGTTTTATTAATTTACAGAGGTTTCGTGGCTGAGCACCATTTTTTTTTTTAGATTAAAATTTACCTTGTCATATCGTATGTAAGGTCGATTTTCCATCAATTCTGATGCAAAGAAAATTCCCTGACTTCCAACCAGACCGGATTAAATTAAGATCTTTTTTACGTGATGATTTTATGGGTCATCCAGCGAGGATCGAACTTGTTATTCAGTAGTAATAGATCTGCAAACGATTATTAGACCATGTTTTTATCTCCTCTTCCCCGGGCTGTGCCGGGTAGCCGCTGCTAGTATATATATTCGTATTCGGCGTTCAGCTAAGACTCACTTTGTTTACAAAGTTTGAGACCTCTAGGTGAATTCATTTCCGCTTAGAAATGTAGCGATTAAATAGCCTGCTATACTTGGCAGCTGACTGTGGCCGTATGGGTAAGAGGTTTGGGGAGCGTAAGTTCGTTCGGGTCTCGAACCCGGCCAGAGGTAGCTGCTAAAAGGGTATAACTGCACTGATGAGAGGTGATACCTCGAAACACGTGTCTGTAGTTTACTCTCTCTCTCTCTCTCTCTCTCATATATATCAGAGAGGGAGATAAACAAACTGAGATTGATCGATAGGTTTTGTTTGGTTATTGTTTAATGGCATATCAATACTTATGGGTTATTTAATGCTAAATCTTATTTTTATTTTTCAAACTCTTTTGTCCGAGGAAATATATTACTACTTTCAACATAACATATTTCGATCTTTTACTTTTAGTTTTTTTTATTCAATAATTCATTCTTTTTCTCTTTCTTCGTATGATTCTTCATTCTTTCTTTAATTCTTGTGTTCTTCTAAGTCATTTTTTTCTTTTCTTTCTTTCTTTCGACCACATGACCTTTAGGCATCCCTTTTATTTTGCTGATTCATAAGTACAATTTCTTTCATTTACACCGTCAACATCTGGTTGTTTGTCAGGGTTAGGGGTTAGTCTTATAATTTTTTTTAATCTTTCAAAATCGTCTAACAAATAACCGGATGTTGACGGTGTAAATGAAAAAATTGTAGTTATGAATCAGCAAAGCAAAAGGGGTGCCTAAAGGTCCTTTGCTTCTTTCTTTTTGCTTTCTATCTTTCAAGATTACTTTTTTTATATCATTCTTTTTTTTTTCATATTATTTTCATTTTTTTTCTTTCTTTATAATTTTACATTTTTCCAATTATTTCTTTTTAAAAATTTAAAGAAAAGCAACTAGAATTAATAAAGCAAAAACGTCTTTAGCATAAAATTACCAAACAAGGGTTGACGTGCCGTAAAATCCAACCAACCAAACAGACAGACCATAAACACATGACTTTTTTTCTTTGTTTTTCAATTCAATTTAATTTTTCAACGTTTCGGCCGATATGCCCTCCGGCCTTCTTCAGGTATTTCTTGTCGGACTCGGGAACCTTCTTTTCGAACTCGGGAACTTTCTTGTCGTATTCGGGAGCCATCACGGAACTTTGAACCTAACCCTTTATTTATTCCACGGGGGTATCCTGTTCTCATTCCGCTAACCATAGCTGGGGTAGGAGTTGTGTTAATTAATTATTTTTCTAACGGATGGCTCCCGAATACGACAAGAAAAGTTCCCGAGTTCGAAAAGAAGGTTCCCGAGTCCGAGAAGGTTCCCGAGTCCGACAAGAAATACCTGAAGAAGGCTGGAGGGTATATCGGCCGAAACGTTGTACAAATAACAATGAAGATGGAGACAATAGTCCGAATAACGCAGATAATACTAATCTTCAAGCCTCATCTCAAACATTCAGAGAAATAGTATTCATTTTTTTTTTTTTTTTTTTGAGAGAGAGAGAGATAGAAGTCATCTCAAAGCTCAATTCGGAAAATTGGTGAATAATTTTTTTTCTATTTCGTTCACTGTAGTTGATGTTCAAACTAAACGTCAGTTGAAAAGTAAGAATCGCAGATTCGATACAAAAAATCTCGTTGGCAAAACATTTCTTCGGTTTTGAGTCATAAATTCTGTCTCACCTATTTTTTGCCTTTTGAAGTTTCGAATGTTCGACGTCTTAAAATAGAACCTGATATTTTTATGCATTTTACTTGATAAAAAAAAACGTTTGGAATATTTTGGACTATAATAAGTGTCTTATAATAAGCACTTTCATCTCAACCATGCAAAATTGTCTGAGTAGTTGCGTAGCTGCAGGGTTTGTTTTTTTTAAGTAAAGATTTTTGGAATAATTTTTGTTGATGAGGGCAATTAATATTTTGCAATGTTGATGATAGATATATAGGAACAGACTGAGATAGATAGATGGGAACAGACTGAGATAGATAGATGGGAACAGACTGAGATAGATAGATAGATAGATAGGAACATAGATAGATAGATAGGAACATAGATAGATAGGTATGAACAGACTGAGATTGATAGATATGAACAGACTGAGATAGATACTAACAGGCTGAGATACATAGGAACGGACTGAGATAGATAGATAGATAGTAACAGACTGATATAGATAGTAAAAGACTGAGATAGATAGATAGGAACAGACTGAGACTGATAGATAGATAGGAACAGACTGAGACTGATAGATAGGAACAGACTGAGACTGATAGATAGGAACAGACTGAGACTGATAGATAGATATGAACAGAGACTGATAGATAGGAACAGACTGATAGATAGATATGAACAGACTGAGATAGATAAATAGATAGATAGATACGAACAGACTGGGATAGATAGATAGATATGAACAGACTGAGATAGATAGATAGATAGATAGATACAGACTGAGATAGATAGATAGATAGATATGAACAGACTGAGATAGATAGATAGATAGATATGAACAGACTGAGAGATAGATAGATAGATAGATATGAACAGAGATAGATAGATATGAACAGACTGAGATAAATATGAACAGAGATAGATAAATATGAATGACTGAGATGTATAGTTATGAACATACTTAGATGAATGGATAGTCTATTCCTGATGTATATATCTAAGTAAATGATACACACACACACACACACACATATATATATATATATATATATATATATATATATATATATATATATATATATATATGAGAGAGAGAGAGAGAGAGATTATTATTTTATGTCCAGTGTCCGAATCCCCACTAGTAAGTCAAATAGATCCGTTTCTCTCAACATCGACTTAATTGAAAGAAAGATAAACAAAACGGCAAATCAATGCAATCAGTCCAATTCTTCTTTGTTGTTGTTCGCAACCGCTGAATCGACCATTGTTCATCGAGCGAACTGTGCCCGAAGCGGTCGGAAGGAATGGCATTGTTTTCATTTCAATATTCCGACGACTCTCAACATTCTTAGCGAAGTTCCTTGCAGACACAGCCCAACAATTACTCTTTGCCGTTTTTACAACCTTTGATATGCGTTTGTAGCAATGGTGAATTCGGGGGAAAATTTCGAACGCAGTTTCTTTTCAAACGAAAGGGCAGGTCATTGTCCGACAAGAAAGCCGAGACAATCGAACAAGTGGTCTTTTGTTAAGTATCGAGGAATGTACGGTAATAGTCTATGGGAATATTTCTTACAACCGCCCCCCACCACACACACACACCGTTTCGGCTTATCTATTCTCCGGTGTTCTTCGGGTGATAAACCTTTGCAAAAATGGTCTAAAAGGAAAATAAACATCGAGAAATCTCAGACAAAATAATAGCCTATATCTTGAATAGCATATAACCTTTGTTATAAAGCAAGATACTTGTTTGAATCAGAAGAAACCGTTATCTTGTTAGTAATTTTAAGTAGGTTTTGTTTGTTTGTTTTACGGTATATCAACCTCGGTGGGTTATTTAATGCCGACAGAGTTGTGAAATAAATTCATTCTTAATGCATACTACAATTGATTTTCATGTTTTTCTATTTAACCCATAGATGGGACCTAAAGGTACTACCACTCCGGGTCAGAGTGGACCAGGGAGCAATGGTGAAGAAGGGTGCTCCACATTCCCCAAACATCCAAAACTGGAACCTCACCATTAGTTAGAGTTTAACGTCATTCCCAGGACATGTAGACCCTCAGTCACCGCCTTCTAGCACCCATATGATAAAAATGGGTTGGGGCTTGCCATAAGGGCAATAGGTTGGGAAAATCATATAGGTACTAGGGCTTGACGTGACCAGCCGATTGATTGGAGGGGGCCTCTCCGTCTAGCCCAAGATAGGGTCAAAGTGGAGTATTGCAGGTCATGAACTGCTCATCCACCTGGGTTCCATCCGTAAGCATCACGGGTCGCCACCCACGGCCAACAGGTAGCCCCATTGGGGGAGTCTTACCCCTCTGCAGAGGTGCAGTCTGTGCATTCTAACGCCCCAGCCGACAGGGCGGTTTAAGTAGGATCCTGACTCAGGTAGACAGACACACAGAATAACTTTATATATGATCATATCGGCATTGCAGTCCCACACTTTTATATGGCTTCTTACAGTACCACCTAGCGCCTCACAGAAGAAACGTGCCACGTAAGGAATGTAACTCTACACCAGCGGTACTTTAGTCGAAACGTTCAATGAGTCTAAATCGCAAACCCCTAATCCATCACTACACGAATATCCTTTGAATATTTTAAAAACATTTTACACCTGAAACCCTTGGGAATATTTTTCGGCCCTTCATATATATATGAAATCCAGAAATTATAGCCTATATCTTAAATAGCACATGACCTTTGTTATAAAGCAAGATACTTGTTTGAATCAGAAGAAACCATTATCTTGTTAGTAATTTTAAGTAGGATCCTGACTTAGGTAGACAGCAAATAGAATAACTTTATGTATTATCATATCGGCATTGCAGTCTCGGAAGACTACGAGGTATGTCAAAAGTTCCGGTGTGTCGATGCGTCCACTGTTGGATTTTGTGTCAAGTATTCAGCTCTGTTACAAGATGAATGCAAAACTAACCCTAGAGTGTTGGTAGGTGGTTTATATACAGCTTTGGCAAGTTCACTTCCTGGGTTTCGATTGGCTGATGGTTTTCAGGGTGAGTAAAGATATGGATAAGTACCCACTCTTCAGCCATCAGTCTGCACTATGCCAGCAGCATGCAAGGACTGTATTTAAGTTACAGCTTGCATGTTGTTCTTGTCTGCTAACTCGACGGTAGTTAGAATCCCACTGTGACGGTAAATATTGTATTGTTTCTATGATATCTGGGGGATAGCTTCTACAGTCCACTGAGTTCTTGCCCCAGGGCCAGGCTATCAGCATGTCTTCAGTGAGATAAGGCGGCGTTTGCCTCGTTCAGTGCGCGAGAGGAGGTGAGAGAAGTGGCATGACAACGCACCTGCCCACACTGTCCAGAGTATCCGAGAGTTTCTGACTCAGAACAATATCAATGTGCTGAACCAACATCCCTACTAGCCTGACCTGGCTCCATGTGATTTTTTCCTCTTCCCCAAGTTCAAGGGGGCCATCAACGGACCCCGTTTTGAGGATGTGCACAACATAAAAAAGGCCGTGACGATAGAGCTACGGAGAATCGCGGAAGAATCCTTCCAGGAGTGCATGCAAGCGTAACAGAGAAGGATGGGAACGGGATAACTTGTAGTTTGGATTTGAAATAAAAATTTTGTGACCCTAGTCCTGAAACTTTTCTGACATACCTCGTATATGATTATTTTGCCCCTGAATTTATAGCGTATTTTGTAACTGTGAAGTTCAATATTCGAAGAACAGCCCCGACCACAGATGTCGCATGTGAAAGCTGTTCCTGAAGATGTTGAGGTGCCGGTGCGTTGTTGCCGACGCCTTCTTCTGGAGCTCTTGGTTTCATGGTGTTGCGCTAGGGTGATTTCAGACATGTCCGCAATGGAGAGCGTGTTGCCACCGAGGGCGGTCATGAGCCAAATTTTCCCAGCTGGGTAGGTTAATAACAGAGCACCTGAGATAATTCTTATAGACATCCTTAAATTGCAGCTAGGAGCGGCCAATCTGTCTCTTGCCACACGAAAGCTCTGCATAGAGGATGTCCCTCAGGATTCATCCATCGTCCATCCGGCGGACATGGCCCAGCCAACGGAGACGACGCTTTCTCAGTAGAGAACACAAGCTTGGGAGTTGAGCTCTCTCTAGAACTGATGTATTAGTGATCCTCTCCCTCTGGTGATGCCTAGTATAGGTCTAAGGCAACGAAGGTACAAGGTATTTAGCCGCCTCTTAGTGGGAGTACAGGGTCCAGGTTTCAGTTCCCTACATAGGTGCTGTTAACACATGCCCTATACACTTATACCTTATATATATATATATATATATATATATATATATATATATATATATATATATATCCTTTAATGTTTCAATTCCCTCTTCGTCTTTTACAAACAGCCTCGTACTGGATTTGTATTCGTATCGACAAGTCCATTTCCTATGATTCAAACCACCCGCTTCCAAGATATATATATATATATATATATGTGTGTGTGTGTGTGTGTGTGTGTGTGTGTGTTGAAAAGAGAAATAAAGGAAAGAAAGTATAGAATGGATAAAATAGGATATTTTAATTAATTTATTCATTTTATACTTTCTTTCTTTATTCTTTTTTAACATACCGTCGGATTCATTTTCATTTTCATTTTATATATATATATATATATATATATATATGCGTGTTCTACTTATGTATCCCCTCTCTGGGGCTTTGTCTGTCTCTATCTCTCTCTCTCTCTCTATCTCTATCTCTCTCTATCTCAACGTTTCAAATTCCCTCTTTGCCTTTTACATATTTTCCTCATTTCATCCATTCTAGAGTTTACTGTTTTCATCCAATTTACTATTTATATCCATTAAACAATTACGAACATCTTGAACAAAGTAATAACTTCTAATGAGGTTCAAAATATAAAAAAATATAATGAGTTCAAATCAAAATGATAACCAAGAAAATGTTAAAAAATCTGCAAAATTCTCTTGGACATTGAAAGTCTGTACTGAACATCACATCCAATTAACAACATTGTATTTGGTTGGATGTTTGGATTTTACGACATGTCAACCCTTGTTGGATTATTTTATGCTGAAAGCGTTTTGTTTGATTCATTCTTGATGGCTACTCAGTATTCTTCTAAAACTCAATCTTTTTTTAACACATTCTTTCAAAGTTGTCCGTACAAAGTTTCGGTCGATGTGCTCTCTGGCCTTCTTCAGGTATTTGTTTTCCGAACTCGGGAACCTTGTTTTCCGAACTCGGGAACCATCACGTTGTACAGATAACAATTAACATGAGAAAAATGGTCCAAATAATATAAATAATACAAATTATCAAGCCTAATCTCATAAACTCAGAGAAATAGCATACTTTCAACCGCCCTTTCGGCTGGGGCATTAGAATGCACCGACTGCACCTCTGCAGAGGGGTAAGACTCCCCCAATGGGGCCATCTGTTGGCCGTGGGTGGCGACCCAGGTGGATGAGCAGTCCATGACTTGCAATATTCCACTTTGACCCTCTCTTGGGCTAGACGGGCGGTCGGAGAGGCCCCCTCCGATCAATTGGCTGGTCATGTCAAGCCCTGGCACCTATATGATTTTCCCAACCCTATTGCCCTTATGGCAAGCCCCAACCCTTTTTTATCATATGGGTGCTAGAAGGCGGTGGCTGCGGGTCTACATGTCCTGGGAATGACGTTAAACTCTATCTGATTGTGAGGTTCCAGTTTTGGAGGTTTGGGGAATGTGGAGCACCCCTTCATCACCATCGCTCCTGGTCCACTCTGACCGGAGTGGTAGTACCTGTTAGGGTCCTATCTATGGGTTAAATAGAAAAATGTATTTATAAAAAAATTATATTATCCATTAAGAATTGATTTATTTCAAAACTTTATCGGCATTAAATGACCCACTGAGGTTAATATGCCGTAAAACAAAACAAACCAAACAAACCATACTTTCAAACTCATTTTTTCTATTTAAACCATACATGGGACCCTAGCACATTGAAAGATGGATGATCTAATATTGTTAGTGAATAGTAGCTGTGTGCGAATAGATCACCATCATCATTATTATCTTGTCACGCTAGTAACACGGATATCCATGACAATATCCTAGACAAGTCTGTCTACATCTCACATAACACTAATACGCTTGGGAAAGGTATGCATCCACCTACTCTTCCTCCAGCTATGGGTAAATACCAGGGTAGACTGGCCATTTTAACTTTGGTTAGGGAACCAGTCTAGAAGAAAAACTGAATTCAAACCTGTTAAACTGCGCCTGAAAAGGACCTTCTGCCACATCCTGATCGGGTTGGTAAATATGTATTTACCTATAGATGGGGTTGGGGGGAGATCATTCATACCTTTCCCAGGGACATTAGCGTCAAGTAAAATACAAACAGTCTCCTCCAGGATTTGAAGTCTCATCACTGATGACAATCTATTCCGTTTTTATCATAAAAAAGAAAAAAGAAAGAAAAGGGACATTTTACACAGAAAAATATAACAAGAAAGAAAGAGACTAAGCGAAAGATAGAGAGAAGGAGTGGGCGCACGGAATCGATACCTCTAATCTGTTTCAATCGAACATAATGAAAAGAAGGAAAGAAAGAAAAGAGTGAGTTAAATCAAGATTATTATACTTCTTTTTACATATTGAACTATTAGCAATAGCTCTTAAGTAAATATATCTAACGTTGTAATAATCAAATTATCATACTGTGTAATATTAATAATGGAGATTCCAGTTTTTGTCTGTAACAAAAATTGTCACTGCTTACGTCACATTACCCAACACATAATCCAACGTCATAACATAGAATAAATATACTCAAAATGTGAGCATGCAACGTTACACAATCGTCATTGTTTCAATAAATAGATGCCCGGCGTTATATATTTATATATAGATTGTTTTATTCTAATATAATATTTAAAGTTATCAGAACTGATTCCATTTCAAATTGTCTTTCTTTCTTTCTTTTTTCTTTACTCCTTTAATAAATTTGACGATTTTACATACTTATCGTACACACTCTATGACATTGAATTTTCAGCTCCCATCCCCTCAGGCAATATCTTTTAAGAATTTAGTTTTACATCGCCCGGAGGCCGTTTTTTTATTTTGCTAGTATTATCAAACATCATGAAACTTATTGTCATTTAGACTCAGAGTAGCCATTAAAATCATTTCACACTTTTTTCTATTGAAATCAAACTTAGAAAATAAATTGTTGGTTTTGGTTTTTTTTTATGTTGTTTTTTTTTTATGTTGCTTGTTTTGTTTTGGTTATTTTTGTGTTTATTTTGTTTGTTTGTTGATTTGTTAGGTGTATTTTGTTTTGTTCAGTTGTTGAAAATGTCATCTTTTCACAACAAGTCATAACTAGTATTCTCGAAAGACTAAATAACAACTATTGATTGGTACCAGTAAACAGTTGTCGTTAAAACACAAGAGATATTTTGATTGTTTGTTGTCTACAAGTTTTGACTCTTATGAAAACAACTAGATTCTCAGGTAAGAATTTCATCTGGCATTCACACCTTATATATACTTGATTTTGATATATATATATATATATATATATATGTGTGTGTGTATGTGTGTGTGTATATGTGTGTATGTGTGTGTATATGTATATGTGTGTGTGTATATGTGTGCATATAATGTGTGTGTGTGTATATGTGTGCATATATGTTGTGTGTGTGTATATGTGTGTATATGTTGTGCATATATGTGTGTGTGTGTATGTGTGCATATATATGTGTGTGTATATGTGTGTGCATATATGTGTGTGTGTGTGTATATGTGTGTGCATATATGTGTGTGTGTGTATATGTGTGTGCATATATGTGTGTGCGTGTATATGTGTGTGTGTATATGTGTGTGTATTATATATGTGTGTGTGTGTGTGTGTATATATATATGTGTGTGTATATCTGTGTATATATATATATGTGTGTGTATATTTTGTATATATATATATGTGTGTGTATATCTGTGTATATATATATATGTGTGTGTATATCTGTGTATATATAATATGTATGTGTGTGTATATGTGTGTATATATATGTGTGTGTATATGTGTGTATATATATGTGTGTGTATGTGTGTGTATATATATATGTGTGTGTGTGTATATTATATATGTGTGGTGTGTGTATATATGTATGTGTGTGTGTGTTATATGTGTGTGTATGTATATATATATATATATATATATATATATATATATATATATATATTATATATGATGTTTTGGGAACGTTTTTGGTTACATTTATCCTTTAGAATTTTGTTTTCTATTCTTTTAAAATTTCTCGATGCTTCAAATGTGCCAAAACCTTCCCAATAACATTATATATATATATATATATATATATATATATATATATATATATATATATATATATAATGTTATAATATATAAACTAAAAACCTATATATAAATATATATAGTTTTTAGCTTTTCATTCAGCTTCACCTGTCATTCAAGTATTTTATATACATATATATATATATATATATATATATACACGTTAGGGTAGCAAAGATATGATGTCAACGGCGCTTGGATACTGACACTTTCTCACATATGCGATTTTCATGATATTGGGCACTATTTACTTCAAATATAGCACCCATATTATATATATATATATATATATATATTATATTATATATATATATTTATATACCAAACTTATTTGTAAATCCTCGCGGTGAGAAAAAAAAAACAGCAAATCGTTTGATTTTAAAAATATACTACCAAACATCAACCGGGGAGAAAAAAAATTTTTGGAAAAAAGAAAAGACCAAGATAGTCGTACCAACAAAAAGTAATCTATTGGTACAGTATTTGGCCCAAAGAAAAAACAATTTATATATATATATATATATATATATATATATTCATACAACCGCTAGGAAAATAAGCTAATAAGTAAAAAGTGCTCAATACCTAAGTAGAGCAAATAATAAAGATAAATCTAATGAGTCAGACGAACCTACTATTAGTTTCGCTTAATGCTCTTCAAGGCTAAAATCTGACTATTAGCCCTGAAGAGCATTAAACGAAACTAATAGTACGACGTCTGACTCATTAGATTTATCTTTATATAATATATATATATATATATATATATATATAAAATCATAAGAACTCATTCTGTCAATACGAATTCCCTTGACTCTGTCTCTGTCTTTCTCTCTCTCCCTCTCCCTCTCCTTCACCGCTTCTGTCAGGTCTTTTTTCTTAAGTTACGGTGAGTAACAATCTTCCCTATTTATTGAGAGCAAGTGTAAGTGAATACCTTGAGATTGAAGGTTATTTACTATGTCTAGCACACTGGGGTTCCTTATAGCACACGGTGTTACTAAGTTGTCACCCATTTAAGTATTGAACAGGTTCATTGTTGCTTAACATTCATTATCAGCCAAGAAGCGATGCTTTTAACATGTCTTTTAATGTTTTCTCTATATTTTTTATAAAATGTTTAGAAATTAGAATACTGAGGGAATCGAAAACCAAACTTTGCTTAGAAAATGACAACTAATTCAGGTATGTACGAGAGAGAGAGAGAGAGAGAGAGAGAGAGAGAGAGAGAGAGAGAGAGCGAGCGAGCGAGAGAGATTGTGTGTGGGAGAGAAAGAGTAGAGTGGGAGTATTTGTGTGAGAGAGAGAGAGAGGAGGAGGACAGGGAGAGTGTAAGAAAGAGAGAAAGAAGAGTGTGAGAGTATTTGTGCGTGAGAGAGATGAGAAGAGGGAATGTGTGTGAGAAGGAGAGAGTGTATGTGCGTGAAAAAGATGGGGAGAGGGAGAGTATGTTTGTGACAAAGAGGGAGATTGTGAGAGAGAGAGGGGGAGTGTGAGAGAGTGTATGTGTGAGAGAGAGAGGGGGAGTGTGAGAGAGTGTATGTGTTAAAGAGAGAGGGGGAAGAGATTGTGTGTGTGTATGTGTGTTTGAAATAGAGTGAAACAGAGTTTGAGAAAGAGTGTCTGTGTGATATATATATAGAGAGGGGAGAGAGAATGTGTGTGTGACGCAGAGAGAGAGAGAGAGAGACTGAGAAGAGAGAATGTGTGTGTGACGCAGGGAGAGAGAGAGAGAGAGAGACTGAGAAGAGAGAGTGTGTGTGTTTGAGAGAGAGTGAGACAGTTTGAGAAAAAGTGTCTCTGTGTGTGAGAGAGAGAGAGAGGGTGAGAGAATGTGTATCAGACGTAAGAAGAGAGAGAGAGAGAGAGAGAGAGAGAGAGAGAGGAGAGAGAGAGAGAGAGAGAGAGAGAGAGAGAGAGAGAGAGAGTATATATGTTCTGTTCAGTGACCTTTATATTTTTCTGCCAAAAGTGCATAATTAACTTTTAACATTTTTTCCTGACTGATTTCTGTTTATTTTTTCGTCCATTTTTCCATTAAAATTTTGTCAACATTTCTTCCTAATCTTCGTATTCTTCATTTTATTTATTTTCTTTTTATTCGTTTACTTTGTATTCTTCTTTTTTTTTCCTCATTTCTTCTCCATTTTTCCCGCTCTTTTCTTCTCCTACCTCGAAAATAACGCACTTACTCATCTATAAGTCGAATATTGGCTAAACTTGCAAATCGGTCGGAAAATCAAAACATATTACCGGGTGACCCAGAAAAAACAGAACCCAAATTATTTATTTATTTTCCCATTAAACTAACCCTAAACCCTAACCCTACTTTTTAATGTTGAATATTAATACTTGTTAAAATTAAGCTTTATTACAAAAATTCCCTGTGTGAATGTTTGTGTGTATGAACCCTCATACGTCGAAAATCGACGGGAGAGTCCATTTTTTATTTTCATTTATATATATATATATATATATATATATATATATACACGTAAGAGATTCATTTTTAAATTTCTTAATCCCAGGCAACGCTGGGTAGATCTGCTAGTATTAATCAAACCTTGGGATTTCTGTGAATTCAACGAGTAAATGATCCTGGGACTATAAATAGATTTTCGACTTATACACGAGTATGTATGGTATGTAATTTTTAGTGTGTTCGTTGCTGCTATTTTTAACTGTTGTGTTTCCATTTTCTTTCGCTGATTTTTTTTTTCTTCCCGATTTTTCATATTTCTTTTCTATTTCTTTTCAATCTGGTTTCTTTATCTTTATTTCACTCGACATATTTTATCTTTTTTTTTTTTTTTTAAATAGCTGTTATCTTTTTTACTCTCCCGCTGTCTTATCGTTAGCTATTTTTTCCTTCCCATCCTTTTTTTATATTTAGATTCAGATCTTTTATTTTCTACAATATATACCATTTTTCAATATGCTTATATATATATATATCGAATAGGCAACAAACTGTTATATATATATATATATATATATATATATATAATATATCGAATAGGCAACAAACTGTTATATATATATATATATATATATATATATATATCGAATAGGCAACAAACTGTATATATATATATATATATATATATATATATATATATATCGAATAGGCAACAATATATATATATATATATATATATATATATATATATATATATATATATATATATATATATATCGAATAGGCAACAAACTGTCATATATATATATATATATATATATATATATATCGAATAGGCAACAAAACTGTCATATATATATATATATATATATATATATATATCGAATAGGCAACAAACTGTCATATATTATATATATATATATATATATATATATATATTATATCGAATAGGCAACAAACTGTCATATATATATATATATATATATATATATATATATATATATATATATCGAATAGGCAACAATCATATATATATATATATATATATATATATATATATATATATATATATCGAATAGGCAACAAACTGTCATATATATATATATATATATATATATATATATATATATATATAGAATAGGCAACACTGTCATATACTGTCATATATATATATATATATATATATATATATATATATATATATATATATATATCGAATAGGCAACAAACTGTCATATATATATATATATATATATATATATATATATTATATATCGAATAGGCAACAAACTGTCATATATATATATATATATATATATATATATATATATATATATATATATATGAATAGGCAACAATGTCATATATATATATATATATATATATATATATATATATATATATAGGCAACAAACTGTCATATATATATTGTGTCATTAAATATGAGATTGAAGCTGTATTTACCAAGTTAGAATGAACAATGAATGGAAATTTTTTTCAGAATGGCGTTCCAAAAAGTACAAAAGATCACGATACTTTTTGACACACCTTGTGCGTATATATATATATATAATATATATATATATATATATATATAATATGAGTGCTAAATATATAAGTAATGATTATTCCTCACAGTGACTTAAGACAGAAGACCTGTCATGTGCGGTGATAGAGACGGATTGTGAGAGAGGATAGATTTAAGGAGAAAGAGGGAGATTTAAGGGAATTTGTATTGACAGCATGACGATGATTGTGATGATGATGATGAGGAGGAGGGGCAGAATCATATATATATATATATATATATATGGGCAATATATATATAAGGAAACAGTGCTCAATATCATGGACATAATTTATATCTAAGTTAAGGTATCGTGAGCATGGGATCAACGGCGCATGTTTACTGGCTGTTTCTTGCCTATGCGATCCTCAGACTACCTTAATTTACACACGCACACACACGCGTATATATATATATATATATATATATATATATATAATATATATATGTGGTTGTGTGTGTGTGTGTGTGTGTGTGTGTGTGTTGTGCTGTCCACAAATACCATGTGCACTTTGAATTTTAAATTCGTTTAAGTATACATGGACTTAAACGAATTGGATGTGCATAAAGTATACATGGACTTTATGCACATCCAATATATATATATATATATATAAAGTCGACCGGGCGGCCTAAAGTCGGTATCAGTCAGTGAGCGAGGGAGTCTATCCCCTTTTCAATAGCACTAGACCAAGGAGATTGTTTTAGTATCTGAGGTGGAGCGCCACACCTACCAGCAGCCCCTTACTTTACCGCACAGATCCCTGTGCTACTCATACGCTGAGTTGGCGAGGACTGGTATCGAACTAGGAGCCTTGTGGTTTCTAGCCGAACACTCTACCGACTGAGCTAATATATATATATATTAATGAATCATATACAGACACGTGTTTCGGCGTTTCACGCCTCCTCAGTGTGGCTAGGAGCGAACTCCGACTGATTTCTTAACCACTCGGTTACTTCGACAGCTGCTATAACGGGCTGGTGTTTAAACTATTAAATATATAGGTTTGTTTATATATTTTACGATCACCGGAGAGATCTAGTCTGCCAGCAGTCGATCATTGCTTACATATGCTTGGTAGTGAAAGTTAATTTAAATCACCCTTCAGAGAGCTCTACCAAATCTTTGGGAGCATATATTAATAAGTCGTCCACATTCACAGTATAGCTAGGTATATCGTTGTCTGTTGGGGGTAAGCCACGTGGCGTAGTGTATATCGACATCGGAGTTAGCGAATCCAGTCGTGCTATCACGTTCACTTTCGGACTAATGCCCTTTCTTCAGGTATTTCTTGTCGAATCCTGAATCCGTTTCGTCGAACACAGGAACTTTATTGTCGAAGCAAACGCTTTATTTAGTTCACTGGAGTAGACGGTAGTAATTCTGTTAACCATGACTGTGTACAAATTTTAAGCTATGTTAAGTATTGTATGTTATTATCGCCCGTGGTTAGGATTGAACGTGCAACCTCCCGATGATTGTCACTTAGAACTGTATTAGCTCAACAGTTATATCAGTTGCGCCATGTATCCAACTGGACTTTTAACTTTTTTTTATTTCTTAAAACCGATCTTATTTCTTCGTTCTCTCAATTCTTTCATGGGACCGAAAAGGGGCAAACATTGTTCCAGCGACAAGTTCAATCTGCTGTAAAGAAGTGGCTTAAAGAACAGTCAACAGAATTTTACGGGGCATGGATACATGCTCTCATTCAAAGGTGGAAAATTGTCATTGGGAGAAACGGTGACTGTGTTGAGAAGTAGGGATGTGATCCACAAAGGACCAGCTTCATTTTTATGTATGATATACGTTCCTGTGTTGGTAATTATACCGGTCCTAAAAAAAATGGCATTACTTTCTGTCAAACCATCCGACACATAATCAAATTACAACAAACTAATACCTGTAGAACAAGATTTCTGCTCAAACGGTCACGATTTTTCAACTGAGATGCAAAGTTCGAAAGAATCGAACCCCCAACCCCAAAAATACAACACAACACCCCCCATCAAAAAATGCATTGGATAATATCACAGAGATAATAGAAAGACGCTAAGATAAATGGATAAAATGTATCTAAACACTGACTCCAAATGGCTTTAACGTCAAGCTGAATGACTTTCAAGGCACCGCTTTGAAATAGAATAGACAGATTTGGTGAGACACATAAACACTTAAATAAACAAAGAAAGCTGCCATAGCTAATTCAAAAACACACATCCACCAAGCATTAACGAAGATTAAATGAAGAGCTAAGTGTGCCAGGTATCCCGAAAGCAAATACATAAGAAAATTATATTCATTAAAAAGAAATATGGATATATACCATATCAATTCTTAAAAACCTATTTTAAAGACTTTCTAAAAATTTGTTTATTCAAAAAAAAAAATTTCCCCTGTCAATGACCTAAAATGGAAACTAGGTGAGAACAACATAAAAATAAATAGCGCAAAATAAATATTCCTATTTTCCTAATCATTTTCCACCATATATATATATATATATATATATATATATATATATATATATATATATATATATATATATATACACGTACTTACACATATACACACACGTATATATCTATAATATATCTATATATATATATATATATATATACACACACACACTATATATATATACACGTACTTACACATATACACACACACCACACATATATATATATATATATATATATATATATATATGTGTGTGTGTGTGTATATATATATATATATATATATATATATATTCAACAAAGGAACAACTCATTTAAACACTTCTCATTAAAGATGACGGAGTGTCTGTCTGTTCAGTTTTCTTTTCAATCTTTACCTGTTTCAAATG
>CM042162.1:11233868-11236368 GCA_023376005.1 Doryteuthis pealeii
ACAGGCCCGAGGGCAATGGAGGATCATGCTGTTAAGAATATACGTAAAGTGTAATGTCTGATATTTTGCAGAGAATAAATGGGCCCGACACAAGCCTCCTGGGGGAATGTTCTACGGACAGACATGACCAAAACAGAGCAATTTGCAAGTATACAAAGTATTTAATAGAAAACAAACTGAAGTTGGTTATTTCCTATAATTCCAACATAAACAAAGGGAAACCACTCTTGACTGATAAATTATTTGTTTATTTATTGATCTACTTGGAAAAAAGAAGACGGGGTTAGGTTTAGGGTTAGTTTAATGGGGAAACAAATAATTTATCAGTCAAGAGTGGTTCCTCTTTGTTCATGTTAGACTTATAGGAAATATCCATGAAGTTTATGTAAAACTGAAACTCCAATCTATGAATACTAATGGTTTGAATTCAGAGTTTTCTTTCTCCTAGATTGGTAGCCCTACCAAGGCTAGAGAAGCCAATCTACCCTACTATTTATTCATAGCTAGAGTGGGAAAGGATGGATTCATGCCTTTCCACAGGGAATTAACGTGAAGTGACACACTTCCTCCAGGATTTGAATTTGGTTTAGTTTGCTTTATTTATAAACAAACTGTTTCCGAAGCCAAAGCTCCTGGATGCATGACATGAAGCCGGCTATTTGTAGAACTGTTGGACTATTTTTGTATAAGATGTACGTAAAATTCCCACTCATATTTATGGTTTTTCCCAAATAGTAGTAACAGGCCTTTCTGTTAAAATGACCAATCAGAAAATAGCCCATTTGAGACATTTGACCATTTAAGATCTTTGGAACAGTTCGAGAGTCATTTGCTAACGGGATTTTCAGATCCAAAGAATACAACTGGATTCTCTGCTACAAGGAGCTACTCTTGTTCTACGTATTATTTCACGGAATACAATTTAATTCCCTTTTTCCAAAGAGCTAACTCTTGTTCTACCTAGGATCTCAATAAATTCAACTGGGTTCTCTGCTACAAGTGTTGGAATATTTGGTATATAAGGTGTACTACATTTGAACTTGGTTTAGTTTTGTTTTATTTAATAGCATATCAACCTTCGTGGTTTATTTAACGCCAAAGTAATCCTTGTACAAGTACGCTAGGGATACTATTTAACCAGCACACACATATATTTTAAAGGGGAAGAATTGGATTTATTGCCCAGTGTCTGAGGTGCTCCCTGAGGGGGATGTCGACGGGATCAATGTATTTTTTGTGCCTACCATCCCATGAGCTTAGGTTCTTGGGTGATCCCACATTAAACGACCTTGTGTCATACCCGCATAAGGGGGGGTGAGGTAAATGAATAAGTAAATCTAATAGTTATTCCGTGTGAGTTGAGTAACAGCGAAATTGTCTGTCTGTTAGTTGTCTTATAATTGAAGGGGTTGGGCAACTGAAGCCATCTGACAGTAAATAATTCTAGTTTTAAGATGTTTAATGTCCTTTTATTCATTCGTTATTTTAATCATCAAAATGTAGCATTAGTTTTATTATTCTGTGTGAGCGTGTTGGTCAAAACTCAGGTCTCTTTACAGTCATATATTGAGATAACAGAGATAATATATTAATTGAATTATTTGTTGTGTTATTCACTTTCCAACATATTGCTTCACATTTTCTCCGATTTTTTTTATCTCTTATTTTCTTCACATGCATACACACACACACACACACACACACACACACACACACACACACACACATACATATATATATATATATATATATATATATATATATATATATATATAATAATTAATATTATTAGTAATTATTCATATTGAGCACTGTTTACTTATAAATATAGCACACAAATTATTTATCTCTCTATTATATATTCACACACACACACACATATATATATATATATATATATATATATATATATATATATATATATAAGTAAATAAATAAGAAAGACTTAGAGATTTAGCGTTATAGTCTATTTCAGGGAGCTTAGATAAAGTGTCTAACTCTCCCAATTCATCAGATGCGAATGATGAATTCTTTATTACTTTAAAGGCATTTGAAAACAGATTTTTTTTTTAAATTTTATAGTCCTGTGATATGAATTCAAAACGAAAACCTTGATGTTGCAAAAAAAAAAAACAGATTTGAGTCGGGAGAGTTAGACACTTTGTCTAAGCTCCCTGAAATAGACTATAATGCTAAATCTCTAAGTCTTTTGTTATTTCTTTACTTATATATTTGCTCTGTGACTCTAACATTAAGAGCACACATTGAGCTCTCAAACTGCGACAGGTTTTTTAAATAAAACTCTTGTGTCGTAAGGAAGATTTCTTCTCTGGACTTTTGGATTATATATATATATATATATATGTGTGTGTGTGTGTGTGTGCTTGTGTGTTGGGTCAAATAACTCGGGCCTTGTTATAGTTATATTTTGAGTCAACCGGAGCTTTTGAAAATAAGAAGCATATATAATGCTAAACCCACCGATCAATAAATCGATACG
>CM042162.1:11241368-11252514 GCA_023376005.1 Doryteuthis pealeii
TATAATAACGCCTATACAAAAGGCGAATAGTTCAAGTTCAGGGCTGTTCAAAAAAATCAATTAATCGATAGATTGATAAGCTATCGATTTATTGATCGGTGGTTTAGCAATGTATAATGCTTCTTATTTTCAAGCTCCGGTGACTCAAAATATAACTGATTAACAAGGCCCGAGTTATTGACCCAACACACAACAACACACACACACACACACATATATATATATATTATATATAATCCAAAGTCCAGAGAAGAAATCTTCCTTACGACCAAGAGTTTTTTAAAAAACCTGTCGCAGTTGAGAGCTCAATGTTGCTCTTAATGTTAGAGTCACAGAGCAAAAATATAAGTAAAGAAATAACAAAAGACTTAGAGATTTAGCATTATAGTCTATTTCAGGGAGCTTAGACAAAGTGTCTAACTCTCCCGACTCAAATCTGTTTTTTTTTGCAACATCAAGGTTTTCGTTTTGAATTCATATCACAGGACTATAAAATTTAAAAAAAAAATCTGTTTTCAAATGCTTTAAAGTAATAAAGAATTCATCATTCGCATCTGATGAATTGGGAGAGTTAGACACTTTATCTAAGCTCCCTGAAATAGACTATAACCTAAATCTCTAAGTCTTTTCTTATTTATTACTTATATATATATATATAATATTATATTATATATATATATATATATATATGGTTGTGGTGAATTATAATATAGAGAGATAAAAATAATTGTGTGCTATATTTATAAGTAAACAGTGCCTCAATATGAATAATCTACTAATAATATTTATGAGATTATATATATATATAATATATATATATATAGTAGGTTAATATTATATGTATGTGTGTGTGTGTGTGTGTGTGTGTTGTCTGTGTGTGTGTGTGTGTGTATGCATGTGAAGGAAAATAAGAGATAAAAAAAATCGGAGAAAATGTGAAGCAATATGTTGGAAAGTGAATAACAACACAAACAAATAATTCAATTAATATATTATCTCTGTATCTCAATATATGACTGGTAAAGAGACCTGAGTTTTGACCAACACCTCACACAGAATAATAAAACTAATGCTACATTTTGATGATAAAATAACGAATGAATAAAAGGACATTAAACATCTTTAAAACTAGAATTATTTACTGTCAGATGGCTTCAGTTGCCCAACCCCTTCAATTATAAGACAACTAACAGACAGACAATTTCGCTGTTACTCAACTCACACGGAATAACTATTAGATTTACTTATTCATTTACTCACCCCCCCTTATGCGGTATGACACAAGTCGGTTCTGTGGATCACCCAAGAACCTAAGCTCATGGGGTAGGCACAAAAAAAATACATTATCCCGTCGACATCCCCCTCAGGGAGCCACCTCAGACACTGGGCAATAAATCCAATTCTTCCCCTTAAAATATATGTGTGTGCTGGTTTAAAATAGTATCCCTGCGTACTTGTACAAGGATTACTTTGCGTTAAATAAACCACGAAGGTTGATATGCTATTAAATAAAACAAAACAAACCAAGTTCAATGTAGTACACCTTATATACCAAATATTCCAACACTTGTAGCAGAGACCCAGTTGAATTTATTGAGATCCTAGGATAGAACAAGAGTTAGCTCTTTGGAAAAAGGAATTAAATTGTATTCCGTGAAATAATACGTAGAACAAGAGTAGCTCCTTGTAGCAGAGAATCCAGTTGTATTCTTTGGATCTGAAAATCCCGTTAGCAAATGACTCTCGAAACTGTTCCAAAGATCTTAAATGGTCAAATGTCTCAAATGGGCTATTTTCTGATTGGTCCATTTTAACAGAAAGGCCTGTTACTACTATTTGGGAAAAACCATAAATATGAGTGGGAATTTTACGTACATCTTATACAAAAAATAGTCCAACAGTTCTACAAATAGCCGGCTTCATGTCCTGCATCCAGGAGCTTTGGCTTCGGGAAACAGTTTGTTATAAATAAAACAAACTAAACCAAATTCAAATCCTGGAGGAAGTGTGTCACTTCACGTTAATTCCCTGTGGAAAGGCATGAATCCATCCTTTCCCACTCTAGCTATGAATAATAGAGTAGATTGCTTCTCTAGCCTTGGTAGGGCTACCAATCTAGGAGAAAGAAAACTCTGAATTCAAACCATTAGTATTCATAGATTGGAGTTTCAGTTTTACACAAACTTCATGGATATTTCCTATAAGTCTAACATGAACAAAGAGGAACCCACTCTTGACTGATAAATTATTTGTTTCCCCATTAAACTAACCCTAAACCTAACCCCGTCTTCTTTTTCCAAGTAGATCAATAAATAAACAATATAATTATCAGTCAAGAGTGGTTTCCCTTTGTTTATGTTGGAATTATAGGAAATAACCAACTTCAGTTTGTTTTCTATTAAATACTTTGTATACTTGCAAATTGCTCGTTTTGGTCATGTCTGTCCGTAGAACCATTCCCCCAGGAGGCTTGTGCGGGCCCATTTATTCTCTGCAAAATATCAGACATTACACTTTACGTATATTCTAACAGCAGATCCTCCATGCCCTCGGCGCCTGTTATTAGTTAAAGTATGGTGTATGACTGAAAATGGCCAACTGAAAGATTTCTGAAAAAAAATCTAGCCCAGAGGCAGGAACCATTTCAGTAGTTTAAGCCACCTTTGAAAGTCCCCTGCCTCTGGTATTGTCTATCAATAAGTGCGCACTCACTAAATTGATATCAACTTATAAGAGACGCTTTTCAATGTCTTGCTGTTTGTCTATGTTCAGATATTCTTAAAACAGTTATAAGCTTAGTATATTTTCGTTATAACGTTGCGAACTGCTGAAACCGAGACAATTTATACATTTGAGATGGCCTTGTCCTGTTAGTGATTTTGCTTGGTAAATAACAATTCAAATAATTGGCAGTGAGCTTTCTTCCTCACCATGCACAGAAGCACGGGGTAAAAATGCCTTTTAGCCTCAAGACACCATTAGTGGCTAATTCCATTTCATGGTGCCAAGAACGGGTGACCGGGACTGTCAATATAAAGTATTCCCCCACACACTCTCTCTCTGTAGATTATATATAATATATATATATATATATATAATAAACATGTAGTCATTATATTTATATACACGCATGTGTAATAAATACAAATATACATGCATGAATATAAATATATGTAGACAGACAAATATATTTCCTATACAACATATACATACATTTTACACTGATATTTCTGTACATATTATACGCAGATGCCTACCAGTATAAGCGTGTAACACATATATACTCTCACACACACCACACACCACACACACACACACACACATATATATATAATATAATCTACATACATACATATTTAAAATCATACAAATATGTATATAGATAAAAACACTCACATACATTCTAAATATACACATATATGAACTTACATTACAGACACATTCGCACAAAAATTCTATATCTATATTATATATAATATATATTATAATAATATTATAGTGCATATATATATATACATATAAATAGATAGATTTTTGTGTGTATGTGTGTGTTCCAGTTCATTATATGTGTTTATATTTAGAATATACATTGTGTGTCAGTTCATATATGTGTATATTTAGGAATGTATATCTGTGTTGTGTGTGTGTGTGTGTGTGTGTGTGTGTGTTACGTGTGCCTACATGTTTCTGTGCTGTGTGTTAAATACATATCACACACCAAGAAATTATACAAAGAAAAATAAAAAACGAAAAAAAGAGGAATATATATGCCAAACGAGAATCCAAACAAGAACTATCGAACCAATGCTAGCGTTTCCCAGCGTAGTGGGTAACATACTGGACTTTCAACGTCGTCGTAAACTAAAGTCACTCTATTTACGTTAAATTTTGGCCGGTTCAAATCAGATTGAGGAGCTTCCGGCTGAGAATCACAAAGTTTCTGTTCGATACCGGCCTCATAAACCTCAGTTTATGAGTAATACAGGAATTTTTACGGTAGATGTGGCGCTCCACTAAATAATCTCCTTGATCTACCACTTGTGAAAAGGCGATAGACTCCCTCGCTGTATGACTCGTACTGATATTAGACCCTTACTTACCCTTGGGAAAAGGTAGGAACACCCCGATCCGCCAGCTATGGTTAAATAATACCACAAATTCTCTTCTACAAAATGGCTTTGGATTAAATAACACACGAAAGGTTATATGCCATTAAAAAAAAAATCAAGACCAAATCAACCCAAAGATAGAAATCATATTCCATGTTGTTTGACTGTATTTTTTTTAGATTGACCTTGATATGAATAATTTTGAAGTTTCGGGTTGTTTTTTCCTAAATGATCGTGATTCTTCTTGACACATGTCAGAATAATAGCGTTGCAAAAAAAATTGATGTCAGGATTTTAATGAGATCTTCAAAAATTCTTTGACGCCTGTTTGATCAATGGTTAAACTTTTAAAGATGATTTCCCAGGTTGGTTCATTACTATGCACACGAAAACGTACCATCATAAAGACGAGGACAACAGTCGGAACATCAAAATTATTCATATTCCATGTTCTTTATAAATAACTGGGAGGGAAGAATAGATGAATTGATTCCTTTCCCAAGAGAATTGGCGCGAAGTGAAATGCAAAATCTTGTCCAGGATTTATATTAATATAAATTATATATATATATATATATATATATATGTGTGTGTGTGTGTGTGTGTATATATATATATGTACGTAAGTAAAGTCATCTCATATCTTGACCAAACCGTTGGTATGAGCCAATCAGCCAGTCGTCTCGATGTATGTATACACGCCTCCTAATATACAAGATATGTCTGTTGCTTGCCCTCGATGCTTATAGTTTCTCAGTATTCATGATAGCTCATTATTTTACCGTACAGATCCCCGGGCACTCATACGCTGAGTTTGGCGGGGCCAGTATCGAACCAGGAATCTTTGGTTTCCGAGCCGAAACTCTACCGGACTGAGCTAATATATATATAATAATAATATTATATATATATATATATATATTATAAATGTGCTGTATAATATATATATATATATATATATATATATATATATATTATATGTGCATGTATATATTATATATATATTATTATATATAAATATACGGGGTGTGTCTGAAAAGTAATGAAATGTTTTCCTCTTGCATCTCATGCCCTTTTCCATCCTGCTGTCACGCTTCTCGTATCGTCTAGAAGGATTCATATGGTATGTCTCTCGGCTCCGTTCGTTACAGACCTCTTGATGGCTCTCAGCGCAGTCAAAATCGGTCCCATTGATGAGCCTATCCAGCTTGGAAAGTGCAGGGAAGAGATGATAGTTATGGCAGAAAAAATCGTGAGGTTTTTTTTCCACCAAACTAATTGAGCTCACTAAGGTGGATCTGTTTTTGAATGCTTTGAGGCCATCATATTCTTATATGACACACACACCACACATATATATTATATATATATATAATATTATGTTTATAATTACTATGTACTTTTTTAACACTCACAATGGCCTAAATATAACGTAAGTCACCTATACTAAATCTGTACATGCTTTTTACTTACACTCACATTATTCATATATTACACACCACTTCTTAAAAAATAACATAGTAAAAAATGGACAGACCTAGATTTCATATATTCTCATCTAATTATATATATATATATATATTATAAATTAATATATATATATATATATATATATATTACCAGTTTAAAAAAATGATCGTAATAATGGACAGACATGATTAATCTCTCTTATATTTATATTATATACACAACACTACTTATTAAAAAAAATACATCGTAAAAAATGACAACATGATTAATCTCATTCTCTCTCTTCTCCTCTCCTATATATATATATATATATATATATATATATATATATAGAGACGAGAGAAGAAGAGAGAGAGAGAGACAGCGACAGAAAGAGAGAGAGAAGCATGTGGGGGAAACTGAATCCAATCAGATGCCAAGAAGTCTAAATATACGGACTAAATAAAAGAACTTTCTAAAAACAAAATAATTCTTCATAAAAAATGTAATACATAAATAAAAAATAACAAGATAAAAAAAAAAGAAATAAATAAAAAAAATCCCAAAAAACATCTGCACGATGAGGTAAACAACCTTGCAAACAGTCTACTCCATAGGTAGTTTTTTTTCTCTCTCCATTGATATCTATCATTTATTTCATTTCTTTCTCTATTCAAATCACCACATCAGGCCAGAGCGTCGGTACCGCTAATCTCGGCGCCGTCCAAATCTCGCGTGATTTGGACAACCAGACGTTCCCTTTAACCACATTTCTGAATTCATGAACGCTGCTATCAAAGATTTATTTATAAATTCTACAACTGTTTTTGGTAACTCCTATGGCGTTTTTATATTGGACTGGTTAGAATACTCCACCCCGCCATTCATCATGTCGCCATTTGTCTCCCTTCCCGCCCTTTTTTTATTTCTATCTATAATTTTTTCTTTCCTATTTTTTAGGTATAAATCTTCTTCTTATATTTATCATCAGGTAATTATTTTTTACACATTGATTTTGCGCATTAGTATAGCTGATTAACTTTCACACAAGATCAAGTGAAGCAAGACTAACTTAATAAATTAAGCATTTTGTTCAGTGTTGTTATTATTATGATCTAGTCGCCATTTAGGCCATTAGTCTCCTATTTGGCAAATTAATGGTTAGAAAAAGGGTTGTAGTCTCAGAAAGTCTTCTGTAGCCTGATATCCTTGTTTAAACAGAGTGGATTTCCTATAAAGTCTAAACATAAACAAAGGGAACCACTGTACTATATGTATTGTGTAGTTATTATTTATTGATTCTACTAGAAAAAAAGAAGACGGGGTAGTTAGGGTTTAGGGTTATTAATTTGGGGAATATTAGAATATGCGTGTGGCTTAGGATCTAAACAAAGCCTATAGCTTATTGATCACTCCTAAATACCACGTATCCGTTATTCCCACTGTTCGGTGCGTCAAGCGTATTGATCCTACTTCGAAGCCCCAGCTTCGGATTATGGGTCCTGTTCCTAGTTCGTACTATAGTGATTCTCACTCTCGTGATACTGCAGAGACTACTATGTCAGTATATGAATCTACTCCCGCCGGTCTTGTATCAACATTATATACCTAGTGCCTCAGATGTCATGCAGCTCGGCACATATAAGCAAGATTAAGCATGTATGCTTCTATGACTGATTCCATACGTCTGGATATGATGATGTATTCTATTATTGGTTATAAACGCAGTGATATAATCGCTATACTCTGTATTTTCCATATCTTATGACTATAACGCTGGGAATTAGTGGGTCACGTAGGACGGTTACACCCTGCAGAGTCTTATCTCTCGCCATTAATCGACATGCTATTCTCTTTCTACGGATACAACTCCACTCATCGGTACTCTTTAATACATAAGACATTGATCCGTATCACCCCATTAAAACCCCATATACGTATTTACACTGTGCTCCCACACACCTTGTGCGATGCCTACGCCAGCCTTGGCTTCGATCTAAACCACTCATATCCAGCACACAACACGCTAGTCGATCACTCGATCGGGTGAAAATGGGCTCAATTGAGCGCATCCAGTGTTCTTAGCGTTCTTACATGTGAAGTCCTGGGCACACATATGATCATGTCTAGTATCAGTCTTCTACATACACTACATTACATTGGCAGTCATTGAAATAGGTTAAAAGATTGAAAAGAAAACCTGAACAAACAGAGCACTCCTCAGCTTTAATGAGAAAGGGTTGTCTATTATCTGTCTTCTCCTTAGCGCTATCGCTGAGTGGGATGCTAGACTTCTAAAAGTCTATCGAGCGTGTTATGTAGTCATCATCCATATACTGATATCATCGTTCGTGTACGCTAATTTACTAATCTAAATTATGCTATTCGCTCTGTTACTCCCTGCTTAAATCCCGCTCCCGATTATTCCTGCTATACATCGTGGCGGTGCGATTCTCATAGATTTTTATCCGATTATCTCCTCTATCCATTCTCATATGTCTCTCTTCAATCTTGCACGGTCGTGGCGTGTTAGAAGGGTCGCTCGGGATCCCTCTGTTAGTCAATTCAATGTTATAGTGCATTATGCTCTCGTAGTTGTTGGTGCTATGGATACTACTATTGGTATCTGTCTCGTAGTATGTATCTCATATAGCATGTCCTCTTCGCTGTCGGTCTAGTTAGAATGGTAAGTACGTGTCTAATATAGTTATATTAGATATTATCCAGGGCTCTATCGATATCTTTATACCGTGTCTCCTAGTCAATGCTCCTGAATGAACGCTGTCAACTGTTTCTATAATGACGCCACTCACCGAGTGCATCCTGTTGACATCCATAGGTATCGTAATGTAGGATAGGCCTGCTCCTTGTAGTTACTCCTCTATCGTACATCGTATCTGGAAAAAGATATTATATACTATATTACCTGAAACTTGCGACTGATTTATACTTCATCTATACTCTATATCACATACGAACTCCCTCTTGAGCACCGACGTGTATTACCTTTAGACAAAGTATCTTAGAAGTCTCTTAAGACCGATTTTAAGATGAATATTTCTCCTATTAATGGTCATAAATCACTGCTCTTAGTATCGGTTGTGGATCTCTTACCTATCCTCGCTGGCTTCGCGACTTATAAACTCTACGTATGTCTAAATTCTTCACGTAATTGTTGGTGGATGTGTGTGTTTTGAATTAGCCTACCATGTTCTTTGACTTATATTTAATTGATTCTTGTGTCTGTCACTATAATCCTGCTTTATTCAGTCATTCAACGGTGTCTGAAGTCATTCAAGCTTGACGTTAAACCATTTTCGAGTCATGTTTAGATACCATTATTTAATCGCAGCCTGTATCGTTTCTTTACCATCTCTTCATGTACCCTCTCTCTGCTACACTCTATTGCGACACAATCTGTTTAGTGGAGCTTCTTGAGTTACTAACATTGAGAATGATCCGGAGCTCTTCCCTCGACATATGTTTGCTTACCTGTTGCCGACTAATCTGACTTATATGCATTCATACTCCGATCGTGATCTGTATATTTCGAACCTTGATCTCGTTGAAATATCGTGACCCGTTTGAGCAGAAATCTTGTTATCTACAGGTATAGTTGTGTATTTGATTAGTTCGGATGGTTTGACAGGAAAGTCAATGCCATTTTTTTTAGGGACCGTTTTACAACACAGGGAACGTATATCATACATAAAAAAATGAAGCTGTCCTTGTGGATACACATCCCTACTTTCTCAACACAGTCACCTTCTCCCAAGACAAGTTTTCCCCTTTGAATGAGAGCATGTATCCATGCCCCGTAGAAATTCGTAGTTTGACTGTTCTTTAAAGCCACTTCTTCAGCAGATTAATTGTCGCTTGGACAATGTTTGCCCTTTCGGTCCCATGAAAGAATTGAAGAAGAGCACGTAGAGGAAATAAGATCGTTTTAAGAAATAAAAAAGTAATAAGTCCAGTGGATTACATGCGCAATGGAATATTAACTGTTGAAGCTAATACAGTTCTAAGTGACCAATCTCGGAGTTGCACGTTCAATCTAACCACGGCATAATAACATACAATACTAACTAGCTTAAAATTTTGTACACCATCATGCTACGTTAACAGAATACACCGTCTACTCCAGTGACTAAATAAAGCTTTGCTCACAATAAATTTCCTTTTCACGAACGGATCAGGTCGACAAGAATACCTGAGAAAGGCATTAGTCCGAAAGCTACGTGATAGCACGACTGGATTCGCAACTCCGATTCATAACACTACCCACGTGGCTTACCCCCAACAACAACGATTATACCTACTAGACTGTGATGTGGACGAACTTATAATATATCTCCAAAGATTTGTAGAGCTCTCTGAAGGGTGATTTTAAATTAACTTTCACTACCAAGCATATGTAAGCAATTATCGACGCTGGCAGACTAGATCTCTCGTGATCGAAAATATATAAACAAAACCTATATATCTAATACGTTTAAAACACAGGCCCCGTTTATTAGCAGCTGTCGAAGTTAAACCGAGTGGTTAAGAATCAGTCGAGTTCGCTCCAGCCACACGTGGAGGCGTGAAACGCCGAGACACTGTCTTATATGATTCATTAATATATATATATATTAGCTCAGCGTAGATGTATCGGCTAGAAACCACAAGCTCCTAGTCAGATACCAGTCCTCGCCAACTCAGCTATGAGTAGCACAGGATCTGTGCGGTAAAGTAAGGCTGCTGGTAGTGTGGCCGCCCACCTCAGATACTAAAACAATCTCTTGGTTCTAGTGCTATTGAAAAGGGAATTAGACTTCCCTCGCCACTGACTTGATACCCGACTTTTAGGCCGCGCCGGTCGACTTAGATATGTGTGCACTGTAGCTCACTATAATATTGATGTGCATCAAGGAGTCCATGGATATGCTCATCTATTGTCTCATCCACTACAGTGTGCAAGCCATCAGTCGCTCTTACCCTCGATATCTCAATAGTACTAACGACGTATATGTTCTACGGTCTCTCGAGCTTCTAACGTCATATCAGCTAAGATTACTATGACGAGATCATTAACCCATTCTACTCTACATTACGCGTGTGTGTGTGTGTGTAAAATTAACGGTAGTTCTGAGGGATCCCATAGGGGCAGAAAAGCAGCCATAAATACATACACAGGTTGATCAGCCATGCTCACCGCAGTACCTAACTAGATAATTACGGTCCCAGTTAATATGTGAGACACTGTTTCCTCTATATTATAATATTGGTCCATATACATATAGGGTTTACTATAATATATAGATATTTATGATTCTGCCCCCCTCCTCGATCATCATCATCACAATCCATTCCGTCATGGGCTGGTCAATACAATTCCCTAAATCTCCCTCTTTCTCCTCTAACTACTCCGTCTCCTTCCTGTCTTTTAAGTCCACTGTGGGGAATAAATCATACTATTATATTTAGCACTCAATTATTATATATATATTATAATATATATATAAATATATATATACGCACAAGGTGGTGTCAAAAAAGGTATCTGAACTTTATGTACTTTTGGACGCCATTTCTGAAAAAAATTTCCA
>CM042162.1:11252614-11260114 GCA_023376005.1 Doryteuthis pealeii
GATAAAATCAAGATAGAAAGATCAGAACCAAATTGGTTAGAAGGACAAGACTAGATAAGACTGTATAGGTAGACAAAAGTTGATCCCAAGGACACAAAGATGTTGAGACCAAGTGGTTAGATTTACCAAGTATTGAAATTTAACAGCATAAGATGAGATCAAGGTAATTAGCATTAGACCAAGATGAAATTAGACATAGATGAGATCAAGGTAATTAGATAGGACAAGGAATTAAGACATAAGATGAGATTCAGTAATTAGATAGACAAGATGGAAATTAAGACATAAGGAGATTCAAGGTAATAGATAGACAAGATGAAATTAAAACATTAAGATGAGTCAAGGTAATTAGATAGGACAAGATGAAATTAAGACAGATAAGATTAGACAGGTAATTAGATAGATAGATAGATATGAATAGATTAATAGATGTGTGGTGTGTATTTTCAAATGACATTTCCTCTCTCTCTCTCTCTCTCTTCTCTCTTCTCTCTCTTCATATATATATATATAATATATTATATTAATTAATATATATATATAATTCGCACGCAAATATTGAAAAGAATAACGTAAGCCTTTCAACCGTTACTAAACAACTTAACAAGAAAAAATTACAGAAACCACGCACAGCCTATTATATATTAATATATATATATATGTTGTGTGTATATATTATATATGTATATCAATATATGGATTTGATCAAAAGCCTGAAGAAGGATACAGAATATCTGTAAACACGTGTTGCCGTATGTGAAAATTAAAAAGAATAAACATTTTTTCTGAGGAACGATACATTTTGCGGACCTGCTTTTTTTATAAAATATTTACATTTTCTTCCGTTGAACCAGAACAACATTATATATTATATATATATATATATATATATATATATATATAATGTAGAGAGAGAGAGAGAGGAGAGGAGGGAGGAGGAGAGACGGACGAGAAGAGGAGAGAGAGAGAGAGGAGAGAGAGAGAGAAGAAATAAAGAGAAGAGAGTAGGATAGATACCAAATTTTATACTTATGGGTTTCGTGACAAATGCCAACATTACTTGCGACCTCGGTATCACATCAACCATTGCGCAAAAGAGGATAAGTATATATGTACGACCATACCAGCCTTTTGTATTATATATATAATATATATAATATATTATATATATAATTATATATATTATATGATGATGTGTGTGTGTGTGTGTGTGTGTGTGTGTACCGTCTTTCTTATTACGCTGAGAAATAAATAATGATTCCATCATAATTTCAAATTAATGCTAAACCAGTTGACATTTCAACGAACAATCTCTTTAGGGCTTTTTTTTTCCTCCCAGCCTAAAGGAAGCCTTTTTCTGCTTTAGCACATGACAACATCAATAATCTTATTACGAATGGAAACAGAACACCAGCTGATAGCTGCCAAAAAAAAAAAGATATAGAAAAAGAGAAAAACGAAAAACTGTAAGAGAATTCAAACATTCGGTCCAATAAGGACAACAAATATTATTTCTTTTTTGTTGCTGCACGATCTTCGATCCATCGGTTTGATTGATTATTACCCTGCAGGTTTCCCAATATGTTAACATCAGATGGTGTTTTGGTGTACAGCATGTGTGAACAAAAAAAAATCAATCATTCAGGTGTTTTCAGATTTTTTTTTCACTCGAGGCATTCTTAAACAATTGGTGTTCAATGGAGATGGAAGATTCAACCAGCAAAATAGGTTCTCCTCCTGACAACACACCACCAATATTATATTACACACACATATACACCACACACAAAACACACATAACATATATATATATAACTATTTACACACACACACAAACAACATACACATATATATTATACACACACACATATTATATATAACACACGCACATTATATACACACATTATATTACATATGTACACTGCAGCTATATATACACCACTATATACACACATATATATACCTATACAGCACACATATATATACACCACATATATATACATATACGCACACATAATATACACCACATATATATCAATACGCAACATATATATATACCACACATATATAATACATTACGCACACATATATATATACACACACCATATATATATACATATACGCACACACATATATTAGCACACATGATATAATATATACATATACGCACACACATATATATATACACACACATATATATATCCCATATACGCACACACACATATTACACACATATATATATATAAAGCACCATTAACTTATACGCACACATATTATATACACACATAATATATATATATACATATACGCACACATATATATACAACACAAAGATATATCCATGACGCCACCACACATTATTACACACCATATATATATATATACATATACCACAACCACACATACACATGTTAACAATATACACACATAACATATATATATATACCACCACACATATATATATACATATACGCACACACACATATACACCACATATATATATATACATATACGCACACACACATACAGGTATATGCATATACACACATACATATATATATATAACACAACATATATATATACAACACAACATATATACACACATATTAGCACACATACACATATATATACTATATATAATATAAGTTGAGAAAAAAATGGAACTGAATCCGACAGAAATTTTGAATAGATAATTGGAAGAAAAATATAATACTTTGTTATGGATGAAATTTATTATTTTATTTGTCAACTCGTGTTTCGACCAAAATTTTCTACACATACAGTATTCTATTAAAATATTTTAAATATAAAAATAAAATAAAAATAAAGTAATAGAAAACAAAATTAAGCGTGTAAACAGAAGGACATCATCAGGGTTAATTTTTTTTCTATTATTATATCTTATTTTATATTTAAGATAATTTTAAATAGAATATTGTGTGTATAGCAAATTTTTGTCGAAACACGTGTCGTCAATAACAATGACAAATTTCATCCATACCAAATATATATATATTCCTTCACATTATCTCTTCAATATATATATATATATATATATATATATATATATATATATATATATAATAAGAGATACATGACTGTCGCTGACAAAGAAAAAGCGTTGTCGAATGTGCTTATATTTGAAACTACCACATAACTTTTTTGCAACATCAATGTTTTCGTTTTGAATTCATATTATTTTCGTCTCCGCTATTGATAAGTACGGAGTATAAACAAGATGATTTTTATAAGTCGAAATATTGTTCAATATTAGCTATGAATATGATATAAAATCTTTTCACTTTAACGGCATATTGTGTTGTTTTCATATCCTTTTATCTATACTCATACCGTCAGATTCATTTCCTTTCTTTTAATATATATATATATATATAATATATATATATATATATATGAGTAAAATATGGAAATAAATACAGTATTTTACGGTATGTGCATAATTTCGCAGTTGTATAGAAAATAGTAAAAAACAAAGTATTTCCACAAGAGATATTTATTATAGATGGTGAAGTTGACATTAAAACGTTCGGTTTTATTCAAACCTTCATCTGGAATTAGGATAGAAAAAGTGTCTCTGAACATCTACATTAATTTCGTCACTTTTTGATCTCTGTCAAGATCAGAAAATTAAGTCTTGAAAATATTAAACGTTATTTTTTCCTTAAGCTCACGTTTCTACATACATCTTTGCCTAAAACCGCAATGTTGTTTAAAAGGTTATTTGCCCCAGTGCACTTCCTAAACATTTGTTTTAAGTTAAAGTGATAAAAACAACATAATGAAAAATTTACGATTTATCTACTAAATTTTGCACGAGGCATAGTAATTTCTTTTTCTTTAGATTTCTGTAGTTGGAGTGTCTACCTAAATTCGTTTGTATTCTTTTTCTTATTGCGTCTGGGAGGAAAAAAAATTTAAAAAAAAAAGGAAAAGAAGGAGAATAAGTTTGAAGGAGAGTAAGTTTGAAGGAGAGAAATCAGGAACGTAATTTTTGGTGTAATGATTTAAAAGTGACACCGTCTATTTAATTTTTGTTGTTGTTGTTGTTGTTGGGGGTGGGAGCAGCGTCCCATTTATCTTTTCACTTATATTACGGCAAATTACATCTCCACTTACAAAAGGCATCTCAAACCTTTTCTCTTCTTCTCCTTCATCATTCTCCTAAATTCTTCACTTTTTCTAAACTCCCACAAAAAACGGTACACTTTCGCCCCCCCCCCGCTCCTCACACATGCTCCATCTCACCCCCCCTCCAAACAACCTGACCTGCATTACACCACCCTAACACAGTTACCAATGTACCAACGGATGTGCTGAAATTACTTACCGGTGTTGTGAAAAAATCAGGGGTAATTTGATCTTTGCGTCCCTGTCTCCTGCCCTAATTTACGCTGTTTTAGTGTGCCGGCGTCAGGCGAATATCCGGCCTAACTTAGTATTTTTCTGAGTCATGTTTTGTCGCTTTTGTCAGCAAATTAATTTAGATATTTTACAGCACCCCCCAAATTTTTATCGGAAAATCAATGTAGATATTTTCCCAATCACACATCTTTTAAAAAAAGTTCACACCGGGTGCGATCCTGTCTGCTGGGGCTGTAGAATACGCCAACCGCACCTCTGCAACGGATAAAATGAATGGGGACACCTGTTGTGGGCGGCGATCCGTGATCTTAAGGGTGAATCCTGGTGACTGATATCCATTGATAACAACACTCAACTTACTAAGGCTAGACGAACGGGTGGTGGAGAGGACCTCTGATCAATTGGCTGGCGATATCAAGCCCTAGCACATATAGATTGTCCCAACCCTATTACTTTTATGGTAAACCTGAACACTTTAATAATATATGTACTATAAGGCAGTAGCTGAGGGCCTATTGTCTTGGGTATCTAACTGCATTTTAATATTGAGGTCCAATTCTGGAGATCTTGTGGAGTTGTGAGTGTTCCAACCTTTAAAAAGAAGTTTTTTTTTTAAATTTTATATCGATTCAAATTTAATTTTTACAAAAATCAAACTCAAATTTCAAATCAATTTTCATACGCTCTGTCTTTGAGCGTACGCTATGAGATTTAAGTTTTGTACAAATTCAATCGAATAAAACATTTTTTAAAAAGGGGGGGGACTGTAAAATATCTACATTAATTCGCACCTAAGTTGCACAGATTGGGTAATCTGACCAGTGGTAAAGTGTGAAGCTGACAATAGGTGTGGTGCTCCACTTGAACAAAAAAATCTCCTTGGTCTAGCGCTAGGGAAAAGGGGATAAAATCCCTCACTGTCTGGCAGGTACCGTCAATAGGCCACTCTGCCAACTTTACTTATATCTAATATCCAAGTTGGGTCGGAAATTCGCTTGACATTGGCACGCTAAAACATAGCGTAAATTAGGGCAGGGGGCCGGGACAACTAAAGATCAAAATTACCAAATCAGTTCGGTGTAGTTAGGGGCTGGGTTCTTTGATGAGACGGCTCCATAAGAGTTAGTGCTTTTTTGGGGGGTGGGATAATTTTCTGTTGCAATTGACCTTTAGGGCCAAATGATTTTTATCGTCGCTAAAATGAGGTCAGCTTTAAAAAAAGCACAAAAAAAAAATCAGACAACAGGATCTGAGTACTGATTCTTTTTATGTCGACACTTATTTATTAGCATCTTCCTCTTTCCGCGACGAATTTCAAATATTTATAAATTATATATATATATATATATATATATTATATCTACCTATCCCATCTCTGTTGTGGTCCTATCTATATATCTATGAACATTTCCTTTCATTCTTTTTTTCTTCCCTTTTCCTTCATTTCTTTCTCTCTCTCTTCTAAGTTATCACATGTAAGTATTTAGATTCGTAATCCTAAACTTAAAAAAGTAAATTCATTCACTAATAAGCATCAGACAACTACACCTAAACAAAACCCAAATGCCTTCTTTTAATTCTTTTCTTTTTGCCGTCTGCATATACAAAAATAATTTCTTTTTACAATGGCGCCGACACAAATGGCCGACACAAAATGGCCGCCACAAAAATGGCGATCAACCACGTTGTAAGAAGGGCCAAATGTTATTGAAATGAATAGACTCTTTAATGAGAAATTATAACATCTTTTTAAGGTCAAACAAAGTAATTAACCTTCTTTCATTTTTCGCCGACATATCAGGCCATATTCTCGCAACAGCATATTCTCAATTATTGACGTCTTTTACCATTAATGGCTACAAAGATAACCCACAGCTAATGCCTTCATTTTGGTCTACTGACGATTTAATTCACAGAGGAAAAGCGCACGTCTGTCTTACTAACGACTTTCCTTTTCAATGCAAATTCTGGATTTGAAGCAGTAACTAAGGTTATTCTCGTCTGGCAAAAGATCGGAGAAAACTAGAATTCACTTCCGATAACTTTTTCAACTATTTGGTTGGTTGGTTGGATTTTACGGCATGTTCACCCTTGTTGGGTTATTTTATGCCGAAAACGTTTTCTTTTATTCCTTCTTTTTTGTATTGGTATTCAACATTTTTTTTCAAATACAATTCTTTCTTTAAAACACTTTTTGTTTTATTTATTCTTCATGGGTGCTTAATTTTCTTAAACACATTCTTTTGAAAACTCATTTTTTTTTCTATTTAACCCATAGATGGAACCCTAACAGGCACTACTTACTCCCGGTCAGAGTGGACTTGGGAGTAATGGAATGAGAGGCACTCCCCCCCCCCCTCAGAGCTCCAGAATTGGACTTCACCTCAGATAGAGTTTAATGCCATACCCAGGACACTAAAGACCCTTAGTCACCGCCTTCAAGCACATGTATGATAAAAGGCTTGGGGTTGCTTTAAGATCAATATAGATGCGATAATATTTGTAAGGGCTTGACATGACTTGCTGATTGATAGGAGGAGGTTCCTGGACCACCCGTCTAGCCAAGTAGGGCCAAAGTGGAATGCTGCATGTCACCAAGATTTCGTCATTAAGCATCATACTGGGTGCAGTGATGAGGACCTGCAAGGAGCGAGATCAATCGGGACGGTTTATTCCACACCCCCAAAGGTCTGAAGTAAAGATTTCCCTATCAGATGCAGTTATTTGTCATATTCAGGGACACCACTATATGTTGGGTTGGGGGTCAACCAGTAAACCGTACATGAACTCAAGGAGACCCTATATGTTTTCAAACACTATATATTGAGACTCATGTTTCTTAAAAAATATGACCGTTTTATCATCTGATTAAAAATTGGACCGTACAAATCGTCCAAGATCAAAGGTAAGATGTAAATCCTTATACTGGAGTTTCTTATCCGCCAAATTCTTATTTCTTATAAGTGTCGTCATCTCAACTAAATAAAGGACCATTCCGTTTTATTACAAGAAGGGAAGAAAAAAGGAACATGCTACGCAGAAAATATATAACAGAGGAAAGAAAGAGAATAGAGGAGATAGAGAGGGATGGGCGCGCGGAAGTGATAATGCTAATCT
>CM042162.1:11270114-11300114 GCA_023376005.1 Doryteuthis pealeii
CACGTCATTATGAAAGAATCGGCACTCGCTAAATCACCGAAGTTAAGCATTATAATTATTAGCATAAGCGTATCTGAAGCTCACTCATGTCTCAAATTTTAGCTCGCAACAGAAATCAAAATCAACCCGCTAATATTGGCTAGGAGGTTGATTTGAAGTATCACAATGCAGGTGTAAAGAAAAAAAAATAAGGTAACGATGGTGTTGTGTGTTAACCTGTATTTTATTCTTGAATTTTTCGAGATAAAATCACTTTTTCAAAAGATCACTGGAACTGAAGTAGTCTAGTTTATGCATTTCTATTAAATAGTCAACCTGCCTAGAATATGGTCAGCGTCATGATTAAAAGAATTGACACTCGCTAAATCAACCGAATTAAGCATAATAATTATTAACATTAGTGTATCTGAAGCTCACTCATGCCTTAAATTTTAGCTCGCAACAGAAATCAAAATCAAACAGCTAAATCGCCGAAGTTAAGCATTAATAATTATTAGCATAAGCGTATCTGAAGCTCACTCATGCCTGAAATTTTCAGCTCGCAACAGAAATCAAAATCAACCAAGTGACAACACGTAACTCGAAAAACTCGTAATTTGGTTCACTCGTTAGTCAAGGTATAACTTTGTAAGTATTTCTTTCTTATGTATCGGTTTCTTTTATGGACTGCCTCAAATTGGCATTTTTACTTACAGATTTTCAATAGTCTTTTTATTAAAAACATTTGTAATGGGTAATCTTATTTATGGATCGTATTGCGCAAATAAAGCTTCGTATCATAGTGATGAGTGAGTTGAGAGAGAGAGAGAGAGAGAGAGGAGAGAGAGAGAGAGAGAGAGAGAGTCTAACTTATGTAGATCTTTATATTTATATATATAATTAGTAAAGAGAAAAGCTTAAAAATCAGCTGTTATGGTACTATTCCACTCACAAGGTATCTGAATATACCCATGAGCTTTATCAGACCGCTATCTTTATTGAAAATAGTATAAAAAGCCGATTTTTCAGATTTTTTTCTTTACTATTTATATTGCTCTGTTTGTTAAAAAATAAACAAATCGAGCTCTCAAATCAGACCTGAACTCTTCAACATTTTACCGTTGGAAACAGGACCAGCTTTAAAATCATCCTAATACCAAATTCCATGGTAATCTACCAACGTATATATATATATATATAATATATATATATATATATTATATATGGACTCTCTCGTCGATTTCGACCATGAGTTTCATACAATGAACACCCACACAGTGTTTTGTTTATAGTGGTGAAGATTGTGTTGCACCTCCACACTTTGGCACAGACGATAGGAAAGAATTGGTGGCATCAAGAGGTTGCCCACAAACTCATCAACGACCGACGTCAGGAATTTTGAATTCCAGAGTATCACCTCCTAGACTGGTTACCACCCAAGGCTGAAGGGCCCAATCTGCCTACTATTTAACCCATAGCTGAGGGAAGAATATATGGATTCATACCTTTCCAAGGGTATTAGCGCCATGTGAAATGCCAACGCTTCGTCTAGGAACTGAACTCGAATCAAATCAAATATATAATATATTATATATAATATATATATATATAATAAATATATAATATTATAATAAATATAATATATATAAATTTATATATATAATATATATATAATATATATATATATATATATATATTTGAAGGTAAAATGGATATTGAATCCAACAATATGTTAAGAAGTTTTTATAAGAAAAACAACAAGATGTTAAAAAAATGTTTGCTGACAGATATCTGTTTCGACATTAATGAATATGTCTTTTTCAAAGCAGACAGTGTAAGCGGAAAAACGAAATGAATATATCGAGTAATTACAAGCAACAGAGCGCTCTCGATCGTACCGGAATTTTAAAAAAAGATTTAAAAATACATGATTTGTGTATAAAATAAATAAATTTTATTTTTAAAATGTTTAAGCATTTTTATCATAAAAAGCTCAAAAGGTTTGTAGTAAAAATGTATATGAATATCAAAAAGTTCAGGGAAAATGTTCCGGTTACAAAGAAAGTTTAAAATGTAACAAGTCCAGCAACATGAATCTGCAATGATGTTAAACTCGCAGAGTCGGGATCCTTTTATAACATCCGAAAATATGAGCCTCCGGTGATATGCAATTAACAGTAATTCCAAATTTGTTTTTTTCTGATGGACAGTATGAATGGTTAAAAAATGTTTGCTTTGGAAAAAGAACTATCATAATGTCAAAACAGATATCTGTTCAGCAAAAAAATTTTTTAACATCTTGTTGTTTTTCTATAACAACTTGTATTACATCTATCCTTCTATCTATCTATCTGAACTCATGCTCATATAAAATAACCAAGAAAAGAAAACGCCGTAGCGGGGGCGAGATGTAAATGCATGAGCATTTTTATTGTAATAAGATAATTTGGAGCAACTCAAAACTATTGAGAATATGAGTTCTAGATTCAATTAAACGACAACCGTTTCCTGTCTGGGCCGAAATAAAGCTTTCCATCTTCAGATATGTTTCCCCAGCTTGGAAACTACGTCTGGTTTTATGATTCACGCTGGGTTAGCACTCCACGATACACACACACACACATCACATATATAATATATATATATATATATATATATATATATATATATATAATAATATATGCATACATGTGCTACACTTAAGCAGGAAATTATTCCTTATCCTGAAAAAATATGTGATTTATAATATATATATTACAAGAAAACTATAAAAAATTATGCCCCTGGCCTCCGGGCGCAAGTATTCAGGTTTCAATGTAATAGAATATCTTTTTGAATTAGAAAGCTAATGAAAACTAAATAGAACGAATATAAAAATATCACGGTTATTTTTAATGTTAATTGATGTCTATTTAATTATAAAATGATATTATAGAAATTCTTTAAATAAGTTGAGAATAATATGATTATTATTAGAAACAGTAATGGCAAATGATTATTATTAAAACCCAGTTTGTTAAAATCATTATGTAAATTATTTCCCATCGTATACTATGAATATCTTTATTTCTAAGACATATTTTCAGTTTGTTTGGTTTGGGTTTGAGTTTTGGTTTAACGGCATATCAACCCCTGTGGGTCATTTAATGCCAAAAAGGTATTTTGGATTTCAGACTTAAAGGTAGTGGTTCTATGGAGATAATTGGTTATGTTCTGTTATATTTTGTTGAAAAGGTGCCTTTTTTTAATAAAATTTAAAAGGTTTTCAGGGTTTGTATTCTTGAAGATGTCTTTCAGGTTTCTAGCTGATAGTAATTGCGCGGATATGTTAAGTCTGTTACAATTTAGAAGGATATGCTTGGTTGTAAGTTGTACTTGCAGTTGGGCACACTGGGGCACCCTCCCCTTTTAACAGGTACGAATGGGTAATGTGGTGTGCCCAATACGCAATCTGGCGAGTATTACTTCTCTCTTCTAATACTTCTGTGGGCTATCGCCACTCTCCAATAACTTCCTGTATTTCATGGAGCTTGTTTGAGTCAGATTGTCCCATGATTTCTGCCATTTGTCTAAATATTTTCCAGTTTGTGGCAAATAAACTCAGCGAGAGTTGAATAAAGACATCGTTAAGAAATAAGATGGCGAACGAAGATTAAATAATTACTATTTCATAATCGTTGAGAATGTCAGTTAAATATCTAAGGAAATCATGACTTCAGTGGGACGTAGTTTCGGTTGCGACAGACCGTTACATATCTCCATTATTATAATATGCTTTTCTCTGGGTAAAGATAATATTTCAAATTTCATTTGATGATGATTTAATGGTATGTAAACCGTATGGGGTTATTTGATGACTAGAGGCTAGAGAATCACGTTCATTAATGAGATGCAGAGAGGAGAGAAGAGAGAAGAGAGAGAGAGAGAGAGAGAGAGGAGATAATATGGAGAGAGAGAGAGAGAGAGTGAGTGAGCATAGTGAGTGAGTGAGAGAGAGAATGAGAGAAGAGAGAGTGATGAGAGAGAGAATGAGAGAGAGATTGTGAGATACATAGATAGATGATAAGAGAGAGAGAGAGAGAGGAAGAGAGAGAGAGAGAGAGAGCTGTGTGTGTGTCGTGAATGAGTGAGATAGAGAGAGAGAGAGAGTGTGTGAAATGAGTGAGATAGAGATAGATAAATAGATTTATTTGAATAGACTGACAGATAGACTGATAAATAGATATTTAAACAGACTTGCAAAGCGAAAAATCCTGAGAGTAAAATATACCGTCTGATTAGACGCATTTAAAAATCTTTAGGTAAATCGTTTGCCAATCCTTGTTATCTCAATAAGAACGGACTACGACACGATTAGAGAGACGTCGAAAGTTGAACAGTTATCTAACGCCGTAATCTTCGCACTTTTAAGAACGACTTGTGCTAGACAGAAACCATTAGATTGCAATGCGAAAATGTCACCGACTTCTCAAAAATGCGGGCGTCATCAACTTTCTCTAAAATCACCGTTTCATCTCCCCGATTTTTGATCCGCCTATAAAATGAGTCACGTGTGTTAATAGTTAACCGGCTAGACCGGTCTGGCTCAAACCGTAACTTGGCGCAACCAGTAAGGATCAAACTTACTCTTGTATGCTGGCTGTCAGAGAAAGTTGCCGGAGACAAAGATGAGATGAAAACATAATGACAAACCAGTTTTCATGTTTACAGGAAAGGACAAAGTCAGACACGTGGTTACAGAAAAAATCCACTTATTTATCTTCATCTGGGGTGATGCTCCATATCTGAAGCTTTGAGGATATGAAATCACACTCCTAGTTATACCGACCTGATATGGTCCTATCTATGGACCAAATAGATCTGTTATAGATAATATGTTTAACATTTTTAAATGATTGTGAAATCACATGCTATTACTCCTATTAACCCAACCCTGATATGTCCTATCTATGGACCAAATAGATCTGTTAGAGAAATATTTTTACATTTTTAAAATGATTGTGAAATTACATTTTTATACAGTATATAATGGAAGATACCAGAATAAAATAACTGGACAATTTTTGATACGCCATTGTTAAATCTATATATAATGGATATTGTGTGTTTGTGTCTGTAACCGAAACTATATCACTACTCAAATCACAATTCCTGTTAATTTGTGTCACATTCCTCACGATTTTATTTTTTTTTAAAACCTCAATTATTAATAAAATTGTTTTACATTATTAATACTGTTGAACATATCTAACATACTAATAACATGCATTTGTATTTATATGTAAAAACAAAATAGCGGCTTACTGTGAGAACGGGAAGACTAATTTTCATATGGATCATAAAAAATTGATTTTTATAAATATATGCTTAGTATTATTGATTTCTAATCGTTTGGTTTTATCTTAATGAATATGACCAAAAAATCTTGAGGATAAATCTTAAATGAAATCCATTAACAAGAAGAAATACCTGTCATTTATTCTTTACTTCCTATTTTAACTAAATAGTTAAATTATGAAAAATTTAGTGATGGAAGAGTAAGTTTCAGTTTTCTATTTTCGATTTCAAATCTTTTTATCTGCATTCTTATTTAGTTTCATAAGCCTTTCTAATTTGATATATAATTTTATTCCACTATTTTTCTAATTTAACTATTTAATTAAAATAGAAAGTAAAGATAAAATTACAGTGATATCTTCTTCTTAATGGCTTTCTTTTAGATTTATTGTCGAAATTTTTGCTCATATTCATAAGAGCAAGCAATTAGAAATCAATTAATACGAAGCATATATTTATAAAATCAAATTTTTAATATCAATATGCAAATTAGACTTCCCGTTCACCCAGAAACCTCAATGTTGTTGCATATATAAACACAATTGCATGTTATTAGATGTTGCATATGGCCCAACAGTATTGATAATGCAAATCAATTTTTATTAATATTGAGGTTTAAATAAAAGTAAAATCTGGAAATGTGACGTAAATAACTAAGGGAATTGTGACTTGAATAGTAATATAGTTTCGGTTGCAGACGGACAAACAACAACAATCTCCATTATAATAAGATACGTGAAACACACTCTTAATATTAGTATCAACATTGAGTATTACAGAAGATCATTATAGTTGAGCACTCAGTGAGATCAAATGTACTAACCTAGTATAGTTATTACGATGCATTTAATAATGAGTTCTATCAAACTTTAGACAAATGTCTGTGGGGTTTGTTGGAATTTTTTGCTGATATAAGGTGTGCTCTAATTTCCCATCTGGATTTATAGAATAGCCTAAGTCACGTAGTTTATTACTTTGCCAATCAACAACCATACTGCGTGGCTGATTACACTACTTAAACCCTCACACTGGAGATAATTCTAATTGCACTCATTTGAGGAAGGACTTACAATATACGGGACGATTACCAATACAATCAGGACTCTTTACCAAGGATCCAATTCCACCTGGACAAGCGCTCTGCTTTAAGCGCTACAGGATGGCAACACTCAGGACTCTTTACCAAGGATCCAATTCCACTGGACAAGCGCTGTGGTTTAAGGCTACAGGATAGCAATACTCAGGACTCTTTACCAAGGATCCAATTCCACTGGACAAACGCTCTGCTTTAAAGGCCTACAGGATGGCAATACTCAGGACTCTTTACCAAGGATCCAATTCCACTGGACAAGACTCTGACTTAAGGCCTACAGGATGACAATACTCAGGACTCTTTACCAGGATCCAATTCCACGGACAAACGCTCTGCTTAAAGCCTACAGGATGGCAATATCTCAGAGACTCTTTACCAAGGATCCAATTCCACTGGACAAGATGCTCTGACTTAAGGCCTACAGGATGCAATACCAGGACTCTTTACCAAGATCCACATTCCACTGGACAAGCGCTCTTGCTTAGAGACCTACAGGATGGCCCAACAGATTGTAACAGGTTATGGCCCAGGAACTGAGACTTATTACAAGAAGAACCAAATGATTCATTATCGGAGGACTCTTACCAAGGATCCAATTCCACTGGACAAGAGCTCTGCTTAAGGCATACAGGATGGCAAACACCATTGTAACAGGTTATGGGCCCAGGATGGTGCGTAGATTATATTCGATGGCGAACAGACAATTCTGAACTTGGGAAACAAAATTTCACGGGTATTTAAGACCCTTCAACTACACAAATAATCTACGCACACCCTGGTCAAAGCGAAGACCTATATTTTGTTTTAAAAGAATGCGACAATATATCTGAATTGGCCAATGTCTTAACAATCGAAGTCTTTCATTTGTAATGCGAGAGGCCAAGGATAATGACCGGAAACCTTAGAGATTTTAAGGTCCCATTTTTTGTCAAAAGCAAACCTCCGAATCGTCGGATTGTATAGTGAATTAAATAATTTGAATAGAAACGACTATGAATCCATGACGGTATTACATAATAAGGACATAAATATTGCAAATTCACTTGCCTATGTTAAATATACTAAAGTGCTCAATACAAAAAGTGAGCAAATTGAATAATAATAAAGTAAGCCGAATGAGTCAGAATATCTACCTAGGTTCTGACTGTCAGCTTTTGGCGCAAAATTCATTTTATTCCTAAATTTCGTCATGAGGGCATACAAAATTAGCATAAAACGAAGAAAACAATAAAAATAACTACTATATTTAAACTTACTGCAAGTATTAAAGTTTTAATGTATATAAATATCGTATTAAATTAGAAAGGCTAATGAAACTAAATAAGAATGCAGATAAAAGGATTTGAAACAGAGGGAGTATAATCGAAAATAGAACAACTGAAACTTACTCTTCCATCACTCTCGTCTTTCATTGTATTTTTTCTAATTTAAGTATTTAGTTAAAAGAGGAAGTAAAGAATAAAATGACAGTTATTTTCTTGTTAATGAATTTCATTAAGATTCATTAAATAGATTTTTGCTTTATCATTAAAATAAAACCAAACAATTAGAAATCAATAACACTGAGCATATATTTATTAAATTCGATTTTTAAATATCAATATGCAAATTAGCCTTCCCGTTCACACTGTAAACCGCTATTTTCTTGTATATAAAATAATTGCATGTTGTTAGTATGTAGATATGGTTATCAGTATTAATAATGTAAAACAATTTTATTAATATTGAGGTTTAAATATAAAAAAATCATGGAGAATTGTGACGTCAATAACTAAGGGAATTGTGACTTGAGTAGTGATTAGTTTCGGTTACAGAAAAACAAACACACAATCTCTATTATAATAAGATATTTAATTACTTATTTTACCTAATTTCTTATTTTTATTTTAATATTCATATTCATACATTATTTTTATTATATCTATTAATATTTATTGCAAATTCACTAAGAGAGGCTGGTGAAGTTATTAGTCACATTATACAGGCTTAGCTTAGCTAACGTATAGATATTTACTAGGGTGGTCAAAGGATTTGAAATATGTTGGTACATGCTAGTTCTCGGACAATCATAGACCAACTACAAGGTTAATAAAAGGTTAAGTCCTGTCAATTACTCCTACTTTTTTCCATGATTCAGAATTACGCCTGTTTTTATTTTCTAAACTACCGTACATAATTCATCAGCTACTTATGAATTATGTAACACACACAAGCTATCTAAAAATGTTGATGAGCAGTTAAACAAATAAACCAAAGCTAAGATGACAAATTAGATCCTCTCCCACATCCTTGCCCAAGCCAGCACCCCGGAGAGGAATCGCAGATCCACATACTTTCGAAACAGTCGGATGTGACAGATATGATATTTTTAATGCAACGTCGGAATTGACGCTGGTATCCATTTTTATCCATGGGAAGAAGATATTGTCAGTGCATGGGAAGAATTTTCCCTCGTGACAGGTTGGCATTTAATTATTTGAATAAATATTGCGAAAAATAATTTTTGATAATAGCTTTTAAGCGCAAAAAAAAAACATATTTGTAGAAACGACTTTAGAAAAATCGTCAGTGCGAAAATACCGCGAAAGAAAGAATAAAGATGTGTATTTAGAAAATTTAGATGCCTAGAGACATTGAACGTTGATACTAGAAAGAATATTCTTGATTTTAGATTAAGAACACTTGTTTGGGTTTCATAGTGTGTCTTTTTTCATTTAATGAATTAAAAAAAAAATTTAGATTTAAAATTTCTACGAAAAGGAACTTGCATTTTTTTTATTTGTTTGAAAGCAAGAATGCAAAATGTTTGCACAATATGCATTACATATGTAAATAGATCAATACAAATTGGAGAATGTATGATATTTTTTTCTTTTATTTTCTTTATTCTTTTATTTTGCTAATATTTGTTTGATTCTTTCCAACACACTATTTATTTCTTTCTTTCATTCTTTCTTTCGTTCTTTCCAATGCATTATTCTTTCTTTGATTCTTTCTTTCTTTCTTTCTTTCCAAGGCATTATTCTTTCTTTAATTCATTCTTTCTTCTTTCTTTCTTTCTTATCTTTATTCATTCTTCTTTCGTTCTTTCTTTCATTCTTCTTTCGTTCTTCCAATGCATTATTCTTTCATTCATTCATTCTTTCTTTCCAATGCATTATTCTTTCATTCATTCATTCTTTCTTTCCAATGCATTATTCTTTCATTCTCTCGTTTATTCCAATGCATTATTCTTCCATTCATTCATTCATTCAAATGCATTATTTTTCCATTCATTCATTCATTCTTTCCAATACATTATTCTTTCATTCATTCATTCTTTCTTTCATTCCAATGCATTATTCATTCATTCATTCTTTCTTTCATTCCAATGCATTATTCTTTCATTCATTCATTCATTCATTCTTTCATTCCAATGCATTATTCTTTCATTCATTCATTCTTTCATTCTTTCATTCCAATGCATTATTCTTTCATTCATTCATTCTTTCATTCCAATGCATTATTCTTTCATTCATTCATTCATTCATTCTTTCCAATACATTATTTTTCCATTCATTCATTCATTCTTTCCAATAAATTATTCTTTCATTCATTCATTCTTTCTTTCATTCCAATGCATTATTCATTCATTCATTCTTTCTTTCATTCCAATGCATTATTCTTTCATTCATTCATTCATTCATTCTTTCATTCCAATGCATTATTCATTCATTCATTCTTTCTTTCATTCTTATTCTTTCATTCATTCATTCATTCATTCTTTCATTCCATGCATATTCTTTCATTCATTCATTCATTCATTCTTCTTCATTCCAATGCATTATTCATTTCATTCATTCATTCTTTCATTCCAATGCATTATTCTTTTCATTCATTCATTCATTCTTTCATTCATTCATTCATTCATTCATGCATTATTCTTTCATTCATCATTCATCATTCTTTCATTCAATGCATTATTCTTCATTCATTTCATTCTTTCATTCCAATGCATTATTCTTCATTCATTCATTCTTATTTCGTTCTTTCCAATGCATTATTCTTTCATTATTACAATATAATTTTGGTTTTGTTAAACGATTTTTCAGCAACGTTTTCCTTTTTGCTAACTATTACGATATATAGATATAAATAAACATATAAAGAGTTGATTGCGTATAAACTTTCTTCTTGTGAACGTTGTTTTTTAGTATTATGAAGCATGGAAGTGAACAAAAACAAAAAACGGAGTTTCAATATCCAGCTGTTGTTCTGTCCCGGGTTTGATTTATTCCGATATTTCGGGTGAACATTCACCCTTTATCAACCTATATATATATATATATATATATAATTTTATTTCTAAACTCCGATAGTATAAAAAAAATCTCCCGGATTTATACATTGTAATTACACAATACAATGTCTGGATAAAAAATATGTAAATAAAAAACAAGTCATCTGCACCTCCTGGAAAAAATCAGATGGTACTATAAAATTGGCCAAAAGAAGAAAAAAAGGGTTGTCTATGTTAAATATACCAAAGTGCTCAATACAAAAAGTTGACCAATTAAATAATAATAAAGTAAGCCGAATGAGTCAGAATATCTAGCTAGGTTTCTCCTAACGGATCATCAGGATAATTCTGACTGTCAGCTTTTGGTGCAAAATTCATTTTATTCCTAAATTTCATCATAAATTAGCATAAAACGAAGAAACCAATAAAAATAACTACTATATATCAAACTTATATTTAATTACTTTATTTTACCTAATTTTTATTTTAATATTCATATTCATACATTATTTTTATTATTATCTATTATTATTTATTTTTAAAATTTGTTGTTGAAATTTTATTGGCCAAGACGCCAGGCTTTTCTATGTCTACATTTTTAACACTTCTGTTAAGCAATTCTCTAGCCTTGGTTGGGCAACCAGTCTAGGAGAAGGAAAACTCTGAATTCAAACCTGTTGAACTCCGCTTAAGAAATTGACCTTGTGTCACATCCTGCTCGTGCGGAAGGGTTGGTAAATATATATATATATATATTAACAGATTCATATAGATATATGGATAGGTAGATAGAAAGCTAGATATGAACCAAAGATAGATAGATAGATAGATAGATAGATAGGTATGAGCATATGTTAGAGACCTATATACAGTTTGCTAGAGTTCGATAGCCATTGGACGAGGCGGTGTAGTTTGGTGTGGACAGATTAAACAAATATCTCGCATTTAAAAGAAACATTATCGTTTCTGCCGCCTTTGTAGATTTTGTGTCGAATGCCGACAGGGGGTAAGGGAAAAACAGAGTGAACAGTCAAGTCTAGTCATGGCCGAATGGGTCATGTCCGGTCGTAGGTGGTCAGTGAAAGGCGATCAGTTTCAATGGTCAGAAAAGCGATCGAATAAAGTTGCCCCGTAGAGGTCATTAGAACTCTTGGCGGGAATCTCTGACGTCTAAGTCGCTAACAACAAAATGGCGGTCATCTTCCCGGCGGCTTTTTCGTTTCTTTATTTCCCGATGTCCTTATTGCGACTATAACAAAAACAAAATTGCGATCTAATCGATTTTCTTAGCGTGTAATCTACAAAGAAGGAAACTATGTATACAGACTTTGTTTCTTTCTTTCTTTCTTCGTCACACATCAATTCGTATATAGTGGTCACAGAGTTGTAAGGATTTTTATAGGTAGTGAAATTGATTCGTCTAATTTCTTTCTCCCAACTGCAACAATTTTCTAGCAGTCCTCCGTACGCGACTCATCCACCGCCTCGAAGCATCTCGCCCCCTTCTCAGTTGTCTCTCGTTGTTGCATACCTCTTTCCTTACTTTCTAGCCGTCCTCCGTACTCATCAAAACAAAAACAAATATATATTAAGGTGTTTCAATGATTTTGTTTATATTGGTCACATTGTATTAAAGAGAAAAATATCAAAGATACATTAATAGGCAGTAAATGTTAACCCATTGTACCTGGTAGATTAGGTAAAAATGTATAAATTAGGAAAAATAAGAGATTTACATTCTCTACCAACGACAGAAATTAAAACAAGATTTGATATGTTAGTACTATTGGTATTATTCGGACTATTGTCCTCATCATCATTGTTATCTGTACAATGTTTCGGCTGATATGCCCTCCGGCCTTCTTCAGGTATTTCTTGTCGGACTCAGGAATCTTCGTGAACTTGGGAACCTTCGTGATGGCTCCCGATTATGACAAGAAGGTTCCCGATTACAACAAGAAATATCTGAAGAAGGCCGGAAGGCACATCGTTCGAAATGTTGTACAGATAACAATGAAGATGCGGACAATAATCTTATTATAATGGAGATTGTGAGTTTGCCTGTCTGTAACCGAAACTATATCAGTACTCAACTCACAATTCCCTTTGTTATTTACGTCACATTATCCAAGATTTTATTTTTTATTTAAATCTCAATTCTTAATAAAATTGTATTACATTATTAGCCTTATTTACATGCTGATAGCATGCAATTGTATTTATATATACAACAAAATAGCGGTTTACAGTGTAAACGGGAAAGCTAATTTGCATATTGATATCAAAAATTTGATTTTGATAAATATGTGCTTAGTATTATTGATTTCTAATTGTTTGGTTTTATCTTATTGAATATGAGCAAAAATCTCGGTGATGAATCTTAAAAGAAATCGATTAACAAGAAGAAATAACTGTAATTTTATTTTTTACTTCCTATTTTAACTAAATAGTTCAATTAGGAAAATTTACCAATGAAAAATGTGTGTGATAGAACAGTACATTCCAGTTGTTCTTTTTTATACCCCCCCCCTCTGTTTCAAATATTTGTTCTGCATTCTTATTTAGTTTAATTAACCTTTCTAATTTAATATAATATTTCATTGCATTGAAACTTGAATACTTGCACCCAGAGGGTGCATATATTTGCTAGTCCGAATAATGTAGATAATACTAATCATCAAGCCTCATCTCAAACGTTCAGAGAAATAGTAAATCAATGATATTATTAAAAAAATATTAAAAACCAAATTAACAAAGGATAAAAGATAATAAAAATCAAATTTGTACTCATCCACAGTTTCGAAGCATCTCGCCCCCTTCTCAGTTGTCTCTCGTTGTTGCATACCTCTTTCCTTACTTTCTTACTTCTATTCTTCTAGCGTCTGAACTTCGTCTTGGGGACTTCGTGTCTGGTCTTCCATTGGGGATTTCTCTTTATCAGAAGCCCTGTGTCATTGGTAGTTTTTAGATAATAACACAAGACTTCGATTTAACTTAGATCATATTTTATTCTGAAATCCCCACCAGACTACCTGCGCAGATTGAGACGGCACGTGCATAACACGACTGACTACCGTCGTGGTTTTTGGCCGATCTGACTCAAACTCTCTCTAATCAAAACCGGAAGAGGGTCTTCTCCACCGATTCTCACGGTATCCACCGGAAGGAGGATCAGGACTGAGGTCAAGCCTTGTCATTCAATCCTTCAAGGCCGCCGGCTGCACTTATAACAGCCATTTTGGTTTCTACACTACTGTACATAAGTATTAGGAATTTAATAATTATATAACATCGTTTTATGTACGGCGATCTGGGATAGATTTGCATAGGTGCAGATTTACTACCGCCATTACCAAGGTGAATAAAAAAGTAATGCCATTTTGTTTAGGACAGGTATAATTACCAACACAGGAACATGTATTATACATCAAAATGAAGTTGGTCCTCTGTGGATTACATCCCTACTTCTCCACATAGTCAATGTTTCTCTAAATAGCAATGTTCCACCTTCAAATGAGAGCATGTATACCTGCCTAGTAAAATTCTGTTGACTGTTTTTGAACCACTTCTTCACTACAGATTTCACTTCCTCGTCACTGGAAGAATGTTTGCCTCTCAAACCCTCTTTCCTGGAGTTGAAGAGATGAGAGTGTGAAGGTGCTAAATCTGGTGAGTATGGAGGATGTGGTAAAGCTGTCCACCCAAATGATTTTCTTTGTCCTGATGCTTGTGTGTGGTCAAGCATTGTCATGCAAAAGGAGGACATTGTCAATTGGCAAGTTGGGTCTTAATCGTCGGATTCTTGTTTTTTAGTCACTTCTTCACTACATATTTCCCTTCCTCGTCCCTGGAATAATATTTGCCTTTCAAACCCTCGTTCATGAGCCTGACGAGAAGCAAATATTATTCCAATAGGAATATGGTCGGGACAATCATATGTGTGCTAGGACTAGGGGGTAAGTGGTAGGTGAGCTCCGACCGACCGTCTAGCCCAATTAAGGGCCAAAGGGAAGTCTTGGAAGTCATGGACTGCTCAGCCACCAGAATGACATCCTTAAGCATCCACGGCCAAAAGAAAGCCGCATTAGTGGTAATAAGGAGTCTCACCCTTCTGTGGAGGTACAGTCGGTGTATTCTACAAACCCAGCAGATTGAGTGCACAAAAACAGAGTTAGTATTACTAGCAAGAATATGCGCCCTTCGCCGGGCGTAAGAATGTAAGTTTTAATGCAATCATATATATATATATAATATAATATAATATAATGAAATATATTAAATTAGAAATTTATCGCAAATCATTTGATTTTTGTTTAATTAATTGATTAGATCCCTTAATCAGTAAAAATCAATAACCAAATTTGGCATGTTTCTTAGTTAGACGGATATTAACGTGTATGCAAGATTTGGAATCTGAGTGATCTCCCATTTTAGAGTTATGCGTCGATACGTACATACCAAACTCCTTTTATATATATAGATTAGAAAGACTAACGAAATTAAATAAAAACGCATATGAAAATATTACACTTATTTTAATTATATCTTAATTCGCTACGATTTAAAATTATTCATATCTTATTATAATGGAGATTGTGTGTTTGTCTGTCAGTAACTAAAACCGTATCACTACTCAAGTCACAATTCCTTTAATTATTTACTTCTTAGTCACCATAATTTTATTTTTATTGCACTTGCTCGTCGCTGGAACAATGTTTGCCTCATTTCGGTCCCATGAAAGAATTGAGAGAACGAAGAAATAAGATCGGTTTTAAGAAATAAAAAAGTGAAAAGTCCAGTTGGACACATGGCGCAACTGATATAACGGTTGAGCTAATACAGTTCTAAGTGACAATCATCAGGAGGTTGCACGTTCAATCCTAACCACGGGCGATAATAACATACAATACTTAACATAGCTTAACACTTGTACACAGTCATGCAATCATATATAATATAATGAAACTAAAACTGTATCACTACTCAAGTCACAATTCCTTTAATTATTTACTTCTTATTCACCATAATTTTATTTTTTATTTAAACCTCAAATATTAATAAAATTGATTTACATTATTAATACTGTTGGCTTATCTACATACTTATAAGATATAAGTGCATTTATATATTCAACAAAATAGCTGTTTAGTGTGAACCACAATTTGCATATTGATATTAACAATTTGATTTTAATAAATATGTGCTTAGTATTATAGATTGTTTATTCTAATTGTTTGGTTTTATCTTAATGAATATGAGCAAAAATCTCGAGGGAAAGTCTGAAAAGTAATTAATTAACATGAAAAAATAACTGTCATTTTATTCTTTACTTCCTAATTCAACTAAATAGTTAAATTAGGAAAAATTAGCAATGAAAGACGAGATTAATGGAAAATGATGGAAGAGTTAATTTCAAAGTTTTTATATTTTTCAATTATACCCCCCTCTGTTTCAAATCCTTTAATCTGCATTTTTATTTCGTTTCATTGGTCTTTCTAATTTATTATAATATTTTATTACATTAAAAATTAAATGCTTGCACCCGGAGGATGCATATATTTGCTGGTACATATAAATAACATAGGCTGTTTTAAGTCAAATCTATCTCAGCTAGACCTTTATAGAGACCTTGTTAATAAATAAGATGCTAATTAAGATTAAACAAGGGTTATTTAATACCCATTGAGAATATATCGTAAATAGTTAAGGTAATTGGGACGTTAGCTATTAAAGCTATGCGCGCGCGCACACACACACACACACACAGGGTTAAATCCACTGAATTAATCAGGATATTGATTAATTACAGCTAACTGCAGGAGTTCAAGTTGTAGTTATGTAGTTATAAACCCGCTCTACTTACGTATTGAGCACTTTATATTTGTTATAACGCTGATTTATCCAGATAAAAACCAACCAAATATTGGGATCAACCCAATATTTTCAACGGTAACTTATTCCTTCATATATATATATATATATATATATATATATATATATCAGCAGAATCTCCATAGAGGACTGTACATGTCAGAATTTACCCTGATACAACGTCATGAAGCTAAGAGGTCCATAAGAAAGCAACGGCAACAAAGCATCGGAACATCATCATCTACACAAACAACCTTCAAATGCAAAATCTGTGGACGAGAATGTTTTTCAAACATCGGACTTCATAGTCATAGGAGGCGCTGCAACTTCAGGGGCGCACAAAAACTTTATCGTAGTCTTTCGAGACTGAATTGCCAATGACATTATATATCAACTGCAATTAATCAATATCTTGATTAATCCGTTAGCGGTGACGTAGTTGCTGTTAACAACAGACAGGTACCGAATCTCCATTATGATAAGATGTAAGCATTCAAATGTCTTCTAAGTTAATTATGAATACCTTAAAGGAGACACAGTTTTGCCAAGCGTAGATAAAAGACAACACTTTTGTAGATGCCGCCATTTTGATAAGAGTTCATATCATCCATCCAATCAGTTCATTTCCCTTAGTTTGGCTTTCATCCACACGTTGTTATTGACAACAGGATGTCCTGGTTGTTATCTTTTAACAACCTATCCCCAAGATACAACACACACACACACATCTCTCTCTCTCTCTCTCTCTCTCATATATATATATATATATATATATATATATATATATATATTGGTTAGGAGGTTGATTTAGAAGGCTATCACAATGCAGGTGTAAAGAAACAAATAATAATACGGTAACAATGATGTTGTGTGTTAACCTGTATTTAATTCTTGAATTTTCGAGATAATATCTCTTTTTCAAAAGATCACTGGAACTGAAGCAGTCTAGTTATGGCATTTCTTTTTAAATGAATTTTTTTTGAAGATGATGGTATTTTTATATAACTGTATTCTCGTATTGTATGTTTACGTTGTGTGTTTTCATGGACACGCGCATGACAATATATAATGGGCAGTTGGTGTATAGGTACCTGTGTATGTATGTCCGAATGAAACTAAGAAAATAAGACAATTACAAACTACGAGAATACAGTTATTATAAAAATACCATCATCTTCAAAAAAAATTCATTTAAAAAGAAATGCCATAACTAGACTGCTTCAGTTCCAGTGATCTTTTGAAAAAGAGATATTATCTCGAAAATTCAAGAATTAAATACAGGTTAACACACAACATCATTGTTACCGTATTATTATTGTTTTCTTTACAACCTGCATTGTGATAGCCTTCTAAATCAACCTCCTAACCAATATATATATATATATATATATATATATATATATATATATGAGAGAGAGAGAGAGAGAGAGAGAAATGTGTGTGTGTGTGTTGTATCTTGGGATAGGTTGTTAAAAGATAACAACCAGGACATCCTGTTGTCAATAACAACGTGTGGATGAAAGCCAAACTAAGGGAAATGAACTGATTGGATGGATGATATGAACTCTTATCAAAAATGGCGGCATCTACAAAGTGTTGTCTTTTATCTACGCTTGGCAAAAACTGTGTCTCCTTTAAGGTATTCATAATTAACTTAGAAGACATTTGAATGCTTACATCTTATCATAATGGAGATTCGGTACCTGTCTGTTGTTAACAGCAACTACGTCACCGCTAACGGATTAATCAAGATATTGATTAATTGCAGTTGATATATAATGTCATTGGCAATTCAGTCTCGAAAGACTACGATAAAGTTTTTGTGCGCCCCTGAAGTTGCAGCGCCTCCTATGACTATGAAGTCCGATGTTTGAAAAACATTCTCGTCCACAGATTTTGCATTTGAAGGTTGTTTGTGTAGATGATGATGTTCCGATGCTTTGTTGCCGTTGCTTTCTTATGGACCTCTTAGCTTCATGACGTTGTATCAGGGTAAATTCTGACATGTACAGTCCTCTATGGAGATTCTGCTGATATATATATATATATATATATATATATATATATGAAGGAATAAGTTACCGTTGAAAATATTGGGTTGATCCCAATATTTGGTTGGTACAAGTTTTATCTGGATAAATCAGCGTTATAACAAATATAAAGTGCTCAATACGTAAGTAGAGCGGGTTTATAACTACATAACTACAACTTGAACTCCTGCAGTTAGCTGTAATTAATCAATATCCTGATTAATTCAGTGGATTTAACCCTGTGTGTGTGTGTGTGTGTGCGCGCGCGCATAGCTTTAATAGCTAACGTCCCAATTACCTTAACTATTTACGATATATTCTCAATGGGTATTAAATAACCCTTGTTTAATCTTAATTAGCATCTTATTTATTAACAAGGTCTCTATAAAGGTCTAGCTGAGATAGATTTGACTTAAAACAGCCTATGTTATTTATATGTACCAGCAAATATATGCATCCTCCGGGTGCAAGCATTTAATTTTTAATGTAATAAAATATTATAATAAATTAGAAAGACCAATGAAACGAAATAAAAATGCAGATTAAGGATTTGAAACAGAGGGGGGTATAATTGAAAAATATAAAAAACTTTGAAATTAACTCTTCCATCATTTTCCATTAATCTCGTCTTCATTTGCTAATTTTCCTAATTTAACTATTTAGTGAATTAGGAAGAAAATAAAATGACAGTTATTTTTCATGTTAATTAATTACTTTTCAGACTTTCCCTCGAGATTTTGCTCATATTCATTAAGATAAAACCAAACAATTAGAATAAACAATCTATAATACTAAGCACATATTTATTAAAATCAAATTGTTAATATCAATATGCAAATGTGGTTCACACTAAACAGCTATTTTGTTGAATATATAAATGCACTTATATCTATAAGTATGTAGATAAGCCAACAGTATTAATAATGTAAATCAATTTTATTAATATTTGAGGTTTAAATAAAAAATAAATTATGGTGAATAAGAAGTAAATAATTAAAGGAATTGTGACTTGAGTAGTGATACAGTTTAGTTCATTATATTATATATGATGCATGACTGTGTACAAGTGTTATATGAAAGTATTGTATGTTATTATCGCCCGTGGTTAGGATTGAACGTGCAACCTCCTGATGATTGTCACTTAGAACTGTATTAGCTCAACCGTTATATCAGTTGCGCCATGTGTCCAACTGGACTTTTCACTTTTTTATTTCTTAAAACCGATCTTATTTCCGTTCTCTCAATTCTTTCATGGGACCGAAATGAGGCAAACATTGTTCCAGCGACGAGCAAGTGCAATAAAAATAAAATTATGGTGACTAAGAAGTAAATAATTAAAGGAAGTGACTTGAGTAGTGATACGGTTTTAGTTACTGACAGACAAACACACAATCTCCATTATAATAAGATATGAATAATTTTAAAGTCGTAGCGAATTAAGATATAATTAAAATAAGTGTAATTATTTTCATATGCGTTTTTAAATTTCGTTAGTCTTTCTAATCTATATATATAAAAGGAGTTGGTATTACGTATCGACGCATAACTCTAAAATGGGAGATCACTCAGATTCCAAATCTTGCATACACGTTAATATCCGTCTAACTAAGAACATGCCAAATTTGGTTATTGATTTTTACTGATTAAGGGACTAATCAATTAATTAAACAAAATCAAATGATTTGCGATTAAATTCTAATTTAATATATTTCATTATATTATATTATATTATATATATATATATGATTGCATTAAAACTTACATCTTACGCCCGGCGAAGGGCGCATATTCTTGCTAGTAATACTAACTCTGTTTTTGTGCACTCAATCTGCTGGGTTTGTAGAATACACCGACTGTACCTCCACAGAAGGTGAGACTCCTTATTACCACTAATGCGGCTTTCTTTTGGCCGTGATGCTTAAGGATGTCATTCTGGTGGCTGAGCAGTCCATGACTTCCAAGACTTCCCTTTGGCCCTTAATTGGGCTAGACGGTCGGTCGGAGCTCACCTACCACTTACCCCTAGTCCTAGCACACATATGATTGTCCCGACCATATTCCTATTGGAATAATATTTGCTTCTCGTCAGGCTCATGAACGAGGGTTGAAAGGCAAATATTATTCCAGGGACAGGAAGGAAATATGTAGTGAAGAAGTGACTAAAAAACAAGAATCCGACGATTAAGACCCAACTTGCCAATTGACAATGTCCTCCTTTTGCATGACAATGCCTTGACCACACACAAGCATCAGGACAAAGAAAATCATTGGGTGGACAGCTTTACCACATCCTCCATACTCACCAGATTTAGCACCTTCACACTCTCATCTCTTTCAACTCCAGGAAAGAGGGTTTGAGAGGCAAACATTCTTCCAGTGACGAGAAGTGAAATCTGTAGTGAAGAAGTGGTTCAAAAACAGTCAACAGAATTTTACTAGGCAGGATACATGCTCTCATTTGAAGGTGGAACATTGCTATTTAGAGAAACATTGACTATGTGGAGAAGTAGGGATGTAATCCACAGGACCAACTTCATTTTGATGTATAATACATGTTCCTGTGTTGGTAATTATACCTGTCCTAAACAAAATGGCATTACTTTTTTTATTCACCTTGGTAATGCGGTAGTAAATCTGCACCTATGCAAATCTATCCCAGATCGCCGTACATAAACGATGTTATATAATTATTAAAATTCCTAATACTTATGTACAGTAGTGTAGAAACCAAAATGGCTGTTATAAGTGCAGCCGGCGGCCTTGAAGGATTGAATGACAAGGCTGACCTCAGTCCTGATCCTCCTTCCGGTGATACCGTGAGAATCGGTGGAGAAAGACCCTCTTCCGGTTTTGATTAGAGAGAGTTTGAGTCAGATCGGCCAAAAACCACGACGGTAGTCAGTCGTGTTATGCACGTGCCGTCTCAATCTGCGCAGGTAGTCTGGTGGGGATTTCAGAATAAAATATGATCTAAGTTAAATCGAAGTCTTGTGTTATATCTAAAAACTACCAATGACACAGGCTTCTGATAAGAGAAATCCCCAATGAAGACCAGACACGAAGTCCCCAAGACGAAGTTCAGACGCTAGAAGATAGAAGTAAGAAAGTAAGGAAAGAGGTATGCAACAACGAGAGACAACTGAGAAGGGGCGAGATGCTTCGAAACTGTGGATGAGTACAAATTTGATTTTATTATCTTTTTCCTTTGTTAATTTGGTTTTTAATATTTTTTAATAATATCATTGATTTACTATTTCTCTGAACGTTTGAGATGAGGCTGATGATTAGTATTATCTACATTATTCGGACTAGCAAATATATGCACCCTCTGGGTGCAAGTATTCAAGTTTCAATGCAATGAAATATTATATTAAATTAGAAAGGTTAATTAAACTAAATAAGAATGCAGAACAAATATTTGAAACAGAGGGGGGGGTATAAAAAAGAACAACTGGAATGTACTGTTCTATCACACACATTTTCATTGGTAAATTTTCCTAATTGAACTATTTAGTTAAAATAGGAAGTAAAAAATAAAATTACAGTTATTTCTTCTTGTTAATCGATTTCTTTTAAGATTCATCACCGAGATTTTGCTCATATTCAATAAGATAAAACCAAACAATTAGAAATCAATAATACTAAGCACATATTTATCAAAATCAAATTTTTGATATCAATATGCAAATTAGCTTTCCCGTTTACACTGTAAACCGCTATTTTGTTGTATATATAAACAATGCATGCTATCAGCATGTAAATAAGGCTAATAATGTAATACAATTTTATTAAGAATTGAGATTTAAATAAAAAATAAAATCTTGGATAATGTGACGTAAATAACAAAGGGAATTGTGAGTTGAGTACTGATAGTTTCGGTTACAGACAGGCAAACTCACAATCTCCATTATAATAAGATTATTGTCCGCATCTTCATTGTTATCTGTACAACATTTCGAACGATGTGCCTTCCGGCCTTCTTCAGATATTCTTGTTGTAATCGGGAACCTTCTTGTCATAATCGGAGCCATCACGAAGGTTCCCAAGTTCACGAAATTCCTGAGTCCGACAAGAAATACCTGAAGAAGGCCGGAGGGCATATCAGCCGAAACATTGTACAGATAACAATGATGATGACAATAGTCCGAATAATACCAATAGTACTAACATATCAAATCTTGTTTTAATTTCTGTCGTTGGTAGAGAATGTAAATCTCTTATTTTTTCCTAATTTATACATTTTTTACCTAATCTACCAGGTACAATGGGTTAACATTACTGCCTATTAATGTATCTTTGATATTTTTCTCTTTAATACAATGTGACCAATATAAACAAAATCATTGAAACACCTTAATATATATTTGTTTTTGTTTTGATGAGTACGGAGGACGGCTAGAAAGTAAGGAAAGAGGTATGCAACAACGAGAGACAACTGAGAAGGGGGCGAGATGCTTCGAGGCGGTGGATGAGTCGCGTACGGAGGACTGCTAGAAAATTGTTGCAGTTGGGAGAAAGAAATTAGACGAATCAATTTCACTACCTATAAAAATCCTTACAACTCTGTGACCACTATATACGAATTGATGGTGTGACGAAGAAAGAAAGAAAGAAACAAAGTCTGTATACATAGTTTCCTTCTTTGTAGATTACACGCTAAGAAAATCGATTAGATCGCAATTTTGTTTTTGTTATAGTCGCAATAAGGACATCGGGAAATAAAGAAACGAAAAAGCCGCCGGAAGATGACCGCCATTTTGTTGTTAGCGACTTAGACGTCAGAGATTCCCGCCAAGAGTTCTAATGACCTCTACGGGGCAACTTTATTCGATCGCTTTTCTGACCATTGAAACTGATCGCCTTTCACTGACCACCTACGACCGGACATGACCCATTCGGCCATGACTAGACTTGACTGTTCACTCTGTTTTTCCCTTACCCCCTGTCGGCATTCGACACAAAATCTACAAAGGCGGCAGAAACGATAATGTTTCTTTTAAATGCGAGATATTTGTTTAATCTGTCCACACCAAACTACACCGCCTCGTCCAATGGCTATCGAACTCTAGCAAACTGTATATAGGTCTCTAACATATGCTCATACCTATCTATCTATCTATCTATCTATCTATCTTTGGTTCATATCTAGCTTTCTATCTACCTATCCATATATCTATATGAATCTGTTAATATATATATATATTATATTACCAACCCTTCCGCACGAGCAGGATGTGACACAGGTCAATTTCTTAAGCGGAGTTCAACAGGTTTGGAATTCAGAGTTCCTTCTCCTAGACTGGTTGCCCAACCAAGGCTAGAGAATTGCTTAACAGAAGTGTTTAAAAATGTAGACATAGAAAAGCCTGGCGTCTTGGCCAATAAAATTTCAACAACAAATTTTAAAAATAAATAATAATAGATAATAATAAAATAATGTATGAATATGAATATTAAAATAAAAATTAGTAAAAAAGTAATTAAATATAAGTTTGATATATAGTAGTTATTTTTATTGGTTTCTTCGTTTTATGCTAATTTATGATGAAATTTAGGAATTAAAATGAATTTTGCACCAAAAGCTGACAGTCAGAATTATCCTGATGATCCGTTAGGAGAAACCTAGCTAGATATTCTGACTCATTCGGCTTACTTTATTATTATTTAATTGGTCAACTTTTTGTATTGAGCACTTTGGTATATTTAACATAGACAACCCTTTTTTTTCTTCTTTTGGCCAATTTTATAGTACCATCTGATTTTTCCAGGAGGTGCAGATGACTTGTTTTTATTTACATATTTTTTATCCAGACATTGTATTGTGTAATTACAATGTATAAATCCGGGAGATTTTTTTTATTACTATCGGAGTTTAGAAATAAAATTATATATATATATATATATATATAGGTTGATAAAGGGTGAATGTTCACCCGAAATATCGGAATAAATCAAACCCGGGACAGAACAACAGCTGGATATTGAAACTCCGTTTTTTGTTTTTGTTCACTTCCATGCTTCATAATACTAAAAAACAACGTTCACAAGAAGAAAGTTTATACGCAATCAACTCTTTATATGTTTATTTATATCTATATATCGTAATAGTTAGCAAAAAGGAAAACGTTGCTGAAAAATCGTTTAACAAAACCAAAATTATATTAATAATGAAAGAATAATGCATTGGAAAGAACGAAATAAAGAATGAATGAATGAAAGAATAATGCATTGAATGAAAAATGAATGAATGAAAGAATAATGCATTGGAATGAAAGAATGAATGAATGAATGAATGAAAGAATAATGCATTGGAATGAAAGAATGAATGAATGAATGAATAATGCATTGGAATGAAAGAATGAATGAATGAATAATGCATTGGAATGAAAGAATGAGATGAATGAATGAATGAATAATGCATTGGAATGAAAGAATGAATGAATGAATGAATGAAAGAATAATGCATTGAAAGAATGAATGAATGAATGAATGAAAGAATAATGCATTGGAATGAAAGATGAATGAATGAATGAATGAAAGAATAATGCATTGGAATGAAAGAAAGAATGAATGAATGAATAATGAATGAATGAATGAATAATGCATTGGAATGAAAGAAAGAATGAATGAATGAAAGAATAATTTATTGGAAAGAATGAATGAATGAATGGAAAAATAATGTATTGGAAAGAATGAATGAATGAATGAATGAAAGAATAATGCATTGGAATGAAAGAATGAATGAATGAAAGAATAATGCATTGGAATGAAAGAATGAAAGAATGAATGAATGAAAGAATAATGCATTGGAATGAAAGAAAGAATGAATGAATGAAGAATAATGCATTGGAATGAAAGAAAGAATAATGAATGAATGAATGAAAGAAGAATGAATGAATGAAGAATAATGGAATGAAATGAATGGAAAAAAATGATTTGAGAATGAAAGAATAATGCATTGGAAGAAACGAGAGAATGAAAAGAATAATGCATTGGAAAGAAAGAATGAATGAATGAATGAATGAGAATGAATAATGCATTGGAAAGAACGAAAGAAAGAATGAAAGAAAGAACGAAAGAAAGAATGAATGAATGAAAGAATAATGCATTGGAAAGAACGAAAGAAAGAATGAAAGAAAGAACGAAAGAAAGAATGAATTAAAGAAAGAATAATGCCTTGGAAAGAAAGAAAGAAAGAAAGAATCAAAGAAAGAATAATGCATTGGAAAGAACGAAAGAAAGAATGAAAGAAAGAAATAAATAGTGTGTTGGAAAGAATCAAACAAATATTAGCAAAATAAAAGAATAAAGAAAATAAAAGAAAAAAATATCATACATTCTCCAATTTGTATTGATCTATTTACATATGTAATGCATATTGTGCAAACATTTTGCATTCTTGCTTTCAAACAAATAAAAAAAATGCAAGTTCCTTTTCGTAGAAATTTTAAATCTAAATTTTTTTTTTAATTCATTAAATGAAAAAAGACACACTATGAACCCAAACAAGTGTTCTTAATCTAAAATCAAGAATATTCTTTCTAGTATCAACGTTCAATGTCTCTAGGCATCTAAATTTTCTAAATACACATCTTTATTCTTTCTTTCGCGGTATTTTCGCACTGACGATTTTTCTAAAGTCGTTTCTACAAATATGTTTTTTTTTTTGCGCTTAAAAGCTATTATCAAAAATTATTTTTCGCAATATTTATTCAAATAATTAAATGCCAACCTGTCACGAGGAAAATTCTTCCCATGCACTGACAATATCTTCTTCCCATGGATAAAAATGGATACCAGCGTCAATTCCGACGTTGCATTAAAAATATCATATCTGTCACATCCGACTGTTTCGAAAGTATGTGGATCTGCGATTCCTCTCCGGGGTGCTGGCTTGGGCAAGGATGTGGGAGAGGATCTAATTTGTCATCTTAGCTTTGGTTTATTTGTTTAACTGCTCATCAACATTTTTAGATAGCTTGTGTGTGTTACATAATTCATAAGTAGCTGATGAATTATGTACGGTAGTTTAGAAAATAAAAACAGGCGTAATTCTGAATCATGGAAAAAAGTAGGAGTAATTGACAGGACTTAACCTTTTATTAACCTTGTAGTTGGTCTATGATTGTCCGAGAACTAGCATGTACCAACATATTTCAAATCCTTTGACCCACCCTAGTAAATATCTATACGTTAGCTAAGCTAAGCCTGTTATAATGTGACTAATAACTTCACCAGCCTCTCTTAGTGAATTTGCAATAAATATTAATAGATAATAATAAAAATAATGTATGAATATGAATATTAAAATAAAAATAAGAATTAGGTAAAATAAAGTAATTAAATATCTTATTATAATAGAGATTGTGTGTTTGTTTTTCTGTAACCGAAACTAAATCACTACTCAAGTCACAATTCCCTTAGTTATTGACGTCACATTCTCCATGATTTTATTTATATTTAAACCTCAATTATTAATAAAATTGTTTTACATTATTAATACTGATAACCATATCTACATACTAACAACATGCAATTATATTTATATATACAAGAAAATAGCGGTTTACAGTGTGAACGGGAAGGCTAATTTGCATATTGATATTTAAAAAATCGAATTTAATAAATATATGCTCAGTGTTATTGATTTCTAATTGTTTGGTTTTATTTTAATGAATATAAGCAAAAATCTATTTAATGAATCTTAAATGAAATTCATTAACAAGAAAAAATAACTGTCATTTTATTCTTTACTTCCTCTTTTAACTAAATACTTAAATTAGAAAAAATAACAATGAAAGACGAGAGTGATGGAAGAGTAAGTTTCAGTTGTTCTATTTTTCGATTATACTCCCTCTGTTTCAAATCCTTTTATCTGCATTCTTATTTAGTTTCATTAGCCTTTCTAATTTAATACGATATTTTATAACATTAAAACTTTAATACTTGCAGTAAGTTTAATATATAGTAGTTATTTTTATTGTTTTCTTCGTTTTATGCTAATTTTGTATGCCCTCATGACGAAATTTAGGAATAAAATGAATTTTGCGCCAAAAGCTGACAGTCAGAAACCTAGGTAGATATTCTGACTCATTCGGCTTACTTTATTATTATTCAATTGCTCAACTTTTTGTATTGAGCACTTTAGTATATTTAACATAGGCAAGTGAATTTGCAATATTTTATGTCCTTATTATGTAATCCGTCATGGATTCATAGTCGGTTCTATTCAAATTATTTAATTCACTATACAATCCGACGATTCGGAGGTTTGCTTTTGACAAAAAATGGGACCTTAAAATCTCTAAGGTTTTCCGGTCATTATCCTTGGCCTCTCGCATTACCAATGAAAGACTTCGATTGTTAAGACATTGGCCCAATTCAGCATATATTGTCGCATTCTTTTCAACAAAATATAGGTCTTCGCTTTGACCAGGGTGTGCGTAGATTATATTGTGTAGTTGAAGGGTCCTTAAATACCCGTGAAATTTTGTTTCCCAAAGTTCAGAATTTGTCTGTTCGCCATCGAATATAATCTACGCACCACCTGGGCCCATAACCTGTTACAATGTGTTTTGCCATCCTGTATGCCTTAAGCCAGAGCTCTTGTCCAGTGGAATTGGATCCTTGGTAAAGAGTCCTCCGATAATGAATCATTTGGTTCTTCTTGTAATAAGTCCTCAGTTCCTGGGCCCATAACCTGTTACAATCTGTTGGGCCATCCTGTAGGCTCTAAGCAAGAGCGCTTGTCCAGTGGAATTGGATCCTTGGTAAAGAGTCCTGAGTATTGCCATCCTGTAGGCCTTAAGTCAGAGCACTTGTCCAGTGGAATTGGATCCTTGGTAAAGAGTCCTGAGTATTGCCATCCTGTAGGCCTTAAAGCAGAGCGTTTGTCCAGTGGAATTGGATCCTTGGTAAAGAGTCCTGAGTATTGTCATCCTGTAGGCCTTAAGTCAGAGCACTTGTCCAGTGGAATTGGATCCTTGGTAAAGAGTCCTGAGTATTGCCATCCTGTAGGCCTTAAAGCAGAGCGTTTGTCCAGTGGAATTGGATCCTTGGTAAAGAGTCCTGAGTATTGCTATCCTGTAGGCCTTAAACCACAGCGCTTGTCCAGTGGAATTGGATCCTTGGTAAAGAGTCCTGAGTGTTGCCATCCTGTAGGCCTTAAAGCAGAGCGCTTGTCCAGTGGAATTGGATCCTTGGTAAAGAGTCCTGAGTATTGGTAATCGTCCCGTATTGTAAGTCCCTCCTCAATGAGTGCAATTAGAATTATCTCCAGTGTGAGGGTTTAAGTAGTGTATCAGCCACGCAGTATGGTTGTTGATTGGCAAAGTAATAAACTACGTGACTTAGGCTATTCTATAAATCCAGATGGGAAATTAGAGCACACCTTATATCAGAAAAAAATTCCAACAAACCCCACAGACATTTGTCTAAAGTTTGATAGAACCCTCATTATTAAATGCATCGTATCAAACTATACTAAGGTTAGTACATTTGATCTCACTGAGTGCTCAACTATAATGATCTTCTGTAATACTCAATGTTGATACTTAAATATTAATAGTTGTTTCACGTATCTTATTATAATGGAGATTGTGTGTTTGTCCGTCTGCAACCGAAACTATATTACTATTCAAGTCACAATTCCCTTAGTTATTTACGTCACATTCTCCATGATTTTACTTTTATTTAAACCTCAATTATTAATAAAAATTGATTTGCATTATCAATACTGTTGGCCATAGCAACATACTAATAACATGCAATTGTGTTTATATATGCAACAACATTGAGGTTTACTGGGTGAACGGGAAGTCTAATTTGCATATTGATATTAAAAATTTGATTTTAATAAATATATGCTTCGTATTATTGATTTCTAATTGCTTGCTCTTAATGAATATGAGCAAAAATTTCGACAATAAATCTTAAAAGAAATCCATTAAGAAGAAGATATCACTGTAATTTTATTCTTTACTTTCTATTTTAATTAAATAGTTAAATTAGAAAAATAGTGGAATAAAATATTATATCAAATTAGAAAGGCTTATGAAACTAAATAAGAATGCAGATAAAAAGATTTGAAATCGAAAAATAGAACAACTGAAACTTACTCTTCCATCACTAAATTTTCATAATTTAACTATTTAGTTAAAATAGGAAGTAAAGAATAAAATGACAGGTATTTCTTCTTGTTAATGGATTTCATTTAAGATTTATCCTCAAGATTTTTGGTCATATTCATTAAGATAAAACCAAACGATTAGAAATCAATAATACTAAGCACATATTTATAAAAATCAATTTTTTATGATCCATATGAAAATTAGTCTTCCCGTTCTCACAGTAAGCCGCTATTTTGTTTTACATATAAATACAAATGCATGTTATTAGTATGTAGATATGGT
>CM042162.1:11305114-11315114 GCA_023376005.1 Doryteuthis pealeii
TTGTGATAGCCTTCTAAATCAACCTCCTAACCAACATTAGCGGGTTGATTTTGATTTCTGTTGCGAGCTAAAATTTGAAACATGGGTGAGCTTCAGATACGCTTATGCTAATAATTAATATGCTAAACTTCGGTGATTTAGCGAGTGCCGATTCTTTCATAATGACGTGGCCATATTCTAGGCAGGTTGATATGTTGTTAAAATCAATTAATCAATCAATATGAAACTATTCAAGTTAGTATATCACATATTCAGACAACATTGAGAAAAGTGAAAGATATCTAACGAAAAATAGTAAATAACATTATTTAAAAATAAAGTTATATGGAATACATAGCGCTTGGTTACTGACAATTTCTCGCCTATTATCTCGCAATTATTCAAACCAAGTCTTAGTTTGAATAATCGCATAGGTTGGAAACTGTCAGTAACAAAGCGCCGTTGACTCTGTACCCACGCTAACCTAATATATATATATATATATATATATATATATATATATATTGTCATTCACATGCAGTCCTGTTTCGCCGTTTCACAGCTCATCAGTGAGAGTAGACACGGCAGACTGCTTCAGGCTATGTTTGAAACCCGACCGAATTGTCATCAGTCAGACATCTTACCACCGTGCTATTATTATTATTTTGAGTTTTCACATCAGTGTTAGCTGATGGTCTTTCACTGGAGTCTGAGTGACAGGTCTCCAGGACTCTTCTGAGTATTCTGGCAGATTTCGGCAGTGCAGTCTTCTAGAATACTCAGAAGAGTCCTGGAGACCTGTCACTCAGACTCCAATTATTATTATTATTATTATTATTATTATTATTGCTTATTTAGCTGTCAGACAAATCCATTTCCAGAGAGCTCAACCCACTGGGCTTGGAGAGCATATGTATTGCCATTCATATAGTCTCATCAGTGTGGCTAGACAAGGTAGTATGCTACTTATGCTAGTATATATATATATATATATATATAATAGCATATATAACCGGTCCACTACCGGACTAAAAGTATTTTAGGTACACCAGGGAGTTAAAAGAGTGAAAGAAATCAATTTTAACAATAAAGAAAATGGGAATCCGCGTATTATGATATTGGTTTATTTTAGGAACTTTTCTTACATTTAAAATATTTTTTTTTTAAATGAAACTCCAAAAACGTGAGGGATTTAAAACAGAATTTTATCTATCTAAAGATTTTTTTATTTTTTATTCAGTTATGAAGAACTTTGAAAAGAGCCACAAATCGACTTATGTTTAATTATGATATTTAAATAATAATAATCAAAAATTAAATTTTGTGCTTTCGTTATTAAAGTGTATGCACGATTTTAATGCTCAATGACATCTCTTTACTGAGTTATATGTCGACACGTACATACCAAAACAGACGTGACTCCATATATAGAGATGTAATTTTATTCTTAAGAAGAGTTTGAAGGAGAAATACGATGTGAAAAATCCATTTGCTCGAGTGTTTATCCATTTATTATTAAAGAGGTTTCACCCTTGAAGAGTTTCGTCAGATAATGATTTTGAAAATTCAGAAAGATGTTGCAATTTTCGGTTAGTGTTTCAAGGCTGTAAAATCTGTTAATAATTGATACCAAATAATATCAGTTTTGTCTGTATAACTCCCGCTAGAAATAATAATATCCTCATATCTTTAGTTTAGAAGTATATTATATATTTTTCATTTAAACATTGATTGGTTGGTTGGGTTTTACAGCATGGTTTGAATCCAGAGTTTTCTTTCTAGACCGGTTGCCATACCAAGGTAAAAATAGCAGAGTCTTCCCTACCATTTACCCATAACTGGATGAAGAATAGGTGAATGCATACCTTTCCCAAGGGTATTAGCCCTATGTGATATGCAAACAGCCTCATCCAGGATTTGAGCTAGCGTCGATGTGTCTATTTTCTTCGATGAAAATCGTTGCAGTACGAGCGAGACTTTATTCAACTTTAGGTTGATTGGTTGAATTTTACGGCATTTCAACCCTTGTGGGGTTATTTTATGCCGAAGCCGTTTTGTTTGAGTCATTCTTGATGGGTACTCAATTTTTTAACTCAATTTTTAAAAGGCAGTTCATCACAAGAAAACAGAACTAGGGCCATTTACCTCCTAGCACAGAAACAGTAGCATAAGTTACTCCTTGTCTGTTAATATGTAGTATTCCTTGGTAGAAAGATTGTAGAATCAGTTACTACTTGTCTGTTAATCTGTAGTATTCCTTGGTAGAAAGATTGTAGAATCAGTTACTACTTGTCTGTTAATCTGTAGTATTCCTTGGTAGAAAGATAATAGTATCAGTTACTCCTTGTCTGTTAATATGTAGTATTCCTTGGTAGAAAGATTGTAGAATCAGTTACTACTTGTCTGTTAATCTGTAGTATTCCTTGGTAGAAAGAATGTAGTATCAGTTACTCCTTGTCTGTTAATCTGTAGTATTCCTTTGTAGAAAGATTGTAGAATCAGTTACTACTTGTCTGTTAATCTGTAGTATTCCTTGGTAGAAAGAATGTAGTATCAGTTACTCCTTGTCTGTTAATCTGTAGTATTCCTTGGTAGAAAGATTGTAGAATCAGTTACTACTTGTCTGTTAATCTGTAGTATTCCTTTGTAGAAAGATTGTAGTATCAGTTACTCTTTGTCTGTTAATATGTAGTATTCCTTGGTAGAAAGATTGTAGCATCAGTTACTCCTTGTCTGTTAATCTGTAGTATTCCTTGGTAGAATGATTGTAGTATCAATTACTCCTTGTCTGTTAATCTGTAGTATTCCTTGGTAGAAAGATTGTTATATCAGTTACTCCTTGTCTATTAATCTGTAGTATTCCTTGGTACAAAGATTGTTATATCAGTTACTCCTTGTCTGTTAATCTGTAGTATTCCTTGGTAGAAAAGATTGTTATATCAGTTACTCCTTGTCTGTTAATCTGTAGTATTCCTTGGTAGAAAGATTGTTATATCAGTTACTCCTTGTCTATTAATCTGTAGTATTCCAGTTACTCCTTGTCTGTTAATCTGTAGTATTCCTTGTAGAAAGATTGTACAGTTACTCCTTGTCTGTTAATCTGTAGTATTCCTTGGTAGAAAGATTGTATATCAGTTACTCCTTGTCTGTTAATCTGTAGTATTCCTTGGTAGAAAGATTGTAATTATCAGTTACTCCTTGTCTGTTAATCTGTAGTATTCCTTGGTAGAAAGATTGTAATTATCAGTTACTCCTTGTCTGTTAATCTGTAGTATTCCTTGTCTGTTAATCTGTAGTATTCCTTGGTAGAAAGATTGTAGTATCAGTTACTCCTTGTCTGTTAATCTGTAGTATTCCTTGGTAGAAAGATTGTATTTATCAGTTACTCCTTGTCTGTTAATCTGTAGTATTCCTTGGTAGTAAGATTGTAGTATCAGTTACTCCTTGTCTGTTAATCTGTAGTATTCCTTGGTAGAATGATTGTAGTATCAGTTACTCCTTGTCTGTTAATCTGTAGTATTCCTTGGTAGAAATTGTAGCATCAGTTACTCCTTGTCTGTTAATCTGTAGTATTCCTTGGTAGAAAGATTGTAGTATCAGTTACTCCTTGTCTGTTAATCTGTAGTATTCCTTGGTAGAATGATTGTAGCATCAGTTACTCCTTGTCTGTTAATCTGTAGTATTCCTTGTAGAAAGATTGTAGCATCAGTTACTCCTTGTCTGTTAATCTGTAGTATTCCTTGGTAGAAAGATTGTAACATCAGTTACTCCTTGTCTGTTAATCTGTAGTATCCTTTGTAGAAAGATTGTAGCATCAGTTACTCCTTGTCTGTTAATCTGTAGTATTCCTTGGTAGAAAGATTGTATCAGTTACTCATTGTAATCTGTAGTATTCCTTGGTAGAAAGATTGTAGCATCAGTTACTCCTTGTCTGTTAATCTGTATTCCTTGTAGAAAGATCATCAGTTACTCCTTGTCTGTTAATCTGTAGTATTCCTTGGTAGAAAGATTGTAGCATCAGTTACTCCTTGTCTGTTAATCTGTAGTATTCCTTGTAGAAAGATTGTAGCATCAGTTACTCCTTGTCTGTTAATCTGTAGTATTCCATGGTAGAAAGAGTGTAGCATCAGTTACTCCTTCTCTGTTAATCCGTAGTATTCCTTGGTAGAAATATTGTAGTATCAGTTACTCCTTGTCTGTTAATCTGTAGTATTACTTGATAGAATAATTGTAGTATCCGTTAGGCCATGTCTGTATATCTGTAGTATTCCTTCTGGGAGGGAATTCATTCGGCAACTGATTTAGGACAATCTATCAACGACCTAAAATACATTTTTTAATTATTTTTAATTAGTCAATCAAGCTTCTTCTACTTGGGACAGTCTATAAATATAAGTGGTGATGTTTCGTACGGCTTATACACAACATAACCCAACATGCTGATCAGGATGATGATGATCTTAAATTGTTATGAAAGACAAGTTAACCCTAACCTTACAATGGCATCTTTTATATTTGTACACGTGCCTATAAAACCGGAAATCCTGGATTTGTCAAAACTACGATTGGTGGGGGGTCTTGATGCCCCACCTAAATCTAGATTCAAAAACTTACCAATGAATATGAACCATGTGTGATATCTGATTATTATCTCACAGTGGGAGAGGACACCACATTAGCCCCGCCTCGACCACTCCTGCAGCGCATTCCAACCGAATGGAGTGCCAATCACCCCTCTCTTCGACTTATTTTTGTCTATAATAGAACGTGTGAGGTCTTCCTAAATATCATAACTAATTAGTCAGTTTTATATGGTATGTAGCAATGTTATATATATATATATATATATAAGATTTTTGGATGTTTGTTTATTTAGAAACGTTGCTGATAAAGTATATATTTAAATTTTTACTTGAAGGCACTTACACGCATGTATCGCATAAAATTCGATACTTTTTCTTATAGAAAATAAACTTGACAAGTGTAATCCCAGTAAAGGATGGCTCGATGTGTAGAATACCGTACAGACTGTTTCGACTTTATTAAGTCTCATCAGCGGTATATACTAACGATTTCCTCCGACAGAAATCGAAACCGGGACTTCAGCAGACGCAGTGAAACACTAGTGAAACACTTTTATCGCCTCGGCCACAGTACACAGCTGACCATCCTAGCGGAATTAAGCTTGTCAAGCGATACTACGCGCCTCTACCATAATTGGTAAGGGGGCGCTATTGAGAGAATAATAACAACAAACAGCCCGAATGCCCTTCGGCGAAGTGAATAAGATTTTTGGATGTTTGTTTATTTAGAAAACGTTGCTGATAAAGTATATATTAAATTTTTACTTGAAGGCACTTACAACGCATGTATCGCATAAAATTCATACTTTTCTTATAGAAAATAAACTTGACAAGTGTAATCCCAGTAAAGGATGGCTCGATGTGTAGAATACCGTACAGACTGTTTCGACTTTATTAAGTCTCATCAGCGGTATATACTAACGATTTCCCTCCGACAGAAATCGAAACCGGGACTTCAGCAGACGCAGTGAAACACTAGTGAAACACTTTTATCGCCTCGGCCACAGTACACAGCTGACCATCCTAGCGGAATTAAGCTTGTCAAGCGATACTACGCGCCTCTACCATAATTGGTGATGAGACTTAATAAAGTCGAAACAGTCTGTACGGTATTCTACACATCGAGCCATCGAGCCATCCTTTACTGGGATTACACTTGTCAAGTTTATTTTCTATAAGAAAAAGTATCGAATTTTATGCGATACATGCGTTGTAAGTGCCTTCAAGTAAAAATTTAATATATATATATATATATATATATATATATATATATTGTCGTGGTTTTGAAAGGTATATACTACTCCTTACCCCAGCACTCCTACATCAGAATGTACGGATAGAGCATTACGTTATAACTAGCAGGACTTGTGAATATACTACAGTATGATAATTTAATTATTACAATGTCTGATATGTCTACTTAAGAATTATTGCTAAACAGTTCAATATGTAAGTAAAGTCGACGGGGCGGCCTAAAGTCGGTATCAGCCAGTAAGCGAGGGAGTCTATCCCCTTTTCAATAGCGCTAGACCAAGGATATTGTTTTTAGCATCTGAGGTCACACCTACCATCAGCTCCTTTACCGCACATATCCCTGTGCTACTCATACGCTGAGTTGGTGAGGACCGGTATCGAACTAGGAACCTTGTGGTTTCTAGCCGAACGCATTACTGACTGAGCTAACCCGGCCCATTTGATTTAACTCTCTCTTACTCTTTTTTCTTTCATTCTCTTCATATTTTCATTGTTTGATTGAAACAGATTAGCATTATCACTTCTGCGCGCCCATCCCCTCTCTATCTCCCTATTCTCTTTCTTTCCTCTTGTTATATTTTTCTGCGTAGCGTGTTCTTTTTCTTCCCTTTCTTTGTAATAAAAACGGAATGGTCCTTTATTTAGCTGAGATGACAACACTTATAAGAAATAAGAATTTTGCAGATAAGAAACTCCAGATAATAAGGATTTACATTTTTACCTTTGATCTTGGACGATTTGGACGGTCAAATTTTTAACCAGATGATAACGGTCATATTTTTAAGAAACATATCAATATATAGTGTTTGAAAACCATATAGGGTCTCCTTGAGTTCATGTACGGTTTACTGGTTGACCCCCAACCCAAATATAGTTGTGTCCTGAATATGACAATAAACTGCATCTGATAGGGGAAATCTCCCTTCTAGACCTTTGGGGAGTGTGGAATAACCGTCCCGATTGATCATCGCTCCTAGCAGGTCCTCATCACTGCACCTAGTATGATGCTTAATGACGAAATCTTGGTGACATGCAGCATTCCACTTTGGCATTTACTTTGGCTAGACGGGTGGTCCAAGAGGCCTCCTCCTATCAATCAGCAAGTCATGTCAAGCCCTTACACACATTATCGCATCTATATTAATCTTAAAGCAACCCCAAGCCCTTTTATCATATATGTGCTTGAAGGCGGTGACTAAGGGTCTTTAGTGTCCAGGGTATGGCATTAAACTCTATCTGATGGTGAAGTTCCAATTCTGGAGCTCTTGGGGGGGGGGGAGTGCGCCTTCATTCCCATTACTCCCAAGTCCATTCTGACCGGGAGTAGTAGTGCCTTTTAGGGTTCCATCTATGGGTTAATAGAGAAAAAATGAGTTTTCAAAAGAATGTGTTTAAGAAAATTAAGCACCCCTGAAGAATAAATAAAACAAAATGTCTTCGACTTAAAATAACCCAACAAGGGTGAACATGCCGTAAAATCCAATCAACCAACCAACCAAATAGTTGAAAAAGTTATCGGAAGTGAATTCTAGTTTTCTCCGATCTTTTGCCAGACGAGAATAACCTTAGTTACTGCTTCAAATCCAGAATTTGCATTGAAAAGGAAAGTCGTTAGTAAGACAGACGTGCGCTTTTCCTCTGTGAATTAAATCGTTAGTAGACCAAAATGAAGGCATTAGCTGTGGGTTATCTTTGTAGCCATTAATGGTAAAGACGTCAATAATTGAGAATATGCTGTTTGCGAGAATATGGCCTGATATGTCGGCGAAAAATGAAAGAAGGTTAATTACTTTGTTGACCTTAAAAAGATGTTATAATTTCTCATTAAAGAGTCTATTCATTTCAATAACATTTGGCCCTTCTTACAACGTGGTTGATCGCCATTTTTGTGGCGGCCATTTTGTGTCGGCCATTTGTGTCGGCGCCATTGTAAAAAGGAATTATTTTTGTATATGCAGACGGCAAATAAGAAAAGAAATAAAGAAGGCATTTGGTTTTGTTTAGGTGTAGTTGTGTGAATGCTTATTAGTGAATGAATTTACTTTTTTAAGTTCTTTAGGATTACGAATCTAAATTACTTACATGTGATAACTTAGAAGAGAGAGAGAGAAAGAAATGAAGGAAAAGGGAAGAAAAAAGAAAAGAAGGAAATGTTCATAGATATATAGATAGGACCACACAGAGATAGATAGGTATATATATATAATATTATAATATATATATATATATATTTTGAAATTCGTCGCGAAAAGAGGAAGATGCTAATAAATAAGTGTCGACATAAAAAGAATCAGTACTCAGATTCCTGTTGACTGATGTTTTTTTTGTGCTTTTTTTAAAGCTGACCTCATTTCAGCGACGATAAAAATCATTTGGCCCTAAAGGTCAATTGCAACAGAAAATTATCCCACCCCCCAAAAAAGCACTAACTCTTATGGAGCCGTCTCATCAAAGAACCCAGCCCCTAACTACACCGACCTGATTTGGTAATTTTGATCTTTAGTTGTCCCGGCCCCCTGCCCTAATTTACGCTATGTTTTAGCGTGCCAGTGTCAAGCGAATTTCCGACCCAACTTGGATATTATATGTAAGTAAAGTTGGCAGAGTGGCCTATTGACGGTACCAGCCGGACAGTGAGGGATTTTATCCCCTTTTCCCTAGCGCTAGACCAAGGAGATTTTTTTGTTCAAGTGGAGCACCACACCTATTGTCAGCTTTACACTTTACCACTGGTCAGATTACCCAATCTGTGCAACTTAGGTGCTGAGTCGACGGGGACCGGTATCGAACTTGGAACCTTCCGATTCCGAGGTGGATGCTCTACCGGCTAAACCAGCTCCTAAATATAGATTATATATCGGCGAATTAATGTAGATATTTTACAGCCCCCCCCCCTTTAAAGATGTTTATTCGATTGAATTTGTACAAAACTTAAATCTCATAGCGTCGCTCAAAGACAGAGCGTACGAAAATTGATTTGAAATTTGAGTTTGATTTTTGTAAAAATTAAATTGAAATTGATATAAATTTTAAAAAAACTTCTTTTTAAAGGTTGGAAACACTCCACACTCCACAGATCTCCAGAATTGGAACCTCAATATTAGATGCCGTTACATACCCAAGACAATAGGACCCTCAGCTACCGCCTTATAGTACATATATTATATAAAGGGTTCAGGGTTACCATAAAAGTAATAGGGTTGGGACAATCTTATATGTGCCAGGGCTTGATATCGCCAGACAATTGATCAGAGGGGGCCTCTCCAATCACCCGTCTAGCCTTAGTAAGATGAGTGTTGCATATCATGGATCTATCAGTCACCAGGATTCCACCCTTAAGCATCACGGATCGCCACCCACCACCAACAGGTGTCCCCATTCATTTTATCCGTCTGCAGAGGTTCGGTTGGCGTATTCTACAGCCCCAGAAGACAGGACTGCCACCCGGTGTGAACTTTTTTTAAAGGGGTGTGGTTGGAAAATATCTACATTGATTTGCCGATAAAAATTGGGGGGTGCTGTAAAATATCTAAATGAATTTGCTGACAAAAAGCGACAAAAACAAGACTCAGAAAATATCTAAGTTAGGCCGGATATTCGCCTGACGCCGGCACACTAAAACAGCGTAAATTAGGGCAGGAGTCAGGGACGACAAAAGATCAAAATTACCCCTGATTTTTTCAACAACACAGGTAGTAATTTCAGCACATCCGTTGGTACATTGGTAACTGTGTTAGGGTTGGTTGTAATGCAGGTCAGGTTGTTTGGGGGGGGGTAGATGGCATGTGAGAGGAGGGGGGGGGCAAGTGTACCGTTTTTGTGGGAGTTTAGAAAAAGTGGAAGAATTTAGGAGAATGATGAAGGAGAAGAAGAAGAAAAGGTTTGAGATGCTTTTGTAAGTGGAGATGTAATTTGCCGTAATATAAGTGAAAGATAAATGTGACGTTGCTCCCGCCCCCTACAACAACAACAAAAATTAAATAGACGGTGTCACTTTTAAATCATTACACCAAAAATTACGTTCCTGATTTCTCTCCTTCAAACTTACTCTCCTTCAAACTTATTCTCCTTCTTTTCCTTTTTTTTTTTTTTATTTTTTTTCTCCCAGACGCAATAAGAAAAAGAATACAAACGAATTTAGGTAGACACTCCAACTACAGAAATCTAAAGAAAAAGAAATTACT
>CM042162.1:11327614-11357614 GCA_023376005.1 Doryteuthis pealeii
CAGACAGAAAAACTCACAATCTCCATTATAATAAGATACATAAGTGAATGGAAATAAATCCGACAGTATGATTGAAAAAAGATAGAAAAACAAATGTTGATAGTATGCTGACAGATATCTGTTTCGACCTATGTGGTTTGTAAAGTACAATTCAACTGAAATCATTTTAAATTAAACGAAGAAAATTTCTTTTTATTTCGTTCTAATTAGTCGTAATTTTCAATTAAGTCAAAAACTCACCCATCTCTTACTTCACATTCTGCCTGTAACTTTCCCCCTCTCTATATATATCTTGAATAACTACACCATATATGTGTTAGTTTTCTCTGTGATGTAAAGAAAGAGATTGGAGAGTGTGAGTGGTAGATTGAACTTCCCATTTTATTTGTATGTTAATTTTCAGCAGCTAACGACTGGCTTATATATAAAACTGGTCAGTTATTGATTTAATTGCAAATTTTAGCAAAATGATTTTGATGTTTCTTTGTTATTCTCTAGTCGTATTTATTTTTTAATTTAATTCTTTTTTCAAACTAACTTTCTTCCTAATCAAAATTATCTAGACCTCAATAGGTGACCCGATGTGTCATGTTTTTTTTCTAGTATAATTATATATATATATATATATATATATATTTGGAAGAATATGTGCATAACTGAAGTCAGACCTAATTTTTTTTTTGAAAGTTAATTCATTAATGGTTAATTAGGCGGGATTTAACTACTTAAATGTAAGGCTAAAAAAATCGAGAAAAATCAGCCTTACATTTAAGTAGTTAAATCCCGCCTAATTAACCATTAATGAATTAACTTTCAAAAAAAAAATTAGGTCTGACTTCAATTATGCACATATTCTCCCAAATACTGTCGGCTGAAAATAGCTAGATTTGTTTACATTTTTATATATATATATATAATATATATATATATATTATATATATATATTATATATTATATATATTGGTGAGTAAAGAATAAGTAATGAGTAATATTTAAAAGATATTCCGGCCCAGAACGTGAGCATTATTCGAACCTCTCTCATGCCAAAAGGTTGACTATTCCTCCTTCTTTCTTTAATCAATAAATCTTCCGCTTGAAGAAGATTGGTTTTATAAAGCAACTTTTACAATTGTCTTGTGCTGTCGATAGTTTTTAACAACAAACAAAAGACATTCTTGTTTTTTCTCAACTTATTTATTTTATCCCAAGTAAAAATGCCTTGGAGAACAGACACTTGTAAAAGATGCTTTATAAAAACCGGTCTTCTTCAAGAGCACATATATTGATGAAAGAAATGAGGAAAATTTAACCCTTTGATAAAGCATCTGTTTGGTCAGTAAAATTTTAGGTCGATTTTACTTACTTATACCCAATTTCTAATAGAAGCAGAAATTTAAAGTGATATTGAACTTCAGTGCTTTCCAACAACTTCTGCGACAATATCGTTGACAATTTTCATTGTTTTTTTGTTTTTATTTTTTGTGTGTGAGTTTTGTGTGTGTGAGTGTTTTGATTGTCATTTGGACTACAATGATAGTGTAGATAGAGGAGACCTGCTGCATGGGCCACAGCTCATTCTTCATATTGTTACATAATTCGGGGGTAACCTACAAATTATGTCCCCCATTCAGCTCTGGGTAGATAATTGAAATTACACTTACAGGCTGAACTTGAACAAAGGTGTCAAAATTAGGGTGACCCAGAAAAAACAGAACCCAAATTATTTATTTATTTTCCCATTAAACTAATCTTAAACCCTAACCCTAACCCTAACCCCTAACCCTAAAACCCATAGTTAAAATTAAGTTTTATTACAAAATTTGTGGGTTCTGTTTTTTCTGGGTCACCGGTATTCAGGGTGACCCAGAAAAAACAGAGCCTAAATTATTTATCCATTTTCCCATTAAACTAACACTAAACACCAACTCTAACCCTAATCCTCACCCTAAACCCTAACCCTATACCCCCATAGTTAAAACTAACAGTTTTATTACAAAATTTGTGGGTTCTGTTTTTTTCTGGATCATCCTAATTTTGACACCTTTGTGCAAGTTCAGCCTGTAAGTGTAATCTCAATTATCTACCCAGAGCTGAATGGGTGACCCAATGGGTCACGTTTTATCTTGTATATATATATATATATATATATATATATATATATATATATTTATATATTGTTTTCTTTTTTCCTTCGGTGACCCACCTGCTTTGAATTTTCATTACTTGTCTATATTTACTAGAATAATCCTAGTATGTCACAAGATTGTGATAGTAGAAGTTTAAAAGAAAACTCACATTAAACAATTTTTGAAATGCTGATAATCAAGCAACAAAACACTTACTCGGTAACCAAAAATAGGAACTGCATTTGCTAGAGAGGCTCCAGTTCTAGCGAATGTGGAATCTTGCAAGGGCATTACTCCCAGGCCCACCTTACATTTTCACACTTTGCGCTGTTTACACTCTCTCTCTCTCTCTCTCTCTCTCTCTCTCCTCTCTCTCTCTGCATATATATATATTAATATATATATATATATATTATATATATATATATATATATATAAGTTAAGAGTAAGGAAGTGAATCCGACGTTATAAGTATAGATAAAAGGATATGAAAACACACAATATGCCGTTAAAGTGAAAACATTTTATATCATATTCATAGCTAATATTGAACAATATTTTGATTTATAAAAATCATCTTCAGAGCTTGTTTTTATCAATGCTTCCGTTTTGAATTTAAATTATTTTCTGCTTCTCTCTCGATGAGTCCGGATTAAAAACAAGCTCTGATGATGATTTTTATAAATCGAAATATTGTTGAATATTAGCTATGAATATGATATAAATATTTTCATTTAACTGCATTGTGTGTTTTCATATCCTTTTATCTATACTTATATATATATAATATATATATTATATATATATATATATATATATACACTCAAATCCTGTCGAATGATTGAGTTTTTGCTTTCTTTTTTTCGCTAGCGCTAGACCAGGGATATTTTTGGTGGGGTCAAGCGCCACACCTACCGTCATCTCCCACTTTATTGCACAGATCGGATTACATAATTTGTGCTACTTATGCGCTGTTGGCGGGGACCGGTATCGAACCAGTAGCCTTGCGATTCCTATGCGGGTGCTCTACAGACGAGAGTCGCCTGAAAAGTTCATAGGCTGACCAAGATACTCGCATGGAAGATTTATTTATAAACTTATTCCCGCTTGCCTTTCACACGCTTCTTCCGTCGATGCAGCGTTGGTCAAAAAAGTCATCAACACCGGATATGACGTCATCATATGAACTTTTCAGCCGATGAATTTTTTTTTTTTTTTTTTTTGCAGTCCACCTTCGGATATACGCTTGCATTCCTAGAGTGGGTACGTCTCCTAGATCTAACTTTTATCTCGGCGTCCATCTCTCTCACCCCACCTCCCTTGCTACCAGCAAATTTTTTACCACACCCATTACACGTGATTCTACTTTTCATAATTAGTTAGTTAGTTTTTTTTATTTGTTTTTTTTTAGGGGAGGGGGGGTTCTGTTTTGTTTTTTGTTTTTTTTGTTTTTTTTTTCGTTTTTTTTACTCCTCGTGCCTCGCATTGGTTGACATAATTAATTAATCCAAAATTCTAACTTTTCGTCGGTGGAGATTTTTATCGCCTAGTTTCGGCGTTGAAACTATCTTCATTTTTCATCTTATCCTATTTTTACTTTGTTTTGATTTCTATGTTCCTGTTCTACTAGCAAGAATATCTGTCCTCCGCCGGGCGTAAGTTTTTAAATTTAAATGTAATGAAATATATTAAATTAGAAAGACTAACAAATTGAATAAGAACGCATATAAAAAGATTACACTTATTTTAATTATATTTTAATTAGCGAAATTAAATAAGAACGCATATAAAAAGATTGCCCTTCTTTTAATTATACTTGCAAGAATATGCACCCTCTGGGCGTAAGCATTTAAGTTTAAATATAATGAAATATATTAAATTAGAAAGACTAACAAAATTGAATAAGAACGCATATAAAAAGATTACACTTATGTTAATTATATCTTAATTGCCTTCTATATAAAATCATTCATAGGATTTATTTTAATACTTTGGGGAATAAAATAATATTAGAGATCAATAATACCAAGTAATTATTTATTGAACCCGGTTTTGTTAAAACCAGTATGGAAATAAACAACACCATATATTATGTTTTCGTTATTTAGTGATGTATTAAACACATTGCAGGATATTAAATGCACTAATAACATTGGCTGTTTTGAGGCAAATCCATCTTAGATTTTCATACCAGACATCGTTAATAAATAAGATTTATTCTATATATTAATCATTTTGACTATAAACTAGATACTCATTGATAAACTTAAACAGTTCCTGGAGGTATTGTGACGTAAGCAGTGACATAGTTTCAGTTACAGACTGACACCGAATCTCTATTATTACAAGATATCTTAAATTAATGTACAGCTTCATTGTCAGTGTATGTATATGTATTTACCCAACCCATCCATACGAACAGGATTCGACACAAGATTAATTTTTAACCGGCATGTCTGAATTCAGGTTTTTTCTTCTCCTAAATTGGTTGCAATATCAAGTTTAAAGAGCCCAGTCTACCTTACTATTTACTCATAGCCGGAAGGAGAATAATTGGATCTATGCCCTAAGTTAGGTAAAATACACCGTGTGGTCCAAGGAAGTCATCCCCAAAGCAGCACTTGCTCATCACCTTAAAATTAATGTACAGCTTTATTTTTAGTGTCTGTGTATGCATTTACCCAACCCACGAAGAGGATGTGACACAAGATCAGTTTTTAAGCTGGATTTGCATGTTTGAATTCAGTATTTTCCTTCTCCAAAACTAGTTGTCACGAATAATTAGATTTATACCTTAAGGGAGGTAAAAATATAACCTTTAGTCGAAGGGGACATGTCCTCACCTAAAAGGGGTAAGGGTTGGGTTTATTATCGGGTGCCTGAAGCACCACTGAAACGAGAATACCGATTTGACCACGTATTCGTTTGGACTGGCCTTCGCATGAGCTTTGGATTGTGCGTTGATTCCAAAGTAAAAAAGACTGGTGGAAGTCATAAAAACATACAAATTACCAGAAAAAAACGCCCTCAGGGTGGTGTAAAATTAATTTTTGAAGGATATTGGCTGAGGGAGGAGGAAATTGAATGAATAAAATAAGACATTTAATATTTTTAAACATTAATTACTTACTTAAAAATCATCATATTCACTCCACTCAATTGAGATATTTGTTTTGTTTTACAACAGAAGACAATTAAAAAAAACACCCATTTTTACATAATTTTACAAAATATTATTAAAATTCAACGAATATCTTAACTTTAGTGGAAAAAATATATACTTTATTTAATTTTTTATCTCAATATTATCGATGTCTAAAATTACGTAAAAAGGATTTTGCTACACTCTTTAGGAAAAAATGTAAACTTATCTTTGAATGAAAAGCTGACATGCGCAAACCCTAAACAGGGTACAGTTAAATACACAAACATCTCCAAATTTATTGTAGAAGAAACATTTTGTGACTATTTGTTGTTTGTAAATAATTTTCTCGTAAAACTGTATAAAGTTTGATAACTTATATATATATATATATAATACCAGACATGTATTTATTAGAACTTGTTTTAAACAACCGTTTAATGTTGCATATATAATACAGGGTTGTTCTTTGTTCTATGTATTAATGATTTTGACCATAGATTAAATTCTCATTCAGAAACTTACGCAATTCCTGTGTGTATTGTGACGTAAGCAGTGACATACTTTTGGTTACAGACAGACACACTGAATCTCCATTACATATAGCTTCTACGTCAAAATGAAACAGCAGAAAAATGGATGGGAGGCTCGGTACCGTGTTTTCAAGATAGATTATAATTACAAGCCAGCCACTACCAACTGAACCACTCAATATATCATGTCCTCACTCTCTCTAAGAATAAGAATAAGAATTTGTTCATAATATTAATTCTTTGACATTGTCCTCAATATCAATGGCTACGGAAGAGTAAATATTCTTAATTGGCATTTTAAACTAAGCTCTTTTGTATATATTTACCCAACTCCCCCACCAAGGTAAATCTTTAAGTGGAATACAGCTGGTTTGAATTCATAGCTTTACTTCTCCTAGACTGGTTGCCTTACCAAGGCTAAGGAACCCAGTCTACCCTACTATTTACCCATAGCTAAAGTGAGAAAAGATGGCTTCGTACTTTTCAAAAGGAAAATTGCTCGAAGTGAAGCACAAAAAGTTTTTTCCAGAATTTGAACTCGGGTTACCGATTTCACTTCCTGTACGTCAGTTATGATAACCGTTACGCTAAGCTGTATTGTGAACCATTCAATATATCATATCCTCACTCTACGCAACCTACACCCACGCTGATACTTTTAAGAAACTCACATTTCCGTTGAACATAAAAGAAAATAAACAACTTTTAATTTCAAAAGCGTCGGCCGATTTTGCATAGCGAATAGAATTCATTTTCAAACAGAAAATAGGAACTAACGTTCGGTATTTTGAAAAGATCAATAATCGATCGATTCAGAGATTATAGATTGATTCGAAATCAAACAGACACAGCCAATTCGATAAAGAGATCTATAAATCAACTGAACTGCAATAAGCGATTATTTTGCTTTTGTTAGGATTTTTAACTGACGGCGATTCATTCTTGTAAGAATAGAAAGAAAAGAAAAAAGGAAGAAAGAAAAAGTGAGTTCATTTTGATTGTTATCAGCAGAGGCGGGAAACTTGATTCTATGAAAAGTTTATTTTCATCGAGGCAAAGTACAACATTCATCCAATTCTGGATTCCGACGAAAGATTGGGTGCATCCAATTTAGCTTGAAAATCATTTCAGGCACTAATTTTGATTTTTGAACTAATTCTCTTAGTCTCTCTCTCTCTCTCTCTCTCTCTCTCTCTCTCTCTCTCTCTCTCTCTCTCTCTCTCTCTCTCTCTCCTCCACTGTTTCTTCTCTCTCTCTCTCTCTCATTGTTTCTCTTTCTCTTTAACTTTGTCTCTCGCTCGCTATCTCTCGCTCTTTCACCTTTGTTCTGTGTCTGTCTGTCTGTCTGTCTGTCTGTCTCTCTCTCTCTCTCTCGCACTTTCACTTTTGTTCTGTGTCTGTCTGTCTATCTCTATCTATTTCTGTCTCTCGCTCGTTCGCTCTCTCTCTCTCTTCTCTCTCTCTCTCTTTCTCTCTCTCTCTCTCTCTCTTCGTTCTGTGTCTGTTCTGTCTGTATGTATGTATATCTCTCTCTTTCTCTCTTTCACTTTCGTTCTGTGTGTGTATGTATGTATGTATGTATCTCTTTCTCTCTCTCTCTCTCTCTCGCATTTTCACTTTCGTTCTGTCTGTCTGTCTGTCTGTCTCTCTGTTTGTCTTTCTGTCTCTCTCTTTCTCTCTCTAAGAAGAAGAATAAGAAGTTGTTCGTAACATTAATTATTTGACATTGTCCTCAATATCAATGGCTACGGAAGAGTAAATCTCCTTAATGGGTATTTCTAATCTAAGCTCTTTTTTGTATATATTTACCCAACTCCCCCACCAAGTTAAATCTTTAAGTGGAATACAGCTGGTTTGAATTCCTAGCTTTCTTTCTCCTAGACTGGTTGCCTTACCAAGGCTAAGAAACCCAGTCTGCCCTATTATTTACCCATAGCTAAAGCGAGAAAAGATGGCTTCGTACTTTTCAAAAGAAATAGCTCGGAGCGAAGCACAAAAAGTTTTGTCCAGAATTTGAACTCTGGTTACCGATTCCAATTCCTGTACGTCAGTTCGGATAACCGTTACGCTAACCTGAATTGTATATACATCAGCCTTAACCCTAAATACAATATTGTCTTCTTTCTTTACAGATAAACTGCAGGCCAGATTTTTTTTCTATGACAATAACCGTTACGCAAACTTGAATTGTATATTTTCCCGACATCAGCCTTAATCCTAAATACAATATTGTCTTCTTTCTTTACAGATAAACTGTATGTCAGTTGGTTTTTTTGTTGGATTACATCTGACTGGATACGGAGCCACATTTCCTATCATTCATCTCAGCCAATAAAGGTAGGTGTCTTCACGGTATTTCTAATAACTTAATTCGAAATATTTTTTTCTCTGAATGTTTGAGATGAGGCTTGATGATTAGTATTGTCTGCGTCCAATTGGACACATGGCCTAGTGGATAAAGGAGTTAGGTTAAGACAGTTATAAGTGACAGTTATCTCTGGATTGCAGGTTCAATCCTGGTCAAGGGCAGCAGTAACATGGAATAATAATTAACACAGCTTAACGCCTCTACCTCATCCATGGTTAACGGAATGAGAACAGGATACCCCTGTGGACTGAATAAAGGTTTAGGTTCAGTTCCGTGATGGCTCCCAATTACGACAAGAGGTTTCCTGATTACGACAAGAAGGTTCCCGAGTCTGAAAAGAAGGTTCCCAATTCCAACAAGAAATATCTGAAGAAGGCCGGAGGGCACATCGGCCGAAACGTTGTACAGATAACGATGAAAATGACAATATTCCGAATAACGCAGATAATTCGAAATAAATTATCATCGGTTTTGACCTGAAGCAAGAATTTTGTTCATATTTAACAATACGACAACAACGCCAAACAGACGCTCATAATACATAATAATGTGTACTAGCGAGACCTGAGGATAAATCACAGTATGATAATTCAATTATTACAACGTTTGATATGTTTACTTAAGAGCTATTGCGAAAATAATTTAATATGTAAAAAGTATAATAATCTTGACTAGCAGGACTTGTGGATATACCACAATAGGATAATCTAATTATTATTGTGTTTGATTTGTTTACTTAAGTGCTATTGAAAAATAGTTTAATATGTAAAAGGTATAATAATCTTGATTTAACTCTATCTCACTCTTTTTTTCTTTCTTTCCCTATTTTCATCTTTTCATTATGTTAGATTGAAACAGATTAGCTATATAGACGTAGATCTGCAAGGTAGTTTGCTCCCTAAACTCAAGACTTTAAATAATCTCAGACGAGTTGATATGCCGTTAAGATCCATCAACTAGTCAAGTGAATTTTGAATGTATTGCTCTAATAAAAATCTCGCTATGATGTACTGGTTTTTTTTCTGGGATGAATTGTCTCGATAGACAGGCTGAAAAGTCTACACCAAACAATACGAAACGCAAAAAAAACTCCAGCAGTTCGGCTCGCAAGCTGAAAGGTCAGGACTATGTGTCCTGGATTAAAAATTCTGACCAAAAGGAGTGAAAAAGAGAGGAAAGAAGCCACCACAGAAAAGAGAAGCCAGAAGGAAGGAGAGACAAAAACAACTTCAGCAAGCACCACGATTCTTTTGCAGTTACTGCTCCAGAGATTGCCATTCAAAAATTCAGACGGAAGGATGACAACTTACTTAGTATGTAACGGTCAATTAATCCAAGATGCTAAAAATGCTTGGTCTGTTCAACCACTCGCGCAAATGCAGATAAAAAAATGTGGACACTACGCCATCGTCTTTAGCAGACGACAGGATTACAACTTACTGAGTATGCAACGGTCAATTAATCCAAGATGCCAAACATGCTTCATTCCGAAATCTTATTTCAGGATTCTTATGACAATAAAATCGCAAATTACCGAATTCTAAAAATCCATTAAATTTCTTTATTTTTTTTTTTTTTTTTAGCCTATTGAAATATTTTTCAAAGGGATTATTTGCAATAGCAATATAGAACGTGAATTTTTTTGTATTCCAGAAAAGTTTAATTTGAGCACAATCCCAGAAGTTAAAATGAAGAATAAAACTCCAAAATCTCCACCTCTGGGAGTGCCAGGATTGGCTGAACATTTCTCGGCCAGAAATGAAACGAACAAAAGATGGCGGTAAAAACCGATGTCTTACTCCACCCCACCCCACCTACACACCTGGACAGGAAATTAACATGCTTTGCCCGTTGGTATTCATTCTATTTTAAGGAACACAATGTATGGCTTCTCGTTTAGGATGTACATTATAAAACTGGGAGTGGATAAAGTTTAAGATTTATGGCTAAAATCTATTCTTTTTATGTTTCTACGAGGTAGAGTCAAAAATTTTCTACCCTTTCGCCATAAATAAAGTACAGTTTTTGGCGTGGCCTAATGAGCCATACAGCGAAGGAGTCAATCCCCTTTTCACTAGCGCTAGTCCAAGGAGATTGTGTTTGTATCTGAGGTGGAGCGTCACACCTACCATCAGCCCCTTACTTTACACCACAGATCCATGTGCTGTTCATTCGCTGAGTTGTCGAGAGCCGGTATCGAACTAGGAACCTTGTGGTTTCTAGCCGAACGCTCTACCGACTGAGCTAACCCGGCCCTCCTATCTTTATCACTGTCACATTGCATTCTCTGTATGCGTGCTTATCTTACATGATTCGTGGGTAGCTTACGAATTATGCCTGTAAGCGTAGTTATATTCTGAATCAAAATTCGTTGAAATTCAACATCGGAGTTGGTTATATTACTGATAGGTAAGATCTTTACTTGACCCCCCCACCAACTTCAGCCAATGGGAAGGCGTGAGAACGGAAATTAAACTTAGGTGTTATTGATCTCTAGGGCTGGTTTAGCTCAGTCGGTAGAGCACTTGTCTAGAAAATCGCAAGGTTCCTGGTTCGATATCGGCCCTCGCCAACTCAGCAGATGAGTAGCACAGGGGTTTTTGCGGTAAAGTAAGGAGATGATGGTAGGTGTGGCGCTCCACCTCAGATGCCAAAAACAATCTCCTTGGTCTAGCGCTAATGAAGAGGATAGACTCCCTCGCTGTTTGGCTGATACCGACTTTAGGTCACTCCGTCGACTTTACTTATTCTATAATATTATTGTTTTATCCTCCAAAGAATTAAAATCAACCCTATGGATGATTTTATATAGAAGTCGTCGGAGCGGCCTAAAGTCGGTATCAGCCTATCAGCGAGGGATCTATCCCCTTTTCACTAGCGCTAGACCAATCAGATTATTTTAGCATCTGAGGTGGAGCGCCACACCTACCGTCAGCTCCTTACTTTACCACACAGATCCCTGTGCTACTCATACGCTGAGTTGGCGGGGACCGGTATCGAACTAGGAACCTTGTGGTTTCTAGCCGAACGCTCTACCGACTGAGCTAACCCGGCCCATAAATTTTATATAGAAACCAATTAAAATATAATTAAAATAAGTGTAATCTTTTTATATGTGTTCTTCTTTAAAAAGACTTTTGTAATCTTGGATTTACTATTTGGATTTGCCTATTTGGAATTTTGCCCTTTCTTGATTTAAATCCTGAACTGGATTGTGTAATCATTATTGACGTTTATACCAATCATTTGTGAGTTAACAGGAACTGAACCCTTTTCCCATCTTCCAATATTTTCTTTGCTGTTTTGGAGTTAGGATAAATATTCCTGGTTATAACCTTCCCCAAATTTAAGAAAAACTTTTTTTTTTAAGTATTTAAGTTTCCCTTCCTGTAATATGTCCAATATTAAAATAGAAATTTTTTTTTTTAATTTTGGAATTTAATGACCAAGTAAAGAGGAAGAAAAAATTAAAAATTAGAGTTGTTAGAGTTAGGAAGAAGATGTTGGAATAAATGTTTTACATATTAAATATGTCAAATCCCTCAATTCATTGGTTCTCTAAACATTTTAGATCAACTGATTTACATGTTAAAATTAATAGGGAAATAAAAAAAAAATGTTGGGCAGCAAAAATTATTGAATTGGTTTAAGGCAATTTCCAGAATTTAATTGATTCTTTAACTTGTGTGCAAGATATATATATATATATATATATATATATATATATATATATATATATATATATATATACAGAATTTAATGACTGTGTAAAGAGGAAGAAAAAATTGAAATTTAAAATTAACGGAAAATAAGTTATGAAGAATATGTTGGAATAAATGTTTTACACACACACACACATATATATGTGTGTGTGTGTGAAGAAAATATTTTAAAAATATAACAAACACAGGATGTTACGATCAGGAAATAATTTTTAGTGTCAATACTTAAGCATTTCGGTATATTGTACCATCTTCAGGATACTATTAAGTAATGTTTATGTGAGGGACAAAATGAAAGATGTTAAGTGTATAGTGAATGTGTGAATATGATGTTATTAACCGTTAATTTTTATATGCGTTTGTTTACGAAAGCCAATGACGTGATCATTGCATGTGTAAAAATGGATTTCATTGGCTTTCGTGTATATATATATATATATATATATATATATATATATGAAGACCTAACCCAGGTAAGCCATTTAATACAATGTATCATGCATGTAAAAACACATACTGCCAATGTTGGTATTTGCTTATTTGGAATTTTGCCCTTTCTTGATTTAAATGCTGAACTGGATTGTGTAATCTTTATCAACCCGGGACTTAACACAAATCATTTGTGGGTTAACAGGAACTGAACCTTTTTCACAAGTATATTCTCTATATTACTGTTTAATATGTCACATTTTCAAATACCTGCATTATAACACAAACTCATAGAGATTACTAAATAGAGTTTGCTGAATGATACATTGCTCAACTTGAAATGCCCATTGATAAGACAAAACTTGGTTTAATAAATAATTACTTGGTGTCGTTGCTCTTTAATATAATTATTTTATCCTCCAGCGTATTAAAATTAATCCAATGAATGGTTTTATATTGATATTAATTAAACTAGCAAAATAAAAAAAACTCCGGGTGATGTAAAAATAGATTTTTGAAACATATTGCCTGAGGGGTGGGAGTAAAAAATTCAATGTCAGCGAGTTTGTACCCTAAGTTAGTAAAATCATCAAATTCATTAAATGATTAAAAAATAAAACAATATGAAATGTAAACTTTAAATATGTATTAAAATAAAACAAACTATATATAGATATAAAATACCAGTCATGAATTTATTAAAACTTGTTTGAAAAAACAATGAGGACTGTCTATTGTTGCATGTTCAAATTTTGAGTGTATTTATTCTGTTATGATGATTTTGAGTAATGTGACGTAAGCAGTGACGTAGTTTTTTCTTACAGACAAAAACCGGAAGCGAATCTCCATTATTAATAGATATAATCAAAATAAGTGTAATATTTCTATATTCATATGTGTTCTGGAGCCGGGTTAGCTCAGTCCGTAGAGCGTTCGGCTAGAAACCACAAGGTTCCTAGTTCGATACCGGTCATCGCCAACTCAGCGTATGAGTAGCACAGGGATCTGTGCGGTAAAGTAAGGAGCTGATGGTAGGTGTGACGCTCCACCTCAGACGCTAAAATAATCTCCTTGGTCTAGCGCAAATAAAAAGGGGATAGACTCCCTCGCTGATTGGCTGATACCGACTTTAGGCCGCCCCGGCGACTTTTTTTTAATATGTGTTCTTATTTATGTTCTTATTTAATTTTGTTAGTATTTCTAATTTATTATAATTCATTACACTAAAACTTAAATACTTACGGCCGGCGAAGGGTTACTATTCTTGCTTTGTTAATATAATGAAGATTGAGCTAAGAGATGAGTGACGTCTGTGTTAGTGTAATCTAAGAATTTAGCATTGCAATGATGGGAAGATAAGCGAAGATAACATGATTGGGTGGGTAACATAGTTTCCTTATGACAGGTGGGTAACTAGGAAGTTTACTTGATTGATTGGCAAGCCAAACAGTAACAGGCGTGCACTCGTACTAAAGTAATACTCCGCCCTGTCAACTGGGACGTTAGAATGCACCAATTGTATCTCTACAGAGGGGTAAACTCCCCAATGGGGCCACCTGTTGGCCGTGGGTGGCGACCCGTGATGCTTAAGGATAGAACCCAGGTGGATGAGCAGTACTTGCAATACTCCACTTTGGTCCTATCTTGGGCTAGACGGGCGGTCGGAGAGGCCCCTCCCGATCAATCGGCTGGTCACGTCAAGCCCTAGCACCTATATGATTTTCCCAACCCTATTTCTCTTATGGCAAACCCCAACCCCTTTTTATCATATGAGTGCTAGAAGGCCGTGACTGAGGGTCTACATGTCCTGGGAATGACGTTAAACTCTATCTGATGGTGAGGTTCCAGTTTTGGAGGTTTGGGGAATGTGGAGCACCCCTTCATCACCATTGCTCCCTGATCCACTCTGACCCGGAGTGGTAGTACCTATTAGGGTCTATGGGTTAAATAGAAAAACATGAGTTGATAAACAAAATTGTATTATGCATTAAGAATGAATTTACTTCACAACTTTGTCGGCATTAAATGACCCAGTGAGGTTGATATGCCGTAAAACAAAACAAACCAAACCAAACCAAACCTAAAGTAATACTAGCGAGACCTATGGATATACCGCAGTATGATAATTAAATTATTACAGCGTTTCTTATATTTACATAAAAGCTATTGCTAAATAGTTCAATATGTAAAAAGTATAATAATCTTTATTTAACTCTTTCACTTTTTTCTTCTTTTTTTCTACGTTTTATCTTTTCATTATGTTCGATTGAAACCTAGTAGCGTTGTCGCTTCTGTGCACTCACCCTTGTCTTATATCCTGCTCGTGCGTAGTGATTGACAAATAAGGTATATTAGCAGGACCTGTGGATATACCACACTATGATAATTTATTTATTACAACGTCTGTAATGTTTACTTAAAAGCTATTGCTAAATAGTTCAATATGTAAAAAGTATAATAACCTTCATTTAACTCTTTGTCTCTCACTCCTTTTATTCATTTCATTTCTTTTTTTTTTTTCATTATGTTATATATGAAATAGATTAGCGTTATCACTTCCACATTCTCAGCCCATCTCTTTATCTTTCTCCTTTTCTCTTTCTTTCTTTCTTTCTTATAAAATTTATTCTGTATAGCATGTCCTTTTCCTCCCTTTGTTTCTTTATAATAAAAACGGAATGGTCCATTATTTAGCCGAGGAGACGACACTCATAAGAAATAAGAATTCGGTGGACAGGCAATACCAGATAATCAGGATTTACATGTTTGCATTTCATCTTGGACGATTTGGACGGTCTGATTTTTAACCAGAGGGTGTTGCAAGATGATAACGGTCGTTCTTTTGAATTGCTCAGCAACGAACTTGCTCTGTTTGTTTTGCCGTGTGATTACCAATACTCATGTGTGTGGTAGCAAATTCTACATTAGTGAACTGTGGGTATATGGCTTTTGTATCTGCCGTTGCATACTATGTCAAATTCTTGTTACAATCCTTTAGGATTACTGGCCTGTTATTCTCTTACTGCAATTGGTTGGAACATTTGGTTTTTGGTGTCACTACATTTGGATGCTTCGATGTTCTCTTAAAAACTGGTACTTGTGTCTCAGTGTCTCAGTTCTATTTTTAGACTTAACGCAAGGTTTATTTTGTATGCTTGTGCATGTTAATCTATGTATGCACATCTCTCTACCTCTGTGTGTGTTTGTGTGTCTGTTTCCAGTGCATGCATATGTGTGTATCTGTGTGTTTGTATGATCTGTATGTCTGTGTGTCAATCTGTGTGTTTGCGTCTGTTCCAGTGTCTTCATGTATGTGTATGTGTCTTTCTGACTGTATACTTGTGTATGTCAATCTGGAAATGTGTGTCTCTCTATCAGTGTGTCTGTGTATGTGCATGTGTGCCTATTCCAGTGTGTGTCTGTGTATGTGCATGTGTGTCTATTCCAGTGTGTGTCTGTATATGTGCATGTGTGCCTATTCCAGTGTGTGTCTGTGTATGTGCATGTGTGTCTATTCCAGTGTGTGTCTGTGTATGTGCATGTGTGCCTATTCCAGTGTGTGTCTGTGTATGTGCATGTGTGCCTATTCCAGTCTGTGTCTGTGTATGTGCATGTGTATCTATTCCAGTGTGTGTATGTATGATTTTTTAGTAATTTATACCTAACAGGTTCATTTTATAATTTTATCAGGGTATTTCGTGGGGGGGTGTTTTTTTTTTGGAGGGGGCGTTCTATTTTGCATGATTGATGGTTAAAAAGCCCACAATGAAGACTGAATTCTAATTGATTCCTTAGATCATTATTAATTACCCTCTGTTATCACCTAGAACTCAGCCTAATGAATATATACAGTGCCCCTTCCACACTCCATAGTGATGATCAGCAAGCCGGGTCTAGTTAAGACATTACAGGTTTAATGAGGTCATTTCTAAGAGGTCGCTAACCTATGCAACGCTATGTCAAACCATATTGTTAAAGTGAGTTAATGTACTGCTGGTTTGAACAACAGCAACTAGCGAAGCACAACTGAACCAGTGCCAAGACAGTTGGTACTTATTGAAATCAAGAATAGTCCATTCTTTCATTTGGGTGATTCCATTCCCTGAGTCCTGATTGGCTGCTTGGTTTCCATGATGTTATGAAGCTTCATAAATAACCTGGCATTTTGCAGTGGTATGTGCACCAAGATAGGTTCGTATTCAGTTGCGACTACTTGCTTCCTTGTCTTACCAATTCGACGGTAATTAAAACTAGTATGATTATTCTACACATATAAGATACAGACACACATAAACATACAGAGATATTTGGATGGTTGGCTGGTTGAATTATACGGTATGTCAACACTTGGTGGGTTATTTTATGCCGGAGACATTTTGTTTTATTCATTCTTGTTGGGTATTCAATTTTTTTTCAAACTCAATTTTTTAAAAACATTTAATGGACCTGAGATTAATTGCAATGAACGTGTACTTCACCCCCCCACCCAAAGCTCCAAATTAGAACTTCACAATTTGATGTAGTTTAACGTCATACCAAGGACACGACACACATACACTTATAAACATACAGAGAGGTGGAAGCACGTGGTGTAACGGTTAAAGTCATGGGAAATGGACTTGTCGCCCCGAGTTCAAATCTGTGATGTGATAATTGCATTTCACTTAGCGTTAATACCCTTGGGAAAGGTATGAATCCAACTCTCCCTCCAGCTATGGATAAATAGTAGGGTAGACTGGGCTTTTTAACCTTGGTTAGGCAACCGGTCTAGGAGAAGAAAAACTCTGAATTCAAACCTGTTGAACTCCGCTTAAAAACTTGACCTTGTGTCACATCCTGCTCGTGTGGAGGGTTTGATAAACATATAACCATACAGAGAAAATACAAAAAATATTGAGTGAATGTGAGAGACACAGATACATACGCACTGTCAGTTGCACGTTTTTTTACGATCATCAGCCGATAAAGAATATCGAAATTCTATAAAGATTCAAACCATATAAGGAAATGAAATACATTGACACTCATAAACTTACAGAGAAATAAGTATATAGTTTTCAAAGTTAAGGATCTGTAAACCTGCTCAGTCCTTAGATGGGTGACCATTTAATAAGGTCAGTTGCATGTGAGCAATATTAGGCCAGACTAGATAATGATTTGTAAATAGGTTGTGTCCTGTGTATTGTAGTCAAGTTTAGATTCGTATTCAGTTACGATTTCTTGTTGTCTTGTCTTACCAATTCGACAGTAATTGGAACTTAGTGTGATTATTCTACACTGTGGTTTAATAACAAGTCACGCTGAATCTAAGGCCTGTGCACAAGATTAGGCAAAGTTGTGTAACTAATAGGTGCTTTACGTTCAAGTCACGCTGCAAACACCGGTTTCTGCTAGATTACTGAATTTAAGCAGCTGTAAACCGGTTCAATCCTTAGATGGGTAATCACTTGATAACGGCAGATGCCTGTATGTGTGAGAGACAGAGACCAACCAACATACACACACAGACTGTCAGTTTTACGTTTTTACAATAAAGAAATTCGAAATAGTAAAAACATTCATTATCGACTGATGATCGTAAAAGCGTGAAAGTTGCAGTCGTGATTAACGTGTGGGTATCTTCAAATATATACATATTTTCCAAACCGTTCGCACGAGTAAGATGCGGCACAAGGTCAATTTCTTAAGTGGAGGTTAACAGTTTTGAGTTTTAATACTCATAAAACGGTTACCTAACCAAGGTTAAATAGCCCAGTCCATCCTACTATTTACCCATTGCGGGAGGAGGAATGATTGGATATATACCTTTCCCAAGGGTATTAGCGCTATGCAAACAGCCTCGTCCAGGATGCCTAATATATATATATATATATATATATATATATATATATATATATATAATCTCTACATTTGATGGATTTTTGTTACAGCTGGTCTCAAACATTAGATGCTTATCATCAGATAAATCACCTTGGAAATGAATCTAAATGAATATTCGTTATCGTTTTTTACAGTCTAAGAGTTTAATATATATATATATATATATATATATATATATATGTGTGTGTGTGTGTGTGTGTGTGTGTGTAAATAAAAGAAGAACTATTTTTAACTTTGCTTCAAAGTTGTTTAAACTGCAGAAAGCAGCGTCATCTGACAGTTTTGTTGTTTAAGAGTAACAACCGTGTTTTTCCTCTGTCTGATGATGATGCATTTTGCAGTTGAAATAAATTAATACATTTTTCGTTCATCTATTCTGTTATGTCCGTTCACAGACTGGTACTAGGCACATTGAGCTCTCACTCCGATTAACCTGTAACAGTACAGTTGAACCCCACACGATATGATCCTCAGCACCAATATATATATATATATATATATATATATATATATATATATATATAATGAATATTTAGGCAGTAGGTTCTCTTGTAATCACGTTTTTATTAAAAACTACAATTTTGCTGAGCGAGATGACACAGCTGTGCTTTATTGGCTGTTTAAACATGACCAGCTTTTAAACTCGCTATAAACACAGCATCGAAATATCGCTCCCCCCAAAAAAAAAAATCGGAATAAAATGCTAAAGCGTAAACAATCGAGAAAAAGTCATCTCTGTATGTACATTACATTTAAACTGATATGCACGCCTAATTAATTTAGTTATAATTAATTAATTAACAAAATTCGGAATGACTTTAATTAAGCACATAATCTCCCACAAATTGTCGGCATTCGCCATTTTCAAACATACTGTTTGACTACTTCATATGTATATATATACTTATATAGTGAGCAGTCGGTGTGTATGTATGCATATCCGGATGAGACTATGAAAATAAACCAATTAGCAAGAATGTATGTATATATATATATATATATATATATAATGTTGTTCTGGTTCCAACGGGAGAAAATTTTATATTTTATAAAAAAGAAGGTCAGCAAAATGTATTATGAAAAAAATTGTTTTTATTCTTTTTATCTTACATATGCGACACGTGTTTCTGATCTGTTGTCTTCTTCAGCATTGAGTTATTATTTTGGCAGAATATGTCCGATATTTGATAAGTTAAATGTCAAATAACGGACATATTCTGCCAAAATAATAACTCAATGCCTGAAGAAGTCAACAGATAAGAAACACGTGTCGCATATGTAAGATAAAAAGAATTACAATTTTTTTTTCTGAGAACATAATACATTTTGCGGACCTTCTTATATATATATATATATATATAATATATATATATATGTACGCACATTAAATATCACCAGTTTTTGATTTTATGCAAAAATAAAGAAGATTTGATTCATACACGATGATATTTAAACATTAAATAATCATGAAATTCTACTTAAAAATATCCAGCATTTGTAAGTCTCAAAAGTACATAAATCAATACGCCAGGATTTTTTTTACTCCATCCTCTAACCTGGTGATATTCGGTAGCTGTTTCTAGTACATATATAAAGGGCAGTTGTGTGAATCTGTATGTCCGGAGGGAACCCTAGAAAATAAAACAATTAACGACAAAGTAAATATATATACACATTAAATATCACCGGGGCTTGGTTTTTGAGTAAAAATAATGAAGGTTTGATTTATATTCGTGAAGATAATGTAAACAAATTAGATTTAGATGATAACAGACTAGTTTTTTTTTTTCTAAATAGTAGACATTGATTTTTCTTCTCAAGTGGCTGGATCAACGCAATGTCTTTTTTCACATAGGGGTTTTAATGGGGTCATACTACCAGGATCCAACTCGCAATTCAATAATAATGGATCTGTGGAACTAACCTTTTTTGCATCCAGTCTACTCAGTCGACGCCGAGTAGCCGCTTCTAGTACATATTTAAAGGACAATTGGTGTGTATGTATGGATGAAAGTACGAAAGTATCAAAATATACATATACATAGAAATAGCATTAAAATTTTACTTAAAAATGTTCAACATTTGTAAATCTCAAAAGTTAACAAATCAATACACCAGGTATTTTTTGCATAACCTCTACCCAGTCGACGCAGGGTAGCTGCTTCTTTATATATATATATATATATATATATATATATATATATATATAGACAAAGCATGGTTGTATTAGTTTGACGAAGATTTTAAAGAATCAGAAACACCTGTTACACAAACGGAGATGAATAGAATTTTTTAAAAATTCAAATCACTATGCGGACCTTTAATGTTAGCATTATATATATGTATATATAACTTTATCGGCATTAAATGACCCAATGAGGTTGATATGCCGTAAAAGAAAGCAAAATAATATCTGACAGCTGATACACCGTTTCTCAGACCTGGCATTTAACATGATCAGGGTCCATCAACCCCCCTCCTTTACATACACGCAAACACATGCATGCTTATTTGACTAATGTACTCCATCGTGTTGGCACCTGTCGGCCCAGCATACCGAGACGTAATCATCGACAGATGTTGTCGACATGATGCAGCCTGTGTTACGCCGGCGCAGAATAGCAAACCGCTTGCTTTGCGTGGAGAGGGGATACGTCACGAGTGACTCTCAGTGCAGTGACTCTTCGCTTCTCTCACCGTTTAACATAATATCTGTGTTCTTTGCTAAGACAATAAGCTGAACGATATAAAAATATTTGCGGTTCCTGTAGTCGCACAAGTATCAGACGTCTTAATTAGAAAAGAAACACAACATCGAAGAATGGTAGACGTTGCTCTATATTCTTGTGCTGTGTTCTGTAACCATGTTCAACAAACGCCTGCAAGGTTTGACGGGGGATATATCAGTTGGGGGTCGGGAGAAGTTCAATGGGAGGGGGGTCGCAAGAGGTAGCTCTCTGCGTCGTGAAAAGATAATTTGATTCACAGCATAAGAAAATAACACTTGCATAGATTTTAACGGCATACCAACCTGGGTAGGGTTTATATTATTTCCAGAGAAACATGTACATTGCATTACAGGGTTGGCATAAGTAACGCCCTTTGTTTAAGTGGAACAAAATTAAAGCCTTTTTGATTATCCTTTATTTTTTCGAACATGAATGTATTTCCACAGGTTAATGGATTAATATAATATATTAACAAAATTGATATAATGCTTATTCGGTTTAATAATGTTCAATACAAATGAAATCAAACCAAATTTAAGAAAAAAAATTACAAAAAATATAAAGTTTAAGAATTTATTTGAGATGTTCCAAATGTTCCCCTTCATGTTCCATACAATTTTGAACTCTACCAACAACACTTTTACAAACTTTTTGACAAATTTCAATGGCAATTTCATGAAATTTATCTGAAATTACATTTTTTAATTCTGGAATTGTTTTCGGCTTAAGATTGTAAACCTGATCTTTCAATACACCCCACAAAAAAGTTCGGTGGTGTTAGGTCTGATGAACGTGATGGCCATTCAATTGGTCCTCTTCGTCCTATCCACCTACCTTCAAAATTTTCATTTAACCATTCCCTAACGAGGAAAATATACCCTAACTCTTATCCCATAAGATATGAAATTAAAAGGGCGTTACTTATGCCGGACCCTGTATTTACATAACTCTTTTAAGGGGGTGGTTAGTTGTTTGGTTGGATGTTATATATATTTACCAACACCTCCGCACGAGCAGGATGTGACACAAGGTCAATTTCTTAAGCGGAGTTGAACAGGTTTTAATTCAGAGTTTTCCTTCTCCTAGACCGGTTGCCTAACCAAGGTTAAAGAGCCTAGTCTGCCCTACTATTTATCCATAGCTGGATGGAGATTCATACCTTTCCCAAGGGTATTAGCGCTAAGTGAAATGCAATTACCACATCCAGGATTTGAACTCGGGTCGACGAGTCCATTTCCCATGAGTTTAACCATTACACCACGCGCTTCCGTAAATATATAATTGGTTGGATGTAATAGCATGTCAACCCTTGTTGGGTTATTTTATGCCGAAGACATTTTGTTTTTGTTCATTCTTGTTGGGTATTCAATTTTTTTCAAACTCAATTTTTCAAACACATTTTTAATAGTCACTCTTTTATCTATTTAACCCATAGATGGGACGCTAACAGATGCCACCACTCCGGTTTAGAGTGGACCTGGGAGTAATGTCAATGAACTCAACATCCCCCAGAGCTCCAGAAATGGAACGTCACCATCAGATAGAATTTAACATACCCAGGACACTAAAAACCTTAGCCACTGCCTTCTACTACATATGATAAAAAGGGTGGAGGCTTTCCATAAGGGCAATAAGTCGACAATCATATTGATACTAGGGCTTGACTTGACCAGTCGATTGATCGGAGAGGGCCTCTTCGACCACCCGTCTAACCTAATCGGGGACCAAAGTAGATTTGCATGTCATGGTCTGCTCAGCCATCAGGGTTCCATCCTTAAGCATCATGAGTCGCCAGCCAAGGTCATTAGGTGACCCCATTTGAATGGTTTTACCCTCCTGTAGGGGTACAGTCGATGAATTCTAAAGCCCCAGCCGACATGGCCGACATGGCGGACGGTAGTGTAGGATTGAATCATGGTGGCTAAGCAGTCCATGACACGCAACACTCAACTTTGTGGCGGTGGCCGAGTAAGGCACTCAGCCACCGCCTTCTAGCGCATATATGATAAAAAGGGTTGGGCCAATCGTATAGGTGCTATGGCTTCTGGGTTTGTTCTGAGTATGATGTTAAACTCTATCTGCTGGTGAAGTTCCAATTCTGGAGCTCTCAGATATTTTGAGTACCCCTTCATCTGGCCCGTAGTGGTAGTACATGTTAGGCTCTCGTCTATGGGTTAGATAGAAAACATGAGTTTACAAAATGTATTCTAAAAAATTGAATTTAAATAAAAAATGAATAGAACAAAACGTATTTGGCATAAAATAACCCAACAAGGGTTGACATCCCGTAAAATCCAACCAACCAACCAACTGGCAAGACTGAACTGGCAAGTCGGTCGGAAAATTAAAACGTATTACAGGCTGACCCAGAAAAAACTGAACCCAAATAATTTATTTATTTTCTCATTAAACTAATCCTAAACCCCAACCATAACCCTAAACTCTAACCATAACCCCAACCCCAACCCTAATCCTAACCACCTAGTTAAAATTAATTTTTATTACAAAATTTGTGGGTTCTCTTTTTTCTGGGTCCCCTTGTATATATAGTGACTCAGAAAAAACCAAACCCAAATTATTTATTTTCCCATGAAACTATCCCTAAACCCTAACCCTACCCCCCCCCCCAGTTAAAATTAACAGTTTTATTACAAAATTTGTGGATTCTGTTTTTTCTGGGTCACCCTAATTTCCGACCGATTTGCAAGTTTAGCCCCAACTGAATAAAAAAAGGCTGAACTTTCTCAGTGTGCGCTATTTTTAGAATTCTATCAGTTTCGAATATAAATTAAACCTCCATTTCATATTATTGAAAAGCGCAACCCCATTGCCTACCCACAGCCTAGGCCTCTTGCCCTTATAACCATGAAAACCCCAAACCTATGGCCCATCCACAATCTGGTTTCCTTACAAAAAAATAGTTGATAATGTCAAATGGTGTAACAGCTTGTCAAATAAATCATTTCAACGTTTGGCCATGGCACAGATGTAAAGCCACACCCGATTGGCTATCTTGTTGCTAGGCAATACCAGTGTATGACTGGGGATACCACGTTCTTCTAGGTAACGGTACAAATACAGGGTATAAGGGTTGAATGCAGAAATGAATGATTGTCCAAAACCTCACACGAAAATAACACTGTCGGTGGGGCTTAGAAAAAGGGGTATTCCGAGTATGATAATAAACTGTACCTGATCGTTGTAGAGTGGCCTCTCTCCTCGATTTTGACGCATGAGGGTTCACCCAATGAACAAACTACACAGCGTTTTGTTCATAGTGGTGAAGGCTTGTGTAGGACCATCCGCACTTTTTAGCACAGACACTGGGAAAGAATTGGTGCACAAGGAATGCCACAAACCCAATCAACGACTGACCTCAGGATTTTCAAATTCAGAGTTTTCCTTCTCCTAGACTGGTTACCTACTGAAAGAACCAATTTAACCCATAGCTGGAGGGATAATATATGGATTCATACCGTTGATAAGCGTATTAGCGCTATGTGAAATGCAAACAGCCTTATCTAGGATTTGAACTCTGGTTGACGAGTCCATTTCCGACGACTCTAACCATTATATCACGCGCGCCTCCGTTTTAGGGTAGAAATCTGTTCCATTAAATAATGATGTCACTTGCTGTAAAACGTATCCCCTTCAATAGTATATAAGAGCCTGGCTTTTTAGAGGTAGGTAAATTGGTATTCAGACTGAATGTTGGAAAGTATCTTAATGTTAATACTACTACTAATACTTCATTGTTATATTCACAGCGGAAACTCCAATTTACGCCGCTAGGTGACTTAAAAGTAACCGCAAGGTACCTTCTCTCTTCACCAAAAATCGGTAAGGTCTGGATTTATTGCCCGATGCCTGAGGCGCCCCTAAAAGGGATTGCCAACAGAAACCATGCATTTTTTGCACTGGTCATCATGTCAATATATATATATATATATATATATATATGTGGTGTGTGTGTGTGTGTGTGTGTGTGTGTGTATATATGTATGTATAGGCATAGAATTTAGTTATAGTTATCTTAAAATATAGATATAGTATTACGGAGTGGAGAAACTGTCCTCAAGATTTAGGGCTATCCCTGCCCCCTAGCGTCTGGACTTCCAGGAACTGAGTAAGGGGCAGATAACCCAATTTTCCGAAAATAGATACATAGATTTTTTTAAGCAGATCAAGATAGATAGATAAAGGAAGCGATATGAAGAGACTGAGATAGATAGATAAAGAAGATTGATATATAGATAAGGAACAGAGATATATAGATAGATAAAGAACATAGATAGATAGATAGATAGATAGATAACGAACATAGATAGATATATATATAGATAGATAGATAGATAGATAGAACATTGATACATAGATAAGGAAGATAGATTGATAGATAAAGAACATTGATACATAGATAAGGAAGATAGATTGATAGATAAAGAACATTGATACATAGATAAGGAAGATAGATTGATAGATAAAGACATTGATACATAGATAAGGAAGATAGATTGATAGATAAAGAACATTGATATATAGATAATGAAGATAGATAGATAGATATATACATTCCAAACTATCAAAACAAACGCAGCTGTACATTACAGAAACATTCCTTGTCCTTTTTTTTAAGTTGATCAAATTATCCCCTCATTTTCTAAAAACAAACTCTCATTAACAATTTGAGTAAATAAAAGAAAAACCAAAACATTTTATTTTTATTACGGACATTTTAATGCCGACTAATGGCGAATTATTTTCTTTACCTTATATCGATCCGTCCGACCAGGAAGTTTAGTAAATAAAAAAAAACAGTAAAGAACAAAAGCTTCCATAGATGTGACCAGAAGTAATAGATAACAAGAGGCTAAACATATTAGCAGTCAATCCCGGGTTTGACGGGACGCGACCAATGAATTCCAGCCCTCAATTTGGAGGATAAAAACGGCTGAATTCTGCAAAGATCTTACTCCACCCTACAACCAGAATCATGACTTTTAAAACACATCAGCAATAAATGTATTTTCACTCCATTTTTCTCCTTTCCTTTTCACGGATTTTCAAATATACTCATGAATAGTATAGACTTAGGGACAGTTTAGTTCAGTCAGTAGAGTGTACGCCAAAGAACCAAAAGGTTTCTGGTTCGATACCGGCCTTCGCCAAATCAGCGTATACAGGGATCTGTGCGGCAAACACCGGAATAAATATATATATGTATATATACATTTTTCACTTTTTAAAAATATCAAATTTTCCATCTATGCAAAAGTTGCGTGTTAGTATACTGAATACTGATACCAAAAATTAGATATTTTACTTGTGCCATTGTTTGAGGAAATAGCATCAAATATCGTCTACTAGAATGCACTAAAAATCCCCTTTTCCTAAAGGCTACATTTTGCAAAAACAAGGATATTTGGTGCATTTTAGTAGATGATCTTTGATGCTATTTCCTCAAACAATGGTGCAAGTAAAAGATCTTTTTTTGGTATCACTATTCAATATACTAACACACAACTTTCGCATGGATGGACAATTTGATATTTTTAAAAAGTGAAAAATCAACCTAGCCTAATACACACATGCACGAACACACACACACACACACACACACACACACATATATATATATACATATATATGTGCGTATGTACATATATGTATATTTTTGTATATATATGTGTGTGTGTGTACATATGTGTATATATTTGTATATGTGTCTGAATACACATATGTATATATTTGTATATATGTGTGTGCACATATGCGTATATATTTGTATATATATGTGAGTGTGTGTATATGTGTAGACATATATATATATATATATATATATATATATATATATATATATATATAGAGAGAGAGAGAGAGAGAATAGTTGCAGATCCAACAAGAGAAAAGTAAATATTTTATAATAAAAAGGCTTCGCAAAGAGATTTGAATTTATTATTATTATTACTATTATTATTATTATTATTAGTAGTAGTAGTAGTAGTAGTAGTAGTAGTACAAAATAAAAAAACACCCTTCGATAATAGATTTTCGAAATATATTGCCTGAGGGGTGGGAGTAAAAAATTCAATGTGAGCGAGTTTGTACCCTAAGTAAGTAAATTCATCAAATTCATTAAAGGATTTTAAAAATGAAACAATTTGAAATGTAAACTTTAAATATGTATTAAAATAAAACAAACTATATATAGATATATAATACCAGTCATGTATTTATTAAAACTTGTTTTAAAAAAACAATGAGGTCTGTCTAATGTTGCATGTTCAAATTTTGAGTGTATTTATTCTGTGTTATGACGATTTTGGGTAATGTGACGTAAGCAGTGACGTAATTTTTGTTACTGACAAAAACCGGAAGCGAATCTCCATTATTAATAGATTTATATTATTGGACGCGTCACGTCCAATACATTAAACTAGCGGGACCTGTTGATATACCACAGTATGATCATTTAATTATTACACCTACACGCAGACACGCACACATATGTACATTTATTATTATACTGAGCAAATCAACTATTGTCTTCTAAAGTCTTTTTTACTGTTTAGTTTAATGACACGAAAGTTGTACTAAATTATTCCTTACTTTTAGAACTGAGTTACGTTTGAAAAAAAAATCACTTTAATTGGTTCTAACTAGTCGTAATTTGCAATTAAGTCAAAATCTGACCAATCTCTTACTTTACATTCTGTCTATCACTTCCCCTCCTCCTTTGTATATCTTGATTACCTCCTCGTTATATGATGTTAGTTTCTCTGGGAGAGTAGAGAGAGAGAGAGATGGGAGAATTTGAAATGTATTTGTCTCTTAAATTTCACAATCAGCTTAAATTAGGTCAAACATTCCCTTTCGTATTTTTCTTTAATTTGATTCGCTTTGCAAACTCACTTTTCCCTAATCTCAATTATCTACCAAAAGTTGAATGGGTGAACCAACAGGCCACGCTTTGTCTAGTATGTGTATATTTTATCATGAAAAGTCGGCAAAATTGCTTGAATTATGTTTTATCTTATATATTAATACTCGTATTCGTTATCATCTCGCAAACCCTCTGGTAAAAAATGAGACCGTCAAAACCATCCAAGATTAAATGCAAAAATGTAAATCCTGATTATCTGGTGTTGCTTATCGACCGACTTCTTACTTCTTATGAGTGTCGTCACTTTAGTTAAATAAGGACCATTATGTTTTTATTAGAAAGAAAGAACGGGAAGAAAAAGAGCATGCTACACAGATAAATATAAGAAAGAAAGACTAGAGGAAAGATAGATGAGTAAGCACGCGGAAGCGATGCCGTTAATCTGTTTCAATCAAACCCAAAGAAAATATAAAAAGAAGGAAATATATCTTTATAAATTGAACTATTTTTTCAAAAGCTCTTAAGTAAATATATCAAACGTTAGTATTATCTGCGTTATTCGGACTATTGTCCCCATCTTCATTGTTATTTATACAACGTTTCGGCCAATATACCCTCTGGCCTTCTTCAGGTATTTCTTGTCGGACTCGGGAACCTTCTTTTCGAACACGGGAACTTTCTTGTCGTAATCGGGAGCCATCACGGAACTTTGAACCTAACCCTTTATTTATTCCACGGGGGTATCCTGTTCTCATTCCGCTAACCATAGCTGGGGTAGGAGTTGTGTTAATTAATTATTTTTCTAACTGCTTTCACTCAGGATTGAACTCGGGTTCCAGAGATAACTGTCACTTGGTATATCGGCCGAAACGTTGTACAAATAACAATGAGGATGGGGACAATAGTCCGAATAACGCAGATAATACTAATCTTCAAGCCTCATCTCAAACATTCAGAGAAATAATATCAAACGTTGTAATAATTAAGTTATTATACTGTGGTATATCCGCAGGTCCTGCTAGTAGTTCTATATTACTGGCTAGGTATGTGAACTCACTAATTTGTGAGGCTTACCATCCAGTGTGAATATGTCTCCATCTTGTCTAAAACACATAAAGTCTGTTTTGTTTTATGTTCACGTAAAGGCCAATGCCTCTTGCTGCCTTTCAGTAATATTCATTGTGCTGTAAATTTCAAGTACGTTCGAGATTCTTCAGCTTTTGTCAAGGAGGGGGGGGGGCATAGCGAAAAAGTTAGAATCTAATATCATCGATTATAGCGCTTGAAGAGAAGAATTTAAAAAGAAAAACTTTTGTTTTAACTCTACCAGCGTGTCACGTGATATGGTGATACCATTTGTGTTCCAAGTTTTGAATATATCGACTGTCCATTCTTCAAGTTATCGTGCAAGGTTCTCTCTCTCTCCCTCTCTCTCTCTCTCTCTCTCTCTCTCTTCTCCTCTTCCCTCCCTCCCTCTCTCTCTCTCTTTCCACTTTTGGTAAGGTTCTCTCTCCCTCTCGATCTCTCCCCTCTCGCTCTCCCTCCCTCTTTTCTCCTCCCTCTCTTTTTCCATTTTTGACAAGGTTCTCTCTCTTCCCCCCCTCTCTCCCCCTCCCCTCTCTCCCTCTCTTCTTCCTCTCTCCCTCTCCCTCTCTCTTCTCCCTCTCTCTTCCTCCCTCTCTCTCTTCCCCCTCCCTCTCCTCTCTTCCCCCTCTTTCTTTTCTCTCTCCTCTCTCCCTCTCCCCCTCCACTCTCTTTTCCTCTCCCCTCCCTCTCTCTTCCCTCTCTCTCTCTTTCCATTTTTGGCAAGGTTCTCTCCCTCTCCCTCTCTCTCCCTCTCTCCCTCTCTCCTCCCCCGACTCTCTCTTTCCCTCTCTTCTCCTCCACCTGACTCTCTCTCTCCCTCTGACTCTCTCTCTCTCTCTCTCTCTCTCTCTCTCTCTCTCTCTCTCTCTATTTTTGGCAAAGTATTCAATTCGGCTTAGATTTGTTTCAGTATTGGCTATTTGTAACTTTGTGTCTTACCCAAAAGCCAAAATCGTTGTTGAAAGGAGAAGATTTTTAGACATTTGACGAGATTAACTGCAACGCGACCAGGCAGCTAAATGGCCAAACTCACACAAGAATTTGCTGGGTCTTTTCTTTTCTTTTTTTTAACAGTGGAAGGAAAGCTGGGCTAAGTGCGTGC
>CM042162.1:11370114-11395672 GCA_023376005.1 Doryteuthis pealeii
AACTCACGTGACCTTGGCTAGTCTATAAATCCAGGTGGGGAATTAGAGCACACCTTATATAGACAAAATATTCCAACAAAGGATTTTACAAGAATTACAGGGGCAGAAATACATGCAGATACGAACGGGTGACGAGGGAGTTTCATGGGAATCTGTATTGTCGACGCGACATGGGTGATGATGATGATGATAATATATACTCATCTGTTGCATTTTTGATCTCTACAGTTTATAAATTAAAAGATTTCTGCTACTTTTATTGATTGTTATAAATAATAATTCATTTTGTAGAAAAAAAAGATACTACAACCCCAGTCAAAATATATGGAGTCATCCCTTTTAGAAAACGTTTATTCCGTTATTTCATTTTTCTGAAAAATAACCTAAGCACAGATCTGAGATATGAATAATTTTGATATTTCTGACTGTTGTCCTCATCTTTATTGTGTATACAGACAACGTTCAGGCCACAGTAACCTCGGTCACTTTTCCGTTGTTGTTTTTTTTTCTCAAATTACCTTAAAATAAATCATTCTCAGACGATTTCCTAAGACTTCAAACGTGGTTTCGGAGCTTAAATCGTTACCACTTACTCAAGGGTGCTCCAAGCAGCATAAATGTCACCAGACTTATTGAACAGAAATGTGATTAAATATAGAGAAATAAATTTATTGGTCTTTGATAAAATATTAAGGATAGTAGTGGCAACACCTGCCCATACGAGTAAATGGATAGAGGCACTTGTGGCATATTGTTATATATTGTACAAACGGAAATATGAATTTCCAGTTTTATTAAACAAAGAAATATAACAACTTTCCGTTATCAGATCAAGAGATAAAAATACGTGGGAGTGGCTATGAATATAAAAGAACCGAGGGCTCGAGACAGGTCAGTCGTCAGTCAGCCCCGGAGGCAGTCAGCCGGAGAGAGAAAGTGAGGTGATCGGGGTAAGTAGTCGGGAGAGTCGATGCGAGTCTTAATATTTACCAACTGAAAAAGCTTGTCACACAGAAATTTAATCGAAGGACCGAAAGTCTAAAGACTGAATATATTAATTAAACTGACCCTCTTTCTCGAAGTTAAGAAGCTTGAATTTATTTCAATAAACTTCTGGAGGATGACTTTGGTGTTATTGTCATCCCTTACAACGAAGATAAAACTATTGCAATTTAGTACCGTGACGACGCCGCTACGCAACAATATTGGTTATCATCTTAGGAAATGAAACTGGTGATTTGAGTTCAAATCCTGGACGAGGCTGTTTGTATTTCAGATAGTGCTCATATATTTGGCAAATAACATAGAGGCAGTAACATAGAAAAATAATTAACACAACTCCTATCCCAGCTATGGTTAGCAGAATGAGAACAGGATACCCCTGTGGACTAAATAAAGGGTTAGGTTCAAAGTTCCATGATGGCTCCCGATTACGACAAGAAAGTTACCGAGTTCGAAAAGAAGGTTCCCGAGTCCGAAAAGGTCCCGAGTCCGAAAAGGTTTCCCGAGTCCGACAAGAAATAACCGAAGAAGGCCGGAGGGCATATCGGCCGAAACGTTGTACAAATAACAATGAAGATGGGGACAATAGTTCGAATAACGCAGATAATACTATTTGGCAAAGGTTTGAATTAAACTATCATCCTCCAAGGTATGGGTAGATAATAGGGAAGATGGACCTCTCTAGCCTTGTTATGCCAATCAGTCTAGGAGAAGGAATACGTTGAATGCAAAATCAGTTATTTTCTGCTTTTAAAAATGTGTTTCTTTGTTGTTTTTGTCATATCAACCCTTTTCGGATCATTCAATGCTGAATCAAATACTTTTGATAAGCAAATAACTCAGGTTGCTTACAGTACCTGCTGTTGTTTAACTGGTCATCAAATTAAGCATTGAACTGGCTCATCACTGCTTAACTTCGGTGATCTACCTAGAATCAGTGCTTTCAGCGTCACTTGATCGTAATCTAAAAGGCTGACTTTCTGTTGCAACTTTCTCGTGATGGAGTAAGAGTAAAAGTGTTATTTCTACAAAAAGATTTTACAAGAATTATTCCTCATGGCTTGCTCATTTGTTTCTTTTTTTATTTCTAACATTTGATTGGTATAAGCAACATCAGATAATCAGGATTTATATTTTTCCATCTCATCGTTCAAAAAAATGAACACGAATATGAATATATATATTTGTTTCCTTTTTTATCACTAAGTTTTGATTTTACAAGGGAAGAAGGAAGGAATGTAGAAAGAAGCTGAAGAGAAAAAAGAGAAGAAGGAGAAACTAATGATGAATGATGAAGAAGAAAGAGAAAGAAAGAAAGAAGAGTATTGCAAAAAGAAAGAAAGAAAGAAGAGTATTGCAAAAAGAAAGAAAGAGAAAGAAAGAAGAAGTATTGCAAAAAGAAAGAAAGATAAAGAAAAAGAGAACCATGAAAAGCTTTATACCTGATGAAAAAGAAAGAAGAAAAAAGAAAGAAGAGTTGCAAAAGAAAAAAGAAAGAAAGAGAGTATTGCAAAAGAAAGAAAGAAAGAAAGAAGAAAAAGAGTATTGCAAAAGAAGAAAGATAAAAGAAAGAGAACCAAAATGAAAGCTTTATACCTGAATGAATAAAGAAGAAAGAAAAAAAGAAAGAAGAGTATTGAAAGAAAGAAAGAAAGAATTGCAGAAGAAAGAAAGAAAGAAGAGTATTGCAAAAAGAAAGAAAGATAAAAGAAAAGAGAACCAAAATGAAAAGCTTTATACCTGAATGATAAAAGAAAGAAAAGAAAGAAGAGTATTGAAAAAGAAGAAAGAAAGAAAGGAGAGTATTGCAAAAGAAAGAAGAAAGAAAGAAAGAAAGAAGAGTATTGCAAAAAGAAAGAAAGATAAAAAAAGAGAACCAAATGAAAGCTTTAATCTGAATGAATAAAAAGAAAGAAAGAAAGAAAGAAAGAAGAAGAGTATTGCAAAAGAAAGAAAAGAAGAAAGAAGAGTATTGCAAAAAGAAAGAAAGAAAAGAAAGAAGAAAGAAGAAAGTATTGAAAAGAAAGAGAAAGAAAGAAAGAAAAAAGAGAACCAAAATGAAAAGCTTTTAATACTGAAGAATAAAGAAAGAAAGAAAGAAAGAAAGAAAGATGGGTATGGTGAAAAGACAGAAAAAGTTAAAATAATTATTAAAATAAGAAAAAGTTAAAAAATTAAAAAATGTTGAATACTAAAAAATACGATGATGAAGAAACTTCCCGTATTAAATAAGAGAGGGGGCATTTTTTTTAAAGTACCAATAAAGAGAGAGAGAGAGAGAGAGAGAGAGAGAGAGAGAGAGAGAGAGAATATAAGAAATAGGCTAACAGACATGGATGTAGGTTAAAAAGAAAGAAAGAAATCACTGAGTCTGCGATGAAATATCAAGAATATTTGCACCATTCGCCCATAAATGTTGGAGTATTATTTCTAAAAACAAAATAAATTGGATGAGTGATCTAATATGTATTTTCCTTTCCAAAAAGTGAATGAAAATCTAGGAAGGTAATTTCAAAATCGTCGCCATTTTTTTCTAACGGCTCAATAGAGATAGATAGATAGATAGAATGAGACTACTCCAGATATATAGATAGATAGGATCTGACTACTACAGATAGATGGATAGATAGAGAGCTAGGTAACTAGTTAGATAGGTAGAGACTACAACAGATAGATAGATAGATAGATAGATAGATAGATAGAGCGATAGATAGAGAGATAGAGATAGATAGAACGATAGATAGAGATACCGATAGATAGATAGACGAGGATAGATAGATAGGAAGAGAATACGATAGATAGACGAAAGATAGAGAGATAGACAGGAAGAGAAAACTACTAGAATAAATAGATAAAATAAATTGGATGAGTGATTTAATATTTATTTTCCTTTCCAAAAAGTGAATGAAAATCTCAGAAGGTAATTTCAAAATGGCGACCATTTTTTTTTCTAACGTCTCTATTCGTGTGGTTAGTAAGTCATGCGTAGATAAAGATATGTTTTCAATGTCTTAAAAGGACAACATAAATAATATTTATTGTTGATAAATGTCGGGTGATTTTATGAGTTGTAGTCGAATATTGCTTAGTTATAAAATATAGAAATACAATGACATATGAAAAGCAAATATACAAGACGCACAAATAGAAAAAAAACTGATAGCATACATAAAACAGGAGACGGGGGAAAATAGACCTGCATAAACCTATACGTATGCCCCTAGATATAAACTTGAATATGCATTTATATATCAGTGTATTTACGAAGTGAAAAACACACGCAGGCAGACAGACAGATAGACAGACTGACATAAATAATATTTTACTCGGTAATCTCAACCGGGAAAGCTTTTCCTGTCTGAAGATTGCTGTTTAATATGTGCATTAAACCAAAAGATCGCAGATAACCATCTATCTATCTATCTATCTATCTATCTATATATATATATATATATATATATATAAACAAATAACCTAATTTCTTTCTCGGCATTTCACCCTGAACAATATAATCAAGCTTAGTCTGGACACAGCTGGTTCCCCTTTGTAACTGGAGCCGCCGGTAGGATTAGATCCAGTGGGGATGGGAAGACACCGGATGACATAATAACGTTACCCTTTCAAGACGGAAATAATCTTATATATGATTCTACTAGTAGCGCCACCTACACTAGAGGTAACTTTATTAAATTGGTGAGAAATCCAGACCTCCAAGCCAGCCAACTGGCTAGCTACCGATTGTTTCCGGTAGATCTATTAACATGTCTATTTCTGTAGAAACGCTCGGTGATTCTAAGATCTCGAATTGATTCCCTACTTCCTCATTTTTTGTTCTAAGATGGTGGGTTTTAGAAGTGAGTCCCATCAGACTAAATGGATACTTCATTGAGTTCTCCTTGTTATTTTAAGGAGTAGCAAATATTATATTATTTCCCTTGGAATTGTCAGTTAGAAATTACTGATTTCCTTTTCAAATAAACATAGAATCAATGAGACTAAAAACAAGCACACAATAAAAAAAGTCTCTGAGTCAAAGAATTGGTTGGTTGGTTGGCTGGTTGGTTATTATGGCATGTCAATGCTGGGTTTATTTTATGCCTAAAACTTTTTTGTTTTGTTCAAAGTGTTTTATAATTTGCTTGAAGCATTGTGTTTATATTGGTTTGGTGGTTGGTTTTAAAAGCTATCACAATGCAAGTGTAAAGAAAAATGAGTTAACTATAGTGTTTTTATTATTAATATTTCGAGATAAAATCCCTCCTATAGAAGATCTCCAGAACTGAAGTTGTTGCTAGTGGCTGTCCATTTGTTCTGTCTCATGCTTTCCAAATTCTCTGTTTGTTTGTGTGTTCGTGTGTGTGTGTGCTTATGTATGTGTGTGTCTGTTCAGTTTTTGATTATTATTTCAGATCTGGGTTGCCCACTAAGCATGATTTTTTTTATATTTACTAACAGTACCATCTGGTTTTTTCTATATGTGTGTGTGATAAACATTCCAGAATTTTGTTTTTTGTTTGGTTATTTATGGGTGTGTGTGCGTACATTTCATGTATATCAAAATCACCTGTTGTCCTGTTTTGTATGTATGTATGTGTGTGTGTGTGTGTGGTGGTGTGTGTGTGTGTGCGCGCGTTCTTATTCGTAAGTCCAGACACCGCGTGTGTGTGTGTGTGTGTGTGTGTGTGTGTGTGTGTGTGTGTTATTTGTATGTGTGTTTTTTTTTGTTCGTTCGTTTGGGATATTCAACTTTTAAAAAAATCATTTTAAACACCTTATAAACTCATTTTATAATCTATTTGATACATGGATGGGACATTAACAGGTCCTGCTAGTTTGGGTCAGAGTGGACATGGGAGTAATGGCAATGAAGGGGTACTCTACTATCCCCAAAGCCATAATCTTTCTGTGTAGCATATCCTTTTTACCCTATCATTCTTTATGATAAAAAACGGAATGGTCCATTATTTAACTGAGGTGACGTAACTCATCAGAAATAAGAATTCGGTGGATAAGAAACACCAGATAATCAAGATTTATATTTTCGCATTTCATCTTGGACGGCTTGGACGGTCTCATATTTAACTAGAGGGTGATGCAAGATGATAGATGTCGTACAAATAAGGAGTATTAATATATAGATAGTATGTTCATTTGTTGTTTCTTGATTATGGTCCATTATTTAACTGAAGTGAGGTAACTCATCAGAAATAAGAATTCGGTGGATAAGGAACACCAGATAATCAAGATTTATATTTTTGCATTTCATCTGTCCAAAATCTCAGCCGACAGGTATTTGAGTACAGAGTAAATATATTGACATAAAACAAATTTTATTTAGCACCTGAATATTCTGGTCTCCCGTATCACGGTTCACCACCCACGGCCACCAAGTATTACCCCTCTACAGAGGTGCAGTCGTTGTATTCCAAAACCTCAGACGACAGGTATTTGAGTACAGAGTAAATATATTGACATAAAACATTTATTTAGCACCTGAGGGTTCTTACCTCTCTGCAGAGGTGCAGTCAGTGTATTCCATCAGACGACAGGTATTTGAGTACAGAGTAAATATATTGACATAAAACAAATTTTATTTAGCACCTGAATATTCTGGTCTCCCGAATCAAATTGGATTAAATTATTTAAATTAATGACATGTTGTTTCTTTTCTAAGGGAAAATGTAAATTGCATTAAAAACGTAAATTGTAAGGTGATTCCGTAATTGTGTTTTTCTCTCTTGTTCATCCAGATAAATGTGTTATTAATTGAAATAATTTCATCTATTTTCTTTCAAGTAGAATTTTCTGCTGTTAACAAGAAAAAAATGCTTTGTGCTATTTTCTGTGATTTGTTTGTTTGCTGCGAAATAATGTAACTCGGTGAACATCTATTATAAATATTTTATTATACACTAGGAGGCGTGTGGCATAATGGTTAAAGTCGTAGGAAATGGACTCGCCGACCCGAGTTCAAAGGCTGTTTGAATTTCACATAGCGTTAATACCCTTGGGAAAGGTATGAATCCAATTATACTCCCTCCAGCTATGGATAAATTATAGGACCGACAGGGCTCTTCAACTTTGGGGTTGGTAAGTATATATATACTAGTAGAGCTACCCACCGTTAGCCGGGATTTAAAAAGTCACCACCACCGTTACAATTCTCTTGAATATTTACATTATATTGTTAATGGTTGTTAAATTAATTACTTAATCTTAATTAGTATTGGTTTGGTTTGTTTTACGGCATATCAACCTCAGTGGGTCATTTAATGCCGATAAAGTTTTGAAATTCATTCTTAATGGATACTCAATTTTTTTATAAATACATTTTTTGTTTAACCCATAGATGGGACCCTAACAGGTATTACCACTCTGGGCCAGAGTTGACCAGGGAGCAATGGTGATGAAGGGGTGCTCCACATTCCCCAAACCTCCAAAACTGAAACCTCACCATCACATAGAGTTTAACGTCATTCCCAAGACCCTCAGTCACCGCCTTCTAGCCCCCATATGATCTTAATTAGTATTGATTTTTTATTTTTTATTTTTAAATAACCAAATGAAATGAAATAATAATAATAGAAAAAATGTAGAAATGTTCCGCACACAAAGAAGACTCGACCTTCCTCAGAGTAAATCCTTATTTTTTAAAATACTCTGAGGAAGGTCGATACTTCTTTGTGTGCGGAACATTTCTACATTTTTTTCTATTATTATTATTCATTTCATTTCATTTGGTTATTTAAAAATAATAATAGATTGAATAATGTACACATGGATAAACTACTGACCGAAATGCGTGTAAGTAAAATTGATTAAAATATCCTATTTATCCATTCTATACTTTCTTTCCTTTCTTTCTTTTTCAACATACCGTCGGATTCACTTCCATTTTCATTTTACACGCGCGCGCACACACACACACACACACACACACACACACACACATATATATATATATATATATATATATAAGGTGTTTCAAAAAAGTATCGAGATTTGTTGTACTTTTTGATGCACATTGTATTCTGGAAAAATTAAGGTCATTGTTCATTTCTATCTTGGTAAATACAGCTTTAAACTCGGCTCTTTTATGACACACCTTGTATTCCGAAAATAAATAACGTCTTATTCATTGTTCATTTCTATCTTGGTAAATACAGCTTCAATCTCGATACCTTCATGACACACCTTATTTATATATATATATATATATATATATATATATATATATAATATCTAAACTCTACCCGTGTGAAAAAAAAACAGGTAATTCAGTTTTTCAAAGTAAAAGTATTTTTTAAACTGACCTGGGGAAAAGTTGTTTTTTTTTAAAGAAAAGACCGGCACATCCGTACTTTCTGAAAGCAATCATCAGTATCGTATGTATTGGCCAAAAGAAGAAAAAAAACAGCGGGGAAGTTTTCTAAGTTTTAAATGTAAAAAGTGCTCAATGTATTTAGTAAAGCATGATTATAAGGATCTATAGGAGCCAGGTAGTATCTACCTAGGTTTTAATCTTTTAATTTTAATTTTTAATTTTTAACACTTATTCTAATTTTTTACCAACGAAATACTAGACACAGAAATAAAGGTCGTTTGTGACAGACTCCTTCAGTCAGAATTATCCTGAAGAGTCATTCGGGTGAAACCTAGGTAGATAGTACTGGTTCCTATAGGTCCTATATATATATGAAAAGTAAAAGTCGTCGGGGCGGCCTAATGTCGGTAATCAGCCAGTCAGCGAGGGAGTCTATCCCCTTTTCAATAGCGCTAGATCAATGAGATTGTTTTGGCGTCTGAGGTGGAGCGCCACACCTACCATCAGTTCCTATATATATATATATATATATATATATATATGAGATGATAAATCCTCGTGAATTTTGATACCGTCTGGGAAACCTACATATTGCATACATATTTAGAAAAGCAAGTTCCGTTTTGTACCCATATATATATATATATATATATATATATATATATATTGAGAGAGGGGGAGATTTGAATAGAGAGAATGAAAGAGCGAGAGATTTTAGACTTCTTTCGTATAACCACGCAAAATGACTAATCTCAGAGATTGGTGAACACGTCGTTTCTCACTGCAAAATGGCGCCTCCAGCTGTCTCCCTGCTGAAGGTGGTCAAAGGGAAAAAGTATTATATAAATCTGATTTCGACGCCATCACTCTAAAATGCATTCAAATGAATAACACACGAGGCAAAGAAATGAAAATCAATTCTCTCCAACAACAAAAAAAAAGAAGAGAAAAATAGAAAACGAAAAAAAAATGGAGAAATAAAGATCTAATCGTAACTCTCCTGTGTGAAAAGGAGAAGAAACAAAAAGCCAAAACGAGGCCGAACCTCTGATAAAAAAAAGATAAGAATCCAGATATGATTAATAGATGCGATTATTTTAATAAAAGGTAGAATCAACGCTGAGTAAACTGTGGGACTAAAAATATATTTGGCTTAATCTGTTAGACTTTAGGGAAAAAAATTGGTTGGTTGAGTTTTTTACGGCATGTCAACGCCAGTTGGGTTATTTAATGCCCGATTTTATTTATTCTTGATGTGGATTTGAAAATCTTTTTATTTAAACTCTTTTTTAAGATAATTTTTTAACACAATTTTTTAAAACTCATTTTTTCTATTTAACCCATAGATGTGACCTTAACAGGTGATGCCACTCCGGTTCTGGGTGGATCTGGGAGTAATGGCGATGGAGGAGTAATCCCCACTCCACAGATCTCCAGAATTTGAACCTCAATATTAGATGCAGTTAGATTTGTTGGTTGGTTAGATGGGTGGATTTTACGGCATGTCAACGCTTGTTGGGTTATTTTATGTTGAAGTCATTGTTATTCCTTTATGATGTGTATTGAAAATTCTCTTTTAAACTCAATTTTTTAAACAGATTTTAAATTAGTTTTCTATTTAACCCATAGTTTGTTTCGGTGGTTTATGGTTAGTTGGATTACGGCATGTCAAACTTTGTTTGGTTATTTTATGCCGAAGACGTTTTGTTTTATTGATTCTTGACGGGTAATCAATTTTCCTTTTAAACTCATTGTTTCTATTTAATCCATTGAATAGGGTCATGGTGGACCTGGCAGTCATACATTGAGCTCTCTTTGGGATTTGAAATAGTCCTTGTATAGATATATAGGTGTGCATCAGCATAGACATGCATTGTGAATATACAGAAGATACAGATGATTCGAAATAGAATCATCCACAATTTACCAGTCAAGCGGATACTTTTATTTTGTAGTTGTTTTGAGTTGTAGAACCTTTTAATGTACCATACATGGATTAAATGTATTAAAATACTATTTACAAAATGTGTTTAGAAATGAGTTCTAAAAAATGAATACCAAAAAAAAAGAATGAATAAAACAATTGGACACATAGCGTTGTGGGTAAAAGAGTTAGGTTAAGACAGTTCTAAGTGACAGTTATCTCTAGGCTGCAGGTTCAATACTGGTCAAGGGCGACAATAACATAGAATAATAATTAACATAGCTTAACACCTGTAACTCAGTTATGGTTAGCGGAATGAGAACAGGATATCCCCCGTGGATTGAATAAAGGGTTAGGTTCAAGGTTCTGCGATGGCTCCCGATTACCACTTTTCTAAAAAAAAAAGGTTCCCGAGTTTGAGAAGGCTCCCAGACCGACAAGAAATACCTGAAGAATGCCGGAGGTCACTTTGGCCGAAACGTTGTATAGCTAACAATGAAGATGAGGACAATAGTCCGAATAATCCAAATAATACTAAAAAAAAAACAGAGTTGACATGCTATAACAAATCAACCAACATAGTCTTTAATTTAGAAATATTTTGTTTTTTGCTTCTTATTAATATGTTTTAGTAAGTTTAAATTTATCAGTTCACACATTTTTATTTGCAAAAATCTGCTATTCAGTAAATATAACAAACTCAAACATTAAGCGTTCTTTTTTAAAAATGAAAATATATTCACTTTGAAGTGAAGATGCGAATCCGAAGCAGAAACTCTTAAACAGAAATATCGATGAGGTCATTTGCCAAAGTTTGAAGTTTGACGTCACTATCAACCAATGAACACATTCCACCTTCTTTTTTTGAAAAAAAGAAACGGAAGTCATTCCGGTTGCGTCAGGTGGCGCCAAGTAGAACTCTTATTTAAAGGGAGGAAATAAAGTTGTATTGTCAATAAGCACGTGGTTGAGAATACAACTGTTGATGCAAACTCAATTTTTGGCTTGATCAGCTGTAGAGCAGGAGTTTTTACTTTTCTCTAGTAACAGAAAGATTGAACATAGATGGGTATAGACATTTTATTTTTTGTAGTTTTTGTTAATTCAATATTTATTTGACAAGAACATCAGCCATTTCAACTGCATCAAGTGTTGAGGTTCCAATTTTGGGACTCTGGGGAGAGTGGAGAACAATTTCGTTGCTATTACTCCCAGGTCCACTCTTACCAGGAGTGGTAGTACCTATTAGTGTCCCTCTATAGATTAAATGCATTTTAAAATGAGGTTTAAAAGATTGAATACCTAACAAGAATGAATAAAACAAAAACGTCTTCAGCATAAAATAACCCAACAAGGGTTGACATGCCATGATAACCAATCAACCAAACCACCAAATTACCGATTCTTTAATTTACAGATTTTTCGACTAAACTGGCAAATCGGTCAGAAAATTAAAACATATTACAGGGTGACCCAGAAAAAAAACAGAACCCAAATTATTTCTTTCTTTTCCCATTAAACTAACCCTAAAACCCAACCCTAAACTCTAACCCTAAACCCCTAGTTAAAATTAACAGTTTTATTAGAGAATGTGTGGGTTCTGTTAACAGGGTGACCCAGAAAAACAGAACCCAAATTATTTATCTATTTTCCCATTAAACTAATCCTAAAACCCAACCCTAACCCTAACCCTAACCCTAACCCCCCCTAGTGAAAATTAACAGTTTTATTAGAAAATGTGTGGATTCTCTTTACATGGTGATCCAGAAAAACAAAACCAAATCATTTATTTATTTTCGCATTAAACTAACCCTAACCTAAACCCTAACCCTAAACCCCTAGTTAAAATTAACAGTTTTTTAGAAAATGTGTGGGTTCTGTTTACAGGGTGACCCAGAAAAAACAGAACCCAAATTATTTATTTATTTTCCCATTAAACTAACCCTAAATCCCAACCCTAGCCGTAGCCCTAACCCTAAACCCTAACCCTAACACAGTTTTATTACAAAATTTGTGGATTCTCTTTTTTCTGGGTCACCTAATTTTCCGACTGATTTGTAAGTTTAGCCGATTTTTCTATCTTTTTTAGTCTTATTAATTCTATATCTATTTGCAAAGGAAATCAGTCATTTTTTACTGACAATCCCAACGTAAAGAGTATAGAATGTGTTCCTCTTTAAAATAACAAGAAGAACTCACTGAAGTATCCATTTAGTCTGATGGGACTCACTTCTAAACCCACCATCTTAGAACCAAAAATGAGGAAGTAGGGAATCAATTCGAGATCTTAGAATCACCGAGCGTTTCTACAGAAATAGACATGTTAATAGATCTACCGGAAACAATCGGTAGCTAGCCAATTGGGTGGCTTGGAGGTCTGGATTTCTCACCAATTTAATAAAGTTACCTCTAGTGTAGGTGGCGCTACTAGTCGAATCCTATATAAGATTATTTCCGTCTTGAAAGGGTAACGTTATTATGTCATCCACTTTCTTCCCACCCTCCTGGATCTAATCCTAACCCGCGTTTCCAGTTACAAAGGGGAACCAACTGAGTCCAGACTAAGCTTGATTATATTGTTCAGGGTGAAATGCAGAGAAAGAAATCAGGCTATTTGTTTATATATTTATATATATATATACTAGCAAATATATGCACCCTCCGGGTGCAAGTATTTAAGTTTTAATGTAATAAAATATTGTATTAAATTAGAAAGGCTAATGAAACTAAATAAGAATACAGATAAAAAGATTTGAAACAGAGGGAGTATAATAAACGATTTGAAACAGAGGGAGTATAATAAAAAATGGAACCACTGAAACTTGCTCTTCCATCACTCTCGTCTTTCATTGTTATCTTTTCTAATTTAAGTATTTAGTTATAAGAGGAAGTAAAGAATAAAATGACAGTTATTTTATCTTGTTAATGGATTTCATTTAAGTTTCATTGAAGAGATTTTTGCTTATATTCATTAAAATAAAACCAAACAGTTAGAAATCAATAATACTAAGCACATATTTATTAAATTCGATTTTTTAATATTAATATGCAAATTAGCCTTTCCGTTCACACTGTAAACCGCTATTTTGTTGTATATATAAATATAATTGCATGTTGTCAATATGTAGACATAGTTAACAGTATTAATAATATATGACAATTTTATTAATAATTGAGGTTAAATAAAAAATAAAATCATGGAGAATGTGATGTCTATAACTAAGAGAATTGTGACTTGAGTAGGAATATAGTTTCGGTTACAGACAGAAAAGCACACAATCTCCATTATAATAAGATATATATATATATATATATATATTTAAATAGGGTCGTCCACAGACACGTGTTTCGACTTATCAAGTCTCTTCAGTGTGGCTAGACATTTTGTAAGCTACCTACAGCCGGAATTGAAATCCGGTCGGTTGGGTGTCAGTCCGGCACCTTAACCATTAGGCTGTCTTCACTTACAGAATGGGAAGGGGATTTTTAACTGTTTTAATACACACATCGCTTTGTGTGTAAAGGCCGTCACAGAGTGCTCTATTCCTTATATATATATATATACTGCTGCTGCTGCTGTGTATGTTAAAATTACAATGCTCTCCTTAACATGAATAGAACCCTCCCTAATGGTTGATAAATATGTGTGTATTTATCAGTAAAAAGTCCCTTCCTGCTTGCGGCTGGCCGATAGCCTAGTGGTAAGAACATCGGAATAATGATAAATCGGTCCAGTTTTGATCCCGGCTTGAAGTAGCTAAAAAATTTTAGCCGTACTGATGAGACGTGATACGTCGAATCAGTACTGTATATATATATATATATATATATATACATATATATATACATTTTTGGTACAACTAATATGATATAAGAATTTCAGTTGAGGAATCATACTTTACTTAAAAAGCATTATCAACTACCAGGCGTGGCGGGGTAAAAATGAAATAAAAAAGGAGGAAACTCAAGGGCCCTTTCGATCGGTGCTTTTTTAAAAGGTAATACCGAGCAAATTGATTAAAAGTCAGTATATATATATATATATATATATATAATTTGAGTAAAAGAGATGAGATAAGGTGTCAAATGGAGCTTTTTTTTCCCTGTCCAGGACAAGTGTACAAATATTATCCTGTCTATTGTTGTCTTTATATTTCCAAACAGTCATAGAAACCTCGGCAAATTACACACACACACACACACACACACACACATATATATATATAATATATATATATATATATATATATATATATATACATATAATCAGATAATGTAATCAAATAAATGAAAATTTTTTTTAGATATTCATCAAATTATAAAATCTATTTTGACACACATAGGAAGTGATTATGTTCCTTAAAAGTCACCACCTAAGGACTAATCACAAATTAGAATATCAAATCAAAGAAAAGAAAATTTCTTTTTTTTTTGTTGGTATTTCTGAGAATTTTTCTTTTATTTTTGGTGGTATTTCTGAGAATTTTCTTTTTTTTTTATTGGTATTTCTGAGAATTTTCTGGGTTTTTTTTGTTGGTATTTCTGAGAATTTTCTTTTTTTTTTGTTGGTATTTCTGAGAATTTTCTTTTTTTTTGTTGGTATTTCTGAGAATCTTCTTTTTTTTTATTGGTATTTCTGAGAATTTTTCTTTTTTTTTTGTTGGTACTTCTGAGAATTTGAAATGAGCTTCAAGAAGGAGAAAATAAATAAACAACTGATTTACTGGTTGTGGCCTTTTTAAAAAGCACCGGTTAAAAGGGCCCTTAAGTTTCTACCTCTTACATTTTTCCTCCCTCAGCTTGGTCGTCGATCATGCTTTTTTAAATAAAGTATGTGTGTTTCTCTGAATGTTTGAGATGATGCTCGATGATGAGTATTATCTGCGTTATTCGGACTGTTGCCCTCATCTTCATTGTTATCTGTACAACGTTTCGGTCGATATGCCCCCCGACCTTCTTACGACAAGAAGGTTCCAGAGTCCGAGAAGAAATACCTGAAGAAGGCCGGAGTGCATATCGGCCGAAACGTTGTACAGATAACAATGAAGATGATGCTCGATGATGAGTATTATCTGCGTTATTCGGACTATTGTCCTCATCTTCATTGTTATCTGTACAACGTTTTGGCCGATATGCCCCCCGACCTTCTTACGACAAGAACGTTCCAGAGTCCGAGAAGAAATACCTGAAGAAGGCCGGAGTGCATATCGGCCGAAACGTTGTACAGATAACAATGAAGATGAGGACAATAGCCCGAATAACGCAGATAATACTAATATGTGTGTGTTTTGTATATTCCGGTTAATAAATGCACTGATATATAAATGCATATTTAACTCCATACTTAAATGTACACATATAGGTTTATGCAGGGCTATTTTCCCCTGTCCAATGTTTTATGTATGCTATCAGTTCTTTTTTCTATTTATGCGTCTTGTATATTTACTTTTCATATGTCACTGTATTTGTATATTTTATAACTTAGCAATACATAGTTATGTTAGACTACAACTCATAAAATCACACGACATTTATCAACAATAAATATTATTTATGTTGTCCTTTTAAGACATTGAAAACATATCTTTATCTACGCATGACTTACTAACCACACGAATAGAGACGTTAGAAAAAAAAATGGTCGCCATTTTGAAATTACCTTTCGAGATTCTCATTCACTTTTTGGAAAGGAAAATAAATATTAAATCACTCATCCAATTTATTTTATCTATCTATTTATTCTAGTAGTCTTCTCTTCCTGTCTATCTCTCTATCTTTCGTATTCTCTTCCTATCTAGCTATCTGTTGTCGTCTCTTCCTCTCTGTCTATCTATCTAGCTAGCCATCTATCTGTAGTAGTCTCTTCCTATCTATCTATCTATCTATCTATCTATCTGTAGTAGTCTCTTCCTATCTATCTAGCTAGCTAGCCATCTATCTATCTATTTATCTATCTATATGTAGTAGTCTATCTATCTATCTATTTATCTATCTATCTGTAATAGTCTCTTCCTATCTATCTATCAATCCATCTGTAGTGGTCTCTTCCTATCTATCTATCTATCTCAGCTTAGCGTTATCGCTTCCGCACGCTTACACTTATCTCTACCTTTCCTCTCTCTCTCTCTCTCTCTCTCTCTCTCTCTCTCTCTCTCTCATTATATTTTCTGTGTAGCATGTCCTTTTTCTTCCCCTTTTCTTTATAATAAAAGCGGATTGGTCCATTATTTAGCTGAGGTGATGACACGCATAAGAATATAAGAATTCGGTGAATAAGCAACACCAGATAGTCAGGATTTACATTTTTGCATTTCATCCTGGACGATTTGGACGGTCTCATTTTTAATCAGTGGGTGTTGCAAGATGATAACGGTCGTACAATTAAGGAACACGAGTATTAATTTATGGATTAGAAATAATACTTTTACTTTTACTCCAGCACGAGTAAATCAATTTTTAGATTACAGTCAAGTCACGCTGCAAGCAATTGTTTCCACTAGATCACCGAAGCGATGAACCAATGCAATGCTTAATTTAGTGACCAGTTAAGCAACAGCAGGTACTGTAACCAAATTGAGTCCTTTGTTTATCAAAAGAATTTGATTCGACATAAAATGACCCGGAAAGGGTTTATATATATATATATTTACCAACCCCTCACGACACGAGCAGGATGTGACACAAGGTCAATTTCTTAAGCGGAGTTCAACAGGTTTGAATTCAGCGTTTTCCTTCTCCAGACTGGTTGCCTAACCAAGGTTAAAGAGCCCAGCCTGCCCTACTATTTATCCATAGCTGGAGGGAGAGTAGGATTCTCACCTTTCCCAAGGGTATTAGCACAAAGTGAAATGCAATTATCACATCCAGGATTTGAAAGGATTTATAAACTACAAACAACCAAGCAACCATTTTTTTTAAAAGAGAAATATAACTGTTTTTGAATTCAAAGTATCCCTTCTCCTAGACTGGTTGCCAGTGCTGAAAGCACTGATTCTATCTAGATCACCGAGGTTAAGCAGTGATGAGCCATTTCAATGCTTAATTTGGTGACCAGTTAAACAACAGCAGGTAGTGTAACCAACTTAAGTCTTCTGTTTATCAAACGTTTTTGATTCGGCATTAGATGATCCGAAAAGGGTTGATATGACAAAAACAACAAAGAAACAAATTTTTAAAAACAGAATATAACGGATTTTGCATTCAGAGTCTTCCTTCTCCTTGACTGGTTGCCACAACAAGGCGAAAGATCTCCGTCCTTCCTATTATCTACCCATAGCTGGAAGGAGAATAGTTAATTCAAACATTTTCTAAATGTAATAGCGTTATATAAAATATAAAAAATCTTGTCCAGGATTTGAACTCAGGTCACCAGTTTCACATCCTAAGACGATAACCATTACACCACAATCGCCTCTCTATATTTTCTGGTATGGACGGATACTGCAACCACTATCCTTAATATTTTATCGCAGACAAATCGAAGAAGCCAGGAGAGTATAGCAACCAAAACATAGTGATCGAAAATACAACAACTGAGCATACATCATCATCATCATGTCACCATGACAGCACGGATTCCCATGACTCATTCTCGTAACCCGTCCCTATCAGTTTTCACTCCTGTAATTCTTGTAAAATTCTCAGATTTCTTCTTAGGATTTCACATGAGTGATGACTGTGCGTTAGGGTAGGTCGATTTTGGAACTGTAACGTCTCCCATGTGGCGAAAGTTGCAAATTAACATAAAACATTACCACACAAAATATTTTTTTCGAAACTTTGCCCTCGTTTGAGGAAATAGACTTCAATCTTTTAAAACAGTATCACTGTTACATCTTAATTATTAGGTAAATAGCAGCATATCGGAGTGTTGCATACCCTTTCTTACTTCTTACTTCTGGTCGTATTTTCTTCTGGCCGGCTTTGGTTCTATCTTCTAACATCTTGCGTCTGGTGTTGACTTGGGGACTTCGGTCTGGTCTTCTATTGGGATTTCTCCTTATCAGAAGCCCTGTGTCATTGTTAGTTTTTAGGTAATAAACACAAGACTTCAATTTACTTTGATGTTACTTTATTTTCAATCCCCAACCCAGATATCTGCGCAGATCGACTTACTCTATCGGGCTCCTACCTGCTAACTGACTGAAACTTACTTACTATCTAAACCGGAAGAGAGGGTCCTCTCTACCGGTTCTCACGGTATCCACTGGAAGGTTAGGACTGAGTTCAAGCCTTGTCACTCATCCATCAAGGCCGTGGGCTGTAGCTTATAACGGCCATTTTGATTTCTACACTATTACCATAAATATTAGGTATCTAATAATTATGTAACAGGAAGCGTCGCTGGTGATGGAGGCATATTTTCAATTTGAATTCTAATAATATTTTATTCGTTTCTTTAAAATAACAACAATTTTTGTTTTAAATATTGAAACTGCTATATTTTCTAACCATGTTAACGAAAACGAGGATTTGTGGTGCATTCTAGCAGATTACCTTTGATGTTATGTCCTCAAACAAAGTTTCAAGTAAGAGATTTAGTTTTTGGTATCAGTATTTATTATACCAACACACAACTTTTGCTGTTTCGAGAGATCTATGTGGCCCTTCCTGAAGTGGGTAAGATGCCTTCCATGTGTTTGTGGTCTGTTAAGCCAATGAATGCTGCGAGTAGTCCTGAACAAGTCATGGAAGCAGCACCCCACAAAGAAGCAACTATATGGTCACCTGCCCCCCATCTCACAAACCATCCGAGTGAGACGGACTAGACATGCAGGACACTGCTGGAGAGGCGGGGATGAGCTCATAAGCGACGTTCTCCTGTGGAAGCCAACACATGGACATGCTAACGTAGGACGCCCGCTAAGGGCCTACATTGACCAACTATGCGAAGACTCTGGATGCTGCACAGAGGACCTCCCAGAGGACCATGAGTAATAGGGAAGGTTGGCGAAAGATTGTCATGGATATCCGTGCTGCGCGCGCGACATGATGATGATGATGATATGTGGCTTTGTTGAATGTCCATCATGTGTACTAGTTGCCAATGCTATGATAAAGTGGGATCATGTTTGTGTGGGCAGGACAGGGACCTAGCCATTAGTTGTTGCTAACTCTGGCCTACCAATAAAAAAATTGAGAGAGGGAAAGAAAATAGTTTAGTAGGTTTATGAGCTTTGGGGTACTGGTTGTAGTATTTTCAAATTAGCCAAAATCATCCTACCTTCCGATCTTTTCAAAGAAAATCTATTTTCCCTTCCGTACATTTTCAAATGATATGTCCGCCCTGTCGGCTGGGGCGTTAGAATGCACCGACTGCACCTCTGCAGAGGGGTAAGACTCCCCCAATGGGGCCACCTGTTGGCCGTGGGTGGCGACCCGTGATGCTTAAGGATAGAGCCCAGGTGGATGAGCAGTTCATGACTTGCAATACTCCACTTTGGCCCTATCTTGGGCTAGACGGACGGTCGGAGAGGCTCCCTCCGATCAATCGGCTGGTCACGTCAAGCCCTAGCACTTATATGATTTTCCCAACCCTATTATGCTTATGGCAAGCCCCAACCCCTTTTTATCATATGGGTGCTAGAAGGCGGTGGCTGCGGGTCTACATGTCCTGGGAATGACGTTAAACTCTATCTGATGGTGAGGTTCCAGTTTTGGAGGTTTGGGGAATGTGGAGCACCCCGTTCATCACCATTGCTCCCTGGTCCACTGTGAACCGGAGTGGTAGTACCTGTTAGGGTCTCATCTCTGGGTTAAATAGAAAAATGTATGTATAAAAAAATTGTATTATCCATTAAGAATGTATTTATTTCAAAACTTTATCGGCATTAAATGACCCACTGAGGTTGATATGTCGTAAAACAAAACAAACCAAATCAAATGATATGTCTCAATCAATTGAACCTTTTTGGAAGTAACCTGAAAAATCTTCCCCGTTCGCAACAAGATTGATTCGAGTCTTCGAGAATGTTCCATATGCAAAGAAGACAAAATCATACAAAATGTCGGTTCCATTTCCCAAAGGAGAAAATCGTAAAAGACAAGTAATCTTGAAATCACGTGTTTACATTGAATGTATTTATATACCTGGCCGAATTTGGATGTCCGAAATAACTCCCATGAGCCTTTGCGAAAATTAATATGGCGGACTTTCGTTTTGGAGATGATTCCGGGTTGCAAACCATGACATGGATAAAATAATCGAATATTTCGAATCGATATCGAAAAATGTTTTATATCAGTGTACAGGATTGCTTGATATAAACAGAAAATGGACAGTAAGAGAGAGAGAGAGATATATAGATAGAGAGAGAGAAAGACAGAGAGAGAGAGTGTGTCAGAGAGAGAGAGAGAGAGATAAACAGAAAAGGGTTGAGATAATTAAAGGGACAGTAAGAGAAAGATGGAGAGAGCGAGTGTGAGAGAGAGAGAGAGTGAGAGAGAGAGAGAGAGAGAGTGTGAGAGAGAGAGCGAGTGTGTGAGAGAGAGAGAGCGAGTGTGAGAGAAGAGAGAGAGCGAGTGTGAGAGAGAGAGAGAGATGTGTGTGTGTCAGAGACAGAGAGAGAGAGAGAGAGAGAGAGAGAGAATGTGTGTGTGTCAGAGAGAGAGAGAGAGAGAGATAAACAGAAAAGGTTGAGATAATTAAAGGGACAGTAAGAGAAAGATGGAGAGAGCGAGTGTGAGAGAGAGAGAGCGAGTGTCAGAGAGAAGAAGTGAGATGTACATATATCTTGCCATGGTGATATTTCGTTTTGTATTCCGTGATGCAAATCATGGCGTAGATAAAATAATGGAATATTTCGAATCGATATCGAAAAATATCATCCATTTTTATATCAATGGACATCATAGACAACAATAGGGAGAGACTGTGTGTGGGGTGGGGGAGAGAGAGAGTATATGTGATATGTAGATATGTCTGCACATAGATATAGAGAAAAGAATATACAGATACTGATATAACAAATCGTGTAAACAACACCCCGCAAGAAAGCAGCTGTATGGCCACTTGTCTCCTATCACACAAACCATCAAACATACTGGACACTGCTAGAGCAGCAAGGACGAACTCATAAGCGACGTTCTCCTGTGGAAGCCATCACATGGAAACGCCAGTGCGGACCGCCCAGCAAAGACTTTAACCAATTCAGTGCGGATACTGGATGCTGCGCAGAGGACCTACCAGGGGCAATGGATGATAGAGACGTTTGATTGTCATGGATATCCTTGTTTTTAGTAGATGATGAGGATGAGCAAGATATGATACAAGGTCAGCGAAATTTAACAGGTTTGAATTTAGAGTTTTCCTTCTACCAAATCAATTTCCATATCGCAATTAAAGATAAAAGTCTATCTTACTCTTTTGCTGGATGCATACCTTTCCCAAGCGTATTAGTGCTATGTGTCAATGCAAAAAATATCGTCCAGGATTGGAACACGTGTCACCGTGTCTATTTTCAACGGCAATAGCCATTACCCCATGGGTGCCTCTCCTAATATCACAGTAAATTCAACGCCATTACTCCCAGGTCCACTTTGACCCGGAGTGTTTGTGACTCGTTAGGGTTCCATAATAATAGATCTGTTTTAATGAATTATATATATTCTATATAACAATATATCATGGGAAAATAAAACTTTCTGATATTCAGAGAAGTTTTATTTTCCCATGATATATTGTTATATAGAATATATGTAATTCATTAAAACAGATCTATTATTATGGAACCCTAACGAGTCACAAACACTCCGGGTCAAATTGGAACTGGGAGTAATGGCGTTGAAGTTGTACTCCACATTCCACTGATCCCAAAATTGGAGCCTTACCTTCAAATGCGGTTTAATGCCCTACCCAGGACACCTTTTTGTGCGGGGGTGGTGGAGAGTCTTACCTCTCAACAAGCGATACAGTCAGTGTTTTCAAGACAGGTTGGTTGGTCTGTTGGGTTTTACGGCATTTCAACCCTTGTTGGGTTATTATATGCTGAAGGTGTTCGGTTTTATTCACTATTGATGGGTATTCAACATTTTTTCAAAATCATTTTTTTAAACTCAAAAACATTTTTATACTCATATTTTTTCTATTCAACTCATAGATATAACCTTAAGTACTATGACTCCGGGTCAGAGTGGAGCTGGAAGTAATGGTCATGAAGGGGTACTCCACTTTCCCCATTGCTCTAGAATTGAAACTTCACCATCAGTTAGAGTTTAACGTCATGCCCAGAAGACTAAGACCCTCTTCTAGCACATATATGATAATAAAGGTTGGAGCTTGGCAGTAGGGTAGGGACAATTATATAGGTGCTAGGGCTTGACGTAACCAGCTGATTAATCAGAGGCGGCCTCTCCGAACCCACCCACCCCCGTCTAGCCTAAGTAAGGGTCACAGTAGAGTGTTCCATGTCATGGATTACAGTCAGCGTATACTACGCCCCACCGACATAAATAGTAATGAATAAAATAGGGACTTCACTAAGCATAATGGGTAGAAGAGTCCTGGAGATCTGGGAAAACTTCAATGACCCATATAGCTGACCTTGTGCCAAAAGTAAGATAAGCTGATGAAATATAGATATATAAATAAATAAAAATAAATAAAAAATGTGCCTGCGAAGTGACCTATTTTCGGTATCAGCCGAAAAACGAGGGATCCCATACCCTTTTCGCCAGCGATAGACTAGGGAGATTGTTTTTATACTGAGGTGGTTCACTACACCTAACGTCAACCCCCAGATGTTTTAGCTCACAGTTCAGATAACCAAGGCTGAGCTACTCCTGCGTTAAGTTGGGCAGGACCGGTATCGAACCCGGAACCTTGCGATTCCTAGGTGATTGCTCTAACGATTGGGCTTCATGAGTAAATGAAGGGTTGGGGCTTGGCAATAGGGTACGGACAATCATATAGGTGCTATGGCTTGACGTGACCTGCTGATTAATCGGAGGAGGCCTCTCCGAACCCACCCGACCACGTTTAGGGCCACAGTGGAGTGTTCCATGTCATGGACTACAGTCAGCGTATACTACACCCCACCGTCAGGGCGGAGGGAGAGATTTAAGGTGAATGACAGGTGAAGTAGTGACATATCTCAAAAGACGTCGATAGTTGAAAATTCAATGGAATAATCGATACTCATTTATTGATTGGTATTTTGTCTTGTCTGATGTTAATTGCAAAAATAATTATTTGACTTGCAAGTCAGTGATCGGGCAAAATAATCTTTAATTGATACTCCGCTTGAGAGTACTCTTTGAAGATTTTATTCAAGATCAATTCTGGGCAATAGTTATAATTTATATTTCTAGTAAAGTTGATTAGGTTAGCCAATAAATTGCTCTCTTATAAATCGTAAGATGGCATTAGGAGTGTAAGTTTGAATAAATTCATTAAAGTTCATATCTAATTGTACGGAGCGCCTGGTGGTTTGAGCACTTTGGGAGGGGATTTTCTAGTAAAGTTGATTAGGTTAGCCAATAAATTTGTTCTCTTTTAATTGTAAGATGGCATTAGGAGTGTTAAGTTTGAACAAATTCATTAAAGTTCATATCTAATTATAGAGAGCGCCTGGTGGGTTGAGGACTTTGGAGGGGATTTTCGCTGACGACCGCTGACGAAGCTTAAAGGCAAAACTCTCCAATAAAAATGGATGGAGCACTCTTTATATATATATATATGAAAGTACGTAAATAAACACTGTATTTATTTGATATGGCTTTTAGCCGACAATTTTTTGGAGGATATGTGCTTAATTGAAGTCATACCTAATTTTTGAAAATTAATTAGTTAATAATTAATGAATTTAGGCGGGCATATATGTTCAAATGTAAGGCTAAACATTTTGTCGATCTGTTTAGCCTTACATTTGAACATATATGCCCGCCTAAATTCATTAATATTAACTAATTAATTTCAAAAAATTAGGTATGACTTCAATTAAGCACATATCCTCCCAAATATATATATATATATAATATATATATGTGTGTGTTGTGTGTGTCTGTGTGTGTGTGTGTGTGTGTGTGTGTGGTTTTAACCTCATTCAAGTCTGTTGGGCTGATGTTAAGTCGTTAAGAAGCCTGACACTCTAAATCGATCAGTTTTCCATCCGGCTGAAGGTAGCCTTCTAATTTCATGCGCCATTAAGAGACGTGCTACGTCGAAACACGGTCTGCGGATGACTATATATATATATATATATATATATATATATATATATATATATAATTTTATTATATCCATTCATTTTTTAAATATTAGTTGGTTAATTTTTACATTAATTCTTAACTATATATACACACACAGACACACATGTATATACATAATATTAGAAAAAGTAATAGTGGAAACGGATTAAGTATCTATCATGGTTTGGATCTCAATGACCCTACATTATACTTAATTAAGTCGATGTCATTCCTTAGATAAACTGAGATAAACTTATTTTCTTCTTTTCTGATAATAACGGCTGAACGCTATGTTAGTCCATATTTTTTTCTAATTGCCGCGTGCAAAGTTAAAGCGACAATTAGATAATATATATATATATATATATATATATATATATATATATATATATATATCTCAGATTTTTGGATGTTTGTTTATTTTAAAAGCATTGTTGATAAAGTATATATTAATATTTTATATTTTTGCTTGAAGGCAATTACAATACGCATATCGCATAAAATTCGATAATTATAGAAGATAATAATGACAAGTGAATTTCGCAGTTGAAACAGTCTGTACGATGTGCTACGCACCGAATAATGCTTTGCGAAATTCACTTGTCATTATTATCTTCTATAATTATCGAATTTTATGTGATCTGCGCATTGTAATTGCCTTCAAGCAAAAATATAAAACTTTAATATATATATATATATATATATATATATATATATATATATAATATATATTATATATATATTGAAGTAAGACGAGGAAATTAATCCGACAGGTGTGGGAGTAAATGTAGAAAACAAACACAGGATGTTATGATGGATGGAAAATTTATTGTCGATACTCGAGTATTTCGGTTTTACGGGGAAATATTCTTCAGGACTAAGGATTTTTTAATCTAATGCATACAAAAATCCTTCATCTTCTATCCACATAAATCCTGGTTTCTTCTCCATTTTCACAGTCCTGAAGAAGGTTTCCACTCTAAAACCGAAATACTCACACAACACACACACACAACACACACACACACACACTATATTATATATATATATATATATATATATTATATATAAATATATGTAAAAATGAAACTGGAATTAATCCGACGGTTTGTATCTTCTCT
>CM042162.1:11395772-11403272 GCA_023376005.1 Doryteuthis pealeii
TATGTTAGACTACAACTCATAAATCACACGACATTTAATCAACAATAAACATATTTATGTTGTTCCTTTTAAAGAGATTGGAAAACATATCTTTATCTACGCATGACTTACTAACCACACGAATAGAGACGTTAGGAAAAAAATGGTCGCCATTTTGAAATTACCTTCTGAGATTCTCATTCACTTTTTTTGGAAAGGAAAAATAAATATTAAAATCACTCATCCAATTTATTTTATCTATCTATTTATTCTAGTAGTTTTCTCTTCCTGTCTATCTCTCTATCTTTCGTATTCTCTTCCTACCAATCTATCTATCTATCTATCTATCTGTTGTAGTCTCTTTCTATCTATCTATCTATCTAGCTAGCTAGCTAGCTAGCTAGACATCTATCTGTAGTAGTCTCTTCCTATTTATCTATCTATTTATCTGTCTGTAGTAGACTCTCACTATCTATCTATCTATCTATTTATCTATCTATCTGTAGGAGTCTCTTCCTATCTATCTGATATATCTATCTCAGCTTAGCGGTTTATCGCTCCGCGCATCTCTACACCCCCCCTTCTCTCTCTCACTCTCTCTCTCTCTCTTCTCATTATATTTCTGGTAGCATGTCTTTTTTCTTTCCCTTTTCTTTATAATAAAAAGCGGATTGGTCCATTATTTAGCTGAGTGCATTGACACCGCATAAGAATATAAGAATTCGGTGATTAAGCAACACCTAGATAGTCAGGATTTCATTTTTGCATTTCATCCTGGACGATTTGGACGGTCTCATTTTCAATCAGTGGGTGCTTGCAAGATGATAACGGTGTACAATTAAGGAACACGAGTATTTTATTTAGGAATTAGAATAAATACTTTTACTTTTAAATCCAACACGATAAATTCAATTTTTTAGATTACAGTCAGTCCACGCTGCAAGCACTTGTTTCCACTAGATCACCGAGCGATGAAACTAATGCAATGCTTTAATTTAGTGACCATTTTAAACAAACAGCAGGTACTTGTTAACCAAATTGAGTCCTTTGTTTATCAAAAGGAATTTGATTCGACATTAAATGACCGGAAAGGTTTATATATATTAACCAACCCCTCCACACCCGAGTAGGATGTACACAAGGTCAATTCTTAAGAAAATGTTCGAACAGGTTGAATTTCACAGAACTTTCTCTCCTAGACTGGTTGCCGAACCAAGGTTAAAGAGTCCAGGCTTGCCCTACTATTATCCATAGCTGGAGGAGAGTAGGATTCATTCCTTTCCAAGGGTATTAGCGCAAAAGTGAAATGCAATTATCACATCCAGGATTTGAAAGGATTTATATACTACAACAAACCAAGCAACCATTTTTTAAAGAAGAAATATAACTGTTTTTGAATTCAAAGTATCCCTCTACTAGACTGGTTGCCAGTGCTGAAAGCACTGATTCTATCTAGATCACTGAAGTTAAGCAGTGATGAGCCATTTCAATGCTTAATTTGGTGACCAGTTAAACAACAGCAGGTAGTGTAACCAACTTTAAGTCTCTGTTTATCAAACGTTTTGATTCGGCATTAGATGATCCAAAAAGGTTGATATGCAAAAACAACAAAGAACAAATTTTTTAAAAACAGGATATAACGGATTTTGCGCATTCAAGAGTCTTCCTTCTCCTTGACTGGTTGCCACAACAAGGCGAAAGATCTCCGTCCTTCCTATTATCTACCCATAGCTGGAAGGAGAATAGTTAATTCAAACATTTTCTAAATGTATAGCGTTATATAAAAATAAAAAAATCTTGTCCAGATTTGAACTCAGGTCACCAGTTTCACATCCTTAGACGATAACCATTACACCACAATCGCCTCTCTATATTTTCTGGTATGACGGATGCTGCAACCACTATCCTTAATATTTTATCACAGACCAATCGAAGAAGCCAGGAGAGTATAGCAACCAAAACATAGTGATCGAAAATACAACAACTGAGCATACATCATCATCATCATAATAATCATCATGTCACCACGACAGCACGGATTCCCATGACTCATTCTCGTAACCCGTCCCTATCGGTTTTCACTCCTGTAATTCTTGTAAAATTCTCAGATTTCTTCTTAGGATTTCACATGAGTGATGACTGTGCGTTAGGGTAGGTCGATTTTGGAACTGTAACGTCTCCCATGTGGCGAAAGTTGCAAACTAACATAAAACATTACCACACAAAATATTTTTTTCGAAACTTTGCCCTCGTTTGAGGAAATAGATTTCCATCTTTTAAAACAGTATCACTGTTACATCTTAATTATTAGGTAAATAGCAGCATATCGGAGTGTTGCATACCCTTTCTTACTTCTTACTTCTGGTCGTATTTTCTTCTGGCCGGCTTTGGTTCTATCTTCTAACATCTTGCGTCTGGTGTTGACTTGGGGACTTCAGTTTGGTCTTCTATTGGAGATTTCTCCTCATCAGAAGCCCTGTGTCATTGTTAGTTTTTAGGTAATAAACACAAGACGTCGATTTACTTTGATGTTACTTATTTTTCAATCCCCAACCCAGATATCTGCGCAGATCGACATACTCTATCGGGCTCCTACCTGCTAACTGACTGAAACTTACTTACTATCTAAACCGGAAGAGAGGGTCCTCTCTACCGGTTCTCACGGTATCCACCGGAAGGTTAGGACTGAGGTCAAGCCTTGTCACTCATCCTTCAAGGCCGTGGGCTGTAGCTTATAACGGCCATTTTGATTTCTACACTATTGCCATAAATATTAGGTATCTAATAATTATGTAACAGGAGGCGTCGCTGGTGATGGAGGCATATTTTCAATTTGAATTCTAATAATATTGTATTCGTTTCTTTAAAATAACAACAATTTCTGTTTTAAATATTGAAACTGCTATATTTTCTAACCATGTTAACGAAAACGAGGATTTGTGGTGCATTCTAGCAGATTACCTTTGATGCTATGTCCTCAAACAAAGTTTCAAGTAAGAGATTTAGTTTTTGGTATCAGTATTTATTATACCAACACACAACTTTTGCTGTTTCGAGAGATCTATGTGGCCCTTCCTGAAGTGGGTAAGATGCCTTCCATGTGTTTGTGGTCTGTTAAGCCAATGACTGCTGCGAGTAGTCCTGAACAAGTCATGGAAGCAGCACCCCACAAATAAGCAACTATATGGTCACCTGCTCCCCCCCCCCATCTCACAAACCATCCGGGTGAGACGGACTAGACATGCAGGACACTGCTGGAGAGGCGAGTATGAGCTCATAAGCGACGTTCTCCTGTGGAAGCCAACACATGGACATGCTAATGTAGGACGCCCGCTAAGGACCTACATTGACCAACTATGCGAAGACTCTGGATGCTTCACAGAGGACCTCCCAGGGGCCATGAGTAATAGGGAAGGTTGGCTAAAGATTGTCATTGATATCCGTGCTGCGCGCGCGACATGATGATGATGATGATGATGATGATATGCGGCTTTGTTGAATGTCCATCATGTGTACTAGTTGCCAATGCTATGATAAAGTGGGATCATGTTTGTGTGGACAAGACAGGGACCTAGCCATTAGTTGTTGCTAACTCTGGTCCACCAATAAAAAAGAGAGAGAGCGAAAGAAAATATTTTAGCAGATTTATGAGCTTTGGGGTACTGGTTGTAGTATTTTCAAATTGTTATATACTGGTGTTTTCACCGTACCAAATCAGCATATAACGTTGTATACCCTTCTTACTTCTTACTCTGGTCGTCTTTCTTCTGGCCGGCTTTGGTTCTATCTTCTTGGCTTGGTCTAGCGTCTGGTGTTGACTTGGTATATCTTCTAAGGGGATTTCGGGTCTGGTGTCTGTTGGGGTTTCTCGTTATCAGAATCCCTGTGTTATTGTTAGTTTTTATGTAATAACCACAAGACTTCGATTTACGTTGATGTTACTTCATTTATAAATCCCCAAACCAGACAATCTGCGCAGATGACAGGATGCGCATAGAAATGCGACTTACACCTCGAGCTCCTACCTGCTAACTGACTGAGTTACTTACTATATCCTTAAACCGGAAGAGGGTTTTCTACGCCTTCCGGTTCTCACGATTTATCCCCGGAAAGCAAGGTCAGAATGAGGTCAAGCGCTGTCACTCACTCTCAAGGCCATCAGCTGCACTAATCGCTATTATGATTTCTACACTACTGCCATAATCATTAGGTATCTAATAATTATGTAACAAAGTTAGCCAAAATCAACCTACTCTACTGTGCAGTCTTCCGATCTTTTCAAAAAAAATCTATTTTCCCTTCTGTATATTTTCAAATGATATGTCTCAATCAATTGAACCTTTTTTGATGTAACCTGAAAAATCTTCCCCGTTCGCAACAAGATTGATTCGAGTCTTCGAGAATGTTCCATATGCAAAGAAGACAAAATCATATAAAATGTCGGTTCCATTTCCCAAAGGAGAAAATCGTAAAAGACAAGTAATCTTGAAATCACGTGTTTACATTGAATGTATTTATATACCTGGCCGAATTTGGATGTCCGAAATAACTCCCATGAGCCTTTGCGAAAATTAATATGGCGGACTTTCGTTTGGAGATGATTCCGGGTTGCAAACCATGACATGGATAAGATAATCGAATATTTCGAATCGATATCGAAAAATGTTTTATATCAGTGTACAGGATTGCTTGATATAAACAGGAAATGGACAGTAAGAGAGAGATGAGAGATTTAGATAGTGAGAGAGAGAGAGAGAGAGAGAGAATGTGTGTGTGTCAGAGAGAGAGAGAGAGAGGTAAACAGAAAAGGGTTGAGATAATTAAAGGGACAGTAAGAGAAAGATGGAGAGAGCGAGTGAGAGAGAGATAGAGAGAGCGAGTGTGTGTGTGTGTGTGTGAGAGAGAGAGAGAGAGAGAGAGCGCACGAGTGACAGTGAGAGAGAGGAAGTGAGATGTACATATATCTTGCCATGGTGATATTTCGTTTTGTATTCCGTGATGCAAATCATGGCGTAGATAAAATAATGGAATATTTCGAATCGATATCGAAAAATATCATCCATTTTTATATCAATGGACATTATAGACAACAATAGGGAGAGACTGTGTGTGGGGTGGGGGAGAGAGAGAGTAGATGTGATATGTAGATATGTCTGCACATAGATATAGAGAAAATAATATACAGATACTGATATAACAAATCGTGGAAACAAGACCCCATAAGAAAGCAGCTGTACGGCCACTTGTCTCCTATCACACAAACCATCAAACATACTGGACACTGCTAGAGCAGCAAGGACGAACTCATAAGCGACGTTCTCCTGTGGAAGCCATCACATGGAAACGCCAGTGCGGACCGCCCAGCAAAGACTTTAACCAATTCAGTGCGGATACTGGATGCTGCGCAGAGGACCTACCAGGGGCAATGAATGATAGAGACGTTTGGCGAGAGATTGTCATGGATATCCCTGCTGCTAGTAGATGATGAGGATGAGCAAGATATGATACAAGGTCAGCGAAGTTTAACAGGTTTGAATTTAGAGTTTCCCTTCCACCAAATCAATGTCCATATTGCAATTAAAGAGAACAGTCTATCTTACTATTTAGCTGGATGCATACCTTTCCCAAGGGTATTAGTGCTATGTGTAAATGCAAAAAACATCGTCCAGGATTGGAACACGTGTCACCGTGTCTATTTCCAACGGCTATAGCCATTACCTCATGGGTGCCTCTCCTAATATCACAGTAAATTCAACGCCATTACTCCCAGTTCCACTTTGACCTGGAGTGTTTGTGACTTGTTAGGGTTCCATAATAACAGATCTGTTTTAATGAATTACATATATTCTATATAACAATATATCATGGGAAAATAAAACTTTCTGATATTCAGAGAAGTTTTATTTTCCCATGATATATTGTTATATAGAATATATGTAATTAATTAAAACAGACCTATTATTATGGAACCCTAACGAGTCACAAACACTCCGGGTCAAAGTGGACCTGGGAGTAATGGCGTTGAAGTTGTACTCCACATTCCACTGATCCCAAAATTGGAGCCTTACCATCAGATGCAGTTTAATGCCCTACCCAGGACACCTTTTTGTGCGGGGGGGGTGGAGAGTCTTACCTCTCAACAAGCGATACAGTCAGTGTTTAAGACAGGTTGGTTGGTTTGTTGGATTTTACGGCATTTCAACCCTTGTTGGGTTATTATATGCTGAAGGTGTTCTGTTTTATTCACTATTGATGGGTATTCAACATTTTTTCAAAATCATTTTTTTAAACTCAAACACATTTTTATACTCATATTTATTCTATTCAACTCATAGATAGAACCTTAAGTACTATGACTCCGGGTCAGAGTGGAGCTGGAAGTAATGGTGATAAAGGGGTACTCTACGTTCCCCATTGCTCTATAATTGAAACATATATATGATAATAAAGGGTGGGGCTTGGCAGTAGAGTAGGGACAATTATATAGGTGCTAGGGCTTGACGTAACCAGCTGATTAATCAGAGGCGGCCTCTCCGAACCCACCCATTCCCGTCTAGCCTAAGTAAGGGCCACAGTAGAGTGTTCCATGTCATGGATTACAGTCAGCATATACTACGCCCCACCGACATAAATAGTAATGAATAAAATAGGGACTTCACTAAGCATAATGGGTAGAAGAGTCCTGGAGATCTGGGAAAACTTCAATGACCCATATAGCTGACCTTGTGCCAAAAGTAAGATAAGCTGATGAAATATAGCTATATAAATAAATAAAAATAAATAAAAAATGTGCCTGCGAAGTGACCTATTTTCGGTATCAGCCGAAAAACGAGGGATCCCATACCCTTTTCGCCAGCGATAGACTAGGGAGATTGTTTTTATACTGAGGTGATGCACTACACCTAACGTCAACCTCCAGATGCTTTAGCTCACAGTTCAGATAACCAAGGCTGAGCTACTCTTGCGTTAAGTTGGGCAGGACCGGTATCGAACCCGGAACCTTGCGATTCCTAGGTGGTTGTTCTAACAATTGAGCTATATGAGTAAATGAAGGGTTAGGGCTTGACAATAGGGTACGGACAATCATATAGGTGCTATGGCTTGACGTGACCTACTGATTAATCGGAGGCGGCCTCTCCGAACCCACCCGACCCCGTTTAGGGCCACAGTAGAGTGTTCCATGTCATGGACTACAGTCAGCGTATACTACACCCCACCGACAGGGCGGAGGGAGAGATTTAAGGTGAATGACAGGTGAAGTAGTGACATATCTCAAAAGACGTCGATAGTTGAAAATTCAATGGAATAATCGATACTCATTTATTGATTGGTATTTTGTCTTGTCTGATGTTAATTGCAAAAATAATTATTTGACTTGCAAGTCAGTGATCGGGCAAAATAATCTTTAATTGATACTCCGCTTGAGAGTACCTTTGAAGATTTTATTCAAGATCAATTCTGGGCAGTAATTATAATTTATATTTCTAGTAAAGTTGATTAGGTTAGCCAATAAATTTGCTC
>CM042162.1:11405772-11410772 GCA_023376005.1 Doryteuthis pealeii
CAATAATATAATTATAGGCTTATTGATTTTCGAGATAATATGTCTGGATTGCTCTACAGGGACGGAATTATATATATATATATATATATATATATATATATATATATATATATTTACCGACCCCTCCGTATGAGCAGGATGCGATACAAGGTCAATTTCTTGAGCGGAGTTTAACAGGTATGAATTTTGTATTTATGTTGTTTTTCTGTTTGTACATTTCTGCTGAAATTAGTCATTCTTTCCACTTTGTATTATATTCTTTGTCCTTGAATTTCTTCGATACATATTATCTATCTATCTATCTATCTATCTATCTATCTATCCTTATTATTATTATTATTATTATTATTATTATGAGAGTTTTTCACACCAGATTCTGGTTTATGCATATACCATTTTGTTGTGTGGTCAAAATTTAATTTTTTGCATAATTCCCAGTGGATCACCTTCCCAACCCAGTCGTGTCTAGTTTTCTATTCTCGTTGTGCTAGTTCGCTACATTCGCAGAGTATATGGTTTACAGACTCATCTCTATTACTACAAAGTCTACATTTACTATTTTGTTGGGTCTTATCAATTTTCGCTTTTATATAGTGTGTCCTTATGGCATTATTTTGTGCAGCATATTATTATTATTATTATTATTATTATTATTATGAGAGTTTTTCACACCAGCGTTAGCTGATGGTATTTCACTGGAGTCCGAGTGACAACAAGTCTTCTAAGGTCTCCAGAACTCTTCTGAGTATTCTGGCTGATTGTAGTAATGTAGTGGGATGGTCTCGATTCTTCCTCTGATTTCCAGTTCCTCAAGTCTTTTTTCCGAGCTTTTTGGGACCGTTCCATGTGCATCAACTGCCACTTAGTATTACTTTAATCTCATATTCCACAGCTATTTCAATTCTCTGACAAGGTCAATGTATTTGTCTATCATTTCGTTTTCCTTCATCTTCCCCCTGTGATCTGCTGGAACTGCAAAATCAACCAGTTGACAAGTTCCTTTTTTTATCAATACTAGGTCTGATCTCCGCGCTGGGATAAGGTGTTCCGTCTTTATCTCGAAGTCCCAGAAAATTTCACGCGTTTCATTCTCAAGAACAGATTCTCGTTTATGCCTATACCATTTTGTTTTGTGTTCAAAATTTAATTTATTCTATAATTCGCAGTGGATCACCTTCCCAACCCAGACGTGCTTAGTTTGCTAAACTCACTTTATTATTATTATTATTATTATTATTATTTGCTCTTTTTGAGTTTTCACATCAGCATTAGCTGATGGTCTTTCACTGGAGTCTAAGTGACAGCAAGTCTCCTCATGTCTCCAGGACTCTTCTGAGTATTCTGGCAGATTGCAGCAGTGTAGTGTTCTGAATGATTTCAACCCTTCCTCTGATTTCCAAACATTCCAGACCCTTTTCTAATCCTTTGGGACTGTTCCAAGTGCACCAACTACAATTGGTTTCACTTTGACTTTCATATTCCATAACTTTTTCAGTTCTCTGGCAAGGTCCACATATTTGTCCATTTTTTCATTTTCCTTTAGCTTCACCCTGTGATCTGCTGGAACTGCAAAATCCACCAGTTGACAAGTTCTTTCTTTTTTGTTTATCAACACTAGGCCATGTCTCTTGCTGGGATAAGGTGATCCGTTTGTATTTCAAAGTCCCAGAGAATTTTATGTGTTTCGTTCTCAAGAATAGATTCTACTGTTGTTGTTGTTGTTGTTATTATTATTATTATTATATTATTATTATTATTATTATTATTATTTATGAGCAATATTTCACAGCAGCATTAACTGAAGAAGGAAAAATCTAAACAAGCCGCCTGTTCAACACGTAAATGTGTGAACATTTTAGCAACAGCTGCGACTCTAAGCAACTTGACTTGATTCGGCATTAAATGATCCAAAAATGGTTGACATGCCGTAAAAAATTTAAAAAAAACAACCAACTAACTAACCCAGTCTCTCAAGGATTCCTGTCTTTTCAAAACTTTGTCAAAAAACGACAGCATCAATACAATTTTTCTGTCCTTGCTTCCTCGAGTGCGGGTTAAAAAATGCATCGAAGGAATAAAAAAAACTGTCTGTACATAAGGAATATGTCTCTGTGTTCTTTCAGATACAGCTCTGTTTTATGTAGATTCTTGCTATAAAAATATACTCATATTCATCAGAATTAACAAGAGAAATTATTATCACGTTTCAGTATCCATTCAAAGAAGTAGTATGTTGTAATAGTCATTAGTAATTAAATTGAATATTTGGAGTGTGTATATGTAAAGTCATTCAATTTCAATACGTGACGTTGCAACTAATTGAGACAGTATGAAATTTCTATACTCATCTGGAAAATCATCGAATAATTGGTTAAATCGAACTTAACGGAACTAAATTCCACCATCGTATGTCACCACGCCGAAAGAAATAAAAATACCAAAAATCAGGGAATTAACTGAATTAAATGAAATTTTCAGTGTTGATATATTTATGAATAAAGATATAATGCACCAGTTATTTTATTTAAAACTTTTACATTTTTCAGGTCAGTTAATTTTAAACTACGTATCTTTGAGGTATAACACAGATTCTCAACAGTGTTTGGAACAACTTATGTATTCGAGCAAGCCTTTTCAAAATTGAAATATGTGAAATCAACCCATCGAACGAAATTGACTGATAAACATTTAAAAGCAATTCGCTTGGTTGGATGTAGCAATTCCGAACAAAACATTGACGATATTTTGAAAAGCAAACTTCAGTTTCACAAATCTCAATAAACATTTCTGCTAATGTTGCCTTCTTTGATAATGTTTTGAAAATAAATATGTTGGTTAAATTTGTTTTTGTGCATCTTACGACACTCATCCATGAGTATAACATGGAAAGATGAATTTTGTTTTACATCTTTTTCTCAGAGTTTTCGTTCTGGCTAGCAAGTATTGAACACAATAATAATGTGGCCCACGCTCGTTATGTTTTCAATTATCCGGCTCACCGTGAAAAAAAAGTTTGGTGATCCTTGATATAATAGATGGCCACTCACTGATTACGATTGTGTGGCCATTTTTAGGCTTCAAATGAGAGCACATTACAGTGGAGATCCCTTGTCTTAAGCAGAGGCTGATTTTTAGTGAAGAATAGTTTGGTTGTTCCTCGGTGTTACTCAGTGTTGGGTAGAATCCTTTGGTTGAACAGAGTCCTTGGTTGCAGATCCGTTCGTGCAAATGAATGGCTTTCAAGATCGGCGATTAAATAGTTATCCAACCGCGTATTCGAGCTGTTGATGGGCTGGCTTTACTCCACGCGCCCAGGCAGAGTCTATAAGCTTAACTGTTGGACTCCAGCACACCTTATATTACTAAAATATTCCAACAATTTACATATACAATGAATCGAGTGTCTGTATCTTTTTGCTGTTTGTATTATAATAAGCAGGTTTATAGAAAAATAGAAAAACACGAAGTATTCCAAAAGATGAGTTTATTGTTGATGGGGAAGTCGACGCTATAACGATTTGGTTTATGCAACCTTCATCAGGACTATTTCTCTGAATATTTGAGATGAGGCTTGATGATTACTATTATCTGCGTTATTCGGACTATTGTCCCCATCTTCATTGTTTTTTTGTACAACAAGACATTAGGTTTATAAGTTCCCAAAATTCACACTCAATTGTCCAATTGGACACATGGCTTAGTGGATAAGGTAGTTAGGTTAAGACAGTTCTAAGTGACAGTTATCTCTGGATTCCGGGTTCAAATCCTGAGTAGAGGCAGTTAGAAAAATAATTAACACAACTCCTACCCCAGCAATGGTTAGCAGAATGAGAACATGATACCCCCGTGGACTAAATAAAGGGTTAGGTTCAAAGTTCTGTGATGGCTCCCGAGTCCGAGAAGGTTCCCGAGTCTGACAAGAAATACCTAAAAAAGGCCGGAGGGCATATCGGCCGAAACGTTGTACAAATAACAATTAATAATACTTTATCAATGTTGTGTTGTAATGGTGGATGACTTGCGAAAAACGGGAGAATTGCTGATTGTGTATGAAGAAACGGGACGAAACCAGTGTCGGACCAGTGTTGGTTCTGGGAAGTGTGAAGACAATCATGAAGAGGTGAGGGGATTGTCATGGCTTCGTCGAGGAAGAACGGATATGGAACAAGGAGGAACTAAGTTGACAAAATTGGTTATAACTGAATTATAGTGGAAGAAAATGTATGGTTGGATTATGTCAATGCGTTATATAGGTGTTAAATTTTTTTTCTTATGGTAGTGTATAAAGTCAGGTATTGATTTCGGTCTGGATAGAAAGATAAATATATAAAAAGAGACCTAGATTGATAGATAGATAGATAGATATATAAATAAGAGACCGAGATAGATAGATAGATAGATCGATAGATAGATAGATAAATAAGAGACCGAGATAGATCGATAGATATATAAATAGAGACCGAGATAGATAGATAGATAGATAGATAGATAGATAAGAGACTGAGATAGATCGATAGATAGATAGATAGATAAGAGACTGAGATAGATCGATAGATAGATAGATAGATAATAGACTGAGATAGATCGATATAGATAGATAGATAAAAAGACTGAGATAGATCGATAGATAGATATATAAATAAGAGAGATAGATCGATAGATAGAATATAGATAATAAGAGATCGAGATAGATAGATAGATAAATAAGAGATCGAGATAGATAGATATAGATAAGAGACGGAGATGATAGATAGATAAGAGACGGAGATGGATAGATAGATGGATAGATAGATATAGACAGATAAAGACGATAGATAGATAGGTATAGACATATGAAAACGAGACCTAGGTAGATAGATAAAGAATATACCGGGAATATTAGCTAGATAGATAAAGAAGATACTATGGTAGAAAGATTTTAAAACATAGGAGAAGAAGCGAAAATGAAATAGACGCAACTAAAGCATAAATTAGAAAGAAAGAAAAAGAAAGAAAAAAAA
>CM042162.1:11420772-11428272 GCA_023376005.1 Doryteuthis pealeii
CACTGTGTTAAGTCAGATCCTCTGTGAGTACCCCATTACTTTATCTGTGCCAGGGATTGAAAGAGAAAAACACGCAGAGAGAGAAGAGAAAAGAGAGAGAGAGAGAGAAGAGAGAGAGAGAGATTAATAGAGAGAAAGAGAAAGAAACGGATGAACACAGAGATTGTAAGGGAAAATATACGAACGTGGAGAGAAAAAAAGACAAAGAGAAAGAAACACACACACACACGCATATATATATATATATGTGTGTGTGTGTGTGTGTTGTGTGTGTGTCGAGAGAGAGTGCGACGTGAGAGAGAGAGAACGATGAGTGATAAAGAAAGACAGAAAGAAAGAGAAAGAAACGGATAAACACAGTTTGTAAGGGAAAATATACGACCAGGGAAAAAGAGAGCCAAAAACAGTGAAACGAATATATATATATATATATATATATATATATAAAAGTCGTTGGGGCGGCCTAATGTCAGTATCAGCCTGACATCGAGGGAGTATATCCCCTTTTCACTAGCGCTAGACCAAGGATATTATTTTTTGCGTCTGAGGTGGAGCCCCACGCTTACCATCAGCTCCTTACTTTACCGCACAGATCCCTGTGCTACTCATACGCTGGGTTGGCGAGGGCCGGTATCGAACTAGGAACATTGTGGCTTCTAGCCGAACGCTCTACCGACTGAGCTGAGAGAGAGAGAGAGAGAGAGAGAGAGAGCAATAAGAGATAAATTAATATAAAAAGAGAAATAAACGGAAACTGAGCTTGTAAGAGAGAATCCCCGAATAGGGATAAAGAGACAGAGAGAGGGAGGGGAAGAGACAGAGAGAGAGAGGGGGAGGCAAGAAACGAATGAAAGTTAATGCCAAGGGGGGAGAGAAAAAAGTCGAACAGGAGCAAAGATAGATAGACAGACCGACAGACAGAACGACAGGTGGAAAGCGAGAGAGGGGGATGGGAATAAATAAATGAACGAAGAAAGAGATAATGAGAAGAAAGAGACAATTCTGTTTTAAAGAAAATAAAGTATGGATTTTGATTCCAAGAGTTCGTGACGGTGGTGGTAGAGTTAAAAATGAAAACGAGGTAATGGTTTATGTTCAAAAGGGAATCTTTGTCTCTGCAGAAAAAAGTCTATGACTGATTTTTCTGACGGTGCCATTTGTAATAATCGACGTTGATTACGTTAATCTTCTAATAATGAGAATACATTCTTTTCTTGTCCTCATAGCGTAGTGGCTAACGTGTTGAATTGCGAGGTAATAGTAAGCGGGTTCGAACTCCAGTCATGGAATAACGTTCACTTTCGGACTAATATCCTTGGGAATGAGTGATTTTAGAAAGTGTTTTTTTTTTGTTTTGTTTTTTTAATAGTTTTTCAGTGTATTTGCTAAACTACAAAATATACTGGTAAAATGCCATGTTCATTTGTTGAATAGGTTAGTGAAATAGGTCACTAATTAGGACTGAGCCTATTCTAGTAGTGACCACCCCAAGCGGAGTTTACCAGATCGGGAGCCATCACGGAACTTTGAACTTTGATTACGACAAGAAGGTTCCCGATTACGACAAGAAATACCTGAAGAAGGCTGGAGGGCACATCGGCCGAAACGTTGTACAGACAGCAATGAAGATGAGGACAATAGTCCGAATAACGCAGATGATAGTAATCATCAAGCTTCATCTCAAACATTCAGAGAAATACGTTAGTAATTATCGAGCAAATGTTAATTTGAGTATCGGCAACGTCTTTAACTCTATCTTAACTAATTATCAATTGAAATGTTTTAATAACTTCAATCTTTTTTTCTCTTTCTTTTCACAGGTATGTATCAACTGAAAATCTTGAATTCTTCCAAGTTTCATCAAAGATAAGTAATTTCTATTTAACTTTTTCCTTCGTTTTATCTTTAACAAAGTATGACATTTTTCTATAAATAAAACTATTCACATATTGTTTTTTTAAGTTGTATACTTCTATTATTAAACACATTTAAATATTATCTGATCTGCAAAAAATCATCTATTATTTTCAAACTCTTTCCTGGTGGAAAAGTACTCATATATAATATACAAATGCACCAACTTCTCTCTCTCTCTCTATATATATATATATATATATATATATATATATATATATATATATGTGTGTGTGTGTGTGTGTGTGTGTGTGCAGGCCGCACGCAAAGATTGAGAGAAAAATAACGTAGCGTTCAACCGTTATTATCCGAAAAATATATTTAATTTAACTAAGGAATGAGATCGACTTAGTTAATATATATATATATATATATATATGTGTGTGTGTGTGTGTGTGTGTGTGTGTGTGTGTGTGGTGTGTAGTTTTTTCTAGTATTGGAGAAATGAAATTAAAGTGCTCGATTACGGTTGTATTTATTTATTATTCATTATACTGTAAAGTTGCGATTGTTACCATTGATTTAAAAGCAGCATGTTAACCACTTTGCGTTGTCTTGAGGATAAGTGGCTAACATGCTGCTTTGAAACCAATGCTAACAATCGCACATTAAATGTATTTTACACTCTAATGAATAATAATGGAATAACGGAATGGGAGCTAAAAAAGTATTCATTCGAAAATCATAAATTGCAAATTTTATTCCACGCAATTGTTTCCGATACTTCCTTACAGGTACTTACCAACAATGTTTATGTATTTGAGACCATTCTTTTATGAAAATCTTTTTTGTCATCCTTGTATAATTGTATTCGTCTATCGCTTGAAGTATCAATATAAATGGGTTTTTTTTTTCATATATCTATTTTCTAACAAAAAAGAATAATAGAAGAATAAAGTATATATGTATATAAATAAATAAAATAAATAAATATATATATATATATATATATATATATATATACGTGTGTGTGTGTGTGTGTGTGTGGTGTGTGTGTGTGTGTATTCGAAGTAGAAGTTTATGTAGTCATTTTTGTTGGTGGGTTTGCGGTAGACTTTGTAAGCTTGTTTGTTTTGGGATTCTACTAGTAGGGTATCTAGGAACGGTACCTTACCCACCCCCATATATATATAATTATATATATATATATATATATATTAAAATAAGTGTATATTGGCAGCATTTTTACTTTTATACAAGTTTTGTTGAACTGTACAGACAATTCTTGTCGGACAAGTTTTTGTTTGATCCTTTCTCTCCCCTTCTCACAACTTGTGCTCCCTTTCCACAAAAAATCACTACTGCATCGCTCGCTCGAACCACTGCCATTCCTACAACCTCCCACTACCAATGGTTATTACCTCCCACTTCTAATTCCTTGCTACAACTCGTTCTCATTAAAAACGAGACACGAAACCATACCATCGTTTCCTACCTGATGATGGCAAACTGTATTGCCGAAAGCGCTCGTTTTGAAACCTTTGGTGGACTGTTACACCAGTTACACTCCGACACCAAAAAGATGGCCTGAAAATTAGAAAGGATCAACCAAAAACTTGTCCGACAAGAATTGTCTGTACAGTTCAACAATACATATATATATATATATATATATATATATATATATATATATATATTCTTGGTGGGGTACCAATTCCTTTGGTATTAGGATGATTCTAAACTGGTCTACCTGGTTAGGTGTGAAAGACACGTAATCCCCCAAGGTACCAGCCAAAGCATAACTGACCAAGCCACCAAGCGCCCTTTAATTGAACAGGCGTATTTCAAACACGACATAACCTCATTTCATAGTCTTCATTTCAGAGAATAAAGATGTTATTAAGGGCTATGTCTATTTAACCGGATAATATTATTTTTTTCTTGGATAAGTTGGAAGGATATTCTTTTAAATATTTGTCTTCCTTATAAAAATTTCTGATGCTAAATTATGACATGGTCGATATTCCTAGCAAGAAGATTATTGTAAGCAGATATTACTTTTATATGAACTCAAATAAGAACAAAACGCACATGCTTGGAAAAGACTTTTTCAAATAAAATATAAGAAATGTTTTTTGTTTTTTTTATAGTCTATAATCACCAGACAAGCATCCACTTTATTATTATTATTATTATTATTATTATTATTATTATTTAAATACTCGTATTCCTTAATTGTACGACCGTTAACATCTTGCTACACGCTTTTATTCCTTTTTTTATATTCTATAATCACCAGACAAGCAACCACTTCTTTATTATTATTATTAGTAGTAGTAGTAGTAGTAGTAGTAGTAGTAGTAGTAGTACAAAATAAAAAACGGCCTCTGGGTGATGTAAAATAGATTTTTGAAACATATTGCCTGAGGGGTGGGAGTAAAAAATTCAATGTCAGCGAGTTTGTACACTAAGTAAGTAAAATCATGAAATTCATTAAAAGATTAAAAAATAGAACAATTTGAAATGTAAACTTTAAATATATATTAAAATAAAACAAACTATATATAGATATATAATACCAGTCATATATTTATTAAAACTTGTTTTAAAAAAACAATGAGGACTGTCTAATGTTGTATGTTCAAATTTTGAGTGTATTTATTCTATTCTGTTATGACGATTTTGGGTAATGTGACGTAAGCAGTGACGTATTTTTTGTTACAAACAAAAACCGGAAGCAAATCTCCATTATTAATAGAGATTATTTCCCACTAGCATTAGCTAATGGTCTTTCACCGGAGTTTGAGGGACAACAAGTCTTCTCAGGTCTCCAGAACTCTTCTGAGTATTCTAGCGGATTGCAGCAATGCAGTATTCTGGGTGATCAATACATTTTTGTTGGCATCTTTCCGTCTGCTAAAGACAATGGTGTAGTGTCCAATTTTTTAACTGCATCTGCGTGATTGACTAAACAGGCCAATTTTTTAATGGTAATCTCTGGTGCAGAGACTGAAAACAATTAGTTATGCTTGCCAGAGTTGTTGTTGTCTCTCCTTCCTTCTTGTATATTACAAGTTTGCTAGGGTGTTGCTGCATAATTGATGGATATACTATCAATTATGCACGGTTAGGGAAGAGAATTTTATTTGAATTCAAGTTAACAGAAAGTACAACAGTTAACAATAGAGATTTTTGATTGATGTCTATTAACCTTATTGTGACCTCCTCTCCCTTTTTTGCCAACAAACGTAAAAGATAATTTAGTTAAAAGACAGCCCAGAAGTTAGAAGATATGTATATTGTGTATCACATGATTGTTGGGGGCTGTTGCATAACTGATAGATATACTATCAATTATGCACGGTTAGTGTAGAGAATATTATTCAAACTCAAGTTAATGGGAAAATACAAAGGTTAACAATAGGGTTTTTTATATGATGGTGGAGTGTCCCCAAAAAGTGGAACCCTAAAGCCTGGGTGGGTTGATATGGAGGATGAGCTGTCGTTGAAGCACCAAGTCGCTCTTCTCAACACTGTTGTAGTGGTTCAAAGTGGAAGGCATAAAAAAGCCAATGAAGTTTATAGTGTTGCAGGAGTTGCTATATACTTGGTAACTATTTTTTAAAATTATTTCATTACTATAAATTATTGAATTTGTTATTTAAAAGAAAAAAAAAAGCATTATATGTGTATGAATAGACATTATATTATTTATTACTATAAACTATAAAAGCTATATATATAACATTATAATCATTTAAAACAATCATTAAAAGTATAAAATGTGTTGTTTAAAAAGAAATAGAATTTAAAAGCATTATATTTGTTTTAGGTGGTATATATCATTTTGTTACTATAAAACTATATAACTTTCTTTAAAAAACATCATTTAATTACTATAAATTATAGAATGCCTTGTTTAAATGAAAAACAAAAGCATTAGATCTATGTATGAATAGGTATCATATATTATTTTATAACTATAAAAACTATATACTATATAACTGTCTTTTTTAACAAAAATATTTTATTATAATAAATTACTGAATGGGTTGTTTAAAAGAAAAAAAGAAGAAAAGAATTAAAACTCTGCATGAAGTTCAGTATCCCACCACCTTAGGGACTCCTGCTCTGGATTGGTTTCCTCCACTATCCTTCCTTTCCTCCACTATCCTTTCCTTAGAATGAGGTATTCCTCCTTCCTTTCCTTAGAATGAGGTATTCCTCCACTATCCTTTCCTTAGAATGAGGTATTCCTTCACTATACTTTCCTTAGAATGAGGTATTCCTCCACTATCCTTTCCTTTAGAATGAGTATGAGGTATAGCCGATTTTATAACGGATTTTTCCTTGTCTTGATGGATTACCGCCCAAGGCTAAGTAGCTCCATCCACTTCATTGAACGACGTTAAAGATGTAATAAACGATTGACCCACTGGCAGAATACGCTGGTCCCCTACCGTGTAGAACTCTTTTAGTAGGTCTGACCTAGTCGCTTTCAGAGAAGGTAGCTTTCAGGCTTTTACGGTGAGAGCACTTGTTTAGCATCAAACCACCATAGGGACTCCATCTCCGGATTTGATTTCGGGTCTTGCTCCACTAACCTTTTCTCAGAATGAGGTATAGCAGCTAAGCAGACTTTTCCTTAGTATTACTAGAAAATATATGCAAGTATTTAAGTTTTAATGTAATAAAATATCATATTAAATTAGAAAGGCTAATGAAACTAAATAGAGACAAAAGAATTTGGAAGAGCCCCTCTCTTCCAAATTCTTTGTCTCTATGATTGAAAAATAGAATAACTTTGAAACTAAATCTTCCATTATTTTCCATTACTCCCATCTTTCATTGGTAAATTTTCCTAATTTAACTATTTTGTTAAAATAGGAAGTAAAGAATAAAATTACACTTATTTCTTCTTGTTAATGGATTTCTTTTAAAATTCATCTCCGAGATTTTTGTTCATATTCATTAAGATGAAATCAAACAATTAGAAATCAATAATACGGAACATTTATCTATTAAAATTAATTTTTTAATATCAATATGCAAATTAGCCTTCCCATTCACGCTGCAAACCGCTATTTTGTTGTATATGTAAATACAATTGTATGTTATTAGTATGTATATATGGTCAACAGTGGCTTCGGCCTCTGGACCATTGCTATAATTAACAGCGTCGATCCCAGGGGGCCATCCCCCCAGGCAACACCTGCCCCCTCGATTTAAAGGGGCAGGGCTGGGTTTATTGCCCAGTGCCTGAGGCGCCCCCCTTGAGGGGGAATGCCGACGGGATCGACGCAATTTTTCACCTGCCACCCCATGAGCTTCGGTTTGTGGGTGGTCCCACGTTAATAGGGACTTTGTGCCTGACCCGTACAAGTGGGGTACCCGGTAAATACTATGTAGATATGGTCAAGTCTTAATGATGTAAAATAATTTTATTAGTAATTGAGGTTTAAATAAAGTCATGGAGAATATGACGTAAATAACAAAGGGAATAGTGACTTGTGTAGTAATATAGTTTCGGTTACAGACAGACAAACCCACAATCTCCATTATATTTCCCTTCTTCAGGTATTTCTTGTCGAACTCGGGAACCTTCTTATCGTAATCGGGAGCCATCATGGAACTTTGAACCTAATA
>CM042162.1:11433272-11455772 GCA_023376005.1 Doryteuthis pealeii
AAGTATTTAAGTTTTAATGTAATAAAATATCATATTAAATTAGAAAGGCTAATGAAACTAAATAAGAATGCAGATAAAAAGATTTGAAACAGAGGGGGATATAATCGAAAAATAGAACAACTAAAACTGACTCTTCCATCACTCTCGTCTTTCATTGCTAAATTTTCCTAATTTAACTATTTAGTTAAAATAGGAAGTAAAGAATAAAGAATTTTTCTTGTTAATGGATTTCATATAAGATTCATTGAAGAGATTTTTGCTTATATTCATTAAAATAAAACCAAACAATTAGAAATCAATAATACTAAGCACATATTTATTAAAATTAAATTTTTAATATCAATATGCAAATTAGCCTTCCCATTCACACTGTAAACCGCTATTTTGTTGTATATATAAATATAATTGCATGCTATTAGTATGTGGATATGGTTAACAGTATTAATAATGTAAAATGATTTTATTAATAATTGCGGTTAAAATAAAAATAAAATCATTGAGAATGTGACGTCAATTACTAAGGGAATTGTGACTTGAGTAGTGATATAGTTTCGGTTACAGACAGTCAAACACACAATATCCATTATAATAAGAAGATATTAACTCAACCCATGTATTCACCTGAATGTCCATAAAATCCTAATAATACAAATTATCAAGCTTCATTTTAAGACCTTTGACAAATAATATGCTGGATCTGTTAGTAATTTTTCATATTTAAACATGCAATTGTTTAATGCATCAATTTTGTCTTTGATAAACATTCATTCTGTAGTTGTTGTTGTTTTTTTTTTTTTTGTTTTTTGTTTTTATTGGGGAGGTCTGCGTAATTATGTTATTTTAATCTCTTGGCTATCAGTCCTTTTGCACAAAAGCAATTATAAACTATAAGAGGATTGCTATATAGGTAGATAGATAGATACGAACAAAACAAAATAGATAGAATGATGGATGGATATATAGATACGAATCATCATCATCATCATCATGTCGCGCTGTCAGCGCGGATATCCATGACAGTCTCTCTCCATCCGTCCCTATCGCTCATCATTCTCGAGAGGTCCTCTATGCAGCATCCTATATCCGCACAGAGCTGATCAATGTACGTCTTTGCTGGTTGGTCTACACTGGCGTGTCTATGTGTTGGCTTACACAGTAGGACGTCGCTTATGAGTTCGTCCTTACTTCTCCAGCAGTGTCCCGCGTGTCTTGTCCGTCTTACTCGGATGGTTTGTGTGATATGTGGCAGGTGACCGTACAGCTGTTTTCTCGTAGGGTGCTGTTTCCATGTCTTGTTCAGGATCACCCGCAGCATTCTTGTGCAGCTCCCATCTAGTTTATTCTCTAGTCGCTTAGTTAGGGTCCAGGTGGTGCAGCCATACAGCAGCACTGATACGACAACGGCCTGGAAGAACTGTCTCTTTAACTTGTCTGAGAGATTGGATTTCCATATGACACGAATAGACTGAGATAAATAAGAATAGACTGAGGTAGATAGATAGATATGAACAGACTGAGATAGATAGATAATAATAGGCTGAGATACGAACAAAACTAAATAGAATGATGATACGAATAGACTGAGATAGAAAGAAACCGAACAAGATAGATATAATGATAGATATATAGACACGAATAGACTGAAATAGATAGATACATAAAGAAAAGACCTAGATAGATAGATAGATAAGAATAGACTGAGATTGATAGATAAATACGAACAAAATGAGATAGATATGATATATATGAAATAGACTGTGATAGATAGATAGATAGATATAAAGATACGAATACATGGAGATAGATATAAACGCACCAAGATAGATAAATAAAAGACCGAGATAGATAGAAAGATAGAATACGTATTTTTAATCAAAATAATTTCTCTTCCATGTAATTTCTCTCTCTCTCTCTCTCTCTCTCTCTCTCTCTCTCTCTCTCTCTCTCTCTCTTCTCTCTCTCTCTCTCTCTCTCTCTCTCTCTCTCTCCATATACGTCTATTCTGCCGTAACTACTAATAAAGGAATCTATGTATCAATTTATCTATCTATCGTGCCAGCATCTATATTTAAATGTGTATATAGACTGAGATAGATATATTCATTTATGAGTAGTTATGAACAGATAGATGTATATGGAAAGTGACTGAATTTTAGAGAGAGAGAGAGAGAGAGAGAGAGAGAGAGAGAGAGGGAGAGATTAACTATGTATCTATTTATCTATCTTCGTGCCAGTATGTAAATGTGTATATAGACTGAGATAGATAGATTTATTTATGAGTAGTATGAACAGATAAATGTATATGAAAAGTGATTTAATTTTAGAGAGAGAGAGAGAGAGAGAGAGAGAGAGAGAGAGAGAGAAAGATTAACTGGAAGTAAGAGAGAGGATTTGATTAAAAATATGTTTCTATTTCCTTTTTGTTCTTATTATTTAGAGTTTACCAAACTTTGGTTAGTTCTTTCTGGAAATAGAAAAGATTTTTACAAATAAATGCCAGCATAAAAAAAACGAGAAAATACCCAAATTTGGAAATGGAGATGAAATAATCTATTTTTTCGAAAAAATATACAAGGATTATGTTTTCAATCAACTTTCCCTAACAAAAAAACCTTCAAAATGCACACCTCCACACATTACATACATGCGTACGTGGGGGGGAATGTTATCATAATATATATATATATATATGTGTGTGTGTGTGTGTGTGTGTGGTGCGTGTGTGTGTGTGCGTGAAATGTTATAATATATATATATGTGTGTGTGTGTATGATGCGTGAGTGTGATTAAATATATATGTGTGAGTGTGGGCATGTAATGCAAGATAATGATATATAAATGCGTGTGTGTATATGTATAATATATAGTGTGTGTGTGTGTGTGTGTGTGTGTGTATATGATGTAATATAATATATATATATATGTATGTATATTTGTGTGGTTGATGTAACATGATAATTTACGTGTGATGTAAATATATATATATGTATAATATATATATATGTTCCTTGTTATTCAACCAAACCCATTCAAATAATATGTGTATTTGCGTACCTTCAGACTGTTTATGACGTAATATAAACTTTTTTTACGAGTTACATATGTGTGTGTGTTTTTGTGTGTATATAATGCAATATTTTAATATATATATGTGTGTGTGTGTGTGTGTGTGTGATATAATATACACACACGCGCACGCGCACACACATATATATATATGTATAAATAAATAAATATATATATATATATATATATATGTGTAATATATATATATATATATATATATATATATATTTAGGTGGGTGTACCTGAGTCCAGACCGGGTATGATGTAATAGAAACGTTTTTACGCATTACGTACATGTGTGTATGTGCTTTTTAATGTCTACGATGCAATATCTCACTATATAAAAGTGTGTGATGTAACACACTCACACACACACACACACATATATATATATATATACCTGCTCGGCGGAGGCGTAGGTATATATATATATATATATATATATATATATATACCTACGCCTCCGCACGAGCAGGATGCAACACAAGGTCAATTTCTTAAGTGGAGTTCAACGGGTTTGAATTCAGAGTTTTCCTTCTCCTAGACCGTTTGCCTAACCAAGGTTAAAGATCCCAGTCTGCCCTACTAATTAACCATAGCTGCAGGGAGAGTAGGATTCATACATTTCCCAAGGATATTCGCGCTAAGTGAAATGCAATTATATATGTTATATATTATATGTATATATATATATATATATATATAGAGAGAGAGAGAGAGAGAGCGTGTGTGTGTGTGTGTGTCCAGAACGTGTATGATGTAATCTAAACGTTTTGTACAAATATAATCGTGCCAACGATTTTAACCTTTTTCCTTTCATTGCCTTGATTAAACCAAACATCGGCTTAACTTTATTTGCTTCGTATTAAAAACAAATATGAGAGCAATGTAATGTGTCGCCCACACGGAACTGGTTACGAATTTCTCGTTTGGGTAGGCGAGTCAATGCTAAACGCGGAACAAACAAGACAAAAAAAAAAAAAGAAAAAAAGAGATTACAAAGATTTGGTTTAGGCTATTAAAAAAAATGGAAATCTGTTTTCAAATCTCGGAACATATATAAGAGCAACCTTTCTTCTTTTTAAGCAATCATTTCGTTTTCATTATTCTATGAGAGTGGCGCACCGAAAATAATGCCTTCCACCGGCAGCACAAATAACTACCACTGGGCAGAGCAGCTACAAAACACTCTTTGCTTTCATAGTCACTATCATTAGATATGCATTCTCTTCAACGATGAAAAGTGTGTTAACGTTCCTCCATACCTTATGGTGGTGGAATGTGCTAACGAATTTATAGATTTGTTGGGTTTTTTTTTTTTTTTTTTTTTACGGCATATCAACCTCAGTGGGTTATTTAATGAATTCATTCTTAATAGATAATCAATTTTGTTTATAAACATGTTTTACTATTTAACCCTAATATATATATATATATATATATATATATATATATATATATGCCATTTTTAAAACCAGGTTTGAAAATCGCACAGACGAGAAACTGATAGATGAACAATTTAATATCAATATAGTTTGTTTTTTTTCGTCTCACAATTCAACATGTGCGCCATTTTGTCTGATCCATCTTACAAGTCACCGATTCTGGAAATCTTGGAATAATGAATGTCCAAGCGATTCTTTAGTCGTGTTTGTTATTCTGACCTTTGACCAAATCTAAAGAATGAAGTCTTCAATGCCAGTATTCAGTACGTATTTTGATATCCGGTAGGGAATATCAAAATACTTATGCATACTCAAAACACAAAAAAAACATATTTGCAATTTGGATCAGATGAACACATTGTCCAAGTAATCCATCCGTCCCTTACCAATCCATCCGTCCCCTTACCAATCCATCCGACCCCTACAAATTCATATCATTTCAAATAGGTAACTTTTTCTTTAATTAGAAAACAATTCTAATACAACAAAAGAGAAATCCGATTTATTAGATGGTATGTCAGATATCATGGCGCCAATTTCTTGACTACCGGGTTTTTGTAAAATTTTGCACATATCAAATATAGTATGTAATGTTTTTTAAGAATAGACATTTATTGATATTATAACCATAACGATTTTAGGAGCATATATCATTATAAATGGATATATATATATATATATATATATATATATATATATATATATATATATATAGTGTATTTTGGCAGCATTTTTTCTTTTATACAAGTTTTGTTGAACTGTACAGACAATTCTTGTCGGACAAGTTTTTGGTTGATCCTTTTTAATTTTCGGGCCATCTTTTTAGTGTCGGGGTGTAACTGGTTGTAACAGTCCACCAAAGGTTTCAAAACGAGCGCTTTCGGCAATACAGTTTGCCATCATCAGGTAGGAAACGATGTTATGGTTTCGTGTCTCGTTTTTAACGAGAACGAGTAGTAGCAAAGAATTAGAAATGGGAGGTAATAACAATATATATATATATATATATATATATATATATATATATATATATATATAAAATATAGTAATGTAATCAAATATAGTATGTAATGTTTTTGAGGAATAGACATTTATTGATATTATAACCAAAACGATTTTAGGAGTTTGTGGTTTGTTGATTTTAACGGCATATCAATCCGTCTGGGCTTATGTCATGCCTTACGGTTAGGAAGTAATACATATCGTGTATTTATATTTATACTTTTTAGTAATTGATTTTAACAATGTGTTAGCATTGTTGGGAATTATGTTGTATGGTATTGATTTGTTTCATGTCTATATTCTATGGTATAATTCTATTTCCCTAAAAAAAAAGAGAGAATATCCTCCATGTTGACATTTTCAAATAGATCTTTCATATTGTTTGCTTTAAAATAACGGTTTCTGATGTGAGCAAAAAAGCTGCATTCCATGAATAAGTGTTTAACTGTCAAAGTGTTTGACATGTTCCACATTGTGGTTGTTATTCTTGTTTGAGTATATAGAGTGTGTTAGTCTTTTATGACCAATGAATAATCGGGACACAATGACTTGTTCCTTTCTAGACTTCCTTAAAGTTGGTCTCGAGCCTCCCAAAGTGTTTTTAGGAGCATATCTTATTATAAATAGATATTTTGTGTCTGTCTGTAATGGAAAGTACGTCACCACCAACGCAACAATTCTCCTAGTTATTTATGTTAACTTATATTTACAATGGTTATTAAATAATCATTATTTAATCTTAATTTGCATCTTATTCATTAACAATGCCTGTATTAAGGTCTAGCTGATATAGATTTTCCTCAAAACAGCCCATGTTATTAGTGCATTTAAAATACTACAATGTGTGTTATATAGCATTAAGAAATAAAGGTTTACCTAATTGATGGCGTGGTTAATTTACATACTGGTTTTAACAATACCAGGTTTAATAAATAATTACTTGGCGTTATTGATCTCTAATATTATTGTTTTATTCTCCAGCGAATTAAAATCAATCCTATGAATTATTTTATATAGAAACCAATTAAAATAAGTAAAATAAGTGTAATGTTTTTAAATGAGTTCTTATTCAATTTCGTTAGTCTTTCCAATTTGATATATTTCATTACATTAATACTTACGCCCAGAGAGCGCTTATTCTTGCTGGTATATATATATATATATATTATATATATATATATATATGTGTGTGTGTGTGTGTGTGTGTGTGTGTGTGTGTGAGAGAGAGAGAGAGAAATGTAAATGAATCCGATACTATGTAAGGATATAAAAGTAAAAAAAAAGACAACCAAGTGTTTAGAAGAGTATTTTAATTAGCCGACGCTACAGCCTTTCGGTTTGTTCACCAAACCATCATCGGAGCTATCATCTATGTAGAATTTTTTTTTTCACATACAGAAGTTTGTAGGCCTTGGTTTTTGTCAGTGTTTTGCTGCTTCTTTTTGTTCATCAAATAGGAAAAAAAAGATAACTTAAACGCCACGTAACTGCTGGTGTAATTTGTTCGAAATTGTTGTAGAATTTTTTTATGAATTGAATTACCCTATTTCATTGCGTATTAAAAATATTATTAATCAACATGTGATATTTTAACACTAGTTTAACTAGGTAAGTGGATAAGTTTTTTTTAAACGGGTCTTTGCTTTATCGTATTCTAATTCGAAATAATACTAGATTCAACATTTTTTTTTTAGTTTTTATTGTGTATCTTAACTAACATTTTAGATTCTTTAAAATTGAAAAGGTCATTAGTTTCCAGAAGGTGTTTCATTAATGCATTATTTAACCGACCATTTTTATGTCTCTTTTGTTCTCGTACATTCGTCTGTTGATACTTCTTGAGGTCTCAGCTGTGTATTGTTTATTGCAATTTAAACATTTAATGGTATATACGCCTGCGTCTGATTTTATGTGGGTATTATTATTATTATTTTATTATTGATTATGTTTCTAGTTGTTTTTGTGGAGTTTGAGACAATTTTGATTCCAAGGTTATTTAGGATTTTTTTTATAATGATTGTGACCCAATTATTGTGTAAAATTCTTTATTAGTTTTTTTTTTTTAAATAATCTCAAAATTAAAATAGTATCTATGTATTTATGATAAAATGTGTAAAAAGCTAATATTGATTCAAGAAAAATTTGGAAATTAAAATATCTTTTTTTCCATAAATTTATCTGGTCACACATATTTTGTCTTAAGGGTGGAATCCTGGTGGCTGAGCTATGACATGCAACACTCCACTTTGGCCCTTATCTATGTATACATTGTAGGTATATATTTTATAGAATTGAAATATGAGGGTGAGTCAAAAAGTAATGCCATTTTCTTTACGTCATGTGAACCTTTTATAAAAGTACGACCTACATTGAACTCTAATGAGGCCCAGGGCAAGAATACGACAAGTAAGACCCAACTTGCTAATTGACAATGTCCTCCTTCCGCATGACAATGCTTCACCACACTCAAGCATCAGGACAAGGGATAAATTCGCCTCATTCGGGTGGGCAACTTTACCAATTCCCCCCATACTCACCAGATTTAGCGCCTTCAGACTATCATTTCTTCGGCCCCATGAATGAGGGTTTGAGAGGCAAACATTATTCCAGTGTCGAGGAAGTGAAATCCGTAGTGAAAAGTGGTTCAAAGAACAGTCAAAAGAATTTTACTGGGTAGGGATACATGCTCTAATTTGGAGGATTAAACATTACTATTGAGAGAAACGTGACTGTGGAGAAGTAGGCATGTGATCCACAGAGGACCAGCTTTATTTTGATGTGTGATACATGTTCCTGTGTAGGTAATTATACCTGTTCTAAACAGAATGGCATTACATTTTTACTCACCAATGTGGAGAAGTAGGGGAGTGATCCACAGAGGCTTATCTTCATTTTGATGTATGATACATGTTCCTGTGTTGGTAATTATACCTGTCCTAAACAGAATGGTATTACATTTTGGCTCACCTATGTGGAGAAGTAGGGATGTGAACCACTGAGGACCAGCTTCATTTTGATGTATGATACATGTTCCTGTGTTAGTAATTATACCTGTCCTAAACAAAATGGCATTGCATTTTTACTCACCTAAGTGGAGAAGTAGGGATGTGAACCACTGAGGACCAGCTTCATTTTGATGTATGATACACGTTCCTGTGTTGGTAATGATACCTGTCCTAAACAAAATGACTTTTCTTTTTTACTCACCCTCGTAATTTCAAGTGTCTAAACATCTACAGAATCATATTTTATCATAAGATCGATCATATATACTTACGAGGAACCAGGAACCAGAGGAGAGCGAGGCTGAGACAGACAGGAGACATATGAAAGCGAGGCTGAGACAGACAGGAGACAGATGAAGCGAGGCTGAGACAGACAGACAGACAGACAGGAACCAGAGGAGAGCGAGGCTGAGACACACAGAAGACAGATGAAAGCGAGGCTGAGACAGACAGGACAGATGAAAGCGAGACTGAGACAGACAGGAGAGATGAGAGCGAGGCTGAGACAGACAGGAGACATATGAGAGCGAGGCTGAGACAGACAGGAGACAAATGAAAGCGAGGCTGAGACAGACAACGGTGTCTGAGCCATCAACAAAATGACTTTACTTTTTTACTCACCCTGGTAATTTCAAGTGTCTAAACATCTACAGAATCATATTTTATCATCAGATCGATCATATCTACTTACGAGGAACCAGGAACCAGAGGAGAGTGTGGCTGAGACACACAGAAGACAGATGAAAGCGAGGCTGAGACAGACAACGGTGTCTGGGCCATCAACAAAAGTACTGAAAGATTTTTTTTTTGCTTGGGCTGACGGTGATGAGATCAGTTTGTCATTATTAATTCGATTAGCTGTCTCATGATCTTCACTCCGACGCTTAGTCACGTCCATCCAGCGTGGGACACCATCTTTATTTTGTTTTGCTGTTGTTCTCGGTGACAAAACAACCGATCTTCCCGAGTGACTCAAACGAAAGATAAACTTCAAACGAATTAAAAAAGACAGCGAAATGTAGAAAGACAATTCTCATTCATCTTTTGATAACTTATTATTCATTAAATTCTTCATGGATTTCTTATGGCGAGACAGCAGGTTTATATATTGGGTTTTTCTGAAAAAGACTTGTGTCAAATTATTCACCGAAGACAATATGATAGACATTTTTTTTTTAGATGAGTTGTTGCTTGGTTGTTTTGTTTTACGGTATTTCAACCCCTTTTAGGTTATTTAATGCCTAATCAAGTCATTTTTTACTTGCGTCAAAACAGAGTCAAATCAGTCGATTTAGATGTGTTTTTACAAATTACTGCGTTGATTTTAAAGTATACAATTTAAGCAAAATTTCAAAGTTAACCAAAATTTTAAGTTAACCAAAATTTCCAAAGTTTTTTCAAAGTTTTTTCAAAGTTAACCAAAAAAGTTAACCAAAATTTTCAAAGTTAACCAAAATTTCCAAAGTTAACCAAAATTTCAAAGTTAACCAAAATTTTCAAAGTTAACCAAAATTTCAATTTACAAATTAGCAGACATTATTAGACCTGTTTAAGGCTTGCTAAAAATACCAAATTCAATGTTATTTTATTATTGTTTGTTTTTTTGTTTTGTTTTACGGCATATCAACCGCAGTGGGTCATTTAATGCCGATAAAGTTTTGAAATAAATCAATTCTTAATGGATAATACAATTTTTTTATAAATACATTTTTCTATTTAACCCATAGATGGGACCCTAACAGGTACTACCACTCCGGGTCAGAGTGGACCAGGGAGCAATGGTGATGAATGGGGTGCTCCACATTCCCCAAACCTCCAAAACTGGAACCTCACCATCAGATAGAGTTTAACATCATTCCCAGGACATGTAGACCCGCAACCACCGCCTTCTAGCACCCATATGATAAAAAGGGGTTGGGGCTTGCCATAAGAGCAATAGAGTTGGGAAAATCATATAGGGCTAGGGCTTGACGTGACCAGCCGATTGATCGGAGGGGGCCTCTTCGATCGCCCGTCTAGCCCAAGATAGGGCCAAAGTGGAGTATTGCATGTCATGAACTGCTCATCCACCTGGGCTCTATCCTTAATCATCACGGGTCGCCACCAACGGCCAACAGGGGTGCAGTCGGTGCATTCTAACGCCCCAGGCGACAGGGCGGTGTTATTTTATCAATTTTCAATGTTGCTACATACGTTTTTTTTATTAGCGTGCTTGCATGTAAATAAAGCTTTCAAGGTGCGATTTCTAAGATTTTCCCAAATTTTTCGACCGTACCAACTCTCAGGTAAGGTGTAAGAGCAAGGATCCTTGCTAGAAACAACTGTTGAATCATTAATTTCATAGTTTTAAGGTGTTCTACAAGAGTTTTTAAATTTTTTTAAAATCAAGTCATAGAACTCGGTTCGCATACAGTACTTGTTGTAGGTTAGGGGTCAACCAATCAAGTATTGAACAGGCTCATCGCAGCTTCAGAGAGAGAGGGGGGAGAGAGAGAGAGGGGAAGAGATAGTGAGAGTGGTTAAACAGGCTCATCGCTGCTTAACTTGAGAGAGAGAGAGAGAAAAGAAAAGAGAAAAAGTTAGAGATAGTGAGAGTGTTAAACGGCTCATCGCTGTTTAACTTGGAAGAGAGAGAGAGCGAGAGAGAGCGAGAGAGAGAGAGAGAGAGAGAACAAGAAAAAGAGTAAAGTTAGAGATAGTGAGAGTGGTTAAACGGGCTCATCGCTGTTTAACTTGGAAGAGAGAGAGAGAAGAGAGAGAGAGAGAGAGAGAGAGAACAAGAAAAAAGAGATAAAATTAGAGATAGTGAGAGTGGTTAAACGGCTCATCGCTGTTTAACTTGGAAGAGAGAGAGAGAGCGAGAGAGAGAGAGAGAGAGAGAGAGAACAAGAAAAAGAGATAAAATTAGAGATAGTGAGAGTGGTTAAACGGGCTCATCGCTGTTTAACTTGGAAGAGAGAGAGAGAGCGAGAGAGAGAGAGAGAGAGAGAGAGAACAAGAAAAAGAGATAAAATTAGAGATAGTGAGAGTGGTTAAACGGGCTCATCGCTGTTTAACTTGGAAGAGAGAGAGAGAGCGAGAGAGAGAGAGAGAGAGAACAAGAAAAAGAGATAAAATTAGAGATAGTGAGAGTGGTTAAACAGGCTCATCGCTGTTTAACTTGGAGAGAGAGAGAAGAGAGAGAGAGAGAGAGAGAACAAGAAAAAGTGAAAAAGGTAGAGATAGTGAGAGTGGTTAAACGGGCTCATCGCTGTTTAACTTGGAAGAGAAAGAGAGAGAGAATTAGTGAGAGAGAAAGGAAGAGTGGGTACTTTTTTAATGTTCGCGGTGACATAATAACCGATCTTTCCGAGTGACTCCAACCAAAGAAAAACTTCACAAATAAAATAAAAAAAGAGAGCGAAACGTAGAAACACAATTCTCATTGATGTTTTCATAACATATTATTCATAAAATTCTTCATAGATTTCTAATCTCGCTTCAGTAGATTTATACATTGGGATTGTCTAAAGAAGTATTGTATCAAGTTCTCCACCAGAGAAAATATGATAGACATTCTTTTAGATGAGTCATTGTTGCTTCTGGTTTGTTGGTTGGTTGGTTGGTTGGTTTTACAATATTTCAACCCTTTTTATGTGATTCAATATCGAATCAAGTTATATTGATAATGATAGAACTCGGATCACTTCTCTTCTAGCCGCTGTATTTGGGTTAAAAAATAAATGAACTCTGAAAAAAAAAAACTAACGAGTCTTGTGTTCGTTAATTAAATTATCAGTAGTTAAAAAACTCCTACAAGGTTTTGAATGCCCCCATCTTTGATATATCTCGTTGTAGTATTCCATCTTTGGTATATATATATATATATATATAATATTATGTATTTAATATCCCGTAACTAAAGTTTCATGCTTACTTGCAATCATCAGACGGTCAAAATGTTAAGATTTTAACAAAACGGTGGCTTTTTTAAATCTTAACATTTTGATCGTCTGATGATTGCAAGTATGCATGAAACTTTAGTTACGAGATATTAAATCCATGATATTTAATATTTGATTTTAAGGGGCCGGTTTAGCTCAGTCGGTACAGCGTTCGGCTAGAAACCACAAGGTTCCTAGTTCGATACCGGCCTCGCCAACTCAGCGTATGAGTAGCACTGGGCGGTAAAGACCTGATGGTAGGTGTGGCGCTCCACCTCAGACGCAAAAACTATCTCCTTGATCTAGCGCTAGTAAAAAGGGGATAGACTCCCTCGCTGTCTGGTTGATACTGACATTAGGCCACCCCGACGACTTACTTTATATTGGTTTGGATATTGATTTAGAAGGCTATCACAATGCACGTGTAAAGAAAAAAAAATAAGGTAACAATGGTGTTGTGTGTTAACCTGTATTTTAAGAATAAAATACAGGTTAACACACAACACCATTGTTACCTTATTTTTTTTCTTTACACCTGCATTGTGATAGCCTTCAAAATCAACCTCCAAACCAATATATACGCAATGCTTTAAGCAAATTATAAAACTCTCTTATATATATATATATTTATATATTTATATATATATATATACTTGGGAAAGATATCTATCCAACTCTTCTCCCTCTAGCTAAATTCAAACCTGTTAAACTCCACTTAAGAAATACAACTTGTGCCACATCCTACTCGTGTGGAGAGGTTGCAGCAGATTTGAAATCTAACAACAAAGAAAAACAATGCAATAATCAAAATATACAAATAAAATAAAACTACAAGAGTTGAATTTACAAATGGTTTTTACTAAATCATTCTGTCAATTGTACAATGTGAGTTATTAATTTTTTTAAATTTTAAAACTGCTGCAAGACTTTATTAACATCCTATACATATATAATATACTGAGGGTTATCATAGTAATCACCACAATGACTGGGGAATGAAAGGAAAAGAGAAAAATAGTTTATTGATAAAACAAGGGCCCTTTCGTCCGGTGCTTTTCAAGTCAAGTTGTAAATTAAGTACGACATGAATGGATATGGAATAAGGACTAAGAAATAGGTTTGAAAAGTGGAGGGGGAGCGAAAATAAAACTAAGAAAACCCCCATCAAGTCACACCAGACCCAGGCCGCTCACCCAATAAAATAAGTAAGTGCTTAGGTCTAATTTGTCTGCACAAGTTAGGACGAGAAAAGAAAATCGAAACAGCTTCAAGGACATTTAAGTGCTGCTTCGTTCTAGCCTTATGCGGAATGGAAAATTGAAGTATTTATATTAGGTACGCCAAGAGAGTAAGGAAAACTGATTTTTTTTTAAATTTCAGGTTAGCAACCCTAATCAAAAATTAGTTATCAAGTGTGGTACTTGAACAAATGTGGAAACGTTCAGTTCGTCTTCGCCTCTTAGAATTTATGTTCAGGTTTGATTATTACAAGTGGGTTCAGTTAATTATTACATAACGACTCCGGTTTAGCTCAGTCGGTAGAGCGTTGGGCCAGGAATCACTAGGTTTCTGGTTCGATACCGTCCCTCGCCAACTCACACACAGGGATCTGTGCTGTAAAGTGATGAGCTGGTGATCGGTGTGACGGTCTACCTCAGGCGCTAAAATAATCTCCTTGGTTTAGCACTAGTGAAAAGGGGATTGACTCCCTTGCTGTCTGGTTGATACCGACATTAGGCCGCTCCGACGACTTTTCCTCCACTGACGGCTACAAATATGCCGTACATTACATTACGAGAATGAGTATTATAATTTTCATCTACTTATCTCTACTATTTCTCTGAATGTTTTTAGATGAGCTTGATAATTTGGATTATTTGGATTATTCGGACTATTGTCCTCATCTTTATTGTTATCTGTACAACGTTTCGGCCGATGTGCGCTCCGGCCTTCTTCAGGTACATCTTCTCGGACTCGGGAGCCTTCTTGAAATCGGGAACCTTCTTTTCATAATCGGGAGCCATCATGGACCTTTGACCCCACCCCTTTATTCAATCCACGGGGGGAATATAGCGTAGTGGATACAGGCGTTGAGTTAATACAGTTCGAACTGACTGTTATCTCTAGGCTAAGCAATCTGATGCATGTTTAGTCTGATAATATATATATATATATTCCAACCCTTCCACACGAGTAGGATGTTTCACAAGGTCAATTTTTAAGCGGGATTTAACAGGTTTGAATTTAGAGTTTTCATTCTCCTAGACTGGTTGCTTAACCAAAGTTAAAGAGCCTAGCCAGTCTCAATATTTACCCATAGCTGGAATGGGAATAGTTGGAACATACCTTTCCCAAGGGTATTAATGCTATGTGAAATGCAAACAGCCACGTCCAGGATTTGAACTCGTGTCAAGGAGTCGATTTCCTACGACTCTAATCATTACATCAAAGGCCTCCATATTTTTTATAAAAGTGCGTGTGCTCTGTCATTGTAAAAACAAACATACAGACAAACAGCTTCGTCCAGGATTTGAACTCGGGTCGACGAATCCATATCCTTTAACTATCACATTCCTATGCCTCCATATTTCTTTTATAAATGACGTGGCGCTCAGTCATTGTAAAACAGACATAAAATACAAGCAGCCTCGTCCAGGATTTGAACTCGGGTCGACGAATCCATATCTTTTAACTATTACATCATATGCCTCCATATTTCTTTTATAAACAGACGTGCGCTCAGTCATTGTAAAAACAGACATAAATACAAGCAGCCTCGTCCAGGATTTGAACTCGGGTCGACGAATCCATATCCTTTAACTATCACATCATATGCCTCCATATTTCTTTTATAAAATGACGTGCGCTTAGTCATTGTAAAAACAGACATAAATACAAGCAGCCTCGTCCAGGATTTGAACTCGGGTCGACGAATCCATATTCTTTAACTATTACATCATATGCCTCCATATTTCTTTTATAAAAGGGCGTGCGCTCAGTCATTGTAAAAACAGACATAAATACAAGCTGCCTCGTCCAGGATTTGAACTCGGGTCGACGAATCCATATCGTTTAACTATTACATGGGATTTGAACTCGTGTCAACGTATCCATTTTCTACGACGGTAATCATTATACTGCTATATTTGCGTGTTTATGTACGTATGCGTACTTGTATGTATGCTTGTCTGCGCATGGATTATTTTTCTTAAATAAAATATATTTTAAGTTTATTTTGCACTTCCCTACTTGTCGATTTTTTTATTTTCTTATTTTTTATTTTATCGTATATTTTGTTGGAGCAGGTGTCTAATGTTTATGTCTACACTCCTGGGATGTTCAATTCAAATCTAAACAGTGAAACAAAAGAAAGAAAAAGACAATATCTAAACGGTTATCTCCGAGACACCTGTTCCGTGAACTCTGGGGGGAAAAAATAAACTACAAATCTTAGATATAAAAGATTTTAATTTTTATTCTTTTTAATTTGATTCGTTGTAAACATGAAGATTTCAGTTAGTATTCCTACATTATAATTGCTCAAAAACACGTAAAAACATACAAAACTATGTTTTACAGACAAAACACCTTTGATAGAGATATCTACAAATGCCTATTATAATATATTGGTTTATATATGTTTATATATGTTTTTATATTCAAATACTTTGAGGCAAAGGTTCTGTAATATTTTGTAAGGTTAGAGTCGCATGGTGTAATGGATAGAGTCATAAGAAATGGATTCGTTGACAGAGTTCAAATCCTACTCACATCTTGGGAAAGGTATGCATTGAACTACTCTCCTCCAGCTATGGGTAAATAGTAGGAGAGACTGGGTTCTTTAACCTTGGTTAGGCAACCAATCAAAGAGATGGAAAACTCTGAATTAAAGCCAGTTAAATTCCGTTTATGAAGGTCACTACTAGAATGCTGGATGGCATTCTCGTTGTTTGAGTCTGGAAATGACTTAGGAATCTCTTGAGGATACCGTATCTTGTTCCGTTCATAGTTTTTAAATAACAGCATATGACTTCTTGTTTTTTGTTTTGTTTTTTGTTTTTTGTTTTTTTTCTTGTGGTTTTTTTTCTCATGGGCTGATTTATTTTATCCCCAAGTCAAAATGTGTTTGGGAACAGACACGTATCTTTTGTCTGTTTCCTTACACAGCTTTGTTCGAACTGATCTTTCATACGTCTCTCTTTCTCTCACTCTCCACAAGAGGGCCTGGGAAGATCAATTGATGCAATTCCCGAGCGGCTTGAGAGGCTGGAGGCAAATGCTAGTGCTCAAAGAATGTTGAATAAAACTCCATGTTATGTGTGTGTGTTGGATGGCATTCTCGCTGTTTGAGTCTGGAACAACTTAGGATTCTCTTGAGAATATCATTGTCTTGTGCCGTTCATAGTTTTGTAATAACAACATAAGACATTCTTGTTTTTTCTCATGAGCTGATTTACTGTATCCCCAAGTCAAAAATGCATCGTGTGTCTGTTTCCTTCCACAGCTTCGCTACCTCTCTCTTTTAAAATAACAACACAAGTCTTTCTTGTTTTTTTGGGGGGTGGAGGGGGATTTGGGGTGTATGTTTGTTTTATTTTGTTTTTCCTCATGAGCTGATTTATCTTATCCCCAAGTCAAAATGCCTTCGGGAACAGACACTTATCTTTCGTCTGTTCCATTACATAGCTCTCCTTTCACTACCTCTCTTCCAAAATTCTCTACCTAACATCTATCGACCAGATGGCGTTGTGCTGACTCATCCAAAATAATTTTCCAGTATTATCTAAATTTAACTTCTGGGATTGTTTTTATTTTTTCCACCTTATTATATTATAACTTGAGACCCAAATAGGGTGAATCAAAAGTTTTGGAATATTTTGGTAACGTTAGGCACGATTAGGGTGAATCAAAATATTGTCAAAAATATTTTAAACTCATTTTTCTATTTAACTCATAGATGGGACACTACCACTCAAGGTTAGAGTGGACATGGGAGTAATAGCAATAAAGCGGTACTCCACACTCCCCATAGCTCCAAAACTGAAACTTCCCCACTAGATGCAGTTCAACGTTATACCCAGGACACGAAAACCCTCAGCAACCGCCTTCCAGCTCATATATCATAAAGTGGGAAGCGCGTGGTGTACTGGTTAAAGTTATGGGAAATGGACTCGTCGCCCGAGTTGAAATCCTGGATGTGGTAATTGTACTTCACTTAGCGCTAATACCCTTGGGAAAGATATGAATCCTACTCTCCCTCCAGCTATGGGTAAATAGTAGGGCAGACTAGGCTCTTTAACCTTGGTTAGGTAACCGGTCTAGGAGAAGGAACACTCTGAATTCAAACCTCTTGAACTCCGCTTAAGAAATTGACCTTGTGTCACATCCTGCTCGTGCGGAGGGGTTGGTAAAAATATATATGATAAAGTGGATTGGGGTTCTGCTATAGGGACAATAGGTTTGTAACAATAATATAGGTGCCAGTGCTTGAAATGGCCAGCAGATTGATCAGAGGAACGACCATCCGTCTAGCCTAAGTAAAGTCTGTAAGTATATGGGCTGCACAGTCACCCGGATTCTATCCTTAAGCATCACAGGTCGACACCCACGGCCAGCAGGTGCCACTATTGAGGGATGTACCCCTCTGCAGATGTGCTGTCGGTGTATTCAACTGCCCAGACAACAGGACGGCTGTTAGAGAAGTAAGAACGAACTTACAAGTGATGTTCTCTTAGGGATCCATACACTTGCACTCTATCCAAAGTTGTTTTGTTCCTTCTGCATCTATTGTGGTTTACATGGGAATAAATGGAAGGCATTACTTTTGGACCGGATGTTGCTTTCAGTAAGCCAATTGCACATCCGGTTGGAGGTATTCGAAATGCTAATTTGCAGGAACGACGAGTTACCCTAATTAAAGAGAACGTCCTTAGAAGTATTGCCAAAATACGGTCGGAAATCGAAAAAAGAGAAAGGTGAGGTATATGGCAGGGTGTGGTGAATCGCAGATGAGGGATAGGGGTGGGTGGGGTGAATTGCAGATGAGGGGTGGGGTGGTGAATTGCAAATTAGGGATAGGGGTGGGGTGGGGTGAATTGCAGAGACGATAATGAAAATCTGAAGTGAAAGGTTTTTAACTATCTTCTACTAAATTTGGAATATTCTTCTGTTGATTTAGAAATATTACGTTGTAATGAATACCTGATAACTCAGGGTCTAAGATAAACGAATATTCATTATTACGCATTCACATAAACACCGTTTTTGGTTGTTGGTTGGTTGGATTTTATGGCGCGGCAATCCTTGTTGGGTTATTTTGCGCCCACAACGTTTTTGTTTTATTCATTGTTGTCGGGTATTCAAGTTTTTTTTTTCAAATTCAAGTTTTTAAACAAATTTTAATACTCATATTTTGATCTTGTAAGATTGGAGGTAAGTGGTCATACACCTGCTTTTTTTCCATGATTTGTTACAAAAAGCACACATCCTCCTTTTTTATATTCTATTTATCTTTTTCTACTGGCATTTCATTGGGTAACTAAAATGGGTTATAAAGAATTTAGTTAAGATTGGGGGTGTTACGTAATCGCCGCCCAGCACCTATATTTGTGGCCTTGTGCCAGACTTAGAAAAACCTTTTAAAAAATGTACTACCGATTCTCTTATATTACTGGGTGGTCTTTGTAGAATCGCCGAAAAAGGAGTTAGAAAGATAAAATCTTTTAACGAGAGAAAGGAGACGATAAGTCTATGTTTAACGAAAAAACAGGATTAGTGACTACCAGAGAGTCTTTTGATCTTAGGCTCGTGAACTCTGGTTGACCAGAGTGATTCGAAGGAATCGAATCTTCGATTATGTCCAGAACGAGCTCGAAAATACCAGAAGAAGAAAATTCTGGAAGATTATTTAGACACACTATATTAAGGAGTCAGTGAGGGATCAGAGTCAGTTAGAGTTAGAGTCAGAGCGAGTGGCACAGTCGGCCAGAGAGGCAGTGATCGAGGGTTTGTCGAGGCCGTACGGAATTGTAATCTGTTGTCGCTGGAGACGAAAACTAAAAACCCGGAGTTAAATCCACTTAAAATACTCTTGCTAAGATAGAGAATCTCTCTCTCTCTCTCTCTCTCTCTCTCTCTCTCTCTCTCTCTCTCTCTCTCTCTCTCTCTCTCTCTCTCTCTCTCTCGTGGTAGTCAACGAGTCTATATTTAGGAGTGACCATTTGCCCCATGCCTTATATCAAATAGAATTCAACAACAGTGACTCAGCAATCCTATCTTATTATAATGGAGATTCGGTGTCTGTCTGTTTGTAACCCAACCTACGTCAGTGTTTACGTTACAATACCCTCAGGAATTGTGTAAGTTTATCAATGAGTATTTGATTTATAGTCAGAATCCTAAATACATAGAATAATTAAATCTTATTTATTAACGATGTCTCTATGAAAGTCTGAGTAAGATTTGCCTCAAAACAGCCCATGTTATTAGTGCATTAAAAATCCTGCAATGTGCCTTATATATCACTAAGAAATAATTGTTCACATAATACATGGTGTGGTTAATTTGCATAATTGTTTTAACAAAACAGGGTTTAATAAATGATTTCCTGGTGCTATTAATGTATGATATTACTGTTTTATTCTCTGGCGTATTAAAATCAATCATATTAATGATTTTATACAGAAACCAATTAAAAATAGTTAAAAATAAGACTGCTAGACTAACTTTTTTATTATCCCTACCCTACCCTGATAACGTCGGGTAGCGGCTTCTAGTCTTATTACAATGGAGTGTGTGCTTGTCTGTCTGTAGCCGAACCTACGTCGCAATCTCCTTAGTTATTTACGTGATATTCTGAATGGTTATTAAAAAGAAGTGTATGCTTTTATATGCGTTCTTATTTAATTTCACTAGTCTTTCTAATGTAATATATTTCATTACATTAAAACCTAAATACTTACGCCCAGAGGGCGCATATTCTTGTCTAATAATTAAGTTATCATACTGTGGTATATCCACAGGTCCTGTTAGTAGTATATTATTCGGCTTTTTTGTATGTAGGGATGGTAAAGAGTAGTGGGTTCAATAACCACTGGTTTACTGACATCGCGGTAATATTTCTTGGCATAGTGACTCAGTAATTCTATGTCTTAATAACTCTTGAGTCGTGAGTAAGGCGGCCAATTTACTCACACACAAAAAGAAGGGAGAGATAAGTACAGTGAATAAGACGCAATTCAAGGGCTTCGTAGTTGCATATTCATTCGCTCATAAATATACATAAATAACTAAATCCTCGTCTCGTCTGACTAACAGCTATTTATCAGACAGACGCAACCATTATTTTATGGTATAGAGGTGGAGTTAGCTAACAATAACTCTCCAGCCTTTCTTCATTTCTTTCTTTCTTTTGCTTTTACGCCGGTTTAGCTCAGTCCATAGAGTATCCGTTTGCTTTTTTTCTGATTTGTTTTTTGCACTTATTAAAAAAGGTCTTTCCTTTTTGTTTCGTATAAAAAATGATACAATAAAAGGAAATCGCTATTTGAATGCTTTTCTCTTGGTATCCACCGTTCGTACAAAAAAAACATTTTATATGGAGAATCTAAAAAAAATGGAACAAACAAAAGAATGCAATGAAACACTTTGCCTTTGGGACGTTGTGTATGTCTATATTTTAAACTGTAGAAACAGACATCTATCTATCTATCTATCTATCTACGTGTTGTGTCAAAAAAATTAATGCGACTGTCATCACAAAAAAATCGTTTAAAATCAAAACAACAAACTAAATGTTTTCTCCTCCAAAGTAGTCCCCTCTTAAATCTTATGCCCTTTCCTATCTTTCACTGTCCTGCTGGAAGGATTTTTCTGCTATATCTCTCAGCTCCGTCATAACGGACCTCTTGATGGCCTAAATGCATACAAAACGGGTACCCTTGATGAGCCTCTTCAGCTTGGGAAATAGAAAGTAACGATTTGTCCTGTCACAACTATTGTCCTTTCCTGAATACTTCTCAAGCTCATTACTTTTTAGACACACCTCGTATACATATATAAAGGACAGTTGTGTGTATGTATGTCCGAATGTAATCTATACATATATAAAGGACAGTTGGCGTGTGTGTATGTCCGGAGGAAACTACGAAAATAAGACAATTAAATAACAAAGCAATATATATATATATATATATATATATATATATATATATAAAATCCAAAAGTCCAGAGAAGAAATCTTATTTACGACACAAGAGTTTTATTTTAAAAAACTGTCGCAGTTTGAGAGCTCAATGTGTGCTCTTGATGTTAGAGTCACAGAGCAAATATATAAGCAAAGAAATAACAAAAGACTTAGAGATTTAGCATTATAGTCTATTTCAGGGAGCTTAGACAAATAGTCTAACTCTCCCGAATGTGATTCGCATCTGATGAGTCGGGGGAGTTAGACACTTTGTCTAAGCTCCCTGAAATAGACTATAATGCTAAATCTCTAAGTCTTTTGTTATTGCTTTACTTATATATATATATACATTCACTATCACCAGAGCTTGCTTTTTGTTAAAAAATAATTATGTGATTTATATTTGAGAAGATTACTAAAATTAGGATTTGAATAGTAAGAGAAGGGAAAGTCACTGGTTGTTTTTGTGATTAAAACAAATCAATTAAGTAAGACCAAAACAATCAATGGATCTGCGAGACTAACTTTTTATTATCCCTATCCTACCCTGACAACGTTGGGTAGCGGCTTCTAGTCTTATTATAATGGAGTGTGTGCTTGTCTGTCTGTAGCCGAAACTACGTCACCACCTACGTCGCAATCTCCTTAGTTATTTACGTGATATTCTGAATGGTTATTAAATAATCATTATTTAATCTTAATTAGCATCTGTTTCATAACAATGTCTCTAGCTGAGATAGATTTGCCTCAAAACAGCCCAAATTATGAATGTGTTTAGAATTCCTCGATGTGTGTTATATATCATTACGAAATATAGGTTTACATAGTAAATGGTGTGACGAATTTGCATACCGGTTTTAATAAAACCGTGTACA
>CM042162.1:11460772-11463272 GCA_023376005.1 Doryteuthis pealeii
TTTACCTGCCTCTGATACAAGAAAAGAGTTCTGCATAATCCCTAGGATACGTTCAACAACTTGGCATTCGAACACCTTAACAACAACGAACTCTATACAGAGGTCACAGATACAACGCCTACCCAAATAGAAAACCGCATAAACACCACATGGACCAAAAATCTGCAAAAATAGAAAACTCCCCAACAGATACAAGAACAACTTCACTAGCAAAAATAGCACCCTACCAAGTTTTACCATCTAATAAAAACACATAAAACCAATTCAACAACACCGCAATTAGACCAATAGTCTCCAGTGTGGAAGGACCACTACATATAGTAAGACATCTGGCTCCTTTCAAAAAAATAAAATACTGAAGACCAATATTAGCGACTATCTCCCTGGACATGTCAGCAACTCTGACGAAGTCATTCACACTGCAACAAACCCCCATCAAATATACTCGAAAAATATAAATAACGCATTTGCTTGGACGTTATCGCTCTATAACACATCAGTACCAGCTCAACCAGCGGTCGACCTGTTGACTGAACGGATAGCATCCATCCGGCCTATACGCTACAACCTCACCCCTCAAGACATACACCAACTTCTATCAATAATCGTAGACAACAACATACTTCACGTTTCATAAGAACGAACATATAAGCCAAATAAAGGGCCTGCCGATGGGATCCAGCCTCTCGGGCTTACTGGCCACTCCTACATGGGACAGACTTGAACGCACCCAGCACTTAATATTTGCCGCTCTTGTGCCTTCTTCACCAGGTAATATAGATGAATATTCTCATCCCTCACATCTTCCCGTGAAAGAAGCCAACAAAATCGCATCAAACATTCAACAACATAGACAACAACATACATTTCACCATAGAACATCCTGACTGCACAGGAATTATCCTGTTTGGATTTCGCGACTTAAGGTATTAAACAAGGGAAGAAATACCACCCGACTTCTATAGAAAATCGGCCCAGAGACTTGTTCGTCCACCTGCAAATCGGCCACTCTCCCCTTGGGTGCAAAAGCTGGATACATAAGAACGAACTTGCCCGTATCCGAAACAAATGCAGCAAGGAAGCAGGACCAGATACACACACCAGCAATTTTAATATCCACAAATAAAAGACAATGGTTACCCACTTCAATCACAAAACGACTCAAGCAAACAGAACCCAAAACACCAAATCTCACGTCCAATGCCTGTTTTTTAAGGTTACCCACATTCAACGAAAATATACCAGCAATACGTACGGGCGATACGGAAGGAGGGCCTGGACAATACAACTTGCCCCATTACGACCATCCTAGGAGAAACTCTCCAAAAGCCGCCATAGGAGCACTAGTTGTACACTAGCGAACTGCCCCATCCGCGACCACAGGTAATGTGCCACGAAGTGAATGTGGTTATACCGCACAAAATGTAATATATGTAACCAATTTTACATAGGTTAGCACCACAAGACCACTAACACATTAGAATAAAGAACACTTACACACACAACTCACTTTCCGTAAACAACTAGTTAAATGACAACACCAGAAAAGAAATATAACAATCATATAGAGGCTCGAAGAGAGAAATTTGGGTAATCTCAGATAAAGAGGCCTGCTAATCGCTTAGATACACCCAGAGATCAATAACAGAGTGAACCTCAGCGCAGAGTTCATCATACAATAAACCCAACAACCTACGCACACATGTAACAGTATAGCCACACACCACACATAAGCACATCCACATGCACAATGGAGAATTTAACTAATGAAACAAATCTACAACGAGAAAGCATAACGAAACACCACTCAAATCTAATAGCCCACACTCGCCCACACATACAAACATCACAAGCAATTGCACACTAGTTTGTTAATTGAAATATTAAATAATAAATTCATAAATATATATATATAAATATTATATATATATATATATATATATATATATATTATATTTAAAAATATTATATAAAAGATAAATTGAATTAGAATAAATAAAGTAATACGCAATAATATGATAATATTAATATAAATAATAATATATATATTTTAAATGATTAAATTGATTGGTATTCAACAGAAACGTCACAAAACACAAATACATTTTTCCATTTCGCACATACGCCACGTACAAAATCCCAGCGCTAGATACAGTCTTAACGTCACACCAACACGCATTTTCAATGTCACGCGCATTACAACATACGCACACTAAAAAAAATAAAAATAAAAATAAACGCATTCACGCTCACACGGAATACAGTTAATTTCAAAATAACGTCATTTCAAAAAAAAAAAAAAAAAAATTTTATTTAGGAAGAAATGCATTAGCTGTACTGCTTTCAGTTCATTCTTTGATAAGGGTATTAACCTTCGAAAATTCAAGATACTAAAAAATACAGGTCAAAACACACACCACCATTGTTACGTATTATTATTTTTTATTATTCCAAATGCATTGTGATGCCTTTCTAAATCTACCTCCTACACAATATATAT
>CM042162.1:11475772-11493272 GCA_023376005.1 Doryteuthis pealeii
GTTTTGTGCAACATTCAAATTAGCTACGGATTATCTTTAAGTTAGTTTGTATTCTTAAAGGTTGCCTTTGAATGTTATTTAATAAATGGGATACACTGCTTGGCTGGGCAAAACGATTTTCACCAGAGAGAAGAAGAGAGAGAGAGAGAGAGAGAGAGAGAGCGAGAGAGAGAGAGAGAGAGAGAAGAGAGTTGTTATAAAACAGTTTCGTTGACTAATTGCTTATATTGTGACAGCATCAAACCCTTGTTTACTCATCAGGTTTAATTGGATCTGTAGATAAGCTCACACACATTAGTGGGCAGACAAAACAAACTCTTTAACAATTACATTATATATATATATATATATATATATAATATTAATATATATAAGATTAGGAGGGTTGGAGTAAAATCTGAAAGTATGAAGTAAGTAAAGGAAAAGTGGACCAAAATAATGACTTAAACAAGTAGAATAGGAGAAAAATATTTCGTTCTTCTTTAGCGCGAAGAAAACTTCATCAGTCTAAACTGTCATTCAAAACAAAGTACTTACATTTTATTTATGAAGAGAAAATATCCAATGTGTGCAGGCCGCCATGCAAAGACGCGAAAAAAAAAATAACGTACGTTCACTGTTATTAGTCACGAAAAATATATTTAATTTAACTAAGGAATTAACATCGACTTAGTAGGGTAGGATCCTGAAGAAATCATTTTCAATTTGATTGAAACAAGGTGGAGACCCTTTATTTTTCCTCTAATAATAATAACTTAGTAGTATTTATATATATATATGATAATATAATATTATATATATATATATATATGTATATAGTATTATATATAAAATCAATAGTAATGAATATGGATGTTTATGATTCATAACTTTAAGTTTCATGCCTAGCAATATTCAAAGAAGATTGGCGAAGCATGAACTTAAATGTTGTGAGTTTAAATCATCCGCATAATAATCATTACTATTGATTAATAATCTGCTCCTGCTTATTAGCATTGAGCACCTTTTTTATGCTAATACTTTTCTCATTTAATTCTCTATTCATTCTCTCTCTCTCTCATCTCTCCTCTCTCTCTATATATATATATATATAATATATATATATAATATATATATGGTTAGGAGGTAATTTTAGAAGGCCATAGCACAATGCAGTTTGGAATAAGATAAAAAATAATAATACGGTAACAATGGTGTGTGTTGTTGAACTGTATTTTTTTTATTATTTCTTGAATTTTCGAGGTAATACCTCTTTATCAAAAGAATGAACTGAAGCAGTACAGCTATGGCATTTCTTCCTAAATGAAATTTTTTTTTTTTTTTTTGAAAATGAGTTATTTTTGAAATAATGTATTCCCGTGTTGAGCGTGAATGCGTTTCATTTATTATTTTATTTTTTTTTGTAGTCCTGTGCGTATGTATGTAATGCGCGTGATCATTAAAATGCGTGTTGGCTGTGACGTAAGACTGTATTCCTAGCGCGGGATTTTGGTACGTGGTGATGTTGCGATGAAAAAGTTGTATTTGTGTTTTGTGACGTTTCCTGTTGAATTTTACATCAATTTAATCATTTAATTATTATTAATATTTTATTATATTAAATTATCATATTTATTTGCTATTTTACCTTATTATCTAAATTCAATTTATCTTTTTATATAATATCTTTTTAATATATATATATATATATATATTATTATATATATAATATATATATAATATATTTTAATTTTATTTATTTATTTAAGTTTTTTCATTACAACTAGTGTGCAATGGCTTGTGTGGTTTGTATGTGTGGGGCGAGATTTGGGCCTATAGATTTGAGTGGGTTTCCGTATTTAGTCTTCTTCGTTGTAGTATTGTTTCATTAGTAATTCTCCATTGTGCATGTGGGTATGTGTTATGTGTGTGTGTGCATATACTGTTACATGTGTGCGGTAGGTTGTGGTTTATTTGTATCGATGAACTCTGCGCTGAGTTCACTCCTGTTATTGATCTCTGGGTGTAAATCTAGCGATTAGCAAGCCTCTTTATTCTGCAGACTACCAAATTTCTCTCTCGAGCCTCTATATTGATTGTTATATTTCTTTCTGTGTGATTTGCTTTAACTAATGTTTACGGAAAGTGGATTGTTGTGTGTGTAGTGTTCTCTTGATTCTAATGTGTAAGTGTCTTGTGGTGCTACCTAATGTAATTGGTTTACATATATTACATTTTGTGGGTATACCACATTCACGTTCGTGGCACACTGTGTCGCATGGGGAGGTTTCGCTAGTGTACAACAGTGAGCCTCCTTCATGGCGGCCTTTTGGGAGTTTTTCTCCTGAGTTGATGGTCCGTATGGGCAAGTTGTATGTCCAGGCCTCCTTCCGTATCGCCCCCGTATTGCTGTGGTTATATTTTCGTTGAAATGTGGTAAACCTTAAAAAACAGGCATTGGACGTGACGATGGTGTTTTTGTGATTCTGTTTCTTGAGTCGTTTTGTGATTGAAGTGGGGTAACATTTGTCTTTTTAGTGTGGATATAAATTGTCTGGTGTGTGTGATCTGGTCCTGCTTCTTGTGCATTTGTTTCGGATACGGGCAAGTTCGTTCTTTATGTATCCAGTCCTTTGCCCCAAAGGGGGAGTGCCGATTTGTGGTGACGAACAAGTCTCTGCTGCCGATTTTTCATAGAAGTCGGTGTGGATTTCTCCCTTGTTTTAAATACCTTAGTCGCGAAATCCAACAGGAATAATGATTCCTGTGCAGGTCAGGGATGTTTCTATCGGTGGAAATGTATGTTGTTTGTCTAATGTTGTTGAATGTGTGCGATTTTGTTGGCTTCTTCACGGGAAGATGTAGGGATGAGAATTAGTCATCTATATACCTGGTGAAGAAGGCACAAGAGCGCAAATAATAAGTCGCTTGGCGTTCAAGTCTGTTCCATGTAGAGAATGGCCAGTAAGCCCGAAGGCTGGATCCCATCGGCAGGCCCTTTATTTGCTTATATGTTAGTTCTTGAAAGTGGAAGTATGTGTGTTGTCTACGATTATTGATAGAAGTTGGTTATGTCTTGAGGGGTGGGTTGGTAGAGATAGGCCGGATGAATGCTATCCGTTATCAGACAGGTCGACCGCTGGTTGAGCTGGTACTGAGTGATAAGAGCGGTAACGTCAACTAAAGCGTAATTTATTATTTTCGAGTATAGTTTGATGGGGTTTGTTGAGAGTTTGTGAATGATCGTCAGAGTTGCTGACATGTCCAGGGAGAGTCGCTAATATTGGTTTCAGTATTTTTGAAAGGCAGCCATGATGTCTTATATAGTGGTCCTTCACAGCTGGAGACTATGTCTAATTATTGCGGTGTTGAAATTGTTTTATGTGTTTTTATTAGTGGTAAATACTTGGTAGGGTGCTATTTATTGCTACGTGAGTTGTTTCTTGTATCTGTTGGGGAGTTTTCTATTTTTGCAGATTTTGGTCGCATGTGGTTTTATGCGTTTTCTATTTGGGTAGGCGTTGTATTGTGACCTCTGTATAGAGTTCGTTGTTGTTAAGGTTGTTGCGATGCCAAGTTGTTGTACGTATCCTTTAGGGATTATGCAGAACTCTTTTCTTTATCAAAAGAGGGCAGGTAAATTAATTCTTTCTCCTTTTGTTTTTAATATGTGTGGTTGTGCTTTGAAGGTTGGGTGTTATTTTTTTTGTTTCTTTTATGATTTTGGATATTGTTTGTTTGAGGTCTAGATAGTTTGAATCTAGTACTTGGTTGGCTGGGAGGTGGGTGAGTGGGTTTATCTTAATGTGTAAGTAGGGATTGGTTGTTTTTTTATTTGTTGTATCGTGTGGGGGTTGGGTGTGTTATCGATGAGGTTAGCCATTTTAGTTGGTATGCAGTTCGACAAAAAGTTCGTCTCAGAGTCCCAGTAGTAGTTTGTCATTTATTTTTTGAGACAATATAAAACTGGGTCCTAGACTAAGTAAGCTCCTTTTCTTCATTAGTTAGGAGTGTTAGTAAGTCCGTAACACGTGGCTGATTTTGTGGTATTGTGTTGTGTGGTTCACTTTAAAGTCATCGTTTTTCCCGCATATTTGCGTTGTGTGCTTGCGTTGGTGTTGTTTTGTTCCTGAGTCCATTGGAATTTTGTGTTTAGACGTTTTTTTTCATGGTCCACGCTTGTAGTGTAGATTTGGTTTAATAATTTTGTGGTATGGGGTATAGTTTGTTTGTAGTGGGTAGTGTTTGTTATCGCCTCGTTGGTATGTCGTTTAGTGTGTTTGTGTAGAGTGAGATGAGGTGTTTGTATCATTTCTTGAATCAGGAACGTATGAAAGGTAGTGCCAGTGTCCGCTCAATTTTGGTAGTTGGAAGCATGTTGGTGTGGATGTTTCTGAATTGTTGTTGGGAATTATATTGTATTTGTTCTGGCAGCGTTTGAGCGAAGTTAATTTGGGCGCCGATCCTAGGGCTGTTTCTCCCGATAGCTTCATGCAGTTCCTTGATTTTTGGCAAATTATCCTGGTTCAGGGCGTAGAGATTAAGAGAGTTTCATAATTTGGGCTTGAGCATTGTGTATGTATTGGTTAGAGGTAGATTTAGAAGGCCATCACAATGACAGTTTGGGAATAAATAAAATAATAATACGGTAACATGGGGTGTGTGTTGACCTGTATTTTTTTAATATTTCTTGAATTTTCGGGTATATACTCTTTATCAAAAGAACTATGACTGAAGCAGTACAGCTACTGGCAATTTCTTCTAAATGAAAAATTTTTTTTTTTTTTTTTTTTGAAATATGACGTTATTTTTGAAAATAACTGTATTCCCGTGGTGAGCGTGAATCGCCGTTTATTTTTATTTTATTTTTTTTTGTCGTGTGGCGTATTTGTAATGCGGTGGACATTGAAATGCGGTTGGCTCGTGACGTAGCTGTATCCTAGCGCGGGAATTTTGTACGTGGGTATGTGCGAATTGAAAAAGTGTATGTGTTTTGTACGTATGACTGTTGGAATTACATCAATTTAATCATTTACATATTATATAATATTATATTATTATTAATTTATCCATATTTATTGCTTATTTACTTATTTATATCTAATTCAATTTAATTCTTTTTATATAATATTTTTTAAAATATATATAATATTATATAATATATATATTATATATATATGTTTAATTTTATTATTTATTTAATTTATTTTCATAACATAGGTGGCAATGGCTTGTGTGTTTGTAATGTGGGGCGAGATGTTGGCTATAGATTTGAGTGCGTTTTTGCGATTAGTCTTCGTTGTAGATTTGTTTCATTAGTAATTCTCCATTGTTGCATGTGGGTATGTGTTTATGTGTGTGTGTGCATATACTGTTAACATGTTGCGTAGGTTGTGGGTTTATGTATGATGAACTCTGCGCTGAGTTACTCCTGTTATATTGATCTCTGGGTGTAATCTACAGCGATTAGCAGGCCTCTTTAATTCTGAGATTACCGAAGATTCTCTCTTCGAGCCTCTATATTGATATTGTTATATTTCTTCTGTGTTGTTGGCATTTAACTACAGTGTTTACGGAAAGTGGATGCTGTGTGTGTAAGTGTTCTTTGATCTTCATGTGTAGTGGTCTTGTGGTGCTACCCTATGTAAAATTGGTTAATATATTACATTTTGTGCGGTATACCACATTCACTTCGTGGCGCATACCCTGTGCGCGGATGGGGCAGGTTCGCTAGTGTTACAACTGTGCCTGCCTTATGAGGCGCCTTTTGGAGAGGCTTTTCTCCTGAAGTGATGGTCCGTAATGGGCAAGTTGGTTGTCCAGGCCTCCTTCCGTATCGCCCCTACGTATTGCTGTGGTAATATTTCGTTGAAATGTGGTACCTTAAAAAACAGGCATGACGTGAGATGGTGTTTTGTGGATTCTGTTTTGCTTGAGTTGTTTTTTGTGATTGAAGTGGGGTAAACCATTGTCTTTTAGTGTGGATAAAAATTGTCTGGTGTGGTGATCTGGGTCCCTGTTTCTTGCGCATTGTGTTTCGGATACGGGCAAGTTCGTTACTTTAATGTCAGTCTTTGCCCAAGGGCACGGCAGGGGATGCCGATTGTGGTGGACGAACAAGTCTCCTGCTGGCCGATTTTCTATGAAGTCGGTGTGGATTCTCTCTTGTTTAATACCGCTTAAGTCGGAAAATCACACAGTGATATGATCCGTGCAGTCAGGATGTTCCTATGGTGAAATGTATGTTGTTGTCGTATGTTGTTTGATGTTGATGCGATTTTGGTTGGCTTCTTCACGGGAAGATGTGAGGAATGAGGAATATCATCTATATACTGGTTGAAAAAAGAGGGCACAAGACCGGCGGCAAAATATTAAGTGCTGGGCGTTCAAGTCTGTCCATGTAAGGAGATGGCCAGTAAGCCGAAGAGGCTGGATCCCTATCGGCAGGCCCTTTATTTGCTTATATGTTCCCGTTCTTGAAACGTGAAGTAATGATGTTGTCTACGATATATTGATAGAATTGGGTGTATATATATATTATATATACTATATATATATATATTATTGTGTGTGTCGTGTGATGAAGTGTAAACTTGCACCTGAGATTTTCAAGTGGATAACAGGCTGCAATAGACGCTCAGGTCCACTACTGGCAGTCCCGCAGTCAGTCCAGTGGTCAGGGAAAGGTCCGAGGCGACTGGCTCTGCGAGCGGTTGCAGGGTACTGTCTCTGTATTATTGAGTCACTTCACAAGAGGCAAGTCCCCTCCGGAAAGCCTCCAGCGTTTGCACCCAGCGCAGGTTGTGTTGGGGAATTTTATGGTGAGTAGTAAGAAGCCCCAATCCACTACTTAAGGGGTTCGATAAGACACGAGAGCCTGCGCACAGGAGCTAAGCAGTTCAAATATCGAGAATAGAAGAGAGACGCAGAGCGGCGACAATCTTCGTCCGTCATGAACAACCAAATCAGAGGGAATTTCCTGCAATGTGTGTGAACGCGATCTGCAAGTCCAGAATTGGACTAACGATAGCTACAGAATGCGAAGGGGATTTTAACTGTTTAATACATCATCGCTTTGTATGTAAGGCCGCCGTAGACGGCTTCCATCTCCTTATATAGGAAAGCGTTGCGTATATAATAATATTATATATATATATTAACTATATATATATATATAAAAGCTAAATACGTAAAAAGGTGTATAACCTGATAGAGCAATATAATAAAGTTAATCCCTATAAGTCCAAATATACCTCTATTGTTTTGCTTAGTAGCTCATCAGGAACAATAATTTCTGATGACTACTAAGCAAAACTATTATAGGTAATATCTGACTCGTTTAGTTAACATACAGTACATACATATATATATATATTATATTATATATATATATATCCTTGAAATGTTCATGTTGAAATACGCATTGTTTTAGTATCCGAGTTAACAAGTCAATCTGAACTGTTTTTTTTTTTTCTTTCAGAGTGGATTTGGGGTTGTGAGGGTATGTCTTTCATCTTCTTGCATTCGTGAGAATTCGTGGTAAACAAAAAAAAAAAAAAAGAAGAAAATAGCCGAAAGAAGCAGTTAACGAACAACTGATACTAATAAACATGTCGAAAACGTCGTGATGAAAAAAAAGTGCGAAACTACTAATCCGGAATGCTACAACATTGACATTTCCGGTCATTTGACAACCGCGGAATGTGAGTCTCAAAGGAAAAGCCAATAACACCTACCAAGAGAATAATTCAATAGGAGAATCGATAGATTTGAACAAAAATCGAGCAGCTATATTTTTGATTTGAGTCGGCTTTAATATGTTTTGTTAATATTTAATCTATTTTATAACACTAGCAAAAAAAAAAAAAAGAAAAACAAAACACCCTTCGATCGGTGTAAAATTATTTGTTGAAAGATATTGTCTGAGGGAGTAAAGAAGAAAGAGAGTAGGGGAAAGGATAGAAGTGAGAGGGGTGACGTACGCGGAGTGATAAAGCTAATCTGTGTGTGCAAATCGGAAAATGTAAAAATATTATAATCGCTTGATTTAACTCCTCTCTCACTCCTTTATTTCGCTTTTTCCTTCTTTTCATAATTTTTCAATAAGTTTGATTGAAACAGATTACCATTATCACTTCCGCACGTTCACTCCTCTCTCTGTATATTTTCCCCATCTCTCCTAATTTCTTTTTTTTTTCCTGTGTAAGCATATCTTTTTCTTTCTTGTCTTACTTTAATGAATAAAAACTGAATGGTCCATTATTTAGTTGACAGGTGACGACACCTTATCTTGGAAAGGTTTCATCTTTAACACAGAGGGGTGTTGCGAGATATTAACGGTCCGTATTTTGTAGGAGCACGAGATTAATATATAGATATTTCTGTTTTATTCGTTTCTCCCTTTTATTACAACTAGAAGATGGCTCCCCGCATTGCCTGGGTGAAGGGTGGTGGGGGTAAAAAAAAACAAAGTCCTTTGTAGATCTATTGATTGATTTAGTCTTCAATAATTGATTTGTTTAATGTTTAATCATAGAACGCCAACAATGAACTTTCCCTTCTCTTCTATTCAAATCATAATTTGTAAACTCTTCTCGAAATATAAATAAAATCTTTCCTTTAATTTTTCACAAAAAGCAAGCTCTGGCTATNGAGAGAGATGTAGCTCATAATACATTATGCATATGTCCACAACATAGCTGTACTGAGACTCAACTGGCGACTGGTTTTGGTTTAAATTAAACCTGTGTCGTAAGGAAGATTTGCTTCTCGTGACTTTTCAGATATATATACTAGGGTTAATATATATATATATATTATACTTATAAATATATATATATATATAATTTGTCATATTAGTAAACAGGAAAATAGGAATAATTCACAGTTGGTCCCCTCGAAATCTCGCATGCATATCCCCGACCAAGAAGGAAAGATTGCCCACTTGTTTGTAGCAGAATTTTCCCACAGACGCAGTGCAAAGGATGTGAACCAATTGGTGTTGATCTTCCATCTGATTCTAAATGATGGGGTGTGAGAATGGTAATTACCGGAACTCGTACCCCACGGTGGCTAGGTATAGGTTTAACGGCAACAAAAGGCTTATAATTTTGGCGAAACCAGGCCAAACGACAGAAAACCGAAAGCTCCAGTGAGTGACGGGTGAAAAATTGCAATTGGATCTCGTCCTGGCATTTCACCCACTTCAAGGGGCGCCCCTGCAAGGCCCACTGGTTTAATAAACTAGCCCGCTGCCCCTTGGGTAAAAATCGAGTTGCGAGAGGTGTTAGACCTGTGGGGTGACATCGCTTGGGATCACGCTAATTTAAATTGTAAGATCCAGGGCATGAAGCCATCTGTGGGACTTTCTCCGGCGTTGACAATGATGGAGATGTCCTTTGGATTTTCACCATAGACCCTTTACCCTAATACCATTGGGTGTCAAACCAATCCGCCTTAGTAGGCCCTCCCAGAAACTTGAGTTTCGGATCACATAGCTCCAGTGACACTACCACGTTGTCACCACCCTGCCACCGTGAGGAGGGGTTGAACTTTAGGGTTGATTTTATGTGAAAGTGGGAACAGCCTCGTCCAGTATTTGAACTCGGGTTGTTGTGTCCATTTCCGATGATGATATCAATTAGACCTTCCACTCAAAGGCACATTTGTATTTGCAGTGTTACAGATGCATTTATATGATCATGTCGATTATTCGCGGGGGGTAATGGTTAGAGTCATAGGAAATGGACTCGTCAACCGCAAGTTTTCCAAATCCTGGACGTAAGCTTTTGATTTCCCATGCGCTAATACCCTGGGAAAGCGTTGGCAATCCAACTACTCTACCCCAAGCTTGGATGACATAAAAGTTAAATTCTTTTAACTGTTAAACTTCAATCTAATACTAGAAATCGACCGTTGTGTCACATCCTGTTCGTCGTAGGGTTGGTAATATATATATATAATATAATATATATATATATCGTTAAACTGTACTGACGATTCTTGTCGGACGGGTTTTTTGTTCGATCTCTTTCTAATTTTTTTCTGGACATCTTTTTAACGTCAGGGTTGAACTGGTGTAGCAATCCACCATAGGTTTCTTTACGAGCGCCTGCCATTAAAAAGATGGCCAGAAAATTAGAAAGGATCGAACAAAAACTCGTCGACAAGAATCGTCAGTAGAGTTTAACGAAATATGTTTAAAAAGAAAAAATGCTGCCAAATACACTTATATATAATATTATTATACTTATATATATATTATATATAATATCATATATATATATAATATCCACAGACAAGTGTTTCGACAGTTACGTCTCATCAGTGCGGCTCGACTTTTTAACAGCTACTTCTAGGGGAGAAAACCCGACAGAATTTTCGTCTGTCAAGCTCATTACCCTCACGGTATGAATCCAATTTTCCCTCCAGCTATGGGCAATATCAGGGTGGACTAGGTAAACGCAGTCGAATTCAAACCTGTTAAAGGAAAGGAAGTGAATCCGTCACATTTTTTAATACCCAACCCCTTCCGAGTAAGTTAATTCGTCTTTGTTGCCAACATCTCAAAATCGCTAGGATAGTATTACCGACAAAAAAGGTATACATATCGACATGACCGACATAAATATGGCGCGAATGCCCACATTGTTGAATAATGTAACAACTTTCGTTCTTTTTTGCAGAATTAAGGGTTTTTTTTTGGGGGGGGGGGTTGTGAACTGATTTGACATTTTTCTCCGACCCAAACACCACGGAGTGAATGAGCTCTGATAATGATTTTTGTAAAATCGAAATATTGATCAGTATCAGCTATGATTATATTATAATTGTTTTCTTCTTTAACAGCATTGTGTGATGTTTTCATTCCACCTTTTCATACTCATATATATATATATATATATATATATATATATATAATATATAATACCGAGCATGTATTTATTAAAACTTTTTTAAAAGAAGAAAAAAATAAAGACCGTCTAAAGTTGCATACTCAAATTTTGAGTGTATATAATACAAAGTTGTTCTTTATTCTATATATAGACGATTTTGGTTAATGTGACGTAAGCAATGGCGTAGTTTCGCTTGCAGACAAATTAAGATTGAATCACCATGATTAATAGATTATATTATTAGTATTAGTATTCTTATTGTAATATTTGAGTCTTTATGTGTTTTCATAATTGAAGTAATTTATAATATAAATGTGTCATGCTTCTCAAGATTTTCTTTTTCTTCTCATTGTTATGTTCCGTCGATTTCTCGTTTCTTTATTTTTTTCTACTTTCTTCTTCTTCTTCTTCTTCTTCTTCTTCTTCTTTTCTTCTTCTTTCTTCTCTTTCTTCTTTCTTTCTTTTCTTTATCTTTCTTTCTTTCTTTCTTCTCCCCCTGACTTTCATCTTCCTCCCGGTTATTTTCTTCTCCCCGTCCGCTTCTTCTTCTTCTTCTTCTTCTTCTTCTTCTTCCTTCTTCTTCTTCTTCTTCTTCTTCTCATTATATTTACCTAATGCTTTTTTCCTTTTCTCTTTTCCTTTCTTTTTTTTTTCTCTAAATTTCCACCACCTCCTGTCCTCTCCTTCTTGGCATATGTTGTTGCTGTTGTTGTTGTCGTCCTTCTTTCTTTTTCTTGTCCAATTTATTTTTTTATTTTTTTTTTTTTTTGCCTTCTTTCCCTTCTTCGTGTTACGTATCTACTTTTATTTCTTCCTCCGATATTTTCTCTATTTCTTGGTTGTTGTGTTGTTGTTGTTCTTCTTCTTCCTTCTTTCCTTCTGCTTCTCCTTCTTTCTTCTTCTTCTCTTCTTGTCTTCTTTTCTCTTCTTCTCCTTTTTCTTTTTTCTTCCCTTCTTCTGCATTTTCCTTCATTCTTCACTTTACTAAACACTCCTTTTCTTTCTCCTTTTCTTTCTTCTTCATTGCTTCTTCTTCTTTGCGATCTTTCTACTTCTCCTTCTGTCCTTTTTCCTTCTTCTTCTTCTAATGGTTTACTACATATCTCCTTCTTCCATGCTTCTTTTTTCAATAACAATCACGTAATAACACACATTTGTCTGCCTCCTCCTCCCCACTACATTTCTCTTCTTCCTCGTTGCCCATATCATTTTCTTATCGTAATCCCTACATGTCACCTCCTCTTATTCTCATCTTCTTCTTTCTTCTGTTCTCTCTTCTTTCTTTTCATTCTTATTCTTCGTAGAGATTTTTTCTATATTATCTTTCCTTTGATGTCCTTACTTCTAAAGCCATATCCCTAGTGTAAGATGGATTTTCTTTTCTTCGTCTATGTTAACTGGTTCCCGTTGGTGGTCCTTAATCAAAAACTTCATTGTATCTTAATGAGGGGCCTTCTCTTTTGTGGCGGGTTGCGCCGACTGTACCAGGACACGCAGAGACCATGTAAATACCGTGCTTTTTTTTTCTTCCTCTTTCTTCTTTTTTTTTCTTTTCTTCTTTTTCCCCTGCGGCCCCCTCGTTTCCTTCTCTCTCTCTCCTCTCTTCTTCTCCTCTCTCTTCTTCTTTCTCTCTCTTCTTCTTTTTGTCCTTTTGTCATCCATATAGCTCATCACAAGTATCCACAATATAGACGGTTATCCTTAAATTCAAAAAAGAGCGCCTCAGTATCCGATCAAATCACCTCTCCTTTGATATTTCACAATAATTTTACTCTTACTTCCTTCACATTCCTGCGCAATAATTCCACAACACGGCGAAAACAAACACAACCTGACCCGTTTGACGTCTCTATATACGGTTTGTAGATTTTTATACAATATTCAATGTATTGCTTTAAAATTGGCACACATGATGGATGACTAACAACAACCCAAAAGTCCGAGTCAAGTGCAACTTCAGCTTTAATTATTATAATTTTCCACGCCTATTGATTTTTTCCACATCACAGCGTTTAGGCTGATGGTATTTCACAGGAGGCTGAGTCGCGACAACAAGTTTCCCCCCTCATGTTTACAAAAAAACAGGACTTCTTCTGAGTATTCTAAAGCCGATCAGCAATGCAGTATTCTGGATGGTCCTCATTCCTTCCATCTGATTTTCCAGATCCTCCAGTCTTTGTTCCAAGTTATTTGGTAACCGGTTCCAAGTACAACAAACCAACTAAAATTGGTATCACACTTTCACTCTCATTTCCCCCAACAGCTTTTTCAATTCTTCTGGCAAGGTTCAGGTATTTATATCATATCCATCTGTTCACTTTTCCCTTCAGCTTCACCGCCCTGTATATGCTGGGAACTGACTTTTTGGCAAAGTCCACAAGTTTGATTGTTTTTTTTCTTTTTTTTTTCTTTTTTTTTTTTCTTTTTTTTTTTTTTTTTTTTTTTTTTTGGTTGTTAATTCCAACAACTGGTCCTGGTCCTCCTGGCTGAGATAGGATGATCCTTCTTATATTCTCAAAGTCCCTCAGTAATGTTATGGCGTTTCATTATTCTCAAGACAGGATTTGGGTTAAGCATAACCATTTTGTTTATATCATAAAAATATTGTCTCTCTTAAAACACCTGGTAATAGGATGAAAAACATGTCCTTTCTTAATCGATTCAAAAGGGGTGCCTAAAGGTTCATATGGTTCCTATGATGATTCATCTTAGCTCCTTTACGCCTAGTGTGGCTCTAGTACTATGGGTGTCAACAGAATTCCTCGCGCGCTAAAAATGCGGATGACATAGCTCCAGTGCACTATCACGTTGTCCCACCTACATTCGTCAATCCCACCCTCCCACCGTGAGGAGGGGTTGAAATTTGGGTTTAATTTTTATGTGAAATGGACAGCCGTCGTCCCAGTATTTAAACTTCGGGTCGTTGTGGGGGGTCTTTTTCCCCCCTACGATGATATCAATTATCACTAGCCGCTTCAATATTCAAATGCACATTTGTATTGCAAGTGTTATAGAGGGCAATTTTATATCATCCCCTGTCGATTTATTTCTTCGCCCGTGGCTTATGGTTAGAAGTAATTATACAGAAATGTGTATCTCCGTCCAAACCAAGTTCAATCCTGGACGAGGCGTTTTTGTATTTTTTGTATTACGTTGTCACACACCACCCCCATCGGCTCACTCTGCCATACAGTGAGGGGAGTTGGAACTTTTTTTTGTTGGGTGGATTATGTGAAATTGGGAAACAGAGAGCTCCTCGTCCAGGATTCTGAACTTTGGGTTAGTCTCTATTTCCGCTACAATGAGTTAATTCCTTAAACTATTTCAATCGTATTTCTACATAAAATAAAGTGGCCCCCTCATTTTATGTCCGTGTTTAATTAACCTACTTTACTACCCATTCTCACAACAAAATAAAAAAACTTTTTAGAATACAACATTTGAAAGTGATGTTAAATAAAGAAATAAAATATAATTCGGTTATTGTGAATAACAGGTGCAAGAGGAAAATACAATTTATGTGCAAAAACGTGGACATAATGAGGGGTCAGTTTATTTTATTGGTAGGAATTTACGAGGAAATAGTTAAGGATTTATCCATGGATATCAATTGGATCATAAGCGCGCTTCATTCATTTAAAGGCACTATGTAGTCAATGTTTGTAAATCTGTTGTACTTCTATTATTGTTCTGCTCTGCTCATTTTGGGTAGTTTACGTTCTTCTAAATACTAAAGCGTCGGCTTCGTTCTTGTGACTTCCGTATCTGTCTTTTCCGATTGGGGATTTTCCTCTTATTCAGACAGGCCCCTGTGACGGGTCATTGGTAGTATTTAGATAATTAACCACCAAGAACTTCGATTTGCTTTGGCTTTACATCATATTTTTAATTCCGAAATCTTACTCAGACTACCGCTGCGCAGATTGAGTCGGGGGCCGTCGCATTACACGACTTACCCACCTCGTGGTTTGAGACCGATACTGACCTAAACTCTCTCATTCTAAATCTAACCGGAAAGAGGGTTCTTTTCTCCACCGATGCTTCACGGTATCCCAGAAGGAGGATCAAGACTGAGGTCAAGCAAGGAGCCGTGTCACTCAATCCTTCAAGGGGCGTGCCGGGCTTGCAACTTATAAACAGCCATTATTGTTTTTCTACACTCCTGCTGTAATAAGTTGTGTAGGGTACTAAAATTATGTAAGTCAAACTTGTATTTCATTGTTAAACAGTGATCTAAAACATTCCTGGCGGAGGGGCTAGATATCGACGTAGAGTATTCCTTTTTTTTTTGGAGGATATTATCTTCTTTTCTTTTTCTTTCTTTTCTTGTTTTTTTTTTTTTTTTTTTTTTTTTTTTTTTTTTTTTTTTTTTTTTTTTTTTTTTTTTTTTTTTTTTTTTTTTTTTTTTTTTTTTTTTTTTTTTTTTTTTTTTTTTTTTTTTTTTTTTTTTTTTTTTTTTTTTTTTTTTTTTTTTTTTTTTTTTTTTTTTTTTTTTTTTTTTATTTTTTTTTTTTTTTTTATCTTTCTTTCTTCTTATGGTTTCTATCATCTTTCTGTCCTTTTCTTTTCTTTCTTTCTATGGTCTATCACATAGACCTTGTCTTCTTTCTTTCCTTTTCTTCTTCCTTTTCTTTCTCTTTCTATCATTACACCTATTCTTGTTCTTTCTTCTTTCTTGTCCGTTTTCTCTAATGGTTCTACTCACAACTTTCTTTCTTCTTCTTTCTTTTCTCTTCTTTCCATCTTCTTTCTTTCTTTCTATGGGGTTCTAATCTATCCAATCAAACAAACTTTTCTTTTTCTTTTCTCTTTTCTTTTTTTCTCCTTTCTATTTCTTTTCTTGTCTTTCTTTCTAAGGTTCTAATCACACATCTTTTCTTTCTTCTTCTTTCTTATCCTTTTTCTTCTTTTCTTTTCGTTGTTCCATCATTCTTTTTTCTCATTTCTTTTTTTCAACAGCCGATATTTTTCCCTTCTTTCTTTCTTCTTTTCTTTCTTTCTGTTTCATATTAGTCGAACAAATTCAAAAAAAAAGAACACAAACAGGACAATTGAAGAGAAATAATAAATCTTCAAAATGCGGGGGATTTGTTTAAGAGCATTTTCGCAATAATTTTAGAAGAGCCCTAACAGTTATTCACACGTTTGTATCGTTTTACACAAACTTTCCAAGTTACCGAATGAGGCCTACAATTCTTATTAAAAAACCATTCAGAACGAAATTCCTTCATTTGCCAATTGGGATACAAAACAGTCAAATACAGGTGAACAAACAACACAAAAAGAAAGGACACATAATAATATCTTCAAAGGGAAAACAATTCTTGCCCTGTAGAGGAGGGGTAACACTTTTCCCCGCATCCACAACAACTGGTGTTCTGGTATGACACTAAACTACCTCTAACGGTGAGGGCTCCAGTTGGGGTGATATCTTGGATTTGAACGCTATACGTTCACTTTTTTAATATATTTTTTGAAAGAGCTGTGAACACCCAACATTATCTTCCACCACCTATGTTTAAATAGGTGAGCCCGTGATTGTTCTTCAACATTAACAAGGATGATTCGGACGGCTTAAAAAATAACCTACAAAGGTTTGATATTGCCCATTAAACAAAGATATGCAAAATCAAAATGCAAAATACGATCAATATTTTATGGTTTTACTATATTTTTCATTTATTTATTACGTACCAAAGCATCTTTCTTCGGTGTTTCCTTTTTCTGTTTCTACTGTGTTACATACTATAAATATAGTATTATTTATTAATATTATTAACTAGGCAAATATATGCACCCTCCGGGTGCAAGTATTTAAAGAGTTTTTAATATAAATAAAATATCATATTAAATTAGAAAAGGCCTAATGAATAAACATAAAACTAAGAATGGCAGATAGAAAGATTTGGCAACGAGAGGGGGTATAATTGAAAAAAATTATAGACACTTTGAAACGAGCTCTTGGTCCTCCACATCTTCCATTACGACTCCGTTTTTCTGTCCATATGTTAAAGGTTTCTTTTCCTAATTTAAACTATTTGTTAAAATAGGAAGTAAGGATAATATTACAGATTATTTCTTATCTTATTAATCGATTTCATTTAAGATTTATACCGGAGATTTTTCTCATATTCATTAAGAATAAAACCAAACCTCCAATTAAAATCAGTAATTACTAAGGCATATTTTATTAAATCAAATTTGTAATAAAGGGATCAATTATGGCAAATTAGCCTTGTCCATTCACACTGGTAAATACGACGCTATTTGTTGTATATATAAATACAATTACGCTGTTATTTGTTCTACAGATATGGTCATTGTATTAATATGATGTATAAACATTTTATTTTAATAAATAGAAGTTTAAATAAATAAAAATAAAAATCAATGGAGAAATGTGATGTAAAAATAACTAAGGAATGTGGCTTGAGTAGTAATATAGTTTCGGTTACAGACGAGAAAAAACACACAATCTCCATTATATAAGGATATATATATATATAAGTCCTTTTTTCATTTTTATAACAGAAAATTTATAAAAGTTATAAAAAAATATAAGTCAATTTGGATAATTGTAAAAAAATATCATTCTAAATATTTACGTTATATAATATATATATATA
>CM042162.1:11500772-11507647 GCA_023376005.1 Doryteuthis pealeii
ACGTCGCTTATGAGTTCATCCTTGCTTCTCCAGCAGTGTCCTGCATGCCTTGTCCGTCTCACTCGGATAGTTTGTGAGATGGGGGAGCAGGTGACCGTACAACTGTTTCCTTGTGGGGTGCTGTTTCCACGACTTCAAAATAGATTTTAAAAAATGAGAAATCAAAAAAACATTAAACAATGTTGAGTAGCTGGTCGGCCATCCTTAGTTTCAGATGTAGTAAATAAGTAAGCAAGCCAATAAGAATCCGGTGTTATAGTATTCTTTGTAAGTCCGACGTCCAAGATAATCCAAATAGCAATGAGCCAAGGTTAAGAATCAGACCTCTATAAATACAACAACAGCAGCAGCAGCACTGCCAGTGATTGAACAATAGGAATCTCTCCCAGGTTACGTGCCCATAGGAGAGTCTATAAATAGAGGTGACCATTTGCCTTATGCCTTATTCAGAAACTTCCAACAAACAAAACAAAGAAAACCAAGTGAAATTGGCCCAAATAAGTTGAAGAAAAAAGAAACAAGAAACGGGCCCAAAATAAAAATAAATAAAAAATCAATGTAGCATTAATGAACACAAAAAGAAACAACGAGAAATGGGCCAAAATAAGTTAAAGCAAAAAAGAAACAACGAGAAAGCACAAATCAAAGCAAAAAGAAACAAGAATTGGGCCAAAATAAATCGAAACAAAAAAAGAAATTTAAAAGAAAACATGAGACAAAACAAAAGATGAAATTAAAAATGAACCCAAATCCCCCCCCAAAAAAAAAAAACAATAAAAATTAATAAAAAGAAACAGAAAAAAAGAAACAGCGAGAAATGGGCCCAAATAACTTAAAACAAAAAGAATCAAGATTAAATAAATCACCCCCCCAAAAAGTAACCATTAAACAATAATTAACAAGAACAAACTAATCGAATTAAAGTAAAACCAGCAAACAAAAGACCAAACAAGTCCAACCAAAGAGAAACCAATCGCAAAAGTCATGAATCAGGGAAACGTAACCTATTGTATTCTTTCTTGTTTGTCCTCCTCCTTGTCATAAATTCTTCATGGCCAAATCATTGATATTTATTTATTCTTGGAGATCTCTATTATCTTCAAGTTGTGACCAAAAAACAAAAATACCAAACTAGTCAAAAAATCGTGTTCAGATGTAATGTCAGATTTCCGCCATTTTCTATTGTTTTAAATTATTTGAAATATGAAAATTAATCGCCTTATGGAAATTGTTTGAAACTATTTCATTGTTTCATTCTTTTTTGACCATTGTCTTTTGAATTTTGTATTATATTACGAGTTTAAAAGAAAAGAATTATGGGGCATCGATGTTAATCTGTTTATACGGGAAGAGATTTATGCAAATGAAGTGTATTGATTTCACCACCTAATAAATATATAGATATATATTCATAACTTCGTAATAAAGATAATTAGCTTGCATTAAATGAAAAATTAATTCTACTTGTTGTTGTTATTTTTCTTCTTCTTCTTCTTCTTCTTTCTTCTTCTTCTTCTTCTTCTTCTTCTCTCATTGCAAATACAATTTTCGTGAACTTCTCCGTGTTCTTTTTCTTTCTGTACCCTTCTTCCTTCTTTCTTTCTCATTACACTTCTTCTTCTTTCTTTCTTTCTCATTACCCTTCTTCTTTCTTTCTTTCTCATTACCTCTCTTCTTCTTTCTTTCTTTCTCATTACACTTCTTCTTTCTTTCTTTCTCATTACACTTCTTCTTCTTTCTTTCTTTCTTTCTCATTACCCTTCTTCTTCTTTCTTTTCTCATTACCCTTCTTCTTTCTTTCTCATTACCCTTCTTCTTTCTTTCTCATTACCCTTCTTCTTCTTTCTTTCTTTCTCATTACCCTTCTTCTTTGTCTTTTACTGTACATATCTTTTTTGCTCTCTTCTTCTTCTTCTTCTTCTTCTTCTTCTTCTTCTTGTTCTCACATTGTAAATATCATTTTCTTGTACTCCTTCGTGTTCTTTTTCTTTCTGTTTCCTTTCTTTCTTTCTTTCTTTCTTTCTTTCTTTCTTATTCCCCTTCTTCTTCGTCTTTCACTTTACATATCGTTTTTTTGCACGTTTGTCCTCACCGTGTGTCTTAGTATTATATCTCGACTAGCATGACCTGTCCATATATCATAGTATGATAATTTAATAATTACAACGTTTGATATGTTTACTTAAGAGCTTTTGCTAAATAGTTTCAATATGTAAAAAAGTATAATAATCTTGATTTAATTACGTCTCACTCTTTTTTTTCTATTTCTTTGCTTCATTTTATCTTTTTATTATGAGCGATTTAAACAGATTAATGTTATCGCTTTCGCACGCTCAACCCCTCTCTTTATATTTTCCCTACTCTCTTTCTTTCTTTCTTATAGTTTTTCTGTGTAGCATGCCCTTTTTCTTCCCTTTATTTCTTTACTTGAAAATAAAAAGGGAATGGTCCATTATTTTGCTGAGGTGTCGACAGCCGTAAGAAATAAGAATTTTGTATTTCATCTTGGGCGATTGGACAATCTCATTTTTAACTAGAGGGTGTTGCAAGATGATAAAGACCGTAAAATTAAGGAACACGGTTATTATTATTATTATTATTATTATTATTATTATTATTATCATACTCTTGTTCTTTAATCTTATGACTGTTACAATCCTGCATTATCAGAATTTACATTTTTGCATTTCATCTTGGGCGATTTGGACGATCTCATTTTTAACCAGAGGGTATTGCAAGATGATAACGATCGTGTTTTATAGGAGTACCAGTATTATTATACAGATGAGTCGCAACTAAACACCCACGTTTATAAATTGCAGTCAAAATAAATTATCGATAGTCTTTTCTTATTTTATTTTTTTTTTTTTGCTTTTTTTTTTTGCCTTTTTTATTTTAGTGGTGAACAAAGAAAACTGCCTCGGGTAATACTCTAACGGCTACTTACTTTTCTTCGTTTATCAGAAAGAAGAATTTTTGATAAAATTGCATCAGCTTTTTTGGAGGATTTCACCTCCTCTTAGCGGCTTAATCTCCTCTCCTGTTACCCTTTTCTTCATACTGACAGCTCCTCCTATTCGCCATTCGAAGAGGAGGAGGAGGAGGAGGAGGCTGTCGAGGAGGGGGCTGTTTATATATTAGCTTTACGGCTTTTGTTCCTGTTATCTCTTAAATATGCGATGTTTTTTTTTTTTTTGTTTTTTTTTTTCGTTTGTTCGTTCTGATCCTGCTTTACGTTTCTCGTTTGCTTCAAATCTAGACTCTCCGCTAATCTCCGTCTTGTAGTTCTAAGTCTTCCTCATTTTTCTTTCAACAGTTTTGTATTTTTGTTTGTTTGTTTTTTGTTTATTTACTTATTATTATTATTATTTTATTATTTTTTTTACTTTGTGTAAATACTTCTTGATCTTATTATATTTCACGTGTCTATACGAGATGTGTCCAAAAACATATCAAACGTTTAAGAGTTAAGGTTTTGGTCGTCTTACTTGGATGGTTTGTGTGATAGGAATTAAGTGGCCATACAGCTGCTTTTTGAGTGGTGCTGTTTCGAAGATTTATTCTGGACGTCACACAGCATCCTTGTGTATCCCAATCTAGCTTTCAATCTAAGCATTTCAGCCATACAGTAGCACTGACAAAGCTAAAGCTTCGAAGAATTATTGTCATTGATAAAATCAATAATCTGTCTATAAATGTCCGTACTTTCCGATGCGTATATTGATATCGCTTTTTGTAGATGAGATATACTACCTAGGTATGTGAACTAGTCTACTAATTTCAAAGGCTGACAATCCAAAATCAAACATAATGCTGTCTTTTTGTAGATGAGATATACTACCTAGGTATGTGATTTCAAAGGCTGACATAATTTCTTGCATGTCCGTTTTTATGAAACTAATATCAAACATAATGCTGTCTTTTTGTAGATAATACTACCTAGGTATGTGAACTAGTCTACTAATTTCAAAGGCTGACAATCCAATTTCTTTTTAAAACACATGAAATCCGTTTTTATGAAATAATATCAAACATATGCTGTCCTTTGTAAATGAGATAATACTACCTAGGTATTAAACTAGTCTACTAATTTCAAAGGCTTACCATCCAGTACGATACAACACTCTACTATGGCTCCTACTGAGCTAGACGGGCGGTCGGAGCGCCCCCCCCTCCGATCAAATCGGCTATTCCCATCAAGCCCTAGCAGATATATGATTGTCCGAACCCTATTGCCCTTACGACAAGCCCCAACCTTTTTATCATATATGTGCTAGAAGGCGGTGGCTGAGGATCTTAATGTCCTGGATATGACGATAAATTCTATCAGATGGTGAAGTTCCGATTTTGGAGCTCTGGGAAATGTGGGGTACCCCTTACATCACCAATACTCTCAGGTCTACTCTGACCCGGAGTGGTGGTACCTGTTAGGGTCCCATTTATTGGTTAAACAAGAATGAATAAAAAAATGTCTTCGGCATAGAATAACCCAACAAAGATTGACATGCCGTAAAAAAACAACTAACGAAACAACTATTTTAGCAAATACTTATTGATCTTATCATATTTCGTGTGTTAGCTGAATCGGTAAGCATTCGGCTAGGAACCACAAGGTTCCCGGTTCCATACCGGCCCTCGCCAACTCAGCATATGAATAACACAGGCATCTGTGCGGTAAAGTAATGAGCTGACGGTAGGTTTGGCGTTCCACATCAGACGCAAAAACAATCTCCTTTGTCTAGCGCTAATGAAAAGGGATATACTCCCTTGTTGTCTGGCTGATACCAACTTTAGGCCACACACAAACACACACACACACACACACATATAGTCTGGGATAGTCACCGTTTCAGCTATCACTGGAATGGTGCGCCAAATTGCAGTAGTATTAGGAGAGTGCTCGATATAAAGAATAGAGCTATTATATGATATAATAAGACGCAAAAACAATCTCCTTGGTCTAGCGCTAGTGAAAAGCGGATAGGCTCCCTCGCTGTCTGGCTGATACCGACTTTAGGCCACCCCGACGACTTTACTTACTTTATGTGAGCTGTTAAACAAATCAAACATTCAAGACAGCGCGCCATGAGGCGTTCTAAGCGCGTTTGCTCTTAAAGTGTTGAGGAACAGTCAACTCATCTATTGTCTAATTATGGGAGAAATGATGTCAAAGGCAAAGATGGAGTTAGTTGGTTTTGGTTGGTTGGTTTTTACCCTTGTTTTATTAATTCTTGGTGGGTACTTTTTTAAAACTTTTTTTTCTTATTTCTCTGAATGTTTGAGATGAGGCTTGAAGATTAGTATTATTAGCGTTATTCGGACTATTGTCCCCATCTTCATTGTTATTTGTACAACGTTTAGACCGATATACCCTCCGGCCTTCTTCGGGTATTTCTTGTCAGACTCGGGAACCTTCTCGGACTCGGGAACCTTCTATCTCTGGTTCCCGAGTTCAATCCTGAGTTAAAGCAGTTAGAAAAATAATTAATTAACACAACTCCTACCCCAGCTATGGTTAGCGGAATGAGAACAGGATACCCCCGTGGAATAAATAAAGGGTTAGGTTCAAAGTTCCGTGATGGCTCCGAATACGACAAGAAAGTTCCCGAGTTCGAAAAGAAGGTTCCCGAGTCCGAGAAGGTTCCCGAGTCCGAAAGAAATACCTGAAGAAGGCTGGAGGAGTATATCGGCCGAAACGTTGTACAAATAACAATGAAGATGGAGACAATAGTCCGAATAACGCTTTTTTTTTCTATTTAACCCAAAGATTGAACCCTAACAGGTTCTACCACTCCGGTTCAGAGTGGACCTGAGAGTAATCGTGATGAAGGGGTACTCCGCATTCCACAGAGCCCCAGAATTGGAATTTCACCATCAGATATAGAATTTAACGTCATACTCAGGAAATTAAGACCCTAAAACCACCCCCATTTACTTCATATATCATAAAAAGGTTGTTATAAGGGCAATAGGATTAGGACAATGCCATTTTTTTAGGACAGGTATACTTACCAACACAGGAATATGTATCATACATAAAAATTAAGCTGCTCTTATGTGGATCACATCCCTACTTCTCCACATAGGTGAGTTAAAAAGTAATGCCATTTTATTTAGGACAGGTATAATTACCAACACAAGAATATCTATCATACATCAAAATGAAACTGGTCCTCTGTGGATCACATCCCTACTTCTCCACATAATCCCCAGTTAGGGCTTGACGTGACAAGCCGATTGATCGGGGGTGGCCTCTCCGACTGCCCGTCTTGCCTAAGTAAGGGCAAAAGTGAACTGTTGCATGTCATGAATTGCTCGGCCACTGGGGTAAATTATAATAATTTGATTGATGATTTGTTTTACGGCACATTAACCCTTTTGGGGTATTTTAATGCCGAATGAAATCATTTTTATAAACAAATAACTCAACTTGCTTACAGTACCAGCTGTTAATTAGTCACCCAATTTAGTTTTCCCCTATTGCCCTTATGGCAAGCCCCAACCCCTTTTTATCATATGGGTGCTAGAAGGCGGTGTCTGAGGGTCTACATGTCCTGGGAATGACGTTAAACTCTATCTGATGGTGAGATTCCAGTTCTGGAGGTTTGGGGAATGTGAAGCCCCCCTTCATCACCATTGCTCTCTGGTCCACTCTGACCCGGAGTGGTAGTACATGTTAGGGTCCCATCTATGGGTCAAATAGAAAAATGTATATATAAAAGAATTGTATTATCCATTAAGAATTGATTTATTTCAAAACTTTATCGGCATTAAATGACCCACTGAGGTTGGTATGCCGTAAACAAAAACAAAACAAACAAATCAACCAAATCGTATCTGATGGTGAGGTGTCCAGTTCTGAATCCTCTTCTCTT
>CM042162.1:11507747-11530247 GCA_023376005.1 Doryteuthis pealeii
AAGAGAGAGATTAGATTTTTCCTTCTCGTTACATGTAATATCGAAACCTCAGGACTTCATGCTAGGCATTAGTCAAGTAGGAACTAAATCTGCTTCGTCACGATATCTACTTGTCACCGCGGAATCGTAGATCTCTTATAGTCTGAAATTACACTCTGATGCAATATCAACAGTGCTTGGTTACTGCCAGGTTAAACAGCCCAGTCCACCCTACTATATACCTATAGCTAGAGAGAGAGAGAGTAGTTGGATGCATACCTTTCCCACCATTATCATCCTCGTCCAGGATTTGAACTCGAGTCGACTAGTCCATTTCTTATGACTCTAACCATTACACCATGCGCCACGAACTATTATACCACCCTGTCGGTGGGACGTTAGAATGTACCGACTTCACCTCTGCAGAGGGGTAAACTCCCCTAATGGGGCCACCTGTTGGCCGTGAGTAGGGACCCGTGATGCTTAAGGATAGAACCCAGGTGGATGAGCAGTCCATGACTTACAATACTCCACTTTGGCCCTATCTTGGGCTAGACGGACGGTCGGAGAGGCCCCCTCCGATCAATCGGCTGGTCACGTCAAGCCCTAGCACCAATATGGTTTTCCCAACCCTATTGCCCTTATGGCAACCCCCAACCCCTTTGTATCATATGGCTGCTAGAAGGCGGTGACTGAGGGTCTACATGTCCTGGGAATGACGTTAAACTCTATCTAATAGTGAGGTTCCAGTTCTGGAGGTTTGGGGAATGTGGAGCACCCCTTCATCACCATTGCTCCCTGATCCAGTCTGACCCGGTGTGGTAGTACCTGTTAGGGTCCCATCTATGGGTTGAATAGAAAAACATGAGTTGATAAACAAAATTGTATTATGCATTAAGAATGAATTTATTTCACAACTTTGTCGGCATAAAATGACCCAGTGAGGTTGATATGCCGTAAAACAAACCAAACCAAACCAAACCAAACAACTATTATGATTGATATATCCGAAATTCCTAAAAATGTAGTTACATTGTAAATAATACTCTCCTTGTTTGTTGAGTGTGTTCCAAATCCAATGTGAAAGCTTTTAACTTCTTATACTTTATAACATAGACATTTAGTTGTTCTGTAGCTCTTTCTGGAGGACTTCGTTGTTTGTCTTCATATATAGAATTGTCCCTTTCTAGCGTAATTATGATGGTCTACGGGTAATTTGGAGATTGAAAAGAAAACGGTAATCGGATTTCTGGAGAAGGAGAAGAAGAAAAAATAAGAACTAAAAGAGGAAAGTTTGGAAGGGAGGCCAGCCGTTGACCGACCAATGACCCCGGAACTAGATTTTAAAATAAAAACGGAATTTCAGGATTTTGAGTGGAAACGGATGTATCCTTCCCCCACCCCTGGGACCACAAAAGGAATTAAAGAAAATTCGGCCTCTTTATCGCCAGACCCAAGGAGGGTCGGACGTGTTTATTGGAGCTCCGTCGTGAGATATCTAGAGTAGCAACGAACAGCGCGCATGAACGTGATTTAAGATAGAACAGCTCAACCTTACTCTTACTCTCTCCTTCTCTCTGAAAAAGAACCCACAAGCCTAGAAAGAAATAAACAACTCCTTTATGACTATACGACTTTCATATGTTGTTTCTGAACTAACGACGGCTACTGCTACTAACGACTACCACTACAACTTGAATTTGGCCCAATGAAACACCTTTCCTATATAAAAAAAAATCAGATGGTTCCTGTCAGGTTCAGACCTAATGAAAATAGAGTTGCTCCTCTTGCTCAGTAGAGGGATGACGGTAACCCGGAAGTGGGGTTTCCACCATGACACTTTTGGATTGGGGTTCGTACTGAATGGACGCAGCCCAAAACACGTGTGAGCTAGTTACTTCACTTTTAGGGTAGAAGCATTCTCTACCCTGTGTTAAATAAAACCTTGCTAATTTTCCAACAACCTGTTCTTTCATTATCATTAAGTCTTCCGTATTACTATAATGGATATTGTGTGTTTGTCTATCTGTAACCGAAAGTAAATCACTACACAAGTCACAATTCCCTTAGTTATTGAACATCATATTCTCCATGATTCTATTTCTATTTAAACATTAGTTATTGATAAAATTGTTTTACATTATTAATACTGTTGGACTTATCTACAGGTATTTGCCTCATACGCCACTTGTATGGGCTGGGCACAAGGCCTCGTTTTAACGTGGGTCCACCCACAAGCCGAAACTCATGGGTGGGAAAGAACAAAAATTGCGTCGATCCCTTCGGCATTCCCCACAAGGCGCTGGGCAATAAACCCAGCCCCGCCCCTTTAAATCAAGGGGCCATGTATTGCATGGGGGGGGGCAGCGCCCTGGGATCGACGCTATTAACTTGTAAAGATCCAAGGTCGAAGCCACAGGACTCCCACCCAGTTGGGCGGGTCTACATGCTAATAGCATGCAAGTGTATTTATATGTACGACAAAATAGCGGTTTACAGTGTGAACTGGAAGGTTAATTTGCATATTGATATTAAAATTTTGATTTTAATAAATATATGCTTAGTATAAATTTTCTAATTATTTGGTTTTATCTTAATGAATAAGAGCAAAAATCTCGGATATAAATCTTAAGAAAAATCCATTAACATGAAAAAATAACTATTTTTTTTCTTTACTTCCTATTTTAACTAAATAGTTACATTAGGAAAAATTAGCAATGAAAGACGAGAGTGATGGTAAATGATGGAAGAGTTAATTTCAAAGTTGTTACATTTTTCGATTATACACCCTTCTGTTTCAAATCATTTTATCTGTATTATTATTTAGTTTCATTGGTGTTTCTAATTTTATACAATATTTTATTACATCAAAATTTAATACTTGCACCCGGAAGGTGCATATATTTGCTAGTGTATGTAAAAAATATAACAGTTTCAAAAAGCTGCATATTTGCTGTTCTTTTTCAACTTCCAAACATCAATATTTTTCTATCTTCAGTAATCGATTGCAAAACTTTGACCTTTTCCGCCGAAAAATATGAAAAAAAAAAGAAAGAAAAAATGAATACATTTCTTTTTATTCTTACTATCAAAAATATGCACCCTCCGGGCGTAAGTTTTTAAAATTTTGATCTAATGAAATATATTAAATTAGAAATACAAACGAAATCAAATAAATACGCATATAAAAAGATTACACTCATTTTAATTACATTTTAGTTAGTTTCTATATAAAACCATTCATAGGATTGATTTTAATACGTTGGAGAATAAAACAATAATATAAGAGATCAATAACACCAACTAAATATTTATTAAATCCGGTTTTATTAAAACCAGTATGTAAATTAACCACACCATATATTATGTAAATCTGTATTTCTTACTGATACGTAAGACACAATGCACTAAAAACAAGGAGCTGTTTTTTTAAGCAAATCTAACTCAGATTTTCATTGAGACATCGTTAATAAATAAGATTTATTGAGATTTATTAATTAATGATTTTTAGTATAAATTAAATATTCATTGATAAACTTACGCAATTCCTGAAGATATTGTGACCTAAACAGTGACGTAGTTTCGGTTACAGATTATAAAAAGATTAATATACACATATATGCACAATCTGTACAAAGTCTCTTGCGTTATATTCACGCACAAATACTAATAATATGTGCTACTTGCAAATCCACCTGCTCAATCCGAATCTCTGTTACTTAGCCTCAAGCAAGCGACAAAAGGTATTGTTCTATACGTGAACATAGATAAATCAGAGTTCAGCTACTTTAACAAAGATGGCACCTTATCCTCAGCAAATAGCAAGCGCCTAAATTAGTAGACCTCGGTAGCAATATCTCATCTACTGAAAGCGATTTCAACATACGCATAGCTATGCTTTTGACCATATGAAAATATAATCTCTCTGAGGAATTGAAACGGTAATTCGTCCAAACAGTAGCCATGTAAGTACTACTATATGGCTGTACTACTAACAGCAACCTACAACACAACAGCTGTGCGGCCATTAACCTCCCATCTCAACAATCGATGCGAGTAAGACAAGATTATAAGAGTTTGATATCTGGGCTTAAAGCTTAAAGCTTTGAGCTCATTACCACCGTCAAAAACAAAAAAAACGGGTGCTAATAAAATTAAAATCGTCATTCATTAATAATGTGTGTCTAACTTGCAAACCCTTACACCACAATGGGATGCTATTAATATTAAATAATGGAAACATATAAATAAACTAATATTATAATACACAAACTGTTAGCTTTGTTTAACATTAGATATCCAATAAACGAATAATTTTCGTTCTAATAAAAACTCATTTTTTATTCTATTCAGCCCATAGATGGGTTCCTAACAGGTACTACAACTCTGGATCAAAACGGCAATGAAGGAGTATTTCACACTTCCCAGAGCTCCAGAATTAGAACTTCACCATTAGATGAACTTTAATGTCATGCCCTTTCTTAGGAACACTCTATGATGTTCCTAAAAATGTTTTCGTCCGGTCATAGACCGGGTACTTTCGCTAATGTATATATATATTACATACATAGGTGTGTCAAAAAAGTATCGACATTAAAGCTGTATTTACCAAGATAGGAATGAACAATAAATGTAACGTTAATTTTTTTCAGAATACCAGGTGTGTCAAAAAGTAGAGATTTTAAAGGTGTATTTACCAAGATAGAAATGAAGAATGAATGGAACGTTAATTTTTCAGTATACAAGATGTGTCAAAAAGATACCGAAAATCTCGATACTTTTTTTTACACAACTTATATATATATATATATATATATATATATATATATATATAATTGCAAAAATTCACCGTATTCGGCTCAGCCAAATCTCACTTTGTTTACAAAGTTTGAGAACTCTAGGTAAAGGTCATTTCCGCTTAGAAATATAGCGATTAAATAGCCTGCTATACTTGGCGACTGACTGTGGATGTGTGGGTAAGAGGCTTGGCGAGCGTAAGTTCGTTCGGGTCTCGAACCCAGCCAGAGGCAGCTGCTAAAAATTGTATAACTATACTGATGAGAAGTGAAACCTCGAAACACGTGTCTATAGTTTACCCTATATATATATATGTATATTATAAAAAGGAAGGTCTGTAAAATAGAATATTTAGCAGGAGCCTAAAAAGAAATAAACAACCTTTTTTTTTAACTTTTCGACTTTCGTATGTTGTTTCTGAACTAACGACGGCTACTACTATTACTACAAACGACTACTACTACAACTCGAATTTGGCCCTATTCCTTTTTATAATTTTTCAATTAGAAATAAGTTTATGACAGTCTAGTATGCGAAAAATGAGGTACGATACAAATTTATTCAAGTACGAATATATAAATGCGCTTCAAGGTACTTATAACTTTTTATAGAGAGAGATAGATAGTTAGAGGGAGAGAGACGTGGGGAATTACTTTTAATTGAAATTAATGCATACACACACACACACACACACCACACACATGCTCGCACACACACACACACATATATATGCAATAATTACAAATAAATGTAATTCTCCATCTCTGTCCCCTTTTCTCTCTTCACTCTCTCTCTCTCTCTCTCTCTATATATATATATATATATATATATATATATATATAGAGAGAGAGAGAGAGAGAGAGGTGGGGGGAGAGAGAGGGAGAATTACATTTATTTGTAATTATTGCATATATGTGTGTGTGACTCTGTGTGTGAGTGAAATGATTGCAATTAAATATAATTTTACACGTGGATTAATTATATCAATTATATATTTAGATTCAAGACAGCAAAGCCATTACAAGAATTAAGTATTTACCCAAACCGTTCGTGAGACTAACTTGCTAACCCTTACACAACGATGAGCCGCCCTATTTACCCAACCACAGTGAGAATATAACTTGCGCTTCAGTTGTAATTGATCCAGACCATTCGCCACGCGTATTAGGTGACACAAGGTCGCTAGTATCGGACACCCAGTAAGGATCTATCTCGCTATTCAGTTGTGATGGATCTGCGAGACCAACTTGTATGGGTATGTGGCACAATGTCTCAAGTATGGAGTATCCAGTGGGGATCGAACTCGCTATTCGTAGTAATAGATTTGTGAGAATAGCTTGCTAACAATTACCTCATAATGGGACGCCTTGTAGGTATTTACACAACACGTTCACCCCGGGTAGGATGTGACACAAGGTAGCAAGTATGGGTGTTACAATCTCAATTGGTCGCCTGTAGCCTTTAAGCAAGAGCGCTTGTCCAGTCGAATTGGATCCTTGGTAATCCTCTGATAATGAATCCTTTGGTAAAGAATCCTCAGTTCCTTCGTCAATGGTCGCAAGTGAACTATGGCCAGTATCAGTGTTTAAGTAGTGTATCAGCCACGCAGTATATCTAGTGATTGGCGAAGGAATATACCACGTGACCACGGCTAGTCTATAAATCCAGGTGGGGAATTGTAGCACACCTTGTATGCCAAAATATTCCAACATGGGGCAACCCAGCGAGGATCCAACTCACCATTCTGTAGTAATGGATCTACGAGACTATCTTGCTAACTAGTGTACAACGATGGAACGCCCACCTATTAGAAGAAGTAAAATAAAAATGTTGTAATATAAATTAATGGGGATCTGTTTATTACTCAAATTATCTATATATTAATACTCTTGTTCCTTAAATTGAACGACCGATATCATATTCCAACACCCTCTGGTTAAAAAATAAGACCATCCAAGTCGTACAAGATAAGATGCAAAAATGTAAATCCTGATTATCTAGTGTTGCTTTTCCGCCGAATTTTTATTTCTCATGAGTGTCGTCACCTCAGCTAAATAATAGACATCTTTATTATAAAAAAGAAACGGAAGAAAAAGGACATATAAGAAGAAAGAGACTATGGGAAAGCTAGGGAGGGGCTGAACGCGCGGAAGCGATAATGCTAATCTGTTTCAATCGAACATAAAAAAGAATGAAAGAATGAAAAGAAAAAGAGAGAGTTAAATCAAGATTATTATACTTTTTACATATTGAAGTAGTTTGCAATAGCACTTACGAAAACATATCAAACGTTGTGATAATTAAATTATCATACTGTGGTATATCCACAGGTCCTGCTAATAAAGAGTGAAGCAATTGAATGATCATTTTTAGGGGTCAGTCTTCGTTTATTTTAATCATACAAATTATTCATATAAGGGAGAGTGGCTATAAAAATGCTCATAGAATTGCGAATAGAAGCATCATTATCATCCTGGATGGTTGTTACAGTTGGAACCCATTGGGTATTGCGGATCGTCTAGAGTTAACTAAATAGTTATTTATTGTTTGAGACACGTGGATTTTATTATACATGTGAGTTCCGACCAATCTACGGATGTTGCCTGCAGGGTGGGGGTTTTGAAATAATGCACGGATTTGAAATGTTCAACGCGGGCGCACACACCACATTCCTCACACACACCACATCCCCACACACACTTACCCACAAACTCCCCCCCTCTCTCTCTCTCTCTCTCTCTCTCTCTCTCTCTCTCTCTCTACATATATATATATATATATATATATATATATCACATACGCGCGCACACATATATTAAGGTGTATATTTTGTGTGTGTATATATATATTTGTATGCGTATGTGCTTTATATATATTATATGTGCGTGTGTGTGTGGTTGATTTACTCATCTACTCCTCATATATATATATATATATATATACATATATACATACATATATATATATATATATATATATTTATGTATATATATATTGTGCGTGTGTGTTTGTGTGTGCGTAATTAAAAAGTAATTAAGACTACCTGCTACGAGCGTTCATGACAACAATTTTTAGATGAGCAGAAATTTATTGAGTACTATTTAATGTTCAACTGTTTTAGTTTTTAATTGACAAAACTCCAAATTTCAATTAATAAATAAATAAATATATATATATATATATATATGTGTGTGTGTGTGGTGTGTCTAACCCAAAAATATTCTAATTGTAAACACTTGAAAACTTTTATTTCTAGTGTTCATAATTATATTATTTTTCGCATTAGTTTTTATACCTGGCCTGATAGCAGTGAGCATTTTTTTCTCATGCAAAAACTTTTCATAATGTATTTCATTTCATATATAATTTAGTAATGATAATATAGTAGGCTATATTTATACGTAAATGACTTTCAATATCAATGATAGAGCTTGTATATCTAAGTTAGGTCAGAGTGAACATGGAGGCAATGGCGCTTGGTAACTGATAGGTTCTTCTCTACGCTACTTTCAAACCATCTTGAATAAAAACTAACCCACTCTCTCCCTCTCTCTCTCTCTCTCTCTCTCTCTATATATATATATATATATATATATATATATATATATAGTATAATAATTATAATATGAATTCAATTCAGGGAAATTATTGATATGGATAATAGGTGATTTCTTTGTTAATATTAATTATAGGATAATAGTATTGTTAATTTTAATTGGTTGGTATAATAATAATAATAATAATAATAATAATAATAATAATAATAATAATAATAATAATAATAATAATAATATATTTTTATTCGTGATTGTTTTGGTATTAAAATTAATATTTTTATTTTTTATTATTTATCATTTTTATCTCTTTTATTTTTATATTTTTATATTAAATATTAGATTTATATATTAAATTCACGTAGATTAACTTGAAGATAAAAAAAAACTTTTTATTATTTCAAAAGTCTAGACAATTTTTTTTATTTTTTACTTATAAAAAATACACATATACATATCTTATTTTGTTTTTTGAGAATATCAGCTGAACAGGAAACTGTTTATACTTTGTATCTCGTTATTAGACTTAGAATTTAACCTTATACTTGCTGTGTGACCTGGTTTTTCTGGTGAAACTGTCTTTAAGTGAATTCCTTCATTTTGTGATCTCCGTCTGAAGAGGCCAGCTTCTTAACGATTTTAAAAGATTTTTACAAAATTTTGGAAAGCCTTTTGAGCTTTTGGTCGAAATAAATTTATTACGGAATGACGGTTTGTTAAGTTTTTTCTTTCTTTGAAAGTTATATATATATATATATATATATATATATATATATATTATGAACAAAAAGTAATAAGACAATCAGGAATATTTCTTGTATGTTGTTTATTCTCAACTAGTTTCGACCTTAGGTCATCGTCAGGAGAAAATTTCTTATTTGAAGAAATTGTTTATAGATTTTTTGAAAGGGAACATTATAGAAGAACTATAAAAATTAAAGTGTTTTTGAGGGTTTGACATGCTATTAAAATCCGTGTAGACGAGTGTGTTAGTAGTAGCATGTACATTTGTTCCGTGAAGAACCTCTATCTATCTCTATCTATCTATCTATATATATATATATATATATATATATATGTGTGTGTGTGTGTGTGTGTGTGTGTGTGTGTGTGTGTGTGAATATGTATTACCCAACTATCCCGCCTTAATAATGCAATTAACGATCTTCCATACATGTTATTTTCTCTATGTAAAAAAATCAAATGTTCGGTTTAAATTTTCTGATTCAATGGATTCTATCAAACTTAAATCTCTCTTAAATTAACAAAACAATTGTTGTTTTTTTATAACAAAAAATCTTCAAGGCAAATTATAATGAAGAATTTAAAAACATTAAGAATTTTCTCTTTAGAATTTGCAGATTCAGGGAATAATTTCATCTTCAAAGAAAATGTCCAGTATAATTCCATTTGAGTTTATTTCTTGTTTTTTTTTTTAATGTAAAAGAGATATGAATAGTTTAATTTACAAAAAACATTCTGTTGATATTGTAGTCAGAGAATAGACTTTCTCCGTGGAGCAAAACGGGTAAGAACTTGTTCGTGTGTAGGTCCATTATTTAAGTGAATGGCCAAAAAATAATACGTATTGCTTTCCTTAGCTACAGAGAAAAAATGGCTTGACCCCCGTTAAAGCGGACGTAATAAAAAAAAACAACTAGCCACGACAATATAAACGCAATGTCATCTGAGACAATTATCGCAGTCTAACTAAATTGAAAATAAAATATAGAATTTTTAAACATTAAAGAATTTTCTGTTTAGATTATCGTATTCTAGAATTTGGAGATTCAGGGAATATTTCACAAAAAAATGTCCAATATAATTCCATCTGGTTCATTTGTTCAATTATTTGTTTTTTCGAAATGTAAAAGAAATATGAATAGTTTGATTAACAAAAAGACATTCTGTTGATATTGTAGCCAGAGAAGAGACTTTCTCCGTGGAGCAAAACGGGTACGAACTTGTCTCGTGTGTAGGTCCATGATTTAGGTTAGGTTTTGCCAAGATTACCAAAAAGAACGAATTGTTTTCCTTTGCTGCCGAGAAAAATGGCTTGACTCCATTTATATGATTAGTTGCTTATGATGATTGCTCTCACCTACCAATCAGAAATGAATCACTGCAATATAAACGCAGTGTCGCCTGAGACAGGGATCGCAGTCTGACTTTGAAGCAAGACGGGGCATGTGACAAGTAGAAAGTATGTAAATAATATCCAAGGAAGATTTTATATCGTCCCGAAAATAATTGATATTAAATAGAATTAAATAGCGTGGTGGTATTCAACAAGAAAGAATTTAATAACATTTGACTTTCCGTAGACGTTCTTAAGTATTGAACCTGCATTTATGTTTTTAATTTTAATTGTTTTTTTTTTTCTTTATTTTTAGGTACGTTACAGGATTACTATAAACTTTGGTGAAAAGCAGAAAAAAAGTTCTGGAAGAACTATGCGGTAATTTAACATACTTTATATATTTATTTGATAAACATGACATAGCCCGTATTTGGAAATAATACTAATGGATCTTTTAAAAGAAAGGGCTGTTCGTTAGTTCCGAATGAGCGACAAGACACGACCTAAATCTTTTGGAGCTCCACTCTAAAAACACTTCTTAGTGTATATATATTGCCGATAAACAGGTCATGTGATTACTCTCAAAACATTTGGTCCTGACCCAATCTCTTTTTACGTAAGATTGTGACATGTCATAAACAAGTCTGTTAGATGCTGATTTTTTTTATCTTCATCCTTATCAATCATCAATCACTTTAAAATAAGCATTGCACTTATTTAAAGTGTGAAATTCAATTCACAAGAGAACATTTCCAGTGAGATGTCTGTTATAACGAAACTAACTTAAAAGACCTAGTTTTGCTTTTTAACGTTTTACTAGTTTTACTTCATGATATCATTACATATTATTCTTATTATTACTAATAACAGAAAACACCCTCTGGGCGTCGTAAAAATTAATTTCTGAAAGACATTGCCTGAGAGGGTGGAGTTCAATGTCAGAGGGTTTGTATCATAAGTAAGAAAATCCTCATATTTATTAAAGGAGTAAAAAATAAAAAAATAAAAATAAAACAATTTGAAATGAAAACTGAGCCCCGTCCCTCTCAAATAAAATTTGCATGCATGTAATAATCAAACAATTATTTTGAATATTTTCACATCAATTTTAAACAAAATCGTAGGTATTTATTTGTTTGTAAACTTTTTAGTTAACTTCTTGTTACTGTAAAAAAAAAGGGGGGACGGGACGAGAGTAAAAAAACATTTTTTTAAATTGCTTACTCAAATTTTGGGTGTATATAGCATAAGAATATGTGACGTAATCTGTGACGTAGAGCCATGACGTAGTTTTTGTTATAGAAGAAATACAGACAATCTCCATTATTAATAGATTATTATTATTATTATTATTATTATTCACATTGTTATTATTCACTCCTTTTGAGTTTTTCATATCAGCTAAGCTGATGGTATTTCACTGGGTCTGAGTGACAAGTCTCCTCAGGTCTCCAAGACTCTTCTGAGTATTCTAGCCGATTTCAGCAGTGCAGTAGTCTGGATGGTCTCAATTCTTCCTCTGATTTCCAGATTTTCCAATCTTTTTTCCGAGCTTTTTGGGACCGTTCCAAGTGCACCAACTACAATTGGTATCAATTTGACTTTCATATTCCATAGTTTTTTAGTTCTCTGGTAAGGTCCAGGTATTTGTCCACCTTTTCGGTTTCCTTCATCTTCACCCTGATCTGCTTGAACTGTAAAATCACCAGTTGACATGTTTTTTCTTTTTTGTTAATCAACAGTAGGTCTGGTCTTTTTGCTGGGATAAGGTGATCCGTTTTTATCTCAAAGTCCCAGAGAATTTTATTATTATTATCATAATTATTATTATTATTATTATTAGTTTTACTTCATGGTATTATTACTAACTAGTTTTCTGTATTACTATCATTTTATTACTAGTGTCTACTAAATCCATTATCTATGTATCTATACCCATTGATCTATATATCTAAATCTATCTATCTATCTTAAGTCTACATTCCTAATATCTATCGTATGAGTTTATCTATCTATATATATATATCTATATATCTCTATCTATCTATCTATATATATATATATATATATATATCCACTATAATATTATACTTATATATAATGCACAGTATTAGACAAAAGAAAACAATAAAATGAGGCGGCAATTAAGCTAGCTTCTACAGAGGAATCTTGATTGACCTTTGACACCACCAACTGACACAGACAAATCCTAACTCTGATCTAGACAAGAGAATAATTGAGCGGTAAGAAGATAAGAATAGAATTACAATTATAACAATTCTTTTCTTTTCAATGGAAGAAGTCGGCAATGCAACAAGAGAAGAAATTGATTCATGGAATTTCTTTGGGTTTTAACACCAAGTGAAACACAAACAATTTCGTACAAGATTTGAACGCAGATTAATGATTCCGTTTTCTAAAACGATAACCGTTACGTTAAATGGTAAAAATAATGAAGAAGAATAAGAATAAGAAGAAGAAGAAGAAGAAGAAGAAGAAGAAGAAAAACGGGAAGAAGAAGAACGGGAAGAAGAAGGGGAAGAAAAAAGGGAAGAAGAAGAAGAAAGAAGAAGAAAAAAGGGGAAAAAAGAAGGTGAAGAAGAAGAAGAAAAGAGGGTAGGGAAAAAAGAAGAGAGGAAGAGAAAAAAGAAGGGTAAGAAGAAGAAAAAGAAGAAGGAGGAAAAGAAGAAGAAAAAGAGGAGGTAAAAAGAAAAGAAGAAAGAGGGTTAAGAAGAAGAAGAAAGAAGAAGAAGTAAAAGAAGTGGAGTAAGAGGAAGTAGAGGAAGAAGAAGTGGGAGTAAGAGGAAGTAGAGGAAGAAGAAGTGGGAGTAAGAGGAAGAAGAGGAAGAAGAAGTGGGAGTAAGAGGAAGAAGAAAAAGAGGGGTAAGAAGAAATATTGAATTGTGGAAAATGTTTAAAGGAATTTACGAAATATTAGCTTTAAAAATTCAAGGCAAGAATACAAAAAACAAATCCATTTAATTAAAACGATAATAAATTTTCTAAAAGTGTTGTCCAAATTGAATTATCTGCTAAGCAATAGATAATTAAATTAGATAAAAAAAATATTGTTAGACATAATATTTCTATTATTTTCATTGACGTATGAACTAAATAATTCAATTAGGATTGGCCAAAGGCGAATGTTTTCTTCAAATCTGAAGACGTACTTTTTTTTAAAAAAGAAAAGGAAATAAAAATAAATGAAATAAAAAATCTGGCCTTTTTTAGTTACAACAAAAAAAAATAGGTTTTTAAAACAAAAACTCAATTCCATATAAATTACTTATTAAAAATAGATTTTGTGGGTAATGTTTATCGACTAGTTGAAATGTATGAACGTTGGTTGATTTTAACGGCATATCAACCCGTCTGGGGTTATGTCATGCCTAACGGTTGAGAAGTAATATATGTTGTGTATTTATATTAATACTTTTTGTAGGGGTTCCATCAGAGGACATCAAGGGATAAATGAGGTCTGAAATGAAACGGATAAAAGAAAATGAGAAAAGGGAATTCAATAGATAGGTTTTTGAGACAAAGGTTGGTTGGTTGGATTTTTGTTTGGTTGGTTTTAATGGCATATCAATCCGCCTGGGGTTATGTCATGCCTAACGGTTGGGAAGTGATACATATCGTGTATTTATATTAATACTTTTTGTAGGGGTTCCATCAGAGAACATCAAGGGATAAATGAGGTCTGAAATTAAACGGATAAAAGAAAATGAGAAAAGGGAATTCAATAGATAGGTTTTTGAGACAAGGTTGGTTGGTTGGTTTTTTTTGTTTGGTTGGTTTTAATGGCATATCAATCCGCCTGGGGTTATGTCATGCCTAACGGTTAGGAAGTAATACATATCGTGTGTTTATATTTATACTTTTTAATAATTGGTTTTAACACTGTGTTAACACCATTAGGAATCATGTTGTATGGTATTGATTTGTTTCATGTCTATATTCTATGGTATAATTTTATTTCCCTAAAAATGAGAGAATGTCCTTCATGCTGACATTTTCAAATAGATCTTTCATATTGTTTGCATTAAAATAACGGTTTCTGATGTGAGCAAAAAACCTGCAATCCATGAATAAGTGTTTAACAGTCAAATATGTTCACACTGTGGTTATTGTTTCTTGTTTGAGTATATAGGAGCACGTTAGACTCTGTGTGACCAATGTGGAATCGGGACACAATGACGTGTTCCTTTCCAGATTTTCTTAAAGTTGGTCTCCAGTTTCCCAAAGTGGGTTTGATTAGGAAGAGTTTATTGTGGATATTGTTAATCCAGCGTTGTTGCCATTTTGTATGAAGGAATCTATTAATTTTAGATTTCAAGTCAATATATGGAATCTTGAACTTGTCTATGGTATAATTTTATTTCGTTCAAAAAGTACAAAATATCCTCCATGTTGATATTTTCAAATAGATCTTTCATATTGTTTGCATTAAAATAACGGTTTCTGATGTATGAATGTACGAACGGTTTGAGATAAATTAACTTTTGTAGAAATTTATATATGACTAATAATAATACTGGTGTTCATTAATCTTCCGTCCATTATCATCTTGCAACACCCTCTGGTTAAAAATGAGACCGTCTAAAATGAAATGAAAAAAATGTAATACTGATTATCTGGTGTCGTTTATCAGCCGAATTCTTACTTCTTATGAGTGTCGTTACCTCAGCTAAATAATGGACCATTCCATTTTTATTCTAAAGAAAGAAAGGACATGCTACAAAGAAAAATATGATAAGAAAGTGTTGTGAGGTTTTAAGGGGTCAAATAAGAACAAAAACGACCAACAAAAGTAGAAAAATGTATTAACAGAAAGTAGACAAATAGCTTACTGCTAAGCCATAATTGTCCGTGTTATTTATAGTAACCTGTCGGTACATTCCATTGGTCAATAGGGTGTATCACAGAAAGAGAGGAGAAAGATATGGAAATGGAGTGAGAATGCAGAAATTTGCAAATTCAAAAAAGCTTTACTCCTTTTTAGAATTGACCTCTGGGTAAGTCCACGTCAATTCATCCAGAAAAAAGTAAAATTGTCACAACCCCCTTCAATTCTTCTGATTTTTATCCAGGTGTGGACTATGTTAACATTAGACAATCCCCAAAATTTGAGCTAATTGGTTCATATAAGCATTTTTCCCAAAGGAATCCGAAAATACTGTCAAAAAATCTTAATCAACCAATTTTAAGTTATTGATGATTTCTGATTTTTTCATAGCAAGATCCCGCTCTGTCGGCTGGGGCGTTAGAATGCACCGACTGCATCTCTGCAGAGGGGTAAGACTCCCCCAATGGGGCCACCTGTTGGCCGTGGGTGGCGACCCGTCATGCTTAAGGATAGAGCCCAGGTGGATGAGCAGTTCATGACATGCAATACTCCACTTTGGCCCTATCTTGGGCTAGACGGGCGGTCGAAGAGGCCCCCTCCGATCAATCGGCTGGTCACGTCAAGTCCTAGCACCTATATGATTTTCCCAACCCTATTGCCTTTATGGCAAGCCCCAACCCCTTTTTATCATATGGGTGCTAGAAGGCGGTGGCTGCGGGTCTACATGTCCTGGGAATGACGTTAAATTCTATCTGATGGTGAGGTTCCAGTTCTGGAGGTTTGGGGACTGTGGAGCACCCCTTCATTACCATTGCTCCTTGGTCCACTCTGACCCGGAGTGGTAGTACCTGTTAGGGTCCCATCTATGGGTTAGATAGAAAAATGTATTTATAAAAAAATTGTATTATCCATTAAGAATTGATTTATTTCAAAACTTTATCGGCATTAAATAACCTACTGAGGTTGATATGCCGTAAAACAAACCAAACCAAACCAATCATAACAAGATCAATATCCCGATGTGGCACTGCATCTATGACAGATTTTTTTTCTATTATTGTCTCCCATATATTGAGCATTATTTTTACCAAAAAGATAGTTTGATATTTCCTCAAGATCGAAGCTACAACATCAGTTAAAATTTTGCAGATCAGAAAAATAGAGAAAAAATATTAATAAGAAAGAAAGAAAGAAAGAGAGGAGAAAGATATGGAAATGAGGTGAGAACGGAGAAAATTGTGAATTCAAAACAGCTTTACTCCTTTTAAAAAATTGACATCAGTATTGAAAATTAGTGAATCAATTTATTTGAAAACTGAAATAATTTTTCCCATAAGAAATAGTGTAAAGTGGATTCATGCTTGACCGTCAGACATCACAACCTTCCTCCTTTTCTTTCCGATAGTATCACTGCTGCTTAACCCATGAATAGAAGTCAAAGTAGCCGTCAAATAGAGAATAAACACAATGGAAGCCACGAATTTGCACAAAAACAATATCAGACACTCGTTCAAGGTAGCGACTGACGCTAATTGATGCTGCTTGGGTAGATTCGACCAGCCGTTTGGCCGTCTTCGGTTTGCCTCGGCAGTCGTTCGTGCGACTCTAGTTTTCATCGGCTCGACTCGTGTGTTCGAAGTCCGAAAATTTGTTCGATAACTGAGGCCTTTTTTAGTCAATTCTTTTGTTCAAACTTTGAATCGTTCGCTTTCAGAGTCGTTCAAGAACCGAAATTCCACTGAACGTAGAATGAAAAATATTTTCTCCGCCTACAAGTCGCGATTCTTAAGAGAACTAATTAAAACCGCGATTAAACTCCAGTATTTTCTATCGCTCGTCGGCGAAAATGATATTTTTCATTCTTCATCCGCTTTTCTTAGATCCTATCACTCATCAATTGTCTGCCTCTAGGCATAATTTGATCGTCGTACAACGGAGATAACATAAACCACCAAATGAGAAACGATGGATCAACTATACGTCTTCATCTTTTTTCATCATCTTTTTTTTTACTAATGCTCTTTGGTTACTTTCTCACTTTCCTTCTCTTCTTTTGTATTCTTTTTCTTTTTCCTTCTTTTCATTCTTTTTCTTTTTCTTTTTCTTTTTTTCTTTTTCTTTCTTTTCTCTTTCTCTTTCTAATTTTTTACTTTCTCTCTTTTCTATTCTTTTTCTCTTTTCTACACTTCTTTTTTGTTGTTTTCTTACTTTTCATTGTTATCATTTTTCTCTCTCTCTCTCTCTCTCTCTCTCTCTCTCTCTCTCTCTCTCTCTCTCTCTCTCTCTCTCTCTCTCTCTCTATTTCCGTTGTGTTTTTCTTTCGTTCTTTCCTTCTCTCTTTCTTTTACATCTGCTTAACATTTTTTGTCGTCTTCCTTTGTAATTTCATCTTTTCTCTCTCATTCTCTTTCTATTCTCTCTCTCTCTCTCTCTCTCTCTCTCTCTCTCTCTCTCTCTCTCTCTCTCTCTCTTTTTTCTTCTTCTTCTTCTGTTTTGATTCTCTTTCTCTCTTCATCTTTTCTGTCTTGTTTTCTTTTCTTTTTTAATTTTAATTTTCTTCTCTACTTCCTCCTCTTCTAGACCGAACATTACTATTCATTAGTCAAATACTTGTTTTATTTATGTGGTGAATTTTGTCTCCCATTATTATTATTTCATTCCACTGCAGAAGCCGGTGGTTTACTGGAGGCTGAGTGACAACAAGACTCTTCAGGTCTCCAGGACTCTTCTGAGTATTCCAGCCGATCTTTGTAGTCTGGATGGTCTCGATTCTTCCTCCGATTTTTAATTCTCCAGACTCCTTTCCAACCCCTTGGGGATTGTTCCAAGGGTCCCAATCACAATCGACACGACCTTCACCCTCTTGTTCCACAGTTTTCTGAGTTCTCTGGCAAGGTCCAAGTATTTGTCAATCTTTTCGTCTTCTTTCATTTTCACTCTGTGATCGAACGGGACGGCAAAGTCCACGAGATGACAAGTCTTCCTCTTCTCGTCAATCAAAACTAGATATGGTCTTCTGTCCGGGAAATAGGTGATCCGTCTGTACCTCAAAGTCCCAGAGAATTTTGTGTGTCTCATTCTCCAGGACAGATTCAGTTTTGTTGCATATACCATTTAGTTGAATGGTGAAAATTGAATTTCTTGCACAGTTCCCAGTGAATCACCTTTCCCACCCATTATTATTATTATTATTATTATTATTATTTTTTCCACTTTTTCCTACTTCTGCTTTTCAATCTCCCTCTTTTTTAGCAACTCCATCGTTCTCTTTTTTCCATATTTTTCTTCTTTTACTCGTTTTTTTCTCTTCTTCTTCATCTTCTACTTCTTCTTACATTTTCTTCTTCTTCTTACATTTTCTTCTTCTTCTTCTTCTTCTTACATTTTCTTCTTCTCCTTCTTTCATTTTTTCTTTTTTTCTTCTTCATCTTCTTTCATACTCTACTTCTTTTTTTTCATTTTCTGCATCTTCTTTTTCTACTTCTTAATCCTCTTCTTTTTCTTCTTCATCTTCATCTTTTTCTTCTTCATCTTCTTTCTTCATGATAAATGTCCATTTCTTAAAATGTGACTTTATTTTCCTTTTCTGTGCCAATTCATGAATATCCCAACTCGCCTATCTCTGTCCCCTGTGGGAAAATCCATGTGTGGGCTGCGATTCAACCGAATATCCCCAATAGATTTTCACACAGAAACATCTTTATTGATATATTTAGATTTACGCTAAATCAAGTGTTCTGGAATTTATAAAGTTTTCTTTGGTGCAATACACAAACTTCCGATCCATCTCGGTATTTACAGCGCCTAAAGTATTACCCAATTTTTTTAATCGGAGTGCAGCTGGTTTGAAATATCTTTTCCTTAACTAATTGCTCTGCCAAGGCTAAAGAACCCAGCCTACCTACAATCTATTTTATTCAAATCCTATTTACCTATCAATTTATCCTAATTACCACCGCCCCACAGACAAGTAGGAATCTGACACAATGTCAATTTCTTAAGCTGGGTTTAACAGTTTTCCTTCTCCTAGACCGGTTGCCATACCAAGGTTAAAGAGCAATCTCTGTTCTCCTATTTACACATAGCTGAACAAGAATAATTGAATGCATACCTTTCCCAAGGGTATTAGCGCTATTATCCTCTTTAGCTTGGTGGAAGATAGACAAATTCATATATTACCAAGCAATTGTATCAAATGAAACACCGCCCTGTCAGTTGGGGCTGTAGAATGCACCAACTGCACCTCTGCGGAGAGGAAGATTCCCAATGGGGTCACCTGTTGCTCGTGGGTGGTAACCCGTGATGATTAAGGGTGGAACTCAGGTGGTTGAGCATCCATGATATGCAACACTCCACTTTGGCCCTTACTTAGGCTAGACGGCGGTCACAGAGGCCCCCTCTGATCAATCAGCTGGTCATGTCAAACCTTAGCATCTATATGGTTATCCGAACCTTATTGCCTTTATAGCAAGCCCCAACCCTTTTTATCATATATGTGCTTGAAGGTGTGATGAGGGTCTTAATGTCCTGAGTATGACGTTCAACTCTATCTGATGGTGAAGTTCCAATTCTAGAGCTCTGGGGAATGTGGAGTACAGCTTCATCACCATTACTCCCAAGTCCACTGTGACCCGGAGTGGTAGTACCTGTTAGTGTTCCAACTATGGGTTAAACAGAAAAAAAAGAGTTTTAAAAATGTGTTTTAAAAGTTTTTTTTTTTTAATTGAGTACCATCAAGAAATGAATAAAACAAAAATGTCTTAGGCATAAAATAACCATACAGTGGTTGATATGTCGTAAAATCCAACCAACCAACAACCGACATTATTTATTAAGGTCAATTTGAGTTTGTCTGATTGGGAGAGTAATAGATCGTTCGTGAGAAGTCACGATATGTGCAATTTGGTATGGGAAATGAAATTAGTATTGTGGTACTAAAATAATGTTTGTTTACATTCACTGACAAGAGATGTCCAAAAAATTGGCGAGGTGAGGGGTGGGATTGGGAAGGGGGTGGGATTGAAGAGATGATAATGGCAGAAACGAGTTCAATTACGGGGCGGGGTTGGACAAAACTATAAAAAAATATAGGGGTCAAAAGAGCGATTTTTTTTTTTTTGCCGGAGAACTATCGCGTGTTATGGAAGTAAAGAAAGAAAAGAAAGAAAGAAAGAAAGAAGCTAGAAAAATATTAAAAGGGACGAAAGAAAGAAAGAAAGAAAAAAAGAAAGAAGCTAGAAAAATATTAAAAAGGATGAAGAAAAGAAAGAAAGAAAGAAAGAAGCTAGAAAAATATTAAAAGGAAGAAAGAAAGAAAGAAAGAAAGAAAGAAGGAAAAAAGAAAGAAGCTAGAAAAATATTAAAAAGGACGAAGGAAAGAAAGAAAGAAAGAAAGAAAAAAAAGAAAGAAGCTAAAAAATATTTAAAAGGACGAAGAAAGAAAAAAGAAGAAGAAAGAAAGTAAGAAACTAGAAAATATTAAAAAGGACGAAAGAAAGAAAGAAAGAGAGAAAGAAAGAAGAAGCTAGAAAAATATTGAAAGGGACGAAAGAAGAAGAAAGAGAGAAGAAAGAAAGAAGCTAGAAAAATATTGAAAGGGAGGAAAGAAGAAAGAAAGAAAGAGAGAAAGAAAGAAAGAGAGAAAAAAAGAAAGAAGAAAGAAGAAAGAAGCTAGAAAAATATTGAAAGGGACGAAAGAAGGAAAGAAAGAAAGAGAGAAAGAAAAGAAAGAAAAGAAGCTAGAAACATATTGAAAGGGACGAAGAAGGAAAGAAAGAAAGAAAGAAAGAAAGAAAGAAAAAGAAGCTAGAAAATATTGAAAGGGACGAAAGAAGGAAAGAAAGAAAGAAGAAAAGAAGCTAGAAAAATATTGAAAGGGACGAAAGAAGGAAAGAAAGAAAGAGAGAAAAAGAAAGAAGCTAGAAAATATTAAAAGGGACAGAAAGAAGAAAGAAGAAAGAAAGAAAGAAAGAAGCTAGAAACATATTGAAAGGGACGAAAGAAGAAAGAAAGAAAGAGAGAAAGAAAGAAAGAAAGAAGCTAGAAAAATATTGAAAGGGACGAAAGAAGGAAAGAAAGAAAGAGAGAAAGAAAGAAAGAAGCTAGAAAAATATTAAAAGGGACGAAAGAAAGAAAGAGAGGAAGAAAGAAAGAACTAAGCTAGAAAGAAATATCAAAAGGAACGAAAGGAAAGAAAGAAAGAAAATTATTATTATTATTATTATTTCACTCCTTGTGAGTTTTTTCCCACTAGCCCAAGCTGGTGGCCTTTCATTGGAGTCTGAGTGACAAGTCTCCTAATGTCTCCAGAATTCTCCCGAGTATTCCGGCTGATTTCAACAATTCTGTTGTCTTGGTGGTCTCAATTCTTCCTCTGGTTTCCAGCTTCTCTAGTCTCTTTACCAAGATTTGGGGAACCGTTCAAAGTGTCCAAACTACAATTGGTATTACTTTCACCCTCATATTTCACAGTTTTTTCAATTCTCTAGCAAGGTCCAGGTATTGTCTATCGGGTCGTTTTATTTCATCTTCACCCTGTGATCTGCTGGATCTGCAAAATCTGGGTTAAGGCGATCCGTCTTCATCTCAAAGTCCAAGATAATTCTGTTTCATTCTCAAGAACAGATTCTGGTTTATGCATATACTATTTTTTTGTATTTTAAAAATGTAGTTTTTTTTTTTGCATAATTCCCTGTGGATCACCTTTCCAACCCAGGCTTTGTATAGTTGTGCTAGTTTGCTGCATTAGCTTAATTATTAAGCATGTCTCCATTGTGTTACCTGTAACTGTGCATTTTACTACGCGTATGAACTATAAATGATATAAGAAAATAAAGATAAAAATCAAGTAAGATATTATTTTTTCTTTTAGAATTATATTCATCGTTTCCGTACCTATATATATATATATATATATATATATATATATATATATATATATATATATATATACATGGTTCAGCTAATCCTTATTACGGTTTAGAATATAATGTTAACGATTATGAAAAGAATCAAACTACAAAATTCGATCACTGAAAAGTTAAAAATAACCGATAAAAAGATTGAAAAATATGTGCATTATATTTTTTCTTTCTTTTTCTTTTTTTTTTTTTTCATAGCAGTACTTCTGCTGAGGTATTTTTTCTTCTTTCTTTAAATTTCGGCTTTTTTCTCTGTTATGTCCCATACATCTCTCTCCATTTTTTCTTCTCTTTAAATTTTCTCACCTTACTCTCTCTTTCTCT
>CM042162.1:11540247-11562747 GCA_023376005.1 Doryteuthis pealeii
TTTTAATATGGTGATCTATTACATAAAAACTTAAATACTTGCCACCAGGGGGCGTATACTTTTGATTGTCATAATAATAGCAATGTTTCATTTTGGAAATTACAAGTCTTTAAGGGCCGGGTTAGCTCAGTCGGTAGAGCGTTCGGCTAGAAACTACAGGGTTCCTAGTTCGATAATGGCCCTCGCCAACTCAGCGTATGAGTAGCACAGGGATATGTGCGGTAAAGTAAGGAGCTGATGGTAGGTGTGGCGCTCCACTTCAGCCGCGAAAACAATCTCCTTGGTCTAGCGCTGAAAAGAATATGTCTAGACTAAAGGGGACATACTCCCTCGCCGATTGGCTGATGCCGAATTTAGACACCCTGACGACTTTACTTACTTTTTTATCTGATATTATCAGTGTGTATAATTACGCTGTTGGGCTTCCATATTTCTGCCTAACTTCATCTTTTTCCAAAGATTGTTGATCCATTGTGCATATTGTTTCCTTAATGTTCCAAATGACCTTTGGGTTTTGACCCAGTACAACAATACAAAGAATCCCATTGACAATGAATATTGCAATCAGTTTAGGATAATTAAATATTTCTTCACACAGAAATGGCCCCGGGTGGGGTGGGGGTCAAGGTTAGATGTGTGTGTGTTGGGGGGGGGTCATCTTGCAGGAAGTCTTCTGAGAAATTAAATGGTTTTACTACGCTTTGAATATTTGCAACGTTTAATTTCGTTTAATTTTTCTTTCTTTTATTCAAAACTCTTCTTCTTCTTCTTCTTCTTCTTCTTCTTCTTCTTCTTCTTCTTCTTCTTCGCTCTTATATTTCTTCTCTTTTTTCTTTTTCTTGCTTTTTCTTCTTCTTCTTCTTCTTCTTTTCTCCTTTTCTTCTTTCTTCTCTTCTTCTTTCTATTTTTCTTCTTTTTTCCCTTTTTTTCTTGCTTTTCTCTTCTTCTTCTTCTTCTTCTTCTTCTTCTTCTTCTTCTTCTTCTTCTCTTCTTCTTTTCTTCTTCTTCTTCTTCTTCTTATTATTATTATTATTATTATTATTATTATTATCATCATTATTATTATTATTATTTTTCTACCTTTTTTCTTGCTTTCTTCTTCCTCTTGTTCTTCTTATTCTTTTCTCTTATTATTTCTACCTCTTTTTCCCTTTTTCTCATGCTTTTCTTCTTCTTCTTCTTCTTCTTCTTCTTCTTCTTCTTACTATTTCTACATCTTCTTCTTCTTGTATTTTATTTTTATTTATCCTTTTCTTCTAAGTGTTTTCTTTCTCAGTCTAAACTTCCTCTTCTTAATAGGTCACTGCGTCCATGTGTTAACATGCCACAGCCAAGTGATTCGGCTGTGGGTGAGAAAATCCTGCAAGAAAATACCAAGAAACATTTTAGTCTAGACATATTCTTTTCAGTTTCGCTGATATTTCCATTAAAATATTTTCATCACCTTAGTAGATAATTGGTTGTTTGGATTTTACGGCAGTAGCTCAGTCAGTAGAGCATCCGACCAGGAACCACAAGGTTCCGGGTTCGATACCGGCCCTCGCCAACTCCGTGTATGAGTATCACAGGGATATGTGCGGTAAAGTGACGAGCTGGTGGTAGGCGTGGCACTCCGCCTCAGACTCCAAAAATAATCTCCTTTGTCTCGCGCTTGTGAAAAGAGGATAGACTCCCTCGCTGTCCGGTTGGTACCGATTTTAGGCCACCCTCTATTTAATCAATAGATGGGCTCCTAGCAGGTAATACTATTCCGGGTCTGGGTGGATCTGGGAGTAAGGGTGATGAAGGGGTTCTCCACATTCACCAGCATTCCAGAATTGGAACTTCACCATCAGAGCTGATGGTAGGCGTGGCACTCTGCCTCAGACTCCAAAAATAATCTATTTTGTCTAGCGCTTGTGAAAAGAGGATAGACTCCCTCGCTGTCCGGTTGGTACTGACTTTAGGCCACCCTGACGACGAAAATATTTATTGGGTTATTTTGTGCCAAAAGCATTGTTTTATTCATTCTTCATGGATACTATTTTTTAAACATCTGTAACTCATTTGTCTCTATTTAATCAATAGATGGTAATACCACTCCGGGTCTGGGTGGATCTGGGAGTAATGGTGATGAAGGGGAACTCCACATACACCAGAGTTCCGGACTTGGAACTTCACCATCAGAAAGAGTTTAACGTCATACCCAGGACACTAAGACCCGTATCCACCACCTTCTAGAACATATATGATAAAAAAGGGGGTACGGGTTTGCCATAAGAGCAATTTGGTCGGAACAATCATATGGTGCTAAGGCTTGACTTGACCAGCAGATTGATCGGAGGAGGCCACCCCGACCACCCGTCTAGCCTAAGTAAGGGCCAAAGTGGAGTGATGCATGTCATAGACTGCTCAGCTATCAGGGTTCCATCCTTAAGTATCATGGGTCGCCAGCCACAGCCAACAGGTACAGTCGTTGTATTCTGAAGCTCCAGTCGACAGGGCTTTCCTTGGGAGAGTAACCAGGGAGAATCATTCTGACGATCAACAGTCTACGAGTTGATACTGTTTTATAAAAGCGTTTAATTTTATATTTAAGGGTATTTTCCCTTTTTTATTTCCCTCACTGGATAGTAAACCTCTGAAATTAGTAAATCAGTTCACATACCTAGGTAGTAATATCTCATCTGCAGAAAGCGTTGTCAGTATACGCACAGGAAAGGCATAGTTCTATGGTTTGAAGTATGTCAATCTAATACGAATAATTTGCTTGGTTTTATGTTGTTGGCATCCTTCCGTCTACTAAAGACGACGGCGTAGTGTCCAATTTTTCTTCTTTTTTTTAATTCCTATCTAATATAACTAATTTATAGTTTCAAGTATTCCTATCTAATACTAATAATTTGCATACAATTTTATGGCGCCAAATAGTTGCAAATTCAATAATTCAAGAGCCGATGTATGAATGTAGTTCTAAATCATTTTAAACATTATCACGTATATCGTGTTTCTCTGAATATATATATTTACCAACCCCTCCGTACGAGCAGGATACGACACAAGGTCAACTTCTTAAGCGGAGTTTTAACAGGTTTAAATTCAGAGTTTTCCTTCTCCTAGACTGGTTACCTAGCCATGGTTAAAGAGCCCAGTCTGCACTGCTATTTACCCATAGCTGGAGGGAGAATTGGATTCATACCTTTCCCAAGGGTATTAGCGCAATGTGAAATGCCAACAGCTTCGTCCAGGAATTGAACTCGGGTTGACGAGTCCCCTTCCTATGACTCTAACCATTAGACCACGCGCATGTTTCCCTGAATATAAGACAGTACGTATATCAATTTTTACTCCGAAATATAACACTAGGGCTTATTTTCGGAGGATATTGAGTGTTTGCATCGCCTGATGTCATTGTGAAGAATATTTCTTTTATCTGTCTATCGCTCTCAACTAGGGCTTATTTCAAGGGGAGGGCTTATATTAAAATTATCCTGAAAAATCACGTTAGATCTTATTTTGCAGGTAGGTCTTATCTTAGGGTATCTATTTGACGCATAGATGGAACCTTAGTTGGAGCCACCATTCTGAGTGGATATGGGAGCGATGGCAACGAAGGAGTGGCCCCAACCTCCCCAGAGTTTCAGAACTGGAACATCGCCACCAGATACGGTTTAGTATTATTCCCAGAACAATTGGAACAAAGGAACAAAATTTCTCCCTAGGAGAGCAGGATTCCAAACCTTCTCATTTTTGTTGTTTTTTGTTTGTTTGTAAGGTTTTTTCTTTGTTTTTTTTTTCTTTGTTTATTTGTTTTTGGGGGTTGATTTTTTATGTTTTGTTTTTGGGAGGGTTGCTTTTTTATTTTTTTATTCTCCCAGTTGGCGATGGTAAACCACAAGTTCTTTTTAAATCTCAAACATTTCTACTGTTTCAAAATTCAGACAGCCTGGTACTAAGATTTTAATCTTTTCTCTGATTGGTGCCTTTTCTGGTAACTCAACACTCACTTCGACCAATCACTATGCACCAAATAATCTTTAACTCACTTCGTCTAATTTAGTATATACCTTTTTTGTTTCTTTGACTCAATCGGGTCACATTATAGGTTTTCCACGCTGGTTCTAAAAACCAACCCCTGCGCTACGAGCAATATGTGACACGGGTCATTTTTTTTAAGTGGAGTAAAGCTGGTTTAAATACAGATTTTTCCTACTCATAAACTGGTGTGTAAGGTAAAGTAAAGTCGACGGGGCGGCCTAAAGTCGGTATCAGCCAGTCACCGAGGGAGTCTATCCCCTTTTCAATAGCGCTAGACCAAGGAGATTGTTTTTTAGCATCTGAAGTGGAGCGCCACACCTACCATCAGCTCCTTACTTTACCGCACAGATCCCTGTGCTACTCATACGCTGAGTTGGTGAGGACCGGTATCAAACTAGGAACCTTGTGGTTTCTAGCCGAACGCTCTACGGACTGAGCTAACCCGGCCCTTGTGTGTAATCAAGACCAAAGAACCCAGATTTCTTTAATATTTACCTATAGTTGCGGGGAGAAGAGATGGGTTCATGCCTTTAAAATTCATGGTGGAGGGATTGGGCAAATACATACTTCCTCTACTTCCATCGTTTATTATTTGTAGTTCCTTATTTATTATGCTTTTTGTAGTTTAGTTATTTGCTAGAAGCAGCTACCCAGCGTCGGCTACTGTCTTTTTTTTCTTCTTTTTTTTAGCTATTTCGTGATCATCAGTGTTCCTCTTCTTTTTTTCTTTCGTTTTTTCTTTCTTTTCCCTTTTCATTCATTACTTCATTTTGTCCTTTCTTTTCCTATCTATCTATCTATCTATCTATCTTTCTTTCTTTCTTTCTTTCTTTCTTTCTATCCCTTACATTCATTCGTTCTATTTCTTTCTTTCTGTCATCTTTTTATTTATTTCGTGATTATCAGTTTTCCTCTTCTCTCTTTCTTTCTTTCTTTCTTCTTCTGATTCAACCTTATTAATTCATTTTCTTCTTTCCTTTTATGTTGTACGTTTTTATTTTTTCATTTTTCATTCTTTTTACCTTCCGTGTTTCTTTCTTTTTCTTTCTATCTTTCTTTTCTTTTCTTCTATTATTTTCTTCCTTTCCGCCACTATTCATTCTTTCATTTTTTCCGAAGAAACAGATACAGAGAGAGAGAGAGAGAGAGAGAGAGAGAGAGAGAGAGTGAGAGTGAGAGTGAGAGTGAGAGTGAAGAAACAAAAAGAGAGACAGCGGTAAGAGAAAGACTCTGTGTGTGTGTGTGTGTGTGTGAGAGAGAGAGAGAGAGAGGGGAGAGAGAGAGAGAGGGGGGAAAGAGAGAGAGAGAAATATGAAAAAACGCTCAGCACTGCTCTTCAGTCACGTGATCCAATTTTAGAGAAAAAAAAGTCTCTTCTTTCGTGAGGGAATAAAAACTAATGCAGCTCGGTTGGAAGTTCCGGGATCCAATGCATTCGGAAGTCTGAGGGAAAAATTTGGCAAAGGCTCGGCCGATGGGGGGTGGGGGGTTGCAAAGGGTTGGGTTGTGCCACTTTTCTTATCTTTTTTTTTATTCTTTTTCTTTTTTGTCTGTCTGAATTCCTCAAAAGCTGGAAATCCAAGACACCATCAAACCTTGACTTAAAAAGATATCCGTTTGGGAAGATATGAATAAATCTTTTTTTTCAGTTTGGTGTTGCCGACCGAAACATACATACATATTCATCTCTCTCTCTCTCTCTCTCTCTCTCTCTCTCTCTCTCTCTCTCTCTCTCTCTCTCTCTCTCTCTGTATACATATAGCTGATGTGCAACCTTAAGAACTAGTGAAGTAGGCTTTGTGATATCCTATATATATATATATATATATATATATATATATATATATATATATATATATACAGAGAGATCATAAAGCATACTTCAGTTGCTTATATATATATATATATATATATATATATATATATATATATATATATATTATATATATATATGTGTGTGTGTGTGTGTGTGTCCAATACGAAGTGCCACACAACAGTTCAGTAATGTTTTTTGTTATAGTTTTTGAAAAAGTCTCCTTTTAGTATACATATATATGCCTAACAGGAAGTGCCACACAACAGTTCATGGATATTCTTGTCATAGAAAAATTTTTATATATATATATATATATATATATATATATATGTGTGTGTGTGTGTGTGTGCGTGTGTGTGTGTGTGTGTCTGTGGGTATAATTTCCCAGTATAGAATCGTATCCCAATTCTAAAGAATATTTTAAATCAAAGAGATTTTAGACGGATGTAGACACCTGAGTAAATGGTATTCCGACCGTTAACAGTTTCAAGCTTTATTTTTACTCCTCGTTTTATGCAACTTTCTCCAATGTTTTTTTGTTTTGTTGTTGTTGTTGTTTGGGGGGGGCATAACCATGTCCCTTGTAGCTCTCTTTTCCAGTCTGAGTTCTCCTACATATCCTTCTCGGTGAAACCTAGCTATTCAACTTCTGCTATTAATTCGGTTTTCTAAACTCTACGTATGTACTGAGTACTTTTCTATATGAATTTAGGCGGGCATATATGTTCAAATGTAAGGCTAAACAAATCGAGAAAATGTCAATCCCTGAATGTACATTTCGATCTATTAGGTCTCATCAGCAAGGTTATAGACATGGGAGACTGCTCCGTGTGTGACTCGAAACCTCGACTGTCAAGCTGACAGGCGAAGTCTTTAACCGATACACTAGCTTGCCATTCCCACATTCTTCGTTTGTTTTGAAACTTATATATATTCCACTTTTTATTGACTTGCTACACAACAGTATGAGGTTAAGTAAACAAACAAATGTGTTTATTTTTATATGGCTTTAAGCCGACAATTTTTGGAGGATTTGTGCTTAATTGAAGTCATATCTAGGTCGATTGAGGGATTGACATTCAGGGATTGACATTTTCTCGATTTTTTAGCCTTACATTTGAACATATATGCCCGCCTAAATTCATTAATTATTAACTAATTAATTTTCAAAATTAGGTATGACTTCAATTAAGCACATATCCTCAAAAAATTGTCAGCTTAAAGCCATATAAAAATAAACACATTTTTTGTTTACTTAACCTCATATATATATATATATATATGAAATAATAATAATAATAATATATATATATATATATATATATATATATATATATATATATATGAGAAGAGAGAGAGAGAGAGAGAGAGAGAGAGAGAGAGAGAGAGAGAGAGAGCTTGGATTGATAGATAGATAAATAGATATGTAAGCGAATCCGACAGTATTTTGAAAGGAAAAATAAAGGAAAGAAAATGGTGAATGGATAAAAATATTCTATTTTATTTAACTATCACGTGTTTCGGCCAGGAGTTTATCCATGTACATAATCACTTTGATTTAAAACACCAAAGGATTTACTCTGACGAAGGCCGTTATTCCTTGTACACTAAAAAAAATGTAGTTTTCTATTATTGTTATTTTACTTCGTATTTAAAATAATGATAGATAGAGTGCATATGTACATGGATAAACACCTGGTCGAAACACGTGTCAGTGAAATAAAATAAAATCCTTTTTATCCCTTCAGCATTTTCATTCCTTTATTTTTCATTTCAACATAAATAGATAAAGTTTTTATATTTGTTTTTTTCTTTTTTGAGTGTGTCAGTCAGAAATGCAAATATCTTGTATGACATCATTCAGTAACGTAAGAAAATTGCTTTTTTTACACTAACGTGAACATGGAATTACACTCCGATGATTTTAACAGAAATAAATCGTGTCTCCGACATAATTAATCTAAAAATATAGAATACTCTTTAATTTTTTAGCCAGGGGGCGCTGTTATCTAGAATAGTACTTCCGGCAATTCGCCTCCAAAGAAAGAGTCGCTGAGATACGTTTTCCGATTTTATCTCTATCTTTATTGTTTTTAGCAGAAGGCCACAAAAATCGTAACAAGTCTAGGAGATAGAAAACTGAATTCAAACCTGTTAAACTCCGCTAAAATAAATTGACCTTGTGTCACATCCTACATGTGCGGGGGGGGGTAGGTAAATACATGCATCCAAGGAAGGCCGAAGACAAAAGCAACTGGCACTATAGCGATTTTGTATTCGGCCTTCCTTGGATGTATGTATTTACCTACCTACACCCCACCCCCCGCCTAAGTAGGATGTGACACAAGGTCAATTTATTTTAGCGGAGTTTTGAATTCAGTTTTCTACCTCCTAGACTTGTTACGATTTTTGTGGCCTTCAGTTTAGGCTTCAAGCAAGAGCGCTTTGTCAAGTGGAGATGCTTTGTGTTAAGCAGAGCGCAATCCTTAGTGTAGGATCCTTTGGTTGTTCCTTAGTACTCCTCAGTCTTGCAGGTCCTTCGTCAATGATTGCAAATGGACGTCTCTCAGTATCAGCGATTAAGTAGTTAACCAGCCACGTATTCAGGCTATTGATTGGCTTAGGTCTAAACCACGTGACCTCGCTTTGTCGATAAATTTAAATGGTGAACAACAGCATGGCTTATATACCACAAAATAGGGCACCTCGCGTGGTGTAATGGTTAGCAAGCTCGCTTCGCAAACCATTGTTAGTGAGTTCTATTCTCATTGGGAGCCCCATACTTCTGGCCTTGTGCCATATCTAAGCTAAGCTTAGTAAATAACTATATACACCAAAATAGGGCACCTCACGTGGTGTAATGTGTTAGCAAGCTCGCTTCGCAAACCATTGTTAGTGAGGTTCGATCTCATTGGGAGCCCCATATCTGGCCTTGTGCCATATCTAAGCTAAGCTTAGTAAATAACTATATACCACCAAATAGGGCACCTCACGTGATATAATGGTTCGGAATCAAGAATCGCAGACCATTGTTAATGAGTTCGATTCTCACTGGAGCCCCATACTCCTGGCATTGTGCCTTATCTAAACACTAAGCTTAGTAAATAACTATATACCACCAAATAGGGCACCCCACGGGATATAATGGTTGGGAAACTAGAATCACAGACCATTGCTTAGTGAGTTCGATTCTCACTGGTCCCCATACTTCTGGCTTTGTGCCGATCTATGCTAAGCTTTAGTATATAGCGGCACCTAACGTGGTGTAATGGTTAGCAAGGTAGACTGGCAAATTATGACTAGTGAGTTCGAGCCTCACTGGGGGCCTCTTACATTCCGTCTTGTGCCATATCTAAGCAAAGCGTAGAAAATAACTATATACCTACAAATATTAAAATGTTGGAAGTGCGTGGTGTAATGGTTAAAGACATGGGAAATGGACTCGTCGCCCCGAGTTCAAATCCTGGATGTGATATTTTGCATTTCACTTAGCGCTAATACCCTTGGGAAAGGTATGAATCCTACTCTCCCTCCAGCTATGGATAAACAGTTGGGCAGACTGGGCTCTTTAACCTTGGTTTGGCAACTGGTCTATTAAACTCCGCTTAAGAAATTGGGGTTGGTAAATATATATACAATAACACATCGGTCTAGGAGAAGGAAAACTCTGAATTCAAATCTGTTGAATTCCGCTTAAGAAATTGACCTTGTGTCACATCCTGCCTCGTGCGGAGGGGGTGTAAAATATATATAATATATATATATATATATATATATATAATATATACCAACAATTATTCCAGCAAGACTGGTTGCCGTTTCCAAGGGTTAAAGATCAGTCTACCCTATCATTCTCTTAGCTCGAGGAGAGATCGCTGGATTCATACCTTTTCCAGGATATTTGTACTATGTGAAATGCAAACAGCCTTTTCTAGGATTTGAACTCGTGTCACCGTGTCCATTTCCTAGGACTCTAACCATTACACTACGAACCTTCCTTGGATTTATGTTATAACGATCCTTCTTTAGATATCGTTTACTTTTTGCGGCGCAGGGGGGGGGTGACTTTATCGCCCCATTAACCAAATTTCTACAGTATGAGAATTCCTTAATATGAAGAGACACTCATGAATGTGCTCCCGGCTAAGACGAGTCTTGGTATCCAATCGGTTCACAACTATCGATTAGTCTTTCTATCTATCTTTCTCACCATCATCATCATCATTCATCATCATCATCTCCCTCTCTCTCTCTCTCTCTCTCTCTCTCTCTCTCTCTCTCTCTCTCTCGTCTCTCAGTGCTGTGTGTGTCTATCCTACTCTCTCTGTATTATCTCTGTCTGTCTGTCTGTCTGTCTGTCTCTCTCTCTCTCTCTCTCTCTCTGTCTCTCTCTCTTATTCGGCTGTCTGTCTTCCCCCTCCTCTCTCTCTCTCTCTCTCTCTCTCTCTCTCTCTCTCTCTCTCTCTCTCCTCTCTCTCTCTCTCAATCACTGTCTTTCTCGTGGTAATCTAAGTCTCTCTCTCTCTCTCTCTCTCTCTCTATATATTATATATCTATATACTCTATATATATATTTATTGCTGTTAAGTATATTCATATCCTGGGAATGACGTTAAACTCTATTTGATGGTGAAGTTCTAGTTTTTGGAGGTTTGGGGAATGTGGAGCACCCCTTCCTCACCATAGCTCCCTGGTCCACCCTGACCTGTAGTGGTTGTACCTGTTAGGGTCCCATCTATGGGTTAAATAGGAAAATGTGTATATTAAAAAAATCAAACCTTTGTCGACATTAAATGGCCCACTGAGGTTGACATGCCGTAAAAAAAACAAAACAAAACAAACCTACAGTTCGACTATTCTCTTGACTTGATCGTGCTTGTGTCTGCTATTCTGGATCGGAATAGCTAGTATTTCTTGATCTGTTATTGAGCTGACATTTTTGCTGTTTGAATCTGCGAATCCCTTGAGGGTATATTATCTTATTTCGTTCATAGTTTTAAATAACAAACACAAGTCGTTCTTGTTTTTTTCTGTGCTCATATTCTATTTTACCCCCAAGTAAAAATGCCTTGGAAAACAGACACTCATCTTACGTCTGTTCTCTTCAACTGCTCAGTCCAGTCTGACAACCCATCACTCCTCTCACTACCTCTCTTCCACCCTTCGCCTCTTGGCATCTATCGACCAATTAGAGATCGACAGTTAGCCTTTTATTAGTCATTCCAAAAAGTCTCGTAACTTCCCACTCTTATCTACATGTACCTTAAATCTTTAGGTTTTTCCATCTCTTTGTAGAATAATCAAACTAAGTTACAATTACCGTCGAATTGGTAAGACAAGGCAACAATAATCGTAACTGAATACGAATCTATCTTGCTGCGATACTACTGCAGAATGACAGGGTATTTATGAAACTCCACAACATCATAGAAACCACCTAAATTGAATATAATTACTATTATCTCTAGCCTAGGTCTCGGGAAAGATATGTTTACTTAAGAGCTATTGAAACATAGTTCAATGTGTAAAAAGTGTAATCATATGAACACTGTAGAATAATCACACTAAGTTCCAATTACCGTCTAATTGGTAAGACAAGGCAACAATTAGTCGTAACTGAATACGAATCTAATCTTGTCGCGATACTACTGCAAAAGGACAGGGTATTTATGAAGCCTCATAACATCATAGAAACCTAGCAGCCAATCAGGACTCGATGAATGGAATCACCCAAATACATGAATGGATTATTCTTGATTTCCATAAATACCAACTGTCTTGGACACTGCTTCAGTTGTGCTTAGCCAGTTGCTGTTGTTCAAACCAACAGTAGACAGACTGACTTCAATACTCTTTATATTACCTTTTGTCTGCCTGCCCTCTAAACTAGGCCTTATTTTAAGGGTATGGCTTATTTTTAGAGGAGGGCTTACATTAAAATATTCCTGAGAAATCATGCTAGGTCTTATTTTGCAGGTAGGTCTTATTTTCGGGAAAACGCGGTAGTTAAAAGTTGTATGGATATCGGAACTGCTGCGACTGACAGAGCGACTTAATCCTGTTTAGACGAATGGTAATTAATATTAAGATTAAACTGAAAACAATGGACATCAAAGAACCACTTTAGGGGCTTAGTTCGTACAGTTTGCTTTAGAAGTTATTAAATTTACTTAAGAGAGATCTTTTTGAATATTTCGAAGGCGTGTGTGTCATAATGGTTTAGGTACAGGTAAAGGACTAGATAGGATGATTGCGTTTCGCTTCAAGCTAATGTTGCTTCCCAGTCAAGAAGGAAAACTCTAAATTCAAACCAATTTTACTCCGGTTAAAAATTGACCTTGTCATATATATATATATATATATATATATATATATATATATATATATAAATTTTTACTTGAAGGCACATACAACGCATGTATCGCATAAAATTCGATACTTTTTCTTATAGAAAATGAACTTGACAAGTGTAATCCCAGCAAAGGATGGCTTACACTTGTCAAGTTCATTTTCTATAAGAAAAAGTATCGAATTTTATGCGATACATGCGTTGTATGTGCCTTCAAGTAAAAATTTAATATATACTTTATTCAGCAACGTTTCTAAATAAACAAACATCCAAAAATCTTATATATATATATATATATATATATATATATATATATATAATATGCAATATAGAATGAATAGAGAATGTATGAGAAAAGTATTGGCATAAAAAAGTTGCTCAATGCTGATATAGCAGAGCAAATTTACAATCAATAATATATTATATTATGGATATTAATATCTCGTTACTCTTAGTTTCATGCGTATGCAATCTTCAGACGAGAGTCAAAGGGTTGAGATTTTAAAAACCAGTAGTTTTTTAGCGTTTATATAAACGTGAAGCGTGTTCACGCAATGGAATGTTATAATGCTAATTTCTTTTTTTAGCGCTATAACATTACATCGCGTGACACGCTTCACATTTATATAAACGCTAAAAAAACACCGTTTTTTTTAATCTCAAACATTTGACTCTCGTCTGAAGATTGCATAAGCATGAAACTAAGAGTAACGAGATATTAATATCCATAATATGATAAATATATATATATTATATATATATATGTGTGTGTGTGTATTATAATGGACATTGTGTATGTATCTGTCTGTAACCGAAACCATATCACAACTCAAGTCACAATTTCCTTAGTTATTTACGGCACATTCTCCATCGTCCAAGATTTGGATTCGGGTTACTGATTCCATTTCCTACACCGATAGCTATTACACGAGGTGGACTCTATATGAGCATGCAAGTATGTAAGTGAAAATCCATTCATAGAAAATGCACGCAATAACCTTATATATATATATATATATATATATATATATATATATATATATATATATATATATATATAAAACTGACGCTATTCATATTATATTAAACGGACATTTACTAATTGTGTGTAAAAGACCACACATATTATAATATATATATATATATATATATATATATATATATATATATATATATATATATATATATATATATATATATATATATGTATATATATATATATATGTATATATATATATATATATATATGTATATATATATATATATATATATATGTATATATGTATATATATATATATATATATATATATATATTATATATATATATATAATATATATATATATATATATATATATATATTAAATACATGCAAAACATAAACAAAATTCCACCTACAATAAAATCATTATTCGAGGTCGGACGATTTTGCGTACAGAGCCATTACTGTTGTCTAAGAATGTATATATATATATATATATATATATATATATATATATAATATATATATGTGTGTGTGTGTGTGTGTGTGTGTGTATGTGTGTGTATTGTGAGTCACATCACGTCACTATATATATATATATATATATATATATATATATATATATATAGGTGTTTTCAAAACGTCTACAAACTGAATCTGATGCACCTTGACAAAGATAATGAATGGAACATTCATTTTTGGTATTCGGCACCGTCGAAGCACCGCCAAAATTCTTTTTGTGTGTATCTTCCCCGTTGTATTCATTCGAACGTCCTCCACGTCCTCAAATTTTACTATTGAAATGAAAGGAAACAAGTAGAAGTCTAAGTCAAGATATTGTTGCACTTACACCATCCAGTTTGGATGAGGAAATTCCTGGATTATTTTCTTCTTATCGCCTCTCTTACTCCCTTCTCCCTTTCTCTTTCACTCTCTGATGTTCCTAAAAAAAACTTTTTGGCCGGGTATTTATATAAAAAGGCAATCGAAGAGAATTTAAACACAAGATGGATTTCACTCAACAAATTGATATGCCATTACACCAGCACTTTTTCTGTCCCTTTTTGTGACTTATCAAATACTTTGAAAGATTAAAACAGTAACATGATTTAGTTAAAGAAATGTTTACGTATGGGCTAAACGTTAAAGAAGTGTTTGAATGGACTTGGGAGTAATGATAAAGAAGAGAAACTCCACATTAAACCAAATCCCTATAAATAGAGTTTCACCTTGATACAGTTGAAAGTCATACCTTGGACACCCCTTTTCGGGTAATGGAGAATTCTTACACCCCTGCAGGAGATATAGTTAGAGTATTCTTAGGCCTGTCTACAGGGCGATACATAACTTTACGCTTTGATTTTTTTTAATTTAATTAATTTAATTTGAGATAGCAACTTAATCTATTTCTCTGAATTTTTTAGATGAGGCCTGATAATTAGTATTATTTGTATTATTCGTACTATTGTCCTCATCTTTATTGTTATCTGTACAATGTTTGGGCCGATGTGCCCTCCGGACTTCTTCAGTATTTCTGGTCGGACTCGGGAGCTCTCTCGAACCGTGATGTCTCCTGATTACGACAAGAAGGTTCCCGAGTTCGACAAGAAATACCCAAAGTAGGCCGGAGGGCACATCGACCGAAACATTGTACAGATAAGAATAAAGATGAGGACAATAGTCCGAAAACAAGTAATGCTAAAAGAGATTTGGCTTATCCCATAAATATTCAACCGAAGAAATTTGAGCTTCACTGCTATATCAATCTCTCTCTCTCTCTCTCTCTCTCTCTCTCTCTCTCTCTCTCTCTCTCTCTCTCTCTCTCTCTCTCTGTTTATATACTTCCCAAAATGCCCCTACGAAAAGTAGATCACTATGTTACAATTTTTGTGGCCATTTTTAGGCTGCAGGTATTAGCACTTTACAGTGGAGATCGCTTGTGTTCCTAAGTGTTACACAGAGTCCTTGGTTGTTCGTCCGTATCGAATACGAGCAACTGAACGGCTTTCAAGATCGGTGATTAAATAGTTAACTAACCACGTATTCGAGCGTGTTGATTGGCTGGTTATAATCCACGCGGCCAAGCAGAGTCAAGTGGTGGACTCCAGCAAACCTTATATCCCAAAATATTACGGAAGCGCGTGGTGTAATGGTTAAAGTCATGGGAAATGGACTCGTCACCACGAGTTCAAATCCTGTACGCGGTAACTGCATTTTCACATAGCGCTAATACCCTTGGGAAAGGTATGAATCCCATTCTCCCTCCAGCTATGGGTAAATGGCAGGGCAGAACGGGCTCTTTAACCTTGGTTAGGCAACCGGTCTAGGAGAAGGAAAATTCTGAATTCAAACCTGTTGAACTCCGATTAGTAAATTGACCTTGTGTCACATCCTGCTCGTGCGGAGGGGTTGGTAATATATATATATATATATATATATATATTCCAAAATATTCCAACACCCTGCCTATCATGCCGTACATAACAGTACATAAAGAAATACCGAACACGTGAGAACCACATGGTCTGATAATTGCATGGACAAGAAATTGATTGTCCCAGTTGTTGAGTGTGTTTCTAAGCTACCCTAACACATAACAGTATTTTTCCATCAGAAAGCAATGTTTTATCAACACAATAAATTCAGATTTGTCCATTGTTTTGAAAATTTGCATAGTAAAGTAAATATTTTAAAAATATAACAAACACAGGATGTTATGATCAGGGGATACAATTTTATGTGTCAATACTTAAGTATTTCGGTATATTGTACCATCTTCAGGACACTGTTAAGCAATGTTTATGTGAGGGACAAAAGGAAAGATGTTAAGTGTATAGTGAATGTGTGAATATGATGAAGCAATGGTATGATACCGAAATACTTAAGTATTGACTCATAAAATTGTTTCTCCTGATCATAACATCCTGTGTTTGTTATATTTTTTAAAATATTTTCTTCTCATATTGTCGGATTAATTTCCTCACTGTATTTCCATAGTAAAGTAAGTAAAGTGAAGTCGTCGGTATCAGGGCAAAATGATTGATATTTGAAATTAAAACGGTCAATATATATATATATATATATATATATATATATATATATATATATATACAGAAGACGATGTTAACACACGAATAGGAAAGGCATGGCTGGCCACGAACAAATTATCAGTCGTATGGAAATCCGACCTCCCTGACAAACTAAAGAGAAGATTCTTCCAGGCTGTGGTTGTATCGGTACTGCTATATGGCTGTACCACCTGGACCCTAACGAAGCGCCTTGAGAATAAGCTGGATTGGAGCTGCACAAGAATGCTACGAGCGGTCCTGGATAAGTTGTGGAAACAGTATCCCACAAAGAAGCAACTGTATGGCCACCTGCCTCCCATCTTACAAATCATACTAGTATGGAGGGCTAGGCATGCAGGACACTGATGGAGAAGCAAAGATGAGCTCTTAAGCGACGTACTACTGTGGAAGCCAGCACATGGGCACGCTAATGTGGGCCGCCCAGCCAGGACCTACATCGACCAACTATGTAAGGATGCTGGCTGCTGCGCGGAGAGGCTCCCAGAATCGATGAATGATAGGGAAGGTTGGCGAGAGATCGTCATGGATATCCGTGCAAATTGCGCGACATGATGATGATGATGATGATGTATATATATATAGCTTCTGTGCAAGCGTATGGTTGATCAAGACTATGAGTGTGTATCTATCTATCTATCTTTTTCTCGCTATATATACATGTGTGTGTGTACGCGTGCGTGTGTGTGTGTCTGTGTGTGTGTGTGTGTGTGTGTGTGTGTGTGTGTGTATTCCAGTGCTTGAGCTTGGACAACGTATGCTCTTCATGGTTTACTGCCTCTCCCAGCAGCGGGGGTATTGGTCGGCGGTGATGCAAGTGTGGGACACTAAGCGCGTCTGTTTGAGATTCTCGTGTCTAACGGAGTGTTCCCGGGAACAATGGGACCCATTGATCAGTCGTTTCTATCGACTCCCTTATAAGTGTCAGGATTATCGCTGGTGACCTGTAATAACTGAAGCAACCATTCTTCGACAGAAGCGAAATTGTCCTTTAGTGCTTCCGGGCGTACACCACGCCAGATTCCTTTGGGGCGTTGTCGTAAAGAAAGCAAAAATTATCGGCCGTGGCATTGCAGAATCAGTGGGCTTCCAAATGAATATTAAACTATATCGGAGTTATCTTCATTTGTTTGTCGTCTTGCCGCTAGGTGGCAAAGCGGAAAGCAAATAATCATGGTTATTTTTGGAATACTGGTATCCAGCATTGGTATTTCCAGCAAAAATGAATTTAAAAAAATTGTATAGTTTGAATTATTCTGACTGTTGTTCTCATCTTTATTGTTATATCTACACAACTTTTCAGTCGATAAATCAATTTGAAATGAAAACTTATTTCTCTCCCCTTCAAATAAAATATTGCATGCATATATTAATTATTAATTAAATAATTATTTTGAAAATTTTACACATCAATTTTTCATTAATTGTAGGTATTTATTTATTTGTAAACTTTTTAGTAAAATTCTTGTTACTGGAAAAAGGACGAGAGTAAAAATAACAGCTTTTATTTATTTTATTTATTTATTATGGTTATTTTTGGAATACTGGTATCCAGCGTTGGTATTTCCAACAAAAATGAATTTTAAAAAATTATATAACCCAAGAGTTTGAATTATTCTGACTGTTGTCCTCATCTTTATTGTTATATATACACAACGTTTCGGCCGATGTGTCCTCCGGATTTTTTCTGGTGTTTCTTGTCGAACTCGGAAACCTTCTTTTTAAACTCGGGAACCTTGTTGTAATCACGAGCCTTCATGGAACTTCGAACCGAACCCTTTATTCAATCCACGGGGGTAGACTGTTATCATCCGGTTAACAATTCCGTGAAGTCTCCCGATTACGACAAGGAGATTCTCGAGTTTGAGAAGGTTAGTGAGTTCGACAATAAACACTTAACGAAAGTCGTAGAGCACATCGACCGAAATGCTGTGTATATAACAATAAAGATGAGGACAACTGTCTGAATAATCCAAATAGTACAAATTATCAAGCCTCATCTAAAAAATTCAGAGAAATGGTGTAGATAACAATAAAGATGAGGACAATACTCTGAATAATCCAAATAGTACAAATTATCAAGCCTCATCTCAGAAGTTCTGAGAAATAGTGTAGATAACAATAAAGATGAGGACAACTGTCTGAATAACCCAAATATACAAATTATCAAGCCTCATCTCAAAAGTTCTGAGAAATAGTACTCCGAGAATTGATATAGATTTCTGAGATAAGAGATTCTTATTATGCATATTATTTAAATGTCTCGGACTATCTGTCTCATCTTGGTTGTCATATTCTCTCTGGATTTCTAGTATGGTGAATTATTATTTACATGAATCGTACTATTGCTCTCATATTGGTTGTTATATAATGTTTTGATTTCTGAGATGAAGTATTATTTGTACTAGCGGTGGTAGAAATATGAGGAATGAAAGAACAAAACTCAGACAAAAATGTGTAGTATATTTTGATGGAGTGTTGAACTCGGCTTCGTCAGTATTTTTATTGAATTACCAGGATTCATACAAGTGTTTTATAGAAGAGGAAAAATTTATTTTTGAAGAAAAGATATTGCCTGGGTGGGGCGTAGGAAATTCAATGTCAGGGTGTTTGTATCATAAGTAAATAAAATCATTGAATTTATTAAAGGACTAAAAAAAATAAAACAATTTGAAATGGTAACTTATTTCTCTTCCCCTCAAATAAAATATTGCATGCATATATTAATTATTAATTAAATAATTATTTTGAAAATTTTACACATCAATTTTTCATTAATTGTAGGTATTTATTTATTTGTAAACTTTTTAGTTAAATTCTTGTTACTGAAAAAAGGACGAGAGTAAAAATAACAGCTTTTATTTATCTCATTAGCATTAATTGTTCTTTATTCTATATATTGACGATGTTGGGTAATGTGACGTGAGCAGAAACGTAGTTTCGGTTTCAGACAAATGGAGACCGATTCTACATTATTAATAGATTATTTACATGATTCGGACTATTACCTTTTTCATCATATATTTAGTCTGGATACACAATTCAGACTATTGTTCCTATCTTGGTTGTTGAGTGGTAGTACCTGTTAGCTATGGGTTAAATAGATATTTTTTTTAAAACCTGTGTATTAAAAATGTGTTAAAAATTGAGTTCTAAGGAAAAAGCTTGAATACCCAACAAGAATGAACCAAAACAAATTACCTTCGGTATAAAATAACCGGTTATTTCCTATAAGTCAAACATGATCAAAGGGGAACCACTCTTGACTGATAAATTATTTATTTATTTTCACATTAAACTAACCCTAAACAATAACCCTAAACCCTAACCCCAACCCTTAACCCTAAACAACAACCCTAACCCTTATCCCGTCTTCTTTTTTCCTAGTAGATCAATAAATAAATAAATAAGTTATCAGTCAAGAGTGGTTCCCCTTTGATCATGTTATACTTATAGGAAATAACCAAATAACCCAACGAGAGTTGACATGTCGTAAGATGCAACCAACCAACCAACTATCTTGGTTGTTACACTCACGACGTTTCGACCGCTATAACCTCCGGCCTTCTTCAAATGTCTTTTGTCGTAGTTGGTAACTTTGAGGAAATTTCGTACTGAAGCTTTTTATTCAATCCGCGAAGAGTAGACTGTTCTCATTTTGCTGTCAATTCGCCTTCGGATATGTCATATAAAGTTAATTCGCCTCCTTTGTTATTTCTCTCTTGTAATGTCTCTTTGTATCCCGCTGAAACCAGACCCCAACTTCCAGGTAGACACTAAATAGAAACTATTAATTAACGTTTTCTTTTTTTTATACTCGAGGCAAATGTCCAATGAGACAATTTAGAAACCAGTTTTTACAGCCTTAAACCTAATTTCATTTTGTCAGACACTTCACTAAGAAACATTTACCAACCTCACCGCACGAGCAGGATGTGACACAAGGTCAATTTCTCATCACATTATTTGGTACGTGACCAACCTTCATGATGATGGCGGCAAACTCGGTTCGAGTATTGCCATTGCTTGATATTTTTTTTTAAGTTCAGAAGTTCAAAGAATACAACGAGGAGCTTCAAAAACTTCAACGGTGACCTTCACGAATGTGACTTTTTAGTCCAGCTAAAATCTTACACATCTTCCCACATTCACAAGTTATTCCAGGAAGCACAGGTATTTTATTGGTCCATTTCGCCAATGCACAATGTGGTGACTCATCAGCCAGCTCTGCTCAGACACGGCCTTCAGCATTGTTCACATAGTAGACCGATTTGAAGCCCTTTGCCGTCTGTTTTATTAACGCTTCCCTTGCAAACATCTCGCTTTAATCGTTCATGTTGCCTACGGTTGGTCTCAAATTTCTTTGTGCTTTCCAGCAAAGTTTTTCTCCATTGCCCACGGTCCAACCTTCATACAGTGTATTATACAGTGCAGGGATCTTTTGTTTAGTTTTATGGCAGATCAACCTCGGTGGCTAAGTGATGCCAACTCGTTACTAGAAGAGGCTACCCAACGTCAACTGATGTATTTGTTTACTTTTGAGATTTACAAATGCTGGACATTTTTAAGTAGAATTTAATGCTTTTCTAAGATTCTTAATTATTTTTGTCATAATTGTGCTATCTGGTGATAGTGCATACTTTCTTGTTAATTGTTTTATTTTCATAGTTTTCAACATAGATGTATAGATTACATTGACATAAAATTATTACACACAACTGCCCTTTATATTTTTTTAAAGTGATAGAGTGTTAAGATCTTTTGTAATGTAAAATCTATCACTTTTTATTTGGTGATTTCCTTGTCAGCATCATCATCATCATCACACGCATCATTATCATGTCACGCTAGTAGCACGGATATCTATAACAATCTCTCGCCAACTATCCCTATCATTCATTGCTCTCAGTAGGTCCTCAGCACAGCATCCAGTATTCGCGCAGAGCTAATCAATGTAAGACATTGCTGAGCGGCCCATACTGGCGTGCATATATATATAATATACTAATAATGTATTAGTAAAAAATATGCTACCAACCTTCACCTGGGGAAAAAATGAAAAAAAAATCAAGTGGGTCGCGCCAACAGAAATAATCGATTAATACTATAACACATGGCAAAAAAAACAAAACAAATATATATATATATATATATATATATATATATATATATATATATATATAGTAAGTTAGTTAGTTAGTTAGTTAGTTAGTTAGGATTGTCTAAAGTTAGAATGTAAAAAGTGCTCGATACTTAAGTAGTACAAACAATAATAAGTATTTTTAGTCAGATTCTTGCCCTGATGAACTACAAAGCAAAATCTGACTCATTATGATTAACTTTATTATATTATATATATATATATATATATATATATATATATATATAAACAGCTACATTTTGGGAATATTTAAGCTGTTTTTCCTTGATTCTTGAATAAAATATATTTAATAACCTTTTTGTGTTTAAAATTGAATCCTTTTTAATATTTGTTTTTGTTTTGTGTTTATTTCCAGGTTGTCACGGGCAGAAGAATTGTCTGCCAATCACATATGGTCCCGATCGTCTTTTCCGTCTTAAAGAACGAATAGTAAGTAAAAGTATTTTTATATATGTATGCAGAAGTATATAAAAAACAATTGAAAAAACAAATTGCATCGAAAGATGACATTTATTTAGCCGACGCTATAGCGTTACGGTGTGTTCACCAAACCATCGTCGGGACCATCATTTGTGTTAAAAGGAACTATTGATAAACAAAAGTTTGTGAGATTCTGTTTTTAGTGTGTAGCGACTACTGTTGGTACTTGAATATGAGAAAAAGACATAATTTAAAACGCTACGTAACATTGGCGTCCCCTATTCAAACTGTGTGACGTAGATAGATAGCTTTTATTGCAGATATGTTGGCTATGTTGTGATGTATATAATGGCAAGATATGAAAACTATGACAACGTCAATTCGGCTCCAGTCTATCATGTGTACACGTTCAAATTACAAGACTATGTGACACTTATGTATTCACTTCAAGTGCGCGTTTGTAATACGCGTGTATAAGTTCCTTTTTTTATTTAAACATTCGAATTGGAAAAGGTTTGTATATGTCATTTGCTATTAATTTATATATAGTTTGTTTTATTCTAATATTTATTTCAATTTATAAAATGTATAGAGTTTTACGAGAAAATTATTTACAAACAAGAAACAGTCAAGTAATGTTCTTCTACATTGAATTTTATATTATACAGTGA
>CM042162.1:11567747-11572747 GCA_023376005.1 Doryteuthis pealeii
CCAAATTATCATAATGGTACTCAAAAAGCAAGATCTGGTGATAGTGCATGTGTATATATATATTTACTTTTCTTGTTTAATCTGTTTTATTTTTTCATAGTTTTCCTCCGACAATGTACATAAACGACTGCTCTTTATATATGTATAGATTACTTCGGACATGATACACACAACTGCCCTTACATATGTATAGATTAACATTCGGACATACATACACCACAACTGCCTTTATATATGCATAGACTTACATTCGGACGATCATACACACAACTGCCCTTTAATATATTTTTTTAAAGTGTATATAATAGAGTGTTAGATCTTTTGTAATGTAAAATGCTATCACTTTTTATTGGTGATTTCTTGTCAGCATCAGTCATCATCATCACACGCATCATTAATAATGTCACGACGCTAGTAGCACGGATATCTATAACAATCTCGTGCGCCAACTATCCCTATCATTTCATTGCTCTCAGTAGGTTCTCAAGCACAGCATCCCAGTATTCCGCGCAGAGCTAATCAATGTAAAGACATTGCTCGAGCGGCCATACTGGCGTGCATATATATATAAATATACTAATAATGTATTAGTAAAAAATATGCTACCACCTCACCTGGGGAAAAAATGAAAAAAAAATCAGTGGGTAGCGCAACAGAAATAATCGATTAAAAATACTCATAACACAAATGGCAAAAAAACAAAACAAATAATATATATATATATTATATATATATATATATATATATATTATTATATATAGTAAGTTAGTTAGTTAGTTTAGTTAGTTAGTTATGGGAGGATTGTCTAAAGTTAGAATGTAAAAAGTGCTCGATACTTAAGTAGTACAAACAATAATGAAGTATTTTTAGTCAGATTCTTTGCCCTTGATGAACTCAAAGCAGAAATCTGACTCATTAGTGGAGTTAACTTTATTATTATATACTATATATATATATATATTTATATATATATTTAAACAGCTACATTTTGGGAAATATTTAAGCTGTTTTCTTTCCTTGATTTCTTGAATAAAATATATTTAATAACTTTTTGTGTTTAAAATTGAATCCTTTTTAATATTTTGTTTTTGTTTTTGTGTTTATTTCCCAGTTTGTCACGGCAGAAGAATTGTCTGCCAATCACATAAGGTCCCGATCGTCTTTGCCGTCTTAAAGAACGAATAGTAAGTAAAATATTTTATATATGTAGCAGAAGTATATAAAAACAATTGAAAAAACAAATTGGCAATCGAAAGATGACATTTATTTAGCCGACGCTAATAGCGTTTACGGTGTGTTCACCAAACCACATCGTCGGGACCATCATTTTGTGTTAAACAGGACTATTGATAAACAAAGTTTGTGAGATTCTGTTCTTTTAGTGTGTAGCGACTACTGTTGGTACTTGAAATGAGAAAAAGATCATAATTTAAAACGCTACGTACTATTGGCGTCCCCTATTCAAACTGTGTGACGTAGATAGATACGCTTTTATTGCAGATATGGTTGGGGCTATGTTGTTGATCGTATATAATGGCAAGATATGAAAACTAATGAACAACGTCAATTCGCATCCAGTCTATCATGTGTACACGTTTCAAATTAACACAGACTATGTGACACTTATGTATTCCTTCAAGTGCGCGTTTGTAATACGCGTGTATAAGTTACCCTTTTTTTATTTAAAACATTCGAATTGGAAAGGCTTTGTATATGTCATTTGCTATTAATTTATATATAGTTTGTTTCATTCTAATATTTATTTCAGATTTATAAAATGTTCTAGAGTTTTACGAGAAAATTTATTTAAGCAAACAAGAACAGTCAAGTAATGTTCTTCTCTACATTGAATTTTATATTATACAGTGAACAAAATTTAAATCGTTTGTTTTTTATCATCGGAAAAATTATAAAACAGAATAACGAATTTTGTCGCCTGCACACCAGGAATAAATCTTAAATTTATATGAATTAATTTGCATTTAACTGTTATAAACTTGTTTTTTTATTAGAAAGAAACATATTTATTTGAATTTTGACAACAGAAAGCTATTTTAAATCAAGCTATTTTAAGGATAAATATAAGATTTCAAAGATGCTTTTTACATTTTTCACGAAAGGCGTGGCAAAATTAAATTTTCACAAGACCAGTAGCTAGAAATATATTGAATTTTAAGACATATAGAAACATATGCACTTCACACATCAGTCACCAGATTTTAAGATTTAAGCAGCTGTAAAACCTCATTAACACCGAAACCTGCTAAGCTTCGAAATCAGTGTGACAGAAGGAAATCCAATTTATCATAAGACTGTTCTACATCAACTACCTGACGTCTACACTTTAATACCAAAAATTAGAAGAGAGAGTGAGATAGAGAGGAAGATAAACAGAGAGAGGGTAATAATATCGTGAGAAGCACACTCACACCACACACATATACTACATATCTATGTGAAAATAAATGAAATTAATCCGACAGTAAATGAATACGATAGTAATGAAAAACAAACGATGTTTAAGCAACTGGAAATAGGCTCATCAGAAGAGAAAGTGTGCAAACACTCGTTGTCGGGCCAATTCAAATTTTTGACTAGCAGCGGTTCTTGTTTTTACTAACGTCTTTTTCCCGTCTTATATTTTTGTTGATGACCGACGGACCCCCCGTGCGGTTGATACATTATAATGCAATAGGGGTCCTCATATTGTTTGAGGATGGGCCGAGTGTTTGCTTTTTAAACCGTCAGAGAATTGGGCCCCGAAACGGTTTGCACACTTTTCTCTTCTGATGAGCCTATTTCAGTTGTAAACCTCGTTTGTTTCTTCATTATATGCTTATTCATACATATCTATATATTAATACTCTGTCTCTTATACATATTTACCAACGCAGGCATGTCGACAGCAAGGTCAATTTAACTATAGCGAGTTTAAGCAGGTTTGAATTCAGAGTTTTCCCTTCTCGCTATACGCGTTGCCTAACCCAAGGTTAAGAGCCAGTCTGTCTACATTTACCGCATAGCTGGAGTGAGAGTAGGATTCATTCCTTTCCCAAGGGTATTAGCAGCTAATGAAATGCAATTACCCATCGGATTTTGAACTCGGGGCGACGAGTCATTTAGCATGAACGTTTAACCATGTACACCGACGTGCGCTTCATAGAGAAAGCAGGATAGAGAGAAGAGAGCAGATTGTATATTTTGTGAAGAAGCACGTCTGACACACACACAGTAATACATACATATCTATCATATTAATACTCTGTGTTCCTTATATGATAAAAAGGATTAGGGGTGTTTTGTCATAAGGCCAATAGTAGTTGAGACAATCTATATATGGTACTAGGTGGTTTCGCAGATTCAACAGGCGACTAGACGAAGGAACACCCAAGTAATAGTAAACGACTATCCTGTACCTCGTCTCTCTCCCCTCCCCCTCTCTCTCTCTCTTTCTCTCTCTCTCGTCTCTCTCTCTCTATTTATCTTATTTAATTCTCCTTCTCTCTCCTCTCTCTCCATCTCGGCTATCTCTCTATTCTATCTCTATTTATCTAACCTATCTCCCTTATATTTCCTCTCTACTCTCTCTCTCCTCTCTCTCTCTATCTCTATCTATCTATGCCTCCTTCTCTATCTATCCATCTATCTATCTGCCCTTCTCTCTTCTCTCTCTCTCCTCTCTGTCTTCATTTATCTATTTATCTAATCTATCTCCTTCTCTCTCTCTCTCTGCATTTCCTCTCTTCTCTGATTCTATACCTCTATTATTCTACCTATCTCACTTCTTCCTCTCTCTCTCTCTCTTCTCTCTCTCTCTATCTCTATGCTATCTATCTTCCCTTCTCTAATCTATCCACTCTATTCTAATACTCTCGCCTTCTCTCTCTCTTCGTATCTCTCTCTCTCTCTCTCTCTCTCTATTTATCTATTTATCTACTATCTCTCCTCTCTCTCTCTCTCTCTCTACTCTGCTCTCTCTCCATACTCCTCTCTCGGTCTATCCTATCTACACTATCTCCCTTCTCTCTCTACTCTCTCTCTCTACGTATCTCTACATCTCCATCTATTATCTCCTTCTCTATCTGATCCATCCATCTATCTCCCTTCTCTCTCATCCTCCTCCTCGTTCTCTCTTCTCTCTCTCCTTATCTCTCTCTCTCTCTCTCTTCTCTCTCTCTCTCTATCTCTATGCTATCTATCTCCCTTCTCTATCTATCCATCTATCTATCTCCCTTCTCCGTCGTCTCTCTCTCTCTCTTCTCTCTCTCCTCTCTCGTCTTCCCTTCTCTCTCTCTCGTCTCTCTTCTCTCTCTCTGATGCCTCTCTTCTCTAAACGCCGAAGACTCTATCACTCTTTGTGTATATACCCAACGAGGGGTATGTGAGTACATAACAATTGGCATCTAGGCAACAGGAATAACCAACTTGGAATGACATCTAAAATCGTGTTTGTGAATTGTCCACCGGATTACTGATTCCATTCAAGCGAACGGCAACATCTCGCGCCCAAATTCTTTCAAAAAGCATAATACTCCTAGAAATGCTCGGCCTCTGACCCGATTTTTCTGCCTAACAGCTACCGGACGAAACAAGCGACGTGTCGAGTTTGTGAGGCAACGGTTAATAGAATAAGATACAATTGTAATGGAAACAATAAGGAGGCTGATTGGTTGGTTGGTTGAAACTTAAAGCCGCGCCTACATCTTCGTCGTTTCTCGAGTCTTGTATACCAAGTGACAGCCATTGTTTTGTCATCAAAGTTATATGTTTTCTTTTGAGAGAAAATAAAAGAGAAAAATGGGTGCGTCCTGGCAAGTTGAGCACCGGCAAAGGCGATTCTTCTCTATTCTCCACTTTATAAGACGTTTTATGTCATTTTCGCCCGCGGAAAAATAAGTCCGTTACTCTCAGGTGTAATTCTTAATAACAGGCTTTTTCATCTCATGCGTTTTTGTTTTAGTGTGAACCGGTTGGAAATAGCGAGAGAATTTCTGTAAGCA
>CM042162.1:11577747-11580247 GCA_023376005.1 Doryteuthis pealeii
AAATGAAGGAAGAAAGAAAAGAAGAAAGAAAGAAAGAAAGAAGGAAAAGGGAAGAAGAAATAAAGAAAGGAAAAAAGAAAAGAAAGAAAAAGGAAGAAGAAAGAAAAAAGAAAGAAGGAAAAAGGAAGAAGACAAGAAAGAAAAAAAGAAGGAAAAGGAAGAAAAAAGAAGAAAGAAAAGAAAGAAGAAAAGGAAAAGGAAGAAAAAGAAGAAAGAAAGGAAAAGAAAAGAAAGAAAAAGGAAGAAAGAAAAAGAAAGAAAAAAGGAAGAAAGAAAAAGGAAGAAAGAAAAAGGAAGAAAAAAGGAAGAAAGAAAAGGGAAGAAAAAAAAGAAAGAAAAAGAAAGAAAGAAATGAAAGAAAAGAACGAAAGAAAAAGAAAGAAAGAAAATTACGAAAGAAAACTACATGAATATGTCGAAGAAAAAAATGACAAAAATAATGAGAAAAGATAAAAAGAATTCAGCTAAGAAAGAAAGGAAGAAAGAAAGGAAGAAAGGAAGAAAAAAGATAGAAAAAATGAAAGATTTATTACGAAGGAAAACTACGTGTCCAAGAAAGAAATTGACGCAAATACTTTTAAAAAGCAAATAAGATACAAAGAAAGATAAAACTGAAATAAACAAAGAAGGAAAGAAGAAAGAAGGAAAAGAAGGAAAAAAAAGAAATATCAAAAACAAAAAATATATAAATGTGTCGAAGAAATGCCAGACGAAAATAAATTTTAAAAATATCAGAGGAAAAAATAGAAAGAAAAAAAAAACGAATTCGGGAAAGAATTCAAAAGTTTGCTTAACTTAAATGAGTTGTTGGTATTTAGTAATCTTTGCTTAGTCTAACATAATTCTCAGGTTTCATAAATGTATTAGTCTGTTACTATGTTCTCAATCAGCAAAGAATTAAACTGGCTCATCGCTGCTTTACTTCAGTAATACGATGGGAAATCGACTCTCAGAAGCACTTGATAGAAAGGCTTTAATGAATTAGTCTCAGATTAAGGGATTTTCAGACGGAATTATGATTGATTTGGCTAGTTGGATTTTACGGCATGTCAACCCTTGTTGGGTTATTTTATGCCGAGGACATTTTGTTTTATTCATTCTTGATGGGTATGGAAAATCATTTTTTTTAAACTCATTTTTTTAAAACACTTTTTAAAACATAATAGTATTTGGTGATTTGCTTGAAGCATTGTTAAGTATGTTATCATTTATTAATGATAGGAAAGCAATTACAATGCGTATAAAAAATTTAAAAAAGATGTTTAGTCTTATCGATTTCAAAGTAACTTTATCATCAGAGACGATTTCAGAAATGGACGCTTTTTTGTGTCGTTTCTTTTATTTTTTTTATTTTATTTTTTTTTTTTTTTTTGTACGTTATAAACACGCGTCTCGTGGGGGTTTTTTTATAACACCACGCGGAAGGGTCGTGATAGCCGTTGTTCAATCAATTTCAATTAAATTAATTCTTTTTATCTATTTATATATTTGTATATTCATCTATTTATTTATTTTTATTTATTTGTTTTATGTATATATATGTGTATATATGGAATGTGTATTTTAATTAATTTTTAAAAACTATTTTTTCTATTTATGGGTATTAATCTGTAAGAGAATGTAACAGCACGACTGGAATTTGAACTTGCTTCCTATGATGTCGCAGTTTAGCACGTTAGCTAATACAATATAAGAACTTTCCCTAAAAGAAAGAAGAATTCGATTTAATATACAAACAAGCGTGAAAGAGAGATAGGGGGGATAAAGAAATAAATATAGGTTTGGTTTGTTGCATTTTGGGGCATTTCAACCCTTGTTGGTTTATCTTATGCCGAAGATGTCTTATTCTATTCATCCTAGATGGGTAAAGAAAAAAATTTATACCAAATTTTTAACACATTTTTAAAACTCATTTAACCCATAGATGGGACCCTAACAGGTACTACCACTCCGGGTCAAAATGGACCTGAGAGTAATGATGATGAAGGGACACTTCACAATCCCCAAAACTCTAGCACTGGAACTTCACCATTGGAAGCAGTTTACCGTCATACCTAGGATATTAAGACCTTCAGTCATCGCCTTCTAGCATCCATATGATAAACAGGATAAGGTGTTTGTCATAAGGGCAATAGGCTTGGGAAAATCATATACGTGCTACAGCTTGACGTGACCAGCCGATTGATCTGATGTGGCCTCTCCAACCGTCCGCCTAGCCTAAGTAAGAACCAAAGTGAAGTATTGCATGGCATCGACTGCTCAGCCCCCAGGGTTCTATCTTTAAGCACCATGATAGACCCATTTAGGGGGTTTACCCTTTTGCACAGGTGCAGTCAGCATATTCTAAAGACCCAGCCGACTGGGCTTCCCATAGATGAGAGTCTAACAGGTACTACTACTCCGGGTCAGAGTGGACCTGGGGGGGGGTTAAATTGAATGAAGGGGTACTCCACAGTCCAAAACACAACCTACGTTATCAGATGCAGTTTACTTTCATAGT
>CM042162.1:11592747-11600956 GCA_023376005.1 Doryteuthis pealeii
CATAACTTACTCTTTCTTTCTTTCTTCATGTATTTATTTCATTAACTACAATTACCTGTTCTTTCTTTCTTTCTTTCTTTCTCTCTTTTCCCTTTTCTTATATTTTTCTTATTTTTCTTCTTTCTTTCTTTCCTTTTTTCTCCCTTTTCTTTTCTTTATATTTTTCTTATTTTCTTTCTTTCTTTCTTTTTTCCTTTTTCTCCCTTTTTCTTTCTTTATATTTTTCTTATTTTTCTTTCTTTCCTTTTTTCTCTCTTTTCCTTCTTATATTTTTCTTTTTTTCTTTCTTCCTTTTTTCTCCCTTTTTCTTTTCTTTATATTTTTCTTATTTCTTTCTTCTTTCTTTCTTTCCTTTTCTCCCTTTTTCTTTTTCTTTATATTTTCTTATTTTTCTTTCTTTCCTTTTTCTCTCTTTTTCCTTTTCTTTATATTTTTCTTATTTTTCTTTCTTTCCTTTTTTTCTCCCTTTTTCTTTTTCTTTATATTTTTCTTATTTTTCTTTTCTTTCTTCTTTCTTTTTTTCTTTTCTTTTCTTTATATTTTTTCTTATTTTCTTTCTTTCCTTTTTTCTCTCTTTTTCCTTTCTTTATATTTTCTTATTTTTCTTTCTTCCTTTTTCTCCCTTTTTTTTCTTTATTTTTTCTTATTTTCTCTTTCCTTTTTTCTCTCTTTTTCCTTTTCTTTATATTTTTCTTTTTCTTTCTTTCTTTCTTTCTTCTCTCTTTTTCCTTTTCTTTATATTTATCTTATTCTCTCTTTTTTCTACCCGTCCCCTTTCATTTTAGTTATCTATTCATCCCATCTTTTCTCCCAACCTGGAACCTTTTTCTTTTCATCTTGTCAAGCGACATTCCTCCGATTCCAAAACCGCCATTTTCTTTTCACTTTCCCGCTCTTTTGACTGATATAAATCATTGCGATTCTTCTCCCCCCCCCCTCCTCTAATCTTACCTTTACTCGAGACCCCCATGAACAAAGCGTGCCATCTTTTATGAAATTCTCTTCCAGCGAAATTCCGCTCCATCGAAAATGTCTTAGAGGATTACCATCAAGAATCTCTTCTTCGATTCAGTCTATCAATTGATTATTCAGTCTATCAATGTATATATATATTATATATATATATATATATATATATATATATATATATACATTTTATACAAACACCATATCTATTTAAAAAAATCTATTTTTTATTTTTATTTTTATTTATATTATTATTTATTTTATCTTATTGTTTATGATTACTTACTTTTATCCCTTTATATTATTTTTTATATAATTAACCATATTTAACTACCCAAAACTTCTGTTATCGTAACGCCTAAAACCAGACTTTTCCTAATACTCTCTAACCAACCCAATCCAACCAATAAATAATTTTAACTTTTCGTTTTTTAACCATTATTACGCCCCATAATCTACCTTTCATTAAATAGTAATTGAAAAAATAATCCCCACAAATTAATTCAAATTTTTAATCCAATAAACAAAAACGGTTCATGATGAATCTTTGAAAATATAAACACGCGTTCGTCTATAAAAGATAAGTCCTATTCCAACGGGCATGTATTGTACCAACTGAGATTCATCGAAAACTCGATTAATTCAACGGATCTAACACTGAAGAATCAATCGATGAAACTCGAGTAGGTTACTTCTATTCATTTTATATATATATATATATATATATATATATATATATATATATATATATCCGTTAAGATAGAAACAATAATACGCAACATTGGTAATCTCAGAATTAGAGAAAGTTTATTAATAACTAAATTAGGTCCTAGTATAAACAATAGATTAGAATTAAACACAGAATACATAATTAATTAAAATACACGTTCCTCCTATTAAATAGTACATAATATGTATATCTTACTATATATACTGTATTAAATTACACGTTCCTCATAGTATATAGTGCATATTATGTATATTTTACTATATATACATATATCAAATAGATAAAAATAAATAATACATAAATATATAAATAGATGAAAATAATAAAATTGAAATTGAATGAACAACGGCTATTACGACTATCACGACCTTTCGCGTGGCGTTTAAAAAAAGAACACCACGAGACGCGTGTTTATAACATTAAAAAAAAATCACGGCAAAAAAAAACGTGTCCATTTCTGAAAATCGTCTCTGAAGATAAAGTTTACTTGGAAATCGATAATACAAAAAAAGATATTTTTGTTTTTATTTTTTATGTGCATTGTATTGGCCTTCAAATCATTAATATATGATAACATAATTGACAATGCTTCAAGCAATTACCAATTACTTAATATATATATATATATATATATATATATATATATATATGTGTGTGTGTGTGTGTGTGTGTGTGTGTGTGTGTGTATACTCATTGTAAAACAGAGTCCAGGTTTCTTCCACCTGGCAAATTTAATACCAGAAAAGATTATTATGGATTTCAGTCTTTAAAGTAGTGATTCTATGGAGGTATTTGATTATTTTTTCTTATATCTTGTTTAAAAGGTTACTTTTTTTTCTTTAGAAAATTTAAAATGTCTTCTGGGTTTGTATTCCTAAAAGAGGTCCCTCGGGGATGGTATTTGGTACGGGTGTGTCTGAGGCTGTTACAATTAAGGAGGATATGTGTGATTGTAAGTTGTACATAAATCCGCAAATGACTTGGGCGAAATATCATTTGAATTTAGTTGTTTTATCCGCATTTCTTTCATCTATTTTTTGGATTTACCCAAATCATTTAATCCTCATAAACATCAAACAATAAAAATGAGGACAACTGTCCAAAAAATTCAAATAATAAAAAAAAGATTATAAATCAATATTGGAAATATAAAGTCGTCGTCGGTGTGGCCTAAAGTCGGTATCAGGAAGACAGCGAGGGAGTCTATTCCCCTTTATGTAGCGCTAGACCAGGTAGATTGTTTGGGCGTCTGAGGCGTGGCGTGGTGCCCCGCCTCAGACGCCCAAACAATCTCTATCCATCAGCTCCTCACTTTACCGCACATATTCATGTGCTACTCATACGCTGAGTTGGCAAAGGCCGGAATCGAACAAGGAACCTCGAGGTTCCCAGCCGAACTCTCTACCGACTGAGCTAAGCCGGGCCTTATTGGAAATATAAAGAAATTTTTAAAAAGTTACAATTTCATTGATTATCTTCTCCAATGATTTTCGTTTTTCAGACTCTTTTACGGTTAACAAGGGTGTTTTTTTACACGAGGTCTTGTCATTGAGTCTTCTTTTTGCGTCCAAAACAAAAGAAATTTTTTTTTTAAAAAGAGGAAATATTGAATCGATTAGCGATGATACTGGAATCTTTTTACAAAGCGTTTTTATTCGTTATTTAATTACTTTTTTTTTCTTTTTAAAGAATTTTTTTTTTTAAACGGAAAATAAATAAAAAAAAGAAAAAGGAGAAAAGAATTCTTTTTTTTAAAAACACAAACTGGTATACCCATAAATAATGAGAGGAACTTCGCCAACGGATCTGATTGGGTGTTGGTGTAGCCATCCAGCTATAATGGAGAATCGGTGTCTGTCTGTGACCGAAACTACGTCATTGCTTACGCCACAATAGCCTCGGGAATTACGTAATATCATTACTGAGTTTTCAATTTATAGTCAAAATCATTAATCAATATATAGAATAGATTTTATTTATCAACGATGTCTCTATGACAATCTGATTTGGATTTACCTCAAAACAGCCGATATTATTAGTGTGTTTAAAATCCTGCAATGTGTCTTATATATCCCTAAGAAATAAAGGTTTACATAATATAGGGTGTGGTTGATTTGCATTGTGGTTTTAACAAAAACAGTTTTAAGAATGTGGAGTACGTCTTTGTTGCTATTACTCCCAGTTCCACCCTGATCTGGAGTGGTAGTATCTTTTTGGGACCCATGTATGGGATAATTTTTTTTTAAATATGTTTAAGAATTAGTTTTAAAAATTGAGTGCCCATCAAGAATGAATAAAACAAAATGTCTTCGGCATAAAATAATCCAACAGGGGTTGACATACTTTAAAACCCAACCAAACAACCAACCACCGACAATTTTTTTAGGAGAGCGGTCTCTTACCCCCCTGCAGAGGATACATTCAGTGTATTCTAAGTTCTACCAACAAGGCAAAATAAACATCTTGTTCGTAAGCGCGAAGGAGCGACATTTTGAATCAAAGGTCCCGACCCATACGTAAATGATCAAGTTATTTTTACGGTTGCCGGGTTAACTCAGTCGGTAGAGCGTTCGGCTAGAAACCACAAGGTTCCTAGTTCGATACCGGCCCTCCCCAACTCAGTGTATGAGTAGCCCAGAGACTTGTGTGGTAAAATAAGGAGCTGATTGTAGGTGTGGCGCTCCACCTCAGACGTAAAAAAATCTCCTTGGTCTAGCACTAGAGAAAAGGGGATAGACTCTCACCCTGACCCGGAGTGGTAGTACCTGTTAGGGTCGTATCTTTGGGTTAAATAAAACAAAACGAGTTTTAAAATGTGTTTAAAAAAATAAGATTTGAGTGTCTATCAAGAATGAATAAAACAAAATGTCTTCGGCATGAAATAATCCAACAGGGGTTGATATACCGCAAAATCCAAACAAACCAGCCAATCAGCGCTTCGGATTAGAGCGGACCTGAGCATATGTGCAATGAAGGGGTACTCTCCACTCCTCAGATCTCCAGAACTGGGTCATCTATAACAGTTGGAAATGCGCGTGGTCTAATGGTTATAGTCGTAGGAAATTCCTGGTCGAAGCTGTTTGGATTACACATCGCGCTAATACCCTTGGGAAAAGTATGAATCCAATTCTCCCTCCAACTATGGGTAAAATAGCAGGGCATACCGGGCTCTTTAACTATGGCTAGGTAACCTGTCTACGAGAAGGAAAACTCTGAATTCAAACCTGTTAATCTCCGCTTAAGAAATTGACATTGTGTCGCATCCTGCTCGTACGGAGGGGTTGGTAAATATATATATCAGTTGCAGTTTAGTGCCATACTCTATACACCACCCTAACATGGGAGGGGATTACCCCTCTGATCAAGTTATTTTATGGGCACTATGCTCGTAATTTAAATTTTAGTTAACTTAAATATTTCAAGCACTTAAATACAACCTTGTTATTTACGACTTTAAAGCATTTTTTTTAAAATAAAGTGTCGAGAATCAATAATTTCTTAGTGATGTAAATTCAGCACTCTCAACCGGTTAATTTTTTTTTATTCTTTCATGGGTTTTATACGCGACTTTTTTTATTCAAATACAAAAAACAATCATTCCTTTGTGTGTTCTTCTGCCTGTCCCAACGTCATTCATAATAAATAAACTGTCTTCTTCTGGTTAATTCACTAAAAGCAAGGAAAATAAAATGATAAAATTTGCGTTTAGCTTGCATTTCTCCTCTTACAAAGAGACTTAAGTTTGCAGTTAAAAAATTTAGTCGTACATTTTTTTTTTTTTTTTTTGCATTTAAAAGTACCGATAAAATGCCGGAAGTCTTGTTAATTTGGTAAGAATACGGCTTCTTTTTCTACCTAAAGGTTCTCAAGAAACCAAGAAAAATCATTCCCAGGAAAATACAGAGTTCATAAAAAAAGTGTGCATACTCGATGTAAAGTCAAATGGAATTGGTTTGGTTTTCTTTGTTTTACGGCATATCAATCCTTTTCGGGTCATTAAATGCCGAAACAAGTCATTTGGATAAAAGTTTATGTTTCAAGTTCTTAATTTCTTCAAATTGGTATAGATAATTTTCATTAACTTCATTTGGTTTTGTTTGTTTGTTTTACGGCATATTAACACCTTTTGGGTTATTTAATGCCAAAATAATCATTTTTATTCAATTTTCCATGTTCATTCTTAATGTCTTCAATTGGTATAAATAATTTTTATTATCTTCATTTGGTCTGTTTGGTTTGGATGTTTGTTTACGCATATCACCCTTTTCGGATCATTTAATGCCGAAATAAATCTCTGAGAAAGTTTCTATGTTTCAAGTTCTGATATCTTCAAATTGATATAAATAATTTCATTTGAGGTCATTGGTTTGTTTGTTTGGATTGGGTTGTTAAATGGATTTTTAATATTCCTGTGGGATATTTAATGCCAGAAAACTGTGAGAGCGTGAGAACAAAAGTTGACACTGAAGTTCTCTTTACTAATTTATTCTTGGAATTTCTTTTCACTTCATTTGTTTTTATGTTATTTTTTGCTTTGTATTTTTTTTCTTGTTGAATCTGACCCGTGCTGGTGCAGTTTGATCAGAAACCGGTGGTCGATAGATCTCCTTTCGAAACATTCACTCATGCTAGCCGGCCAGACCGGACTGCCACACACAGCCACACATATGCTGGGTTGGCCTCGCAGACAGCCGTCAGCTCAAGAGAACAACGGAAAGTTGTATCGAAATTATCTTTTAGGTTCGTGGTTTCTTTACCAGAGAGAAGAAGAGAGAGAGGGTAATGTCAAGCTGTTCTTATTAAATCACGTTCATGCGCGCTGTTTCGTTGCGTAGGCTAGACACGTCACAGTGTGGACCCCAAGAAACTCACGTCTGCCTCCGACAAAAGCCCAGACGAAAAATAACGATTTTCTCTTCTTCCCAAATTCCCGTAGACCATAATAATTAAGCTACAGCTGTAAGATATTAGATACTATGAGTGTCGGGAGGAATTTATCTCAACAATTCGCCCACAGCAATTTATCTAATCATTAGAAATCACTTAGAGGTGTTACATAGTTCGTGGGTAGGCTTACGAAATTATGTATGTTAATGTTAGTTAAAAATTCAAATAACGGAAAATAGAAAATTACCATTAACCGTTGAAAAAAGGTTATTGGTGACAGTTACCTTCTCTCGCCTGAATTCTGATTGGCTAAAAGTGTGGGCATGAGAAGGTATTTTGAGTTTAGTTAGAATGCTGGTCGTTTAGCAGAGAAGCGGCATATAGTGTCTTTCGCTCCGCGGATTCTGGCTTCTCACCGCGGTTAGAAAACCCTGGGCTGTGGGTTTTGAATAAGAATAGACGTCGAAAAAACAACAAAGTTTTGCTTGTAGTGAATAACATTTTCAAACCTTTTCTCTGTTTTCTTAAATTATTTTTTTAAAGATATCTCTGAATGAAAAGAAAAGAAAAAGATATGGGAGAAGTGTCGCAAATCCATCCCACCACTTTTATTTAATACATCTGTCGTTTTTTGTTTTGTTTTTGGGGTTTTTTTTTTTTAGTTTTTTTTTTTTTTCGCTTTAGATAAAATATAACATGTCAAGAAAATGTAGAGGCGTTATTATTTCTCGTTAAAAATAAACTTTACTTTTAACATTAGTCAAATAATCACAATGCCTGGTATATCTTAGTAAAATATAATTGTTCATATCTTTCTAAGCACCAACCTAAATTTGGCAGCCGTGGTATTGGCTGATGTTCAAGTCCAGCTTCCACATAATGGGAAGATTGGATATTAAAGCAAACAGGGACACCTACTGGGAATCTCATGCACTCCATTTCCCCTATATTATATAGAGAGAGAAAGAGACAGACAGACAAGACAGACAGAAAAGAGAGGTGGATTTAATCGTACATATTTAGCTCTTATATGGAAGCGCGTAGTGTAATGGTTAAAGTTCATGGAAATGGACTGGTCGCCCCGAGTTCAAATCCTGAGTGGTAATGTCATTTGCATTAGCGCTAATATCCTTGGGAAAAATTGTATGAATCTTACTCTCCCCCAGCAAGGAAAATAGTAGGGCAGACTGGCTCTTAACCTGTTTACGGTCTAGAAGAAGCCTCTGAATTCAAATTCTGGCTGAACTCCGCTTAAGAAAATTTGACCTTGTGTCTCGCATCCTGCTCGTGCGGAAGGGTGGTTTGATTAATCAATTTAGTGAAATATCAAATAAAAATAATTATCAATTGTATGCTTATTTTCTTTGGTGGAATTTAATTGGTAACTGCGGTGTATATATAATATATATATATATATAATTATATTATATATATTATATATATATAATATTGTAATTAATGGAATCATATGTAATTATCTATTTAATAAAAAAAGCGAAAATTAATACAGAAAATGATAATTTTTATTACAAATTATAAAGAAGGCCCTTTCGTCAGTGTGCTTTGTCAAGTATTACAACCAGTGAACGATTAAAAGTAAATTGTTAATATATATATATATATATA
>CM042162.1:11601056-11613556 GCA_023376005.1 Doryteuthis pealeii
AACTTGATTGTTCTAAGTAGTGTGTTGCTTTCTCATTTGTTTCTCTCTCTCTCTCTCCTCTCTCTACTCTCTCTCTCTCTCTCTCTCTCTCTCTCTCTCTCTCTTAATATATACTATATATATATATATATATATATATATATATATATATATATATATATATATGTATATCCTTCTCTTCTTTCTTCTTTCTTCTTTTCTATCTCTTTTTTCCCCCTTTGGTCGTCTCAAAGTTCTGAAAAAAATGCCTCACTCAGCGTCGGAGAAAAATAAAAACGGTTATTCGTTCAAGTCCCAAGTGGTAAATCTTCGTAATTCTCCAGGTAAACAAATATTTTTACATTTCAACTGAAAACGTCAATAACGTCTGTGTCGGGGTTCTTAGCTGAGAGTAAGTTATTTCCACAGAGAATAGGCCCAGTGTGCACGAGAAACACACACATACACACTCACACAATACAGAACATAGATACACATACACATATTATACACGAAAAACACACACACAAATACACACGCACACACATGTGTGTGTGTGTGTGTGTTATTTGTGTGTGTGTGTGTGTGTGTGTGTGGTGTGTGCGTGTGTAAGAACCTGATGAGTAAGAAATTACCTACATGGTTAACCTATACACACACACACACAACAATATATATAAGAAAAATTGCACGGGGAATAGTTCAGTGGCATAACACCCCCACACACATATAATATATATAATAATATATAATATATATATATATATATACATATATATATATATATATAATATATTATATACAAATATATTATATATATATATAGATATACATATATAATATATATATATTATAGATTTAGACAGACATATTATTATATAATATATTATTATAGATATAGACAGACATATGTATACATATATATATATAATATATATATATATATATTATTATATTTACTATATATATAGACAGACAGACATACATATATATATATAATATAATATATATATATATATACCTGAAGAAGTCAGAAACTACCTACCTAGATTACGTATATATTATATATAATATATATAATATATATATATATATAATGTGTGACAAAAATTCCTCGTTGAATAGACTCGGTGTGCACACACGCATATAACACACTTGTATATATATATATATATATATATATATATAATATATATATATATAAAATATAAGAACCAAAAACTATGAAGCTAGATTTCACCTATATATATATATATATATATATATATATATTATATATATATATATATTATTATATATAGTCAGTCTTATACAGTCTAGTTTCACCGTTTCATCAGTGTGACTAGACAGACAGGTTATATATATGTATATATATATATATATATATATATTATATATTATAATATATATATATAATATAACATAATAAACATATACAGTAAATCTTTACGATCCTACTTTTCTTACAAATAGATACTGGTATATTTTATTTTTAGTAGAACATTATCCTATATATATATATATTATATAATATATATATATATATATATATATATACTTTAAAAGAAGAAAAACTTATCAATCTGTATTTGGCAATTATAAATTTATTTTGACCGGTAACTCAACAAACAGCCCAGTTTTTTCAGTTATTATGCAATAGCCTTCCGACGAAAACTGGGCTCATTTATTGAGTTACCGGTCGAAATAAATTTATAATAGCCATTTTTTTATATAATAATATTTATTAGTAGTTTTCTTTTAAAACTGAATATTATATATACTATATATATATAACTATATATATATATATATATATATATATATATGATTGTTCATAGCCATTCCTATTGTGCACTGATTCAACACAATGTTTCCAATTATATCGTATGTAGACGTACTTTTTTATATACGGAACAGGTGAAACAGTTAAAATTAATCTCCTGTCCACAATATAAAGAATATGATATTGACTCTACGTTATCTTGTCCTTAAGACCCCCCCCCCAGACGTGTCTTGGCGCGAAGATATTCACTGAGAATCTGACAGTTCTTTCCAGTGAATTGTTTTTGCTTATTGTGTCAAGGGAAGCCAATCGACGACGAAAAATTCGACAGGCCAACCGGCAAGCACCTTGTTTTTGGTTGGGTTTTTAAAAAAGATTTGAGTATTTTAGTTATAACACTTGATTAACAATATTTATTCATTCGTTGTTGAACAGCTTTTTTTGTTACAATGATTTCTTGTTTTATAAGTGACGCATTGAGTGGGTGGGAGTGACTGTCGAATTAGACAGAGAACAGATGGGTGATATTCAGGTTTGGTAGCTGAATAAGAGACAAATGAAGGGTGTGGGAGGAAGAAACAAACAAACAAGGAATATAAAAAAATACAATGGTGGTCAACAAAAATAAAAATAAAAATGAAGAGAGCGAGAGTGTGTGTGTGTTGGTGTGTGTGGTGTGTGTGGTGTGTGGTGTGTGTGCGAGAAAGCAGAGAGAGAGATAAAGAGAGAGAGAGAGAGAGAGAGAGAGAAGACAAGATAGAAATAAAAACGTGACAAAAAATGTGCCGAATTAAAATATAAAGGAGGAAAGAAAGAAAACAAAGAAAGAAAGAGAGAAAAAATGTATTAGCCAGAGAAAAAAATTTTAAAAATATGACAAAAAATGAGTGCCGATAGTCGAAAAAATAAAAGAAAGAAAGAAAGAAAAAAGAAAGAAGAGAAGAGCGGGGAGAAGAGAGGGGGAAGAAGAGATGAAAATGTATAGCAAGGGAAAGTAAAAATTGTGTCAAAATAGTTTGAAAACATAAAAGGGTGAAAAGAAAGAGATAAAGAAAGAAAAAAAAGGAAGAAGAAGAAAGGAAGAAAGAAAGAAAGAAAAAAGAATGAAAATAAAGTACGAATACATGTGACCCAGAGAAAATGACAGGATAAAGAAAAAAAGAAAAGAAAAGAAGAAAGAAAGAAAGAAGAAGAGAAAGAAAGAAAAAAAAAATAAAAAGAAATGAACAAAGAAAAAAGAAAAGAACAAGAAAAAGAAAGAAAAAAATGAGAAATATAAAAAGAAAGAAAATAAAGAAAAAGTAGAAGAAAGAAAGAAGAAAAAATACAAAATGAAAAGAAGATAGAAAGATAGAAAATGAAGAAAAAGAAAGAAAAGGAAAAGAAGAAGAAAAAAGAAAAAGAAAAAAGAAAAAGAAAAAGAAAAAAAGGAAGAAAAGGAAGAAAAAAAAAAAAAAGAAGAAAGAAGGAAGAAGAAAGAAAGAGAAAAGAAAAGAAAGAAAAAGGAAGAAAAAGGAAGAAAAAGGAAAGAGAAAAAGCAGAAAAGAAAGAAAAGAAGATAGAAAGAAGAAAGAAAAAGAAAGAAAGAAAAAGAAAGAAAGAAAAGAAGAAGAAAGGAAAAAAAAGAAGAAAAAGAAAGAAAAAGAAAGAAAAGGAAGAAAGAAGAAAAGAAGAAAGAAAGAAAGAAAGAAACTACATGAATATGTCGAAGAAAAAAATTGCAAAATAATGAGAAAAGATAAAAAGAATTCAGCAAAGAAAGAAGAAAAAGAAAGACAGAAAGAAAGGAAGAAAAAGATAGAAAAAAAGGAAAGATTTATTACGAACGAAAGTACGTGTCCAAGAAAGAAATTGACGCAAATACTTTTAAAAGCAAATAAGATACAAAGAAAGATAAAACTGAAATAAACAAAGAAAGAAAGAAGAGAAGGAAAAGAAGGAAAAAAAAAAGAATATCAAAAACGAAAATATATAAATGTGTCGAAGAAGAAATGCCAGACAAAAATTTTTAAAATATCAGAGGAAAAATAGAAAGAAAAAAAAACGAATTCGGAAAGAATTCAAAAGTTTGCTTAACTTAAATGATTGTTGGTATTTAGTAATCTTTGCTTAGTCTAACATAATTCTCAGGTTTCATAACAGTATTAGTGTTACTATGTTCTCAATCAGCAAAAGAATTAAACTGGCTCATCGCTGCTTTACTTCAGTAATACGATGGGAAATCGACTCTCAGAAGCACTTGATAGAAAGGCTTTAATGAATTAGTCTCAGATTAAGGATTTTCAGACGGAATTATGATTGATTTGGCTAGTTGGATTTTACGGCATGTCAACCCTGTTGGGTTATTTTATGCCGAGGACATTTGTTTTATTCATTCTTGATGGGTATGGAAAATCATTTTTTTAAACTCATTTTTTTAAAACACTTTTTAAAACATAATAGTATTTGTTAATTTGCTTGAAGCATTGTTAAGTATGTTATCATTTATTAATGATAGGAAATCAATTACAATGCGTATAAAATTAAAGTAAAAAGATGTTTAGTCTTATCGATTTCAAAGTAACTTTATCATCAGAGACGTTTTCAGAAATGGACGCTTTTTTGTGTCGTTTCTTTTTTCTTTTCTTTTTCTTTTTTTGTACGTTATAAACACGCGTCTCGTGGGGGGGGGGTTATAACGCCACGCGGAAGGTTCGTGATAGCCGTTGTTCATTCAATTTCAATTTAATTCTTTTCATCTATTTATATATTTGTGTATTCATCTATTTATTTATTTATTTTTATTTATTTGTTTTATGTATATATATGTGTATATATGGAATGTGTATTTTAATTAATTTTTTAAAACTATTTTTTCTATTTATGGGTATTAATCTGTAAGAGAATGTAACAGCACGACTGGAATTTGAACTTACTTCCTATGATGTCGCAGTTTAGCACGTTAGCTACTACAATATAAGAACTTTCCCTAAAAGAAAGAAGAATTCGATTTAATATACAAACAAGCGTGAAAGAGAGATAGGGGGGATAAAGAAAGAAATATAGGTTTGGTTTGTTGCATTTTGGGGCATTTCAACCCTTGTTGGTTTATCTTATGCCGAAGATGTCTTATTCTATTCATCCTAGATGGGTAAAGAAAAATTTATACCAAATTTTTAACACATTTTTAAAACTCATTTAACCCATAGATGGGACCCTAACAGGTACTACCACTCCGGGTCAAAATGGACCTGAGAGTAATGATGATGAAGGACACTTCACATTCCCCAAAACTCTAGCACTGGAACTTCACCATTGCGAAGCAGTTTACCGTCATACCTAGGATATTAAGACCTTCAGCCATCCCTTCTAGCATCCATATGATAAACAGGATAAGTGTTGTCATAAGGGCAATAGGCTTGGGAAATCATATACGTGCTACAGCTTGACGTGACCAGCCGATTGATCTGATGTGGCCTCTCCAACCGTCCGCCTAGCCTAAGTAAGAACCAAAGTGTGTTGCATGGCATCGACTGCTCAGCCCCAAGGTTCTATCTTTAAGCACCATGGGTCGCACCCAGAGTCAACAGATAGACCCATTTAGGGGGTTTACCCTTTTGCACAGGTGCGGTCAGCATATTCTAAAGACCCAGCCGACTGGGCTTCCCATAGATGAGAATCTAACAGGTACTACTACTCCGGGTCAGAATGGACCGGGGGGGGGGTAAATTAAATGAAGGGGTACTCCACAGTCCAAAACACAACCTACGTTATCAGATGCAGTTTACTTTCATAGTCAAGACAGCCCCTTTTTGGGGTGGGTTTTTCACCTCTGCAGGAGATACATTCAGCGTGTTTTAAACCCAGACGGGTCTGGTTTACTTCAGTTTGAATTAGTCGGTAGAGTACCTGCCTATGAATTGAAAGGTTTCTGGCTCGATACCGGTCTCCACCAACCCAACGTATGAGTAACACAGTTTGGATAATCTGATCTGTGCGGTAAAGTGGGGAGCTGACAATCGGTGTCTCGTTCCACCTCAGCAAAATAATCTTTCTGGTTTAACGCTAACGAAAGGGAGATAGACTCCCTCGCAGTTCGGCTGATACCAACAATAGGCCAATCCGCCAACCATCCTTTTACTTTTGTTTAGTATGTACTTATATATATATATATATATATATATATATATATATATATATATATATATGTGTGTGTCTGTGTGTGTGTAGTAGTAGTAGTATGGTATACACAGTTATACCATCATAATAATAAATTGCTCTACTCACGTATTGAGCACTTTATATTTTGTATATCGCTGTCTTATCATGTGAAACTTGAATCAACTAACCACTGTGACCAAATCCACCATTTTCATATATAAATCATATATATATATATATATATATGTGTGTGTGTGTGTGTGTGTGTGTGTGTTTGTGTGTGGGTGGGTTTGTGTGTGTGTGTGTGTGTGTGGATCCAACGGGAGAAAATTAGATATTTTATGAAAAATAAGGTCTGCAAAATGGATTATGTTTTTTATAATTATTCTTATTTTACATTAGCGACACGTGTTTCGGGTCTTCTGATATCTTCCTCAGGCTTCGATTGACCACATTTTGAATGTGGTTAATCGAAGCCCGAAGAAGATCCTCCCGTGTCCCAGAAGACAGTCAGTGTGATCTACTTTACTGACCACACTCAACGTGTTCTAAACTTCACCAACAATGCATCAAGTTTCGCTTAGAACATACTTAGGTGTGTATGCATATGTATATATTTACTAACCTCTCCGCACGAGCAGGATGTGACACAAGGTCAATCTCTTAATGCCGAGTTCAACAGGTTTGAATTCAGAGTTTTCCTTCTCCTAGACCGGTTGCCTAACCAAGGTTAAAGAGCCTAGTCTGCCCTACTATTTATCCATAGCTGGAGGGAGAGTAGGATTCATACCTTTCCCGAGGATATTAGCGCTAAGTGAAATGCAATTACGACATCTAGGATTTGAACTCGGGGCGACGGGTCCATTTCCCATGACTTTAACCATTACACCACGCGCTTATGAATATTTAGGTTGTTTATTTTCATTATTATCCAGGAACTTGAATAACCGCACTTGAAATCTGAATCTTTAGCGGGATAATAACAAGGTATCTCTACTTAAATATCTCTCTGTTGAACTAAACGTCTAGAAAAGAAAGGAAAAAAAAACAGTAAGAGAAAGAACTGTGAATAAAGATCACCTGCTTTTAATAATGAGCAAAAACTAGACAGAAGAAATATACACTCCTTCGGGGAGTGGGGGTGGGGGTAGCTCAATTACTATCTCGCTCAAGTCCGTTTAATATTCCATTAGTCATCTTTTTAATAGGACACCCAAAAGAATTACTTTAGTCACGCTGCATATATATATAACCTGTTTTAAATTTGACATAAATACTGAATTACGAAGCCCTTTTTTCACCAGCTATTAGATTTCTTGCACAAGATATTAAAGTAAATTTAAGAGATTGGTTTAGCTCAGTCGGTAGAGCATCCATAAGAATATTTAAGTTATTTAAAAGAAAAAAGTTGTCTAACAGTTATTAGTTTGTTTACTGCCAAATAAAAGAAAAATTATCAGTATCCGTCAATACGATTTCCCCCTCTCTCTCTCTCTCTCTCTCTCTCTCTCTCTCTCTCTCTCTCTCTCTTTCTCTTTTTCTTTCTCTCTCTCTCTTTCTCTCTCTCTTTCTTCTTTCTTTTTTTCTTTCTCTTTCTTTCTTTCTCTTTTCTTTCTCTTTCTTTCTTTCTCTTTTTCTTTCTCTTCTTTTTTTCTCTTTTTCTTTCTCTCTTCTTCTTTCTCTTTCTTTCTTTCTTCTCTCTCTCTCTTTCTTTCTTTCTGTTTCTTTTTTTTTCTTTCTTTCTTTCTTTCTTTTTTCTTTTCTCTCTTTTCTTTCTCCTTCTCTCTTTCTTTTTCTTTCTCTCTCTCTCTTTCTTTCCTTCTCTCTCTCGTTCTTTATTTTTCTTTCTCTCCCTCTCTTTCTTTCTTTCTCTCTCTCTCGTTCTATCTCTCTATCTCGTCTCTCGTTCCTTCCCTTTCTCCTATCGTTCCTTCCCTCTCTCTCTCTCTCTCTCTCTCTCTCTCTCTCTCTCTCTCTCTCTTCTCTTTTCCTTTGGTCTAGAATCGGGCTGAACAACATTATTAAAATATCTTACCTATTTCATAGCTCCTACCTGTGATAACTTATTAATCCCTGACTAAGAGGTAAATATTTTTACTGTCACTGTCTGTTGACGATTTTGCTTATATTTTGTACCACTAGATATTCCAACACTTTAAATTTGAGAAACCCACTTTGATTTCTGACCCTGTAGGAATATATTCCCCGATGATGACCCCAGGATACAAAAATAAGTTGATAAGTCAAATAGAAATGGTACTCGGAGACATTAGATCAAATGGGTGTGAGTGACAGGTAATTACCCCAGGATCAAAAAAGTTACAAATATTAAATAGTAGATTAGCTCTATCTATTATTTTGAGATTAGTGTAGAAGTTGATAAGTGAAATAGAAATGGTACTCGGAGACATTAGGTCAAATGGGTGTGAGTGACAGGTAATTACCCCAGGATCAAAAAAGTTACAAATATTAAATAATAGATTAGCTATATCTATTATTTTGAGATTAGTGTAGAATTTAACAAGTGAAATAGAAATTGTACTAGGAGACATTAGGTCAAATGGGTGTGAGTGCGAGGATAAAAAAAAGTTACAAATATTAAAAATTGAATAGAAAAATTGAATTAGATTTTGTACTCAGCACCATTAGGTCACTGGTTTGATAAACAGGCTCTAACCATGGGGGTCGTTTCAGAGGTAGCGTTAGATTGGATTAGAAAATCATGTGATCAAACAGCGAGAGAGAAAGTTAAAAAATAGTTTTTAATATTAATCAGTTGCTTCCGATATGTTAAGTCGGACACATGTTGTTCCACTCATAGGGGCGCCACCTCCCCGAAAATTGAATTATTCGCCGTTTAGATAATTAACAACAAAATATTACTCATGTATAACTATAATTAAAAAAATATATAACTACTGGTTCTAATTCAATTTTCAACATAGATATGACTTTTATAATCTAATTTTCAACAAAATATTTTTTGCACAACTCCTCTTAACCATTTGCCTATTTCAAACCGCTTACAGCGGTTCTCTTACCACTGCGATCAAAAACCAAAAGTTCATGTCGGAATATTTTGTGATATAGTTATTTACTAAGCTTTGCTTATATGTGGCAATATTTTGTGATATAAGGTGTGCTCCAATTCCCCACCTGGATTTATAGACTAGCCTGGGTCACGTGGTTTACTCCACCGGCCAATCAACAATGCATACTGCGTGGCTGATACATTACTTAAACAGTGATAGGTTACAAGGTAGGAGTTAGATGACTTTAGTATGGACTCATAGATTTTCCTGGGGACTCATTCAAAGCAAAAATGTGCATCCCAGGATGCACTAAATAAAAAAGCTATCAACATCACTGGTATAGCAAGACATAAAGCTTCAAATACTTTAAGAGGTTTGATTTAGTTTGGTTTGTGGCATATCAACCTCAGTGGGTTATTTAATACCAACAAAGTTTCAAAATGAATTCATTCTTAATGGATACTCAATTTTTTTTATAAACACATGTTTTACTATTTAACTCAAAGATGGGACCCTAACAGGTACTACCACTCTGTGTCAGAGTGGGCCAGGGAGCAATGATGATGAAGGGGTGCTCCACATTCCCCAGGCCTCCATAACTGGAACCTCACCATCAGATAGTGTTTAATGTCATACCTGGGATATGAAGACCCTCGGCTACCGCTTTCTAGCACCCATATGATAAAAAGAGTTGGGGGCTTGTCATAAGTGCAATATAATCAGGATAAACTTTAAGAGATTACTTGCCACAGTTCACTTGCAATCATTGAGGAGGAACTTACGACCATTGACGAAGGAACTGAGGACACTTTACCAGAAGAACTAAAGGATTCATTATCGGAGGACTCTTTACCAAGGATCCAATTCCACTGGACAAGCGCTCCGGTTTAAGGCCTACAGGATGGCAATACTCAGGACTCTTTACCAAGGATCCAATTCCACTGGACAAGCGCTCCCGGATCTAAGGCCTACAGGATGGCAAACTCAGGACTCTTTACCAAGGATCCTATTCCACTGGACAAGCGCTCTGGCTTAAGGCCTACAGGATGGCAATTACTCTGGACTCTTACAAGGATCCTATTCCACTGGACAAGCGCTCTCGCTTAAGGCCTACAGGATGGCAATACTCTGGACTCTTTACCAAGGATCCTATTCCACTGGACAAGCGCTCTGGCTTAAGGCCTACAGGATGGCAATACTCAGGACTCTTTACCCAAGGATCCTATTCCCTGGACAAGCGCTCTGGCTTAAGGCCTACAGGATGGCAATACTCTGGACTCTTTACCAAGGATCCTATTTCCATTGGACAAGCGCTCTCGCTTAAGGCCTACAGGATGGCAAATACTCTGGCTCTCCTTACCAAGGATCCTATTCCATTGGACAAGCTCTCTGGCTTAAGGCCTACAGGATGGCAATACTCTGGACTCTTTACCAAGGATCCTATTCCATTGGACAAGCGCTCTCGCTTAAGGCCTACAGGATAGCAATACTCAGGACTCTTTACCAAGGATCCTATTCCACTGGACAAGCGCTCTCGCTTAAGGCCTACAGGATGGCAATACTCAGGACTCTTTACCAAGGATCCAATTCCACTGGACAAGTGCTCTGGCTTAAAACCTACAGGATGGCAAAACACATTGTAAGAGTTCATTATGAATGAGCAGAATGACTCAGATTACAATAAGTTATTTCAGGTTTATTTTTAAAATTGTGTTGGCATCATTCCGTCTTCTAAAGACGATGGCGTAGTGTCCTTTTTTTTAAATCTACATGTTTGGCGGCCACCTTTCTCTCTTTTTCACTCCTTTTCGTTCCTTGTTTGACGAGGAGTCACCAGGTCGCAAGATCTTCTGCACAAGCCTCCCATGTGTTGGCTACGTAGTTTCCAAATACTTTTTAATTTTTTAAATACCCCTTTGAATACCACATAAATTGAAGGAAACATATCGTGAAACCCTCAGTTTAATCACCTCATGCGGTGGATAATAATGTTTATATCTGTTAGTGGTACACTTATGCCATATATATATATATATGTGTGTGTATATATATATATAGTCATTACAGACACCGTGTTCCGACGGATCACGTCTCTTCAGTGTGGCCTAGAATATATATATATATATATATATATATATATATATATGAGACACGCCACACCTACACCCACATACTGAGTGCTCAATATCATTGATAGAGCGTTTATTTGAGTTAGGATAGCATATCCCTGTGCTTCTTATACGCGGAGTTGGCGAGGGCCGGTATTGAAACCGGAACCTTGTGGTTTTTCTAGTCGGACGCTCTGCCAACCGCCTTAAACCAAATCTTATATATAATATATATATATATATATTAATAATATATAAGGTGTATCATGAAAGTACCGAGATTAAAGCTGTATTTATCAAGATAGAAATGAACAATGAATGGAACGTTAATTTTTCAGAATACAAGTGTCAAAAAGTACAAATTCGATACTTTTTTACACACCTTGTATATATATATATATGTGTGTGTGTATGTGTGTATATATATACATATATATATATACACACACATATATACAATGGTACTTTTTGTGAGGTAATAAATCAATATATATATATTTACACACACATATATATACATATATGATATACATATAATGTATATATATGTGTGTGTATATATGTGTGTGTATATATATATATATGTGTAATATATATATATATATATATATACACATATATATACAATGGTACTTTTTTTGTAAGGTAATAAGTCAATATATATATATACACATATATATATACATATATATGTATATATATATGTGTGTGTGTATATATATATATATATATATATATATATATATAATGGTAGTTTTTTGTGAGGTAATAAATTCTAGGGGAGGAGTGCGTCAAGTGACGATAGAGATAAACTTTTTGATGCTTAAAGAAAAAAAACTGTTCAGAGAAGAACGTCCGAATGTTTATTTTTATTTTGTTTTCTTATTTAATTGGAAATTGTTCACCGCTTTCGAGATAGACAGATGAGGTTTTTATAGACCAAATTTCAGGGAATTTCCAACGAATTAATGCTTTCCTTACGCGCTTAACAGGCAACCACAACCGCCTCGAACCCCCGACCCCCAATTCCCCGACCCACGACCGGCTTCTGCCTCGGCCGGTGAATTAATTGGAATCGGTTGGACGGGAAACTAATACAGTAGAAAATTAAATCAACTCAGAAAAGCTTTTCCCTTCCAGAAACAACATTATATATATATATATATAATATATATATATATATATATATATATATATATAACGGAGTGGAAGAGTGATAACGCAGCAGTCAAAAACAGAAAATAATATCATTGATTGCTCGATTACATCTGCCCCACCATATGAATGTTCATATATATATATATATATATATTATATATATATACGTCACACACATTAATATAATATATATATATATATATATATATATATATATATATACATATATATATGTGTGTGTGTATATATATACGAACATACATATATATATATATACGCAAATATATATATATATACGGA
>CM042162.1:11618556-11628556 GCA_023376005.1 Doryteuthis pealeii
CACATACACAATCACGCATACACACACGCACACACATATACAATCACACTCATACACATAGATTCATACACGCACACACACATATATATAGAGAGAGAGGTGGAGAAGGAGGGGTGGGGTGAGGGAGAGATTCTTGTAAAAGTAGTCACATGACTTTGTGCTTAGGGCCTCGTGTATCAGGATTGCATGTCTTTGGGACTAACCCCCCAATAACCCTACTCCCTGCCTGGACCCCCGAACGGATTTATTATGCCACCCAGTTTTCGGTTTAGTGTTGAGACATTACAGCTAAAGGAACATTCCGTTGGGCATCCGTCCGTCCCAGCCATTTCTCCAGCGCTCAGTCACGTGAGTGGAGAGGACCAGAACTAGATAGATAGATAGATAGATAGATAGATAGATAGATAGATAGATAAAGGAGTACAGAATAAAATAGATAGTTATGAAAAGACTAAAATTGATAGAGAGATACACAAGAAGAGTTAAAATAGATAGTTAAAGATGAAAAGACTAAAATGGATAGATTGATAGGTAGATAGATAGATATGAACAGACTAAAATGAATAGTTCGATATGAACAGACAAGAATAGATAGATATGAACATACAAGACAGATAGATAGATAGATAGATAGATATGAATAGACAAATATCGATAGATATGAATAGACTAGATAGATTGATAGATAGATATGAATAGACTAGATAGATAGATATAAACAGACTAAAATGGATAGTTCGATATGAACAGACTTAAATAGATAGATATGAACAGACTAGATGGATATATAGATATGAATAGACTAAAATAGATAGATATGAACATACTAGATAGATTGATAGATAGATATGAACATACTAAAATGGATAGATAGGTAGATAGATTCATGGATAGATAGATAGACAGAGATACATGACTGACTAGATAGATATATAGATATTGAGTAGAATGAGATAGGTAGATAGATAGATGAATGAACATTCGGTAGCTCGGCATTCGTTCGTCCCAGCCGTTTCTTCAGCGCACAATCATGTGGGTGGCGAGGTCGCTGCCGCCAGACGTAGTCAGAATCTAACTGAGATAAACAGGGCGTGTCTTTTGTTTACCCCCAGACGTTCTAAAGAAGAAGAAGAAGAAGAAGAAGAAGAAGAAGCCTTTCATTCGTGATTCCACCAGCCTTTCACTCTTTCATTCCCACTTACAAGTCCGAATATAGCAAGATCTTTCAACCACGACTAAAGTCAATTGATTTCTGTGTTCCATATCCAAACCACAAGATGAGATGTGGGATGCTTTGCTTGGGGTAAGGGTTAGCGTGCTCGGATAGTAAAACAATATCAAAGAGTTCAATTTTCATGGATAGCTCCAATATTGATGGCCTTCTGTCAAACTAAATTAAACTGAATAAATAATTGAACGAAACCAAAAGAGCATTGGCTTAAAAAAGACCCTTAAACATTGTTTTCAAATACATTATTGCATTTAGAAAATTTTCTATCGTGGTTTGATGGTTAGCAAGCTAGTCTTGCAAATCCATTTATATTTGTAATTTTCCGTACATGTAAATATATATATATATATATATATATATATATATATATATATATATATATATATACGCAAATCTTTATATGTACATTTGAGTTCTCAATTTTTGTTGATTCCTATCAAGGAAACACTTGATATCATTTACACACACATATATATATATTAGTCTCGTTATAGCAATATAAGTCTGTTGGTTGATGAGATAGATTCTTTCTTTCTTTCTTTCTTTCTGTAACCACAATTACCTTCTCGTTCTTTCTTTCTTTCTTTCTTTCTTTTTCTTCTTGTATTCATGTCTCTCAATAATTGCCATAACTTACTCTTTCTTTCTTTCTTTCTTTCTTTCTTTCTTCATTTATTTATTTCATTAACTACAATTACCTGTTCTTTCTTTCTTTCTTTCTCTTTTTCTCTCTTTCTTTTTTCTCTCTTTCTCCTTTTCTTTATATTTTTCTTATTTTTCTTTCTTTCTTTCTTTCTTTCCTTTTTTCTCCCTTTTTCTTTTTCTTTATATTTTTCTTATTGTTTTCTTTCTTTTTTCTCTCGTTTTCCTTTTCTTTATATTTTTCTTACTTTTCTTTCTTTCTTTCCTTTTTTCTCTCTTTTTCCTTTTCTTTATATTTATCTTATTCTCTCTTTTTCTACCCGTCCCCTTTCATTTTAGTTATCTATTCATCCCATCTCTTCTCCCAACCTGGAACCTTTTTCTTTTCATCTTGTCAAGCGACATTCCTCCGATTCCAAAACCGCCATTTTCTTTTCACTTTCCCGCTCTTTTGACTGATATAAATCATTGCGATTCTTCTCCCCCCTCCTCTAATTTCTTACCTTTACTCGAGACCCCCATGAACAAAGCGTGCCATCTTTTATGAAATTCTCTTCCAGCGAAATTCCGCTCCATCGAAAATGTCTTAGAGGATTACCATCAAGAATCTCTTCTTCGATTCAGTCTATCAATTGATTCGCCGCTTCTTAGCCTCTCCTTTTCATAAATTCTTATATATATATATATATATATATATATATATATATATATATATACATTTTATACAAACACCATATCTATTTTTAAAAAATTATTTTTTATTTTATTTATATTATTATTTATTTTATCTTATTGTTTATCATTACTTACTTTTATCCCTTTATATTATTTTTTATATAATTAACCATATTTAACTACCCAAAAAATCTGTTATCGTAACGCCTAAAACCAGACTTTTCCTAATACTCTCTAACCAACCCAAGCCAACCAATAAATAATTTTAACTTTTCGTTTTTTAACTATTATTACGCCCCATAATCTACCTTTCATTAAATAGTAATTGAAAAAATAATCCCCACAAATTAATTCAAATTTTTAATCCAATAAACAAAAACGGTTCACGATGAATCTTTGAAAATATAAACACGCGTTCGTCTATAAAAGATAAGTCCCATTCCAACGGTCATGTATTGTACCAACTGAGATTAATCGAAAACTCGATTAATTCAACGGATGTAACCCTGAAGAATCAATCGATGAAACTCGAGTAGGTTACTTCTATCCATTATATATATATATATATATATATATATATATATATATATCCGTTAAGATAGAAACAATAATACGCAACATTGGTAATCTCAGAATGAGAGAAAGTTTATTAATAACTAAATTAGGTCCTAGTATAAACAATAGATTAGAATTAAACACAGAATTCATAATTAATTAAAATACACGTTCCTCATATTAAATAGTACATATGTATATTTTACTATATATACTGTATTAAATTACACGTTCCTCATAGTATATAGTGAATATTATGTATATTTTACTATATATACATATATCAAATAGAAAATAAATAATACATAAATATATAAATAGATGAAAATAATAAAATTGAAATTGAATGAACAACGGCTATTACGACTATAACGACCTTCCGCGTGGCGTTATAAAAAAAAGAACACCACGAGACGCGTGTTTATAACATTAAAAAAAAAATAACGACAAAAAAACGCGTCCATTTCCGAAAATCGTCTCTGAAGATAAAGTTTACTTTGAAATCGATAAGACAAAAAAAGATCTTTTTGTTTTTATTTTTTATGTGCATTGTATTGGCCTTCAAATCATTAATATATGATAACATAATTAACAATGCTTCAAGCAAATTACCAATTACTTATATATATATATATATATGTATATATATATATATATATAGCCGTAATCGAGCACTTTGTTTTCAATTCTCCAATACTAAATAACTACGAAAATACACACATATATATTTGCATTTCTCATAGTGCTAATACCCTTGTGAAAGGTATGAATCCAACTATACCCCCTCCAGCTATGGGTAGATAGTACGGCAGACTGAGCTCTTCAACCTTGTTTAGGCAACCTGTCTAGGAGAATAAAAACTGAATTCAAACCTGTTAAATTTCGCTTAAGAACTTGGCCTTGAATCACATCCTTCTCTTGTGGAGGGGCTGATTATATATATATATATATATATATATATATATATATATATATATATATATAATACTCGTGTTCCTTAATCGTACAACCGTTATAATTTTGCAACACTCTCGTTAAAAATGAGACCGCCCCAATAGTCCAAGGTGAAATGCAAAAATGTAAATGCTGATTATCTGGTGTTGCTTATCCGCCGATTTCTCATCTATATGATTTTCCCAACCCTATTGTCCTTATGGCAACCCCAACACCTCTTCATCATATGGGTGCTAGAAGGCTGTGACTGAGGGTCTACATGTCCTGGGAATGATATTAAACTCTATCTGATGGTGAGGTTCCAGTTTTGGAGGTTTAGGGAATGTCGAGCACCGCTTCATCCCCATTGCTCCCTGGTCCACTCTAACCCGGAGTGGTAGTACCTGTTAGGGTCCCATCTATGGGTTAAATTTAAAAACATGAGTTGATAAACAAAATTTTATTATGCATTAAGAATGAATTTATTTCACAACTTTGTCGGCATTAAATGAACCACCGAGGTTGATATGCCGTAAAACAAACAAACATAAAACGTTGTAATAATTAAATCATCACGCTGTGGTATATCCACAGGTTATGCTAGTATATATATATATATATAGGGTCATCCACAGACAGGTGTTTCGACTTATCAAGTCTCCTCAGTGTGGCTAGACATTTTGTAAGCTACCTACAGCCGGAATTGAAATCCCATCGGTTGGGTGTCAGTCCGGCACCGTAACCATTAGGCTGTCTTCACTTACAGAATGGGAAGGGGATTTTAACTGTTTTAATACACACATCGCTTTGCGTGTAAAGGCCGTCACAAAGTGCTCCATTCCTTAGAAGAGCGTTGCGTTTACGCTTGAGTTGGCGGCATATATATATATGTGTGTGTGTGTGTGTGTGTGTGTACTCATTGTAAAACAGAGTCCAGGTTTCTTCTACCTGGCAAAATAGAAAACAGATTAAAAAGTGGAACCGATGTTTGAGTTTTGTTTAACGGCATACAAACCTCTGTGGGTCATTTAATGCCAGAAAAGATTATTATGGATTTCAGTCTTTAAAGTAGTGGTTCTATGGAGGTATTTGGCTATTTTTTTATATCTTGTTTAAAAGGTTACTTTTTTTTCTTTAGAAAATTTAAAATGTCTCCTGGGTTCGTATTCCTAAAAGAGGTCCCTCGGGGATGGTATTTGGTACGGGTGTGTCTGAGGCTGTTACAATTTAGGAGGATATGTGTGATTGTAAGTTGTACATAAATCCGCAAATGACTTGGGCGAAATATCATTTGAATTTAGTTGTTGTGTTGTTTTATCCGCATTTCTTTCATCTATTTTTTGGATTTACCCAAATCATTTAATCCTCATAAACATCAAACAATAAAAATGAGGACAACTGTCCGAAAAATTCAAATAATTAAAAAAAAAAAATTATAAATTAATATTGGAAATATAAAGTCGTCGTCGGGGTGGCCTAAAGTCGGTATCAGGCAGACTATCCCCCTTTATCTATCCCCCTTTATCTAGCGCTAGGCCAGGTAGATTGTTTGGGCGTCTGAGGCGTGGTGTGGTGCCCTGCCTCAGACGCCCGAACAATCTCCATTCATCAGCTCCTCACTTTACCGCACATATTCATGTGCTACTCATACGCTGAGTTGGCAAAGGCCGGAATCGAACAAGGAACCTCGAGGTTCCCAGCCGAACTCTCTACCGACTGAGCTAAGCCGGGCCTTATTGGAAATATAAAGAAATCTTTTAAAAAGTTACAATTTCATTGATTTATCTTCTCAAATGATTTTCGTTTTTCAGACTCTTTTACGGTTAACAAGGGTGTTTTTTTACACGAGTCTAATTGTCATTGAGTCTTCTTTTTGCGTCCAAAACAAAAGAAATTTTTTTTTTAAAAAGAGGAAATATTGAATCGATTAGCGATGATACCGGAATCTTTTTACAAAGCGTTTTTATTCGTTATTTAATTACTTTTTTTTTTTCTTTTTAAAGAAAATTTTCAAAAAAACGGAAAAGAAATTTTAAAAAAGAAAAAGGAGAAAAGAATTCTTTTTTTTTAAACACAAACTCGTATACCCATAAATAATGAGAGGAACTTCGCCAACGGATCTGATTGGGTGTTGGTGTAGCCATCCAGCTATAATGGAGAATCGGTGTCTGTCTGTGACCGAAACCACGTCATTGCTTACGCCACAATAGCCTCGGGAATTACGTAATATCATTACTGAGTTTTCAATTTATAGTCAAAATCATTAATCAATATATGGAATAAATTTTATTTATCAACGATGTCTCTATGACAATCTGATTTGGATTTACCTCAAAACAGGCCATATTATTAGAGCGTCTAAAATCCTGCAATGTGTCTTATATATCCCTAAGAAATAAAGGTTTACATAATATAGGGTGTGGTTGATTTGCATTGTGGTTTTAACAACAAAAAACAGTTTTAAGAATGTGGAGTACGTCTTTGTTGCTATTACTCCCAGTTCCACCCTGATCTGGTGTGGTAGTATCTTTTGGGGACCCATGTATGGGTTAAATAAAACAAATATGTTTAAAAATGAGTTTTAAAAATTGAGTGCCCATCAAGAATGAATAAAACAAAATGTCTTCGGCATAAAATAACCTAACAGGAGTTGACATATTTTAAAACCCAACCAAACAACTAACCACCGATAACTTTTTTAGGAGAACGGTCTCTTACCCCCCTGCAGAGGGGGTCTCTTACTCTCCTGCAGAGGATACATTCAGTGCATTCTAAGTTCTACCGACAAGGCAAAATAAACATATTTGATCTTGTTCGTAAGCGCGAAGGAGCGACATTTTGAATCTAAGGCTCCGACCCATACGTAAATGATTAAGTTATTTTTACGGTTGCCGGGTTTGCTCAGTCGGTAGAGCGTTCGGCTAGAAACCACAAGGTTTTCCTAGTTCGATACCGGCCCTCCCCAACTCAGTGTATGATTAGCCCAGAGATCTGTGCGGTAAAGTAAGGAGCTGATGGTAGGTGTGGCGCCCCACCTCAGAGGTAAAACAATCTCCTTGGTCTAGCGCTAGAGAAAAGGGGATAAACTCCCTCGCTGATTGGCTGATACCGACTTTAGGCCACCCCGAGGACCTTTACTTTATCGCCATTACTCCCAGTTCCACCCTGACCCGGAGTGGTAGTACCTGTTAGGGTCGTATCTTTGGGTTAAATAAAACAAAACGGGTTTTAAAATGTGTTTAAAAAATAAGATTTGAGTGTCTATCAAGAATGAATAAAACAAAATGTCTTCGGCATAAAATAATCCAACAGGGGTTGACAAACCAGCCAATCAGCACTTCGGATTAGAGTAGGCCTGAGCATATGTGCAATGAAGGGGTACTCTCCACTCCTCAGATCTCCAGGACTGGGTCATCTATAACAGTTGGAAATGCGCGTGGTCTAATGGTTATAGTCGTAGGAAATTCCTGGTCGAAGCTGTTTGGATTACACATCGCGCTAATACCCTTGGGAAAAGTATGAATCCAATTCTCCCTCCAACTATGGGTAAAATAGCAGGGCATACCGGGCTCTTTAACTATGGCTAGGTAACCTGTCTACGAGAAGGAAAACTCTGAATTCAAACCTGTTAATCTCCGCTTAAGAAATTGACATTGTGTCGCATCCTGCTCGTACGGAGGGGTTGGTAAATATATATATCAGTTGCAGTTTAGTGCCATACTCTATACACCACCCTAACATAGGGGAGGGGGATTACCCCTCTGATCAAGTTATTTTATGGGCACTATGCTCGTAATTTAAATTTTAGTTAACTTAAATATTTCAAGCACTTAAATACAACTTTGTTATTTACGACGTTAAAGCATTTCTTTTTTAAATAAAGTGTCGAGAATCAATAATTTTTTAGTGATGTAAATTCAGAACTCTCAACCGGTTAATTTTTATTTTATCTTTCAGGGTTTTATACGCGACTTTTTTTTATTCAAATACAAAAACAATCATTCCTTTGTGTGTTCTTTCTGCCTGTCCCAACGTCATTCATAATAAATAAACTGTCTTCTTCTGGTTAATTCACTAAAAGCAAGGAAAATAAAATGATAAAATTTGCGTTTAGCTTGCATTCTTCCTCTTACAAAGAGACTTAAGTTTGCAGTTAAAACATTTAGTCGTACATTTTTTTTTTTTTTTTGCATTTAAAAGTACCGATAAAATGCCGGAAGTCTTGGTAATTTTGGTAAGAATACGGCTTCTGTATTTTTCTACCTAAAGGTTCTCAAGAAACCAGAAGAAAAATCATTCCCAGGAAAATACAGAGTTCATAAAAAAAGTGTGCATACTCGATGTAAAGTCAAATGGAATTGGTTTGGTTTTCTTTGTTTTACGGCATATCAACCTTTTCGGGTTATTAAATGCCGAAACAAGTCATTTGGATAAAAGTTTATGCTTCAAGTTCTTAATGTCTTCAAATTGGTATAGATAATTTTCATTAACTTCATTTGGTTTTGTTTGTTTGTTTTACGGCATATTAACACCTTTTGGGTTATTTAATGCCGAAATAATTCATTTTTATTCAATTTTCCATGTTTCAGATTCTTAATGTCTTCAAATTGGTATAAATAATTTTTCATTATCTTCATTTGGTTTTGTTTGGTTTGGATTGTTTGTTTTACGGCATATCAACCCTTTTCGAGTCATTTAATGCCGAAATAAATCATCTTGATAAAAGTTCCTATGTTTCAAGTTCTTGATATCTTCAAATTGATATAAATAATTTTCATTGAGGTCATTTGGTTTGTTTTGGTTCGGATTGGTTTGTTAAATGGTTTAATATTCCTGTGGGTTATTTAATGCCAGAAAACTGTGAGAGCGTGAGACAAAAGTTGACACTGAAGTTCTCTTTACTAATTTATTCTTGGAATTTCTTTTAACTTTCTTTCTTTTGTTTTTATTTTGTTTTTTGCTTTTTGTATTTTTTCTTTGTGAATCTGACCCGTGGCTGGTGCAGTTTTGATCAGAAACCGGTGGTCGATAGATCTCCTTTCGGAAACATTCAAAACGAGGGAAAAGAATCATCTGCTAGCCGGCCAGACCGAACTGGCCACGACTTATACAGCCACACATATGCTGGGTGCCTCGCTATTAGTACTAGTAGCCGTCGTTAGCTCAGAGAAACAAGATACGAAAGTTGTATTGTCGAAAAGGGGTTGTTTATTTCGTTTTAGGTTCGTGGTTTCTTTCAGAGAGAAGAAGAGAGAGAGGGTAATGTCAAGCTGTTCTATATTAAATCACGTTCATGCGCGCTGTTCGTTGCTAGGCTAGACACGTCACAGTGTGACCCCAAGAAACTCACGTCTGCCTCCGACAAAAGCCCAGACGAAAAATAACGATTTTTCTCTTCTTCCGTTTGTGGTCCCTGGGGTGGGGGAAGGGACACATCCGCTTCCGCCCTACGCAAAAAAACCTGGGACTTCCGTTTTTATTTTTCAAATCTAGTTCAGGGGTCATTGAGTGTTTACAATTCCAAACTTTAACCTATTTTTGTTCTTATTTCTTTTTTTTTCTCTTTCTCCAGAAATCTGATTACCGTTTTCTTTTCAATCCCCAAATTCCCCGTAGACCATAATAATTAAGCTACAGCTGTAAGATATTAGATACTATGAATGTCGGAGGAATTTATCTTCAACAATTCGCCCACAGCAATTTATCTATCATTAGAAATCACTTAGAGGTGTTACATAGTTCGTGGGTAGCTTACGAATTATGTATGTTAATGTAGTTAAAATTCAAATAACGGAAAATAGAAAATTACCATTAACCGTTGAAAAAAGGTTATTGGTGACAGTTAATCTTCTCTCGCCTGAATTCTGATTGGCTAAAAGTGGGCGTGAGAAGGTAATTGAGTTTAGTTAGTCAGATGCTGGTCGTTAGCTAAGAGAAGCGGGCGTAGAGTGGTCTTTCGCTCGC
>CM042162.1:11638556-11656056 GCA_023376005.1 Doryteuthis pealeii
CTTAATAGTAAAGTAAAGTAAAGTCGTCGGGGCGGTCTAAAGTCGGTATCAGCCAATCAGCGAGGGAGTCTATCCCCTTTTCAATAGCGCTAGACCAAGGAGATTGTTTAGGCATCTGAGGTGGAGCGCCACACCTACCATCAGCTCCTTACTTTACCGCACAGATCCCAGTGCTACTCATATGCTGAGTTGGCGAGAACCGGTATCGAACTAGGAACCTTGTGGTTTCTAGCAGAACACTCTACCGACTGCCGGCCCCTTACTTAAGAGCTATTGCGAAATAGTTAAATATGCAAAATGTATAGTAATATTGATTTAAGTCTCTCTCTCTCTCTCTCTCTCTCTCTCTCTCTCTCTCTTCTCTCTCTCTCTCTCTCTCTCTCACACACACACACACACACACACACACACACACTTTTTGCTTTCCTTATTTCCATCTTTTCGTTATGATCGATTGAAACAGATTAATGTTATCGCTTGCGCGCTCTCAGTTCATCTCTCTATCTTTCCCCCACTCTCTTTCTTCTTTCTTTCTTTCTTTCTTATTCTTATTCTTATATCTTCTGTGTAGCATATCCTTTTTCTTCCCTTTATTTCTTTATGATAAAAACGGAATGGTCCATTATTTAGCTGAGGTGACGACACGCATAAGAAATAAGAATCGGGCGGATAATCAAAAACAGATAATTGGGAATTACATTATTGCATTTCATCTTGGACGATTTGGACGGTCTCATTTTTACCCAGAAGGTCTTGCAAGATGATGTCGGTCAGAAGATTAAGGAACACAATTATCAATATATAGATTAATATAGAGATGGGTCAATTACTGATTTTGTTTCATAATAAATAAATAAAAAAATATAACAAATAAAAAATATAATTCCTGTGTATGTCATTCAATAACAGCATTATCCGAGGACAAATTATTTGGCAAAAGTTCTAATACGTTACAGTATTTAACCACAGACAACTTTTTGTTGCATGACATAATCAAGAAGTGAGATAGAAACGAGATGTTTTCGGTTGTGTCTTTCTAGAAACTAACAAAAATATGCACTCTACTTCAAAAAAGAACCAGAAACCATCTTCAAATACTGAACACTTAAGATTGCTCCGTGAAACATGGCAAGAAATCCCTCAAGATAATTTTCATTAACTGATAACCAGCATTCCTAAAAGGGTATTTGCATGAAAAAACGCAAATGGATATATATATATATATATATATATATATTATCTGCGTTATTCGGACTATTGTCCCCATCTTCATTGTTACTTGTACAACGTTTCGGCCGATATGCCCTCCGGCCTTCCTCAGGTATTTCTTGTCGGATTCGGGAACCTTCTCGGACTCGGGAACCTTCTTTGCGAACTCGGGAACTTTCTTGTCGTATTCGGGAGCCATCACGGAACTTTTAACCTAATCCTTTATTTAGTCCACTGGGGTATTCCTGTTCTCATTCCGCTAAACAGAACAGGATATTATTGTGGGTTCTGTTTTTTCTGGGACACCTAATTTACTAAACAAAAGTTCATAATTACCATAGATAGATAGGAACAGAACTAGAAATATACAGAGATAGATATGACACATCTAGAAAGATAGATAGATATGACAACTAGATAGATAGATAAATTTCATCAGAATAAGTACGAACAGCTTGCCAACTGTATGAAAAGACATTAATATACATATCCACGTGCGAATGAATAGATTAAGATATACAGACTGATTGTTGTGGTTGTGTATCATTATACAGAAGTGAATATACAAGAAGTAAAGTAAAAAAGAAAGGAAAAGGAAAGAGAAAGAAAGAAAGAAGGAAAGAAAGAATAAGCCTAAACAGTGCTACTCAGGCACTGAGTTGGTGAGGATCGGTATCGAACCCGAAACCTTGCGACTTCTATGCAGATGCTCTACCGAAAGCAAAAGATGAAGGTAATAGGAAATAAAGATGAAAAAACGATGGAGAACGAAAAAGCGATAAAATAAGAAAAAAGTTGAAGGAAAAGCAAAAAATAAGAATTATGTACGAAAAACAAACAAAAAGAGAAAAAATAAGCAAAGATGAAAGAGGGGAGGAGAGAAATCTTGAGAACCAAAAAGAAGAAAAAAAATGGTTTCCTACGTGTTTACATTACAAACTACCGATGTGCCCAGCCCCTGTTCCTCCTTTGAAGCATGCTGTGAGGCAATGAAATAACAGCCCATGCTGAGATGAATCAAATCTATGGTGATATTCAACCACAGCATGATAATATAATAGGAAGGAAGCGACGGGTTATTGTGTGGGGGCGTCGGCAAAGATGGTTTGAACAATAAAAAAAGAATTGACCTCGCATGTAATACTTTGGGGATTTTTTTTTAATTTTATTTTTCACGGGTATTTTGCCAAAAATTATTGGCAATCTTAGCTCACTTTAAGCTTTGAATTATCTTCCATCTGTTAATCTTTCAATTTTTGTTTCATGATTTAATCATTTCTTTCATGATTATATATATATATATATATATATATATATATATAAGTATTAACTTACCGGTGGGTATAAGAACGATCGTTGGAAGCGCACAATATCCAGAGGTTAAGGTTGAGAAAAAACAAATACAAAGTGCTCAATACAATGTAGAGCATAAATTTATTTTAACAATGGAAAGGAGTAACCTACTCGAGTTTCATCGATTGATTCTTCAGGGTTACTTTAAATTAATCGAGTTTTCGATTAATCTTAGGTGTCCTAAGATTAATCGAAAACTCGATTAATTTAAAGTAACCCTGAAGAATCAATCGATGAAACTCGAGTAGGTTACTCCTTTCCATTGTTGAAATAAATATATATATATATATATATATATATATATATCTTATTATAAATGGAGATTGTGTGTTTTTCTGTCTGTAACTGAAACTACTTAAGTCATAATTCCCTTAAGTATTGACATCACATTCTCAATGATTTAATTTTTATTTAAACCTCAATGATCAATAAAATTGTTTTACATTATCAATACTGTTAACCATATCTACATACAAATAACATGCAATTATATTTATATATACAACAAAATAGCGGTTTACAGTGTGAATGGGAATGCTAATTTGCATTTATTGATTTCTAACTGTTTGGTTTTATTTTAATGAATATAAGCAAAAATCTCTTCAATTCATCTTAAATGAAATTCATTAACAAGAAAAGATAACTGTCATTTTATTCTTTACTTCCTCTTTTAACTAAATACTTAAATTAGAAAAATAACAATGAAAGACGAGAGTGATGGAAGAGTAAATTTCAGTTGTTCTATTTTTCGATTATACCCCCTTCTGTTTCAAATCTTTTTAACAGCATTCTTATTTAGTTTCATTAGCCTTTCTAATTTAACATAATATTCTATTACATTAAAACTTAAATACTTGCACCCGGAGGGTGCATATATTTGCTAGTATATATAAATATATATATATATAAGGTGGCTTACCGGTGAATATGGGCACGATCGTTGGAGGTGCACAAAATCCAGGGGTTAAGTCCGCGATAAAACAAATGCAAAGGGCTCAATACAAAGTAGACCAAATTTATTAAATAAATGGATACAATAGAAACCTACTCGAGTTTCACCATAAGGATCTTCAGGGTTAAATCCACTGAATTAATCGAGGTACCGATTAATTGCAGCCGATTACAGGTGTGTTCATTAAATCGGCTGCAATTAATCGGTACCTCGATTAATTCAGTGGATTTAACCCTGAAGATCCTTATGGTGAAACTCGAGTAGGTTTCTATTGGATCCATTTAATATATATATATATATATATATATATATATATATATATATATAATCTGTCTGTGTGCATTGTTCTTTTATTATATAATATATATATGTATACATTATTACATATATAAAATACAACATATAATATATAGTATCATATGTATATATAAATAATGTATTATATAATATATTATTTATTATAGACGGTGAAGTCAAATATATGCATATCTGTGTTTATATATAGAGTGAGAGACAGGCTGACAGACAGACATATAGAGAGAGGGAGGGAGACAGACAGATAGATCGACAGACATACCAAGAGACATGCACAGACATAGAGAAATGCGGAGGGGTTTGGTAAATATATTTTGCAAAGTATAGAAAGAAAGAAAGAAAGTGAGGTACCTATTATCGCATGTGGCCTACTTTTTGAATGTGGCCTACGAAATCATGTCTCTCTTATAGTATGTGGCCTACCATAAAAAGCATATTATAAGGTTATGTTTTGTAAGTGAGTTGAAGCTGAGCCGTTTTTATTTACTTGCGAGAATTAACTTTTGAGTAACAAAGATTAAAATAATAAAAATTATATAAAACCGTTTGTAAGATGTAGCACAACGAAGTGGTAGTAGTCGTATTATTATTTCGATTAAGATACTTTCCAGCATTTAGTGTGAATACGAGTTCCCCGGCCTCAAAATAGCCAGGCTCTTGCATACTATTGGAGAAGGTTGGTTGTATGGTTTAGTGCTGCCGGTAGAACCCCCCATTACTTAATAAGACAGTCCATTTCTACTCAACATCGTAGTGGCTTGGCATTGAATAGCCAACGAAGGTTGATATGCCATTAAACAAAGAAACAAACGAAATCAGATACCTTGGTAACCATATCTAGATGTCAGTGTATGCATAGAAAAGGTATTGTCATTTTATTGATCGAATTGAAATCTAAATCTCTCTGATTAAATAAAACGGAATTTTCCAAGCTGTAACTGTATCAGTACTATATATGGCTACACCACGGGAACTTTAGCGAAACATTTCGTAATTTGAACTCTGTAAAGATGCCTTGGACCAATGCTTAAAAGGCGGTTGCAGGAAACGTTAAACTCTATCGAAATGTGGAGCACCCTTCATCACCATTGCTCCCTGGTGACCCGGAGTGGTAGTACTGATAGAAAAACTCATTTGCTTTATCGGACTGAGGTTGATACAAATGCTGGCAGCAAGTACACCGAAAAAGGCAGCTGAACGGCCACTCACCTCCTATCTCACAAACTATACAAGTGGGACGAACAAGATATACTGGACACTGCTAGAGAAGCAAGGGCAAACTCATAGGTGACGTTCTTCTGCGGACACCAACACATAGACAAAACAGAGTTTGCCGACCAGCAAAACCTTATATACAACTGCTACGTAGGGACACTAGATACCATGATGATAAGTTATCTGCAGCGATCACTAATAGGGACAGGTGGTGAGAGAGGGTCATGGGAATCCTTGTTGTCAGTATGACATATATATATATATATATATATATATATCGCCGAGGAAATGGCACAAGATAGTTTAGGTTGGTTGGTTGGTTGGTTGGTTGGATTTACGACGTGTCAACCCTTGTTGAGTCCTTTTATGCCGAAGACGTTTTGTATTAGTATTATTTGGATTATTCGGTCTATTGTCCTCATCTTTATTGTTATCTGTACAACGTTTCGGCCGATGTGACCTGCGTCCTTCTTCAGGTATTTCTTGTCGGAATCGGGAACTTTCTTTTCGGACTCGGGGGCAGTAGTAACATAGAATAATAATTAACACAGCTTGACACCTGTACCCCGGAATGAGAACAGGATATCCCCATGGACTGAATAATGGGTTAGGTCTAAAGTTCCGTGATGGCTCGCGAGTTCGAATAGAAGGTTCCCTATTCCGACAAAAAAATACTCGAAGAAGGCCGGAGATCACACCGGCCGAAACGTTTCGGCCGATGTGACCTTCGGCCTTCTTCAGGTGTTTCTTGTCGGAATCGGGAACTTTCTTGGACTCGGGAATCTTCTTTTCGAACTCGGGAACATTCGGAGGGCACATCGATTACCAATGACTATTACAACCTACATACTATTCCTTTTAAATGATCCCGTTTACCTTACATCTGTATAGCGGTAAACATTTTTTGGATTACCCTATAGGAAGATTCTTGTGTATAATGTCTCCTGTCATCAGGTGATCTTGACACGATTCCCTGACATTTTATTTAAGCAACATTTAGAAAAGTCAAATGCTCGACTGCATTATGCTATAACACTTGGTGCAGCACAATCTTTCTATTTCGAAATACCTCTTTGCGTGTGGGGGGTGGGGCTGCGCTATCTTTAGCTTAGCCAGTAACAGGAGTGGTGTATGGTAACGAACCAAGCCTTTAACCAACAAATGCAAAGTTCTTGAAATGAGAAGAAGCGATGCTACAAGCAACAAAAAACCCGCCTAAGAACAAGAATCTGTTTCTACCGGGTTATTAAAATATGATCCCCGTCCTCCCCCAACCATAGGGAGGGTAGAACGGAGTAGATTAGCAAGTAACTAGCGTCGGCATGTGCGGTGGGTGGGGGTGTTAAAACGTTACAAAATGGTGAAAATGTGGTAATGGCTACTCTCCAATACAGAAAGCGCCGGTGAGATGTTGGGAGTGGGGATTAATTAGTGACATAATGATGGCCTGAAAAAGGGAGGATGAAAAATGACGAGGAAAGAAAGAAAGGAAGAAAGAGTGGAGGAAGAAAGGAAAGAGAGAAGGGAGGAAGGAAAGATTGTAGAAAGAAAAATGGCAGGGATGGAATAAGGAAGGAAAGAAAAAAGAAAGGAAGGGAAGAGAGAAGGAAGGAAGGAAGAAAGAAAGAGAAAAAAATAAAGGAAGAAAGGAAAGAACAAAGAAAGAAGGAAGGAAGGAAAGGAATGAAAAGAAGGAAGAAGGAAAGAAAGAAGAAAGAAACAAGGAAGGGGGAGGTAAGAAGGGAAGGAAAGAAAGAAGGAACAAGAGAATGAAAGAAGGAAGGAAGGAAGGGTGGAGGAAGAAAGGAAGGAAAGAAGGGAGGCGGGAAAGATTATAGAAATAAAAATGGCAGGGATGGAATAAGGGAGGACAGAAAAAGAAAGGAAGGGAAGAGAGAAGGAAGGAAGGAAGAAAGGAAAGAAGAAAAAAGAAAGGAAACAGAAAGAACAAAGAAAGGAAAGAAGGAACGAAAGGAAGGAAGGAAAAGAAGGAAGAAGGAAAGGAAGAAAGACAGGAAGGAAAGAAACAAGGAAGAGGGGGTAAGAAAGAAAGAAAGAAAGAAAGAAAGAAAGGAAAGAACGAAGGAGAGGAAAGAAAGAAGGAACAAGAGAATGAAAGAAGGAAGGAAGAAGGGAGAAGGAAGGTGGAGGAAGGAGAGAAAGATGGAAGGGGAGAAATGCGTATAGAATGTGATGTTATGATCGTATCCTTGCGCGTGTGTGCGTATGTATATGCGTATTTGTGTTTGTAATCCTTGTTACGTATGTTTTGTGCGATTAATAGTGTGTATTTTTAGTACGCTGTTAATAATAATTAGATGTGTATGCAATGACCGTGTTATGTAGTGTGTTATTGATGCAATGTGAACATTATATTTGTATAATATTATTGTACGGTGTGATGAATAAATGGGTGGTTGATGTGTTACAGTGCGTGGAAATTGTGATGACTATGGAATTGTATTGTGCGTAATTCATAGACTAAAATGCCAATGAATGATGTACAATAATAAGGGCACTTGTGTATGCATGTGGTAGAGGGAAAGATACTTACGGTTTGGAGGGTTTATTGTGGTAGTTACTATTGTGGTTTGGTTAATAATTATATATATATAATATTTGGAAGCTGTATATGGATCGAAGTGTGATAGTAAGTGTTTATTTTCATGTCGGCATTTAGATAACATTTCTGATTTTTTGTTTAGTAGGGCGAGTTGTGGTGGATGAGTGATAATTGAGAGTTTTTCATGGAGACAAAGAAGGCATCTTTTTGATGTTTTGCTGTATGCGGGTGCGACTTTCAGGATTTCCCAGCTTATGTCCGGGGAGATGTGCATATCTTTCAAGTTCCAGATATGTATGGATAGGGATGTATTTGTTGAATAATTCCTGTTTGAAAATGAAAGTTTATGGTTGTAAATTCTTTGTTTTAGGGTTCCTTCTGTTGCTCCTATATATTTTTCTGACTGAGGTGTTTGTTTTTACAGTTCCTTCTGTTGCTCCTATATATCATTCGACTGATGTATTTGTTTTATTATATATATATATATATATATATATATATATATATATATATATAGCTGTAGAAAAGAGTTTTTCTCCCTACCACGGTTTCGGTGTTCAAGGTACATCTTCCTCAGGAGAACTAAAATATTGGTAGCTAATTTTATATAAACTTGTTTGGTCTAGACTCTCTCTCTCTCTCTCTCTCTCTCTCTCTCTCTCTCTCTCTCTCTCTCTCTCTCTCAATTTAACTAGTATAAACTTCAGTCTTTAAATCTAAACTGTTTCCCTTTGAAATTAAACATTAGTTTTCCATATGCTTATTAGGCAAAAGTAATTTGTAATTCTATCAGCTATCTGTATAATATTGATATATATATATATATATATATATATATATATATATATATATATATGGTGTTCCGGATAAATTTGACATATTTATATTTGGTTATTTTTCTCCGTAGGTTGGAGGTATTCACGCACACTACGCATCATTTAAAATCTTGGACCCTTCGTCATTCATATACATGAAGACAGATATAATGGATGACTGGAACCCACTTGAATCATGGAAGAGAATAACTTGTATCATGATGATCGGCGTCGACCATCAAAATAATATTATGGTTGCTGCCTAATGCTCCTGAACAATATAAAAACAATCAGGCATGAACTGGAAAATTGCAATGGATACTACGAGGCTGTGAAGAAAGCAACACCTCTGGGAAAAGTCAAAAATGGTTGTCGGCGAATTTTTACGACTACACAAGTGACAATGTTTGGCCTCCGAACTCCACAGATCTTAACCCCATGTATTATTATGTATGTGGCGCTGTTGAGAAAGACACCAATCGTTATGCCAGTACTACAAAAGCCCAGTTAATCGACAGAATTAAGGTAGTTTTTGAGACCCTTCCCAGGGAAACTGTAACATTAGCTTGCTCCATGTTCCGGAGCAGGATTGAGGCTGTTATCAACGCTAATGGCAGTTATTTTAAGTGAAACTTGTTGACAGTAGTGTAATATCTCTGTCTGTTGAATTTCTTTACAATCCATTAAATTTTGTAGTTACCAAGCACTTTTTCTTTTTCCTTATGAAACTGTCAAATTTATCCCGGACACCCTGTATATATATATTTACCAACCCCTCCGCACGAGCAGGATGCGACACAAGGTCAATTTTTTAAGCGGAGTTTAACAGGTTTGAATTCAGAGTTTTCCTTCTCCTAGACTGGTTACCTAGCCATGGTTAAAGAGTCCAGTCTGCCCTGCTATTTACCCATAGCTGGAGGGAGAATTGGATTAATACCTCTCCCAAGGGTATTAGCGCCATGTGAAATTCCAACAGCTTCGACCAGGAATTGAACTCGTGTTGACGAGTCCATTAGACTCTAACCATTAGACCACGCGCCCCCTGTATATATGATAAAAAGAACTGGAACCTCAATGTTAGATGCAGTTTAGTCTCGCATCCATTCCTTTTATGGGCAGTTTTAACCCTTTGGAGATGGTACAGTCAGCCTATTCTAAGCCCCACCGACAGGTGGGAAACCTTGAAGATTAAATATATCTATTGGCACAAGCCGACAAACCACGTCAATTCCACAAGAAGCACGCAATTATCAGAATGAAGGGAGGGGTCGCCTCTCATAGAGCAGTAGCCTTATCTCAGTGACCATTCATTAGGGCCATGAATTCGATCGGGGCCCATTATCGTAACTTGTGCCGGTCTGAGATGTGCTGAGGAGTAAATAATTCTATTTCCGAACGAGAACACTCTGACGTTTCAGCCAATACAATAGACATAACTTTTCCCTTGGCAGACGAGTATATTTACTTGCTGAGTGTCAAGGGCTATCATTATTTTGGCTTGTTTGTACTGCTATTTATGCTGTTTGAGGGGTACAGTCTCGGCCGACGGTTCAGTGCGCCGACAGATGGTCTGGGTTGGTAAGATATAAACAGACAGGATGAGTAAGGGAGAAGCTGAGAAAGACGTAGATAGATAGATAGATAGATATACAGTTAGATAGCTTGTTACGTTTCCCTGAATTATGGTTTTGGTTAGCAATATATAAACATACAGAAAGTCGGATATATATATATATATATATATATATATATATGTGTGTGTGTGTGTGTGTGTAAAACTGAGAGAGATGTAGAAAGAAAAGAAAGAAGATAATTCAGATCGATAGATGGATAGGTTTCTCTGAATTTCTGGGCTGAGAAAATGTCTGTTGGCAATATATACATACATATAGAAGAATATAATATGTATATATATATATATATATATATATATATAATATATTATATATATATATATAGTGGTTGGAAGCAACTAACTGGAGTCAGAGTCAGTACAATTACATCGACTCCAGTTAAATTTCGACTTTATATTACCTCATACATATATATATGTATATATATAGAGAGACATATATATATATATATATATATATATATATATATATATATATATATATATATATATATATATATATATATATATATATATATATATATTGTGTGTGTGGTGTGTGTGTGTGTGTGTGTGTGCACAACCTTTATGCTGTCCATAAACACTCTCATACATTCAAATTACCACCACATCCATACGCACATCACTTTATCCAATCATACACATCCTATGTCTATTGAATTTTCTGAATTTTTTTTTCGATTTTTTCGATTTTCCTTGCATTTGAAACATTTTCACCTGATGATTGCATCGCATGAAACCAATATGGTCGTGAATGTTCCTTTGTCACCTAATAAATAGATATGTAAAAAATTTATATATTTATTTTATTATATTATATATATATAATGTATATATATATATATACACATGCATGTAAGAATTCATTTTCCTATTATCAATCAAAGCCTGAAGAAGATACCAGAAGATCTGAAACACATATTGCATATGTAAAACCAAAAGAATTTTTTTTTAATTTTTCTGAGAACAAAATACATTTTGCGGACCATCTCTTTTCTTTATAATATATATATATATATATATATATATATATATATATATATATATATATAGAGAGGAGAGAGAGAGAGAGAGAGACAGACAGACAGACAGACAGACAGACAGACAGAGACAGAGTTCTTTGAAAGAAAATATAATTAAATGAAACAGTTTATCCAACCGCTCCACTACGTATCAAAAAGTCAATTCTTAAAAGGAGTAAAGCTGGTTTGAATTCAGAATGCTCCTGTTCCTAGAGCTGTTACCTTCATTCTATCCTACTATCTATTCTTACCTGGGGTGGTGAGGTATAGATCCATGCTTTTTACTAATTTATTACCGCCGAGTGAAACCCGAACAGCCTCGTCCAGGTTGTTTGGTTGGTTGCTTAGTTTGTGCGTTGGGTTTTACAGCATGTCAATTGTTGTTGGGTTATATTATGCCGAAGACGTTTTGTTTTGTTCATTCTTGATGAGTATTGAATTTTTTGTAATTCAATTTTTTAAACACGTTTTTGATCTTTGTAACCCATCGATGGAACGTTAAGACTACTACTTCGGGTCAAAGTGGCCCTGGGAGTAATGGTGATGAAATAGTACCCCACACTCCCCAGAGTTTCAGAATTGGAGCATCACCACTAGATATAGTATAACGTCATACCCAGGCAGCTTTTAATCAATTTCACTATATATATATATATATATATATATATATATATATATATATATAAAGAATAACTTATTATTGGCTCTACTTAAGTATTGAGCACTTTTACTTATTAGCTTTAGTTTACTGGCGGTTTTGTATATATATATATATATAAATTGTTTTTTCTTTTGGCCAAATATTGTACCAATAGATTATTTTTGATTGGTACGATTTTTCTTTTTTCCAAAAATCTTTTTCCCCAGGTTATGTTTGGTAGTATATTTTTACAATAAAACTACTTGCTGGGTTTTTTCTCACCGCGAGGATTTACCAACAAGTTTGGTATATTATATATATATATATATATATATATAGTGTTGTTATGGGTCCAACGGGAGAAAATTAGATATTCTATAAAAAAAGGTTTGCAAAAAGGATTATGTTTTTTTAATTGATTATTGTCTTACATATGCGACACGTGTTTCAGATCTTCTGTTATCTTCTTCAGGCATTAATTAACCATATTTTGGCAGAATATGAATATGTATATGTGTGATTTCTGATATTTGATAGGTTGTGTGTGTTTTTGTAACGTACTTTTTGTTTATAACGGTTGTATAATAACGGTTGAACGCTACGTTATTCTTCTCAATCCTTGCGTGTGGTTTGCGCGCGAAATTGATAAATATATATATATATATATATATATATATATATATATATATATATATATATATATATATATATATTGACGTTGTGAAGTCTACCTATGCTTCTTTGTTGATATATATCTGGTGAGTCTAGTTCTCAGTGTGAATATATTATATTTGTATATGTGTTTTATATATATATATAATATATATATATATATAATGTCTATAATATATATTTTTGGGAGAATTTGTGTGAAGATGGGGGTGAATTATTTATTTCACCTCCCATGCCTCACACAAAATCCCAATAAATATATATTGTAGACATATAAGGTGTGTCATAAAAGTATCGAGATTGAAGCTGTATTTACCAAGATAGAAATGAACAATAAAAGGAATGTTAATTTTATTCAGAATACAAAGTGTGTCATAAAAGTGCCGAGTTTGAAGCTGTATTTGCCAAGTTAAAAATGAACAATGAATGGAACGTTCATTTTTTCAGTATACAAGGTGTGTCAAAAAGTATTTTTTGTACCAAAAAGTACAAAAGATTTCGATATTTTTGACACACCTTTTATATATAAAACATATACAAATGTAATATATTCATAATGAGAACTAGACTCCCCATATATATATATATATGGTGAAAAGTACATTTTTTACATGTATGTCTTTCTTGATATATATATATATATATATATAATATATATATATATATATACAAATGGTGAATAATCCATTTTTATATCTATTTCTTTCTTTCTTTCTTTCTATATATATATATTATATATATATATATATATATATATATATATATATATACATAGAAAGAAAGAAAGAAAGAAACAAATGGTGAATAATCCATTTTTACATCTATTTCTTTCTTCTTTCTTTATATATATATATATATATATATATATATATATATATATATATATATATATATAGAAAGAAAGAAAGAAAGAAATAGATGTAAAATGGATTATTCACTTTTTTTTTAATCCATTTTTACATCTATTTCTTTCTTTCTTTCTTTCTATATATATATATAATATATATATATATATAGAAGAAAGAAAGAAATAGATGTAAAAATGGATTATTCACCATTTGTGTATATATATATATATATATATATATATATATATATATATATATATATATATAATATATATATATATAAGAAAGACATACATGTAAAAAAATGTACTTTTCACCATATATATATATATATATATATCAAGAAAGACATACATGTAAAAAATGTACTTTTCACCATATATATATATATATATATATATATATATATATATATATGGATTTTAACTCTAGTTTTGGATTTCATTTCCGAGGACGATAACCGTTACGCTAAGCGTTCTTTCTGGCTGAGAGTCATTTATCAATTTAGTGTCAGTTACCATTTTGTTATACAAGTTGCAAGTGCACTAACATCGACCTATATCCTTCTTTATTTTCTTTTTTTTATACCATTTTTTTTTTTCATTTTCTTCTTCACTTTATCTTCGGTCTCTTTTTCGCTTTTTCATTCATCATTACATTTTTTTTTCTTTAATTTAGATTTTCTATTTTTCTTTCTCTCATTTATTCATTCATCAATTCCTTTTATTTTCTGTTTATCTTTTTTTTCTTCCCTTTTTTTCTTTATTATTTTTTCCTTTTTACTTCCCCCCTTCCTTCCATGCATCCTTCGTTGATTCATTCATTAGTTTATTCATTCCTTTTAGTTTAAATCTCTTTTTCTCTTTTTCTCTTTTTCTCTCTTTCTTTTTTTTCTTTCTTTCTTTCTTATTTTTATTACGTTATTCTTTTTCTTCATCCATTGATTCATTCATCCTTTTATTTTGATTCTCTTTTATTTATTATTTATTTCATTTGTTGCACTTTTTTCTGTTTTTCCTCCCTCATTCTTTCCTACCTTCATTTATTCATTCATTCCTTAAATTGTAATACTTTTTCTTTTTTTCTTTCTTTGTTTTTTACGTTCATCTATTTTCTTCCTTCTCAACCTTCTTCCCTTTTTTCTTTCCCTCCTTCATTAAATGGTTAATTTATTCATTCCTTTATATTGAGTATTTTCCTTTCTTTCTTTCTTTCTTTCTTTCTTTTAATCTGGTTTTCTCGTTCCCTCACTCCTTTTTTCCTCCCTTCATTCAATCATTCATTCATAATTTTTATTTTTATTCTTTCTTTTTTTCTTTGTTTATTTTTTCTTAATTTGATTCCATTTTATCGTTCCTTCCTCCATTCATTCATCCATTCCTTTTATTGTGACACTTTTTCTTTCTTTCTTTCTTTCTTTATTACTTTCATCTATTCTATTCCTTCCTTTTCATTCTTCCCTCCTTCATTCATTCATTCATTGTTTAATTTTTTCATTCCTTTTATTTTTACATTTTTTCTCTATTTTCTTTCTTTCTTCATTACTCTTATCTATTTTATTCCTTCCTTCTCATTCTTCCTTCCTTCATTGTTTAATTTTTTCATTCCTTTTATTCTTACCCTTTTTCTTTCTTTCTTTCTTTCTTTCTTTCTTCATTACTTTCATCTATTTCATTCCTTCCTTCTCATTCTTCCTTCCTTCCTTCCTTCATTCATTGTTTAATTTTTTCCTCCCTTTTATTTTTACCCTTTTTCTTTCTTTCTTCTTTCTTTCTTTCTTCTTATCTATATTGCTTCACTTTTTCCCCTTCCTTCCCTTTCTTCCTTATTTCCTTCATTCATTCATCCCTTTATTTTCTCTTTCTTTCTTTCTATCTTTCTTTCTTTTTTCTTTAGACTACATTATCACAATTTCCTGACGTCACTTCCGCAGACAATGGTGCGCAAATCCCTTTGAAAGTGAAACCTTAAAGGCCAATGGGTTATATTATGATTAGAATCAAAGTTTGGTGATAAAATGGTTTTAAGTAAAATACCGAAGTTACAGCAACGAATTCAATACACACACATACAAACACACACACACACACACACACACACACACACACATATATATATATATATATATATATAATATATATATATATATATATATATGTGTGAAAATAAAATGGAAATTAATCCGACAGTATGAATAAGATATAATGAAAAAACAAACGATGTTTACAACTGAAATAGGCTCATCAGAAGAGAACGAAACGGTTTGCACACTTTCTCTTCTGATGAGCCTATTTCAGTTGTAAACATCGTTTGTTTTTTCATTATATCTTATTCATATATATATATATATATATATATATATATATATATATATATATATAGTATGAACAAGAAGTAATAAGACGAACAGGAATATTATGTTATTTATTCTCAACTAGTTTCGACCTTAGGTCATCGTCAGGAGAAAATTTCTTATTTGAAGAAATTGTTTTTAGATTTTTTTAAAGGGATAGAGTATTTTTAAGGGTTTGACATGCTATTAAAATCCGGGTAGAAGAGTGTGTTAGTAGTAGCAAGTCCATCTGTTCCGTGAAAAACCTCTTTGAGGTGGGTTATTTTTTGAATGCTCTTATATATATATATCAAAATATATAAATAAAATCATATATAAAATATATAAATCATAAAATAAAATATATAAATAAAATCATATATAAAATATATAAATCATAAAATAAAATATATAAATAAATCAATATAAATATATAAATCAAAATCATATATAAAATATATAAATCATAAAATAAAATATAAAATAAAATCATATATAAAATATATAAATCATAAAATAAATATATAAATAAAATCAAAATACACAAACCTCAAGCCCCTCCGATCAATCGGCTGGTCACGTCAAGCCCTAGCACCTATATGATTTTCCCAACCCTATTGCCCTTATGGCAAGCCCCAACCCCTTTTTATCATATGGGTGCTTGAAGGCAGTGGCTGCGGGTCTACATGTCCTGGGAATGACGTTAAACTCTATCTGATGGTGAGGTTCCAGTTTTGGAGGTTTGGGGAATGTGGAGCACCCCTTCATCACCATTGCTCCCTGGTCCACTCTGACCCGGAGTGGTAGTACCTGTTAGGGTCCCATCTATGGGTTAAATAGAAAAATGTATTTATAAAAAAATTGTATTATCCATTAAGAATTGATTTATTTCAAAACTTTATTGGCATTAAATGACCCACTGAGGTTGATATGCCGTAAAACAAAAACAAAACAAACCTCAACACACTCTTCGTCCTATTATTTCACAAGTTACTACACCAATATATGAATTAACTAAGATCATTAATCAACTTATTTCCCCATATATACCCACTAATTACAGTTTGAAATCCAACCATGAACTACTCCAAATCTCACATACTTCAAAACCAGATAACAAAATCATAGCTTCACTCGATGTTGAAAATCTTTTCACCAACGTTTTGGTCAAAGAAACTATAGACATTATCATGCGCCGAATTGCTGGGGACCGGTATCGTACCAGGCACCTTGCGATTACCTCGGCGGGTGCTCTAACGACTGAGCTATACCAGTGAAATGTAGGTAGATTTTATTTTCGGGGAAACGCGGTATATATATATTTACCAAATCACTCAGCACGAATAGGATGTGACACAAGATCAATTTATTTAGCGGAGTCTAACAGGTTTGAATTCAGGATTTTCCTTCTCCTAGACAGGTTACCTAGCCAAGGTTAAAGAGCCCAGTCTGCTCTACTATTTACCCATAGCTGGAGGGAAAATATTTGGATGCATACCTTTCCTAAGAGTATTAGCGCTATCTGAAATGCAAACCGCATCGTCCAGGATTTAAACTCATGTCGTCGTGTTCATTTTCCCAGTCTGCCCTACTATTTGCCCATAGCTGGAGGGAAAATATTTGGATGCATACCTTTCCTAAGAGTATTAGCGCTATGTGAAATGCAAACCGCATCGTCCAGGATTTAAACTCATGTCGTCGTGTTCATTTTCCAGTCTGCCCTACTATTTGCCCATAGCTGGAGGAAAATATTTGGATGCATACCTTTACTAAGAGTATTAGCGCTATGTGAAATGCAAACCGCATCGTCCAGGATTTAACTCATGTCGTCATGTTCATTTTCCCAGTCTGCCCTACTATTTACCCATAGCTGGAGGGAAAATATTTGGATGCATACCTTTCCTAAGAGTATTAGCGCTATGTGAAATGCA
>CM042162.1:11661056-11711056 GCA_023376005.1 Doryteuthis pealeii
TTCAATGTTTTGCTATTTACATTACCTGATGTTTTCGGATGTTTTTCTGGTTTTCTCTTATTTTTTACATATTTTTCTGATGTTTTTTTCTGATGTTTTCTGGTATTTTTTTTGTATTTTTCTGGTGTCTTTCTGGTATTTTTCTAATGTTTTTCTCGTATTTTTCTGGTATTTTTCTAATGTTTTTCTCGTATTTTTCTGGTATTTTTCTAATGTTTTTCTCGTATTTTTCTGATGTTTTTTCTGTGTTTTCTGGATTTTTCTGATGGTTTTTCTGGTGTTTTTTCATGTCTTTCTGGTATTTTTCGAGAGGCGCCTGCGCTGACTTAGCTATGTCAGGTGGTTGGATCAAGGCAACACCCCAAAAATACCCACTGTATGGCAAATTATTAGAGGCTCTAGATTAATACGAAAACCACGCCAACGCTTCAAAGACGTCTGCAAGAGAGACATGAAGACATGCTACATCAATACCAACATTGGAAGTTTGGTACAGAAACACTGAGCGGCCTGGCTTTTCCTCGTCAAACAAGACATGAAAAGAGTGGAAACAGAGAGGAAAATAGCCGCCACCACAGCAAAGAGAGCCAGAAGGAAGGAGAGACAACAATAACCGCAGTAAGCATCACTGTTTATGTGCAGCTACTGCACCAGAGACTGTCATTCAAACATTGGCCTGTTCAGCCACTCACGCAGATGTAGATAAACAAATTGGGGACACTACGCCATCGTCTTTATCACACGGAAGGATGCCAACATACATGTATGTATGTATGTCCGGATGAAACTACTAAAATAAATCAATTAACTACAAAGTAAATATATATATATAGACATTAAATATCACCGGCTCTTGCTTTTTGTGCAAAAAATATGAGGATTTGATTTGTATTCGAAGAAAAAAATTAAAATATACATAGAAATAGCATTGAAATTCTACTTAAAATGTCCAGCATTTATAAATCACAAAAGTAAACAAGTAAATACACCATTAATTTTTTAACCCCCACGCTACCCAGGCGACGCTACGTATCCGCTTCTAGTAAGTGTTTATGTATGTATGTATGTCCGGATTAAACTACGAAAATAAAACAATTAACTACAAAGTAAATATATATACACATTAAATATCACTGGTTCTTGCCTTTAGTGCACAAATTATGAGGATTTGATTTGTATTCGAAGATATTTAAAAATCAAAATATACATAGAAATAGCATTGAAATTCTACATAAAAATGTCCAGCATTTATAAATCACAAAATTAAACAAGTCAATACCTGAGTCTTGTTCGCCCCCATCTCTACCCAGTTGACGCTGGGTTACCACTTCTAGTAATATCATAAAGTAACTACATAGAAATGTTATCTTTTAAAACACCCTGCATTTAGGTACCTGTATCTAGAAATGAAGTTTTTTTGTCTGAAGGCGAGAGGCCAATTATGTCAAGGGTACGAGTGACGCTTGGTAGCCTCTTCTAGTAATATCATTAAGAAACTTACACAGAAAAAAGGGCCGGGTTAGCTCAGTTGGTAGAGCGTTAGGCTAGAAACCACAAGGTTCCTAGTTCGATACCGGTCCTCGCCAACTCAGCGTATAAGTAGCACAGGGATCTGTGCAGTAAAGTAAGGAGCTGATGGTAGGTGCGGCGCTCCACCTCAGACGCAAAAACAATCTCCTTGGTCTAGCGCTATTGAAAAGGGGATAGACTCCCCTGCTAACTGGCTGATACCGACTTTAGGCCGCCCCGACGACTTTACTTTTTTTTTATCTAGAAAGGAAGGTTTTTTTTTGAAGGTGAGAGGCCAATTATGTCAACGGTACGAGTGACGCTGGGTAGCCTCTTCTAGAAATATCATAAAGGAACTTATATAGAAATGTTATTTTTAAACACCTTGCATTTAGGTACCTGTATATAGAAAGGTAATTTTTTCTGAAGGCGAGAGACCAAGTATGCCAACGGTACGAGTTCTCGTGTCAAACAAAATTAGATTATTTCCTATAAGTCTAACATGATCAAAGGGGAACCACTCTTGACTGATAAATTATTTATTTATTTTCCCATTAAACTAATTCTAAACCTTAACCCTAAACCCTAACTCTAACCCCGTCTTCTTTTTCTAGTAGATCAATAAATAAATAAATAATTTATCAGTCAAGTGTGGTTCCCCTTTGATCATGTTAGACTTATAAGAAATAACCTGAAATTATTATGAGGACACGAGCTAAATTAGAGGGTAGTCGCTTCTAGTATAACAATAAAGATGAGGATAATAGTACGAAAAGTCTGACTCATGCAAATTATCAAGTTTCATCTATAAAAAAAAACATCAGATATCAAACCACTAGATTTTTTAAAAATGTTTTAGAATATGTTATTAAAATATTTCCCGCTAAAATGTAATATGCTAATTTTTTGTAGATATTTCGTTTGAATTTCGTCGTTTTTTTTTCTTGTAGAATTGACGCTTATTAAAAGCATGTCTCTATTTTCTGTTCTTTTTTCGAAAACGTTTTCACCTAAAAATTCTAAAAGATTCCCAAGACAAAACATTAAAAGAAACATTCCAGTGGCGCCGTTCGGCCAAAGTTTTCAACCAAAGAGAAAATTCTTTGGATTATCAAGCGAAAAAAGAAATATTTTTTTATGATATTTCTTTCTTTTTTTTTTTTTTTTTGCCTTTTCATTATTTTCTAATAATGACGCCTAATTTTAATGTTCAAGATATTTTATCCTTTAGGATATTTTCAAAAAAAAAAAAATGAAAGAATCACCTTTAAAAATATTCTTTGCAGGATGAAAATAAAGAATGAAAATAAAAGATATAATTATTATTTTCAAAAATATGCTCTCTCTCTCTCTCTCTCTCTCTCTCTCTCTCTCTCTCTCTCTCTCTCTCTCTCTCTCTCTCTCTCTCTCTCTCTCTCTTTTCATTATGTACGATTAAAACAGATTAGCGTTATTGGCTCCGCACGCTCACGCCCTTTCTCTATCTTTCCCTACTCTCTCTCTCTTTCTTTCTTTCTTTCTTTCTTCTTATATTTCTTTTCGTGTCTCTCTCTCTCTCTCTCTCTCCACCTCTCTCTCTCTATTTCTCTTTCTTTCTCTCTCTCTCTCTCTCCTCTCTCTCTCTCTCTCTCTCTCTCTCCCTTTCTTTGTCAAGCTACCTATGTCATATATCCTACTGTGATAACTCTCTCACACCTCTGTCTACCAACGTGTATGCTCCTCTCTCTCTCTCTCTCTCTCTCTTCTCTCTCTCTCTCTCTCTCTCTATTTCTCTATCTCTCTCTCTTCTTTGTCAAGCTACCTATGTCATAGATCCTACCTGTGATAACTCTTCTCTCTCTCTCTCTCTCTCTCTCTCTCTCTCTCTCTCTCTCTCTCTCTCTCTCTCTCTCTTCTCTCTCTCTCTCTCTCTCAACACACACACACACACACACAACACACACAAACCTTACACTCACACAGTCTCTTTCTCTTTCACTTTCTCTCTTTTTCTTTCACTCTTTTTTTTCATTCTGTCTGTCTGTCTGTCCTCTCTCTCTCTCTCTCTCTCTCTCTCTCTTTCTCTCTCTCTCTGTAATAATGTGTGTGTGTGTGTGTGGGTGCGAATGTAAACATGTGTGTAAGAATCAGGGACAATTCACGCAAACTCCAGGAACAAACAATTGTCTTGTGCAATCTGTAACAAAGTCTGTAAGTCAGCTTCTTCTGGTCTTAAGAGCCATATGGTGATGCATAAGCATAACATTTTATCATCTATCTGATTCAACGGGAAGGGCGTCCTTCTATGTCATATTTGCATCAAACTTTGTGGATCGGCAGCAGGTTTGATAAGTTATTTGAGGGCTCATGAAAAGAAAAGGTTCTGGTGGTGGGGTTATAGGAATGTGAGTGACGGCAGTGATCTGTAAAGATTATGCTATTACTAAGCTTTAAGGACAACGTGCGCCTGTCACTTTCTTTCTTTTCTTTCTTTCTTTCAGCCTTTCTTTCTTTTTTCTTTCTTTTCTTTCTTCCAGTCTTTCTTTCTTTTTCTTTTTCTTCTTTCTTTCAGTTAGCCTTTAGTTTTCTTTGAGCCTTTCTTTCCTTCGGTTTTTCTATATTTCCTTCTTTCAATTTTTCTTTCAGTCTTTCCTTCACATTTTTCTTCTTCCTGTTTTTCTTTAAATTTCATCTGCTTTATTTCACTTTCTTCTCTGCTTTCTTCTTTTTCTCATTCTTCCTTCTTTCATTCCTTTCTTTCTCCGTGTCATTTTAATTATTTTCTTTACTTTCGTCATTTCTTTCTTTCTTTCTTGAGTATTATTTAAATTTATTTCATGATTATTAGTCTTCCTCTTCTTTCTTTCTTTCTTTCTTTTCTTTCTTTCTTTCTCTTCCTTCTTTCCTTCTTTCTTCCTTTCTTTCTCCATTTCATTTTTATTACTTTCTTTACTTCCTTTTTTGTCTTTTCCCTTTCGATTTTTCTTTCTTTCTCTCAAGAATCATTTTTATTTATTTCGTGATTAGCAATCTAACTTTTCTTTCTTTCTTTCTTTCTTTTTCTTTCTTTCTTTTTTCCTGTTTCATTTTAATACTTTTTTATATCCTTTCTTTTGACTTTTCTCTTTCTTTTTTTTCTATCTGTCTTCTTTCTTTCTTTTTTTCTTCCTTTCTTTCTTTCCATCGTTTTTATTTACTTATTTATTTATTTCGTGATTATCAATCTGTCTCTTCTCTTTTTCTTTCTTTCTTTCTTTCTTTTTCCGGTTTCAATCTCATTACTTCCTTTTTTCTCTATTCTTTGTCTTTTCCCTTCCTATTTTTTTCTACTTTTTATTCTTTCTTTTATTCTTTCTCTTTCTTTCAAAGAATAGAAATATCAACTACAGATTCGTATCTTCTCTTGCAAATTCCATTTGACTCTTAAAAAAATAATCAAAATTAATTATAAAAAGGAGTCATTCTGTTGATTCCTGATTTTACCAAAGAGTTTCCATTAACTCACGTTCGCGTTGTTTTTCTGGGAGTTTATTTTTTCGGTTTACTATTTTTTTTTACCGATGTCAATTTTTTGTTCCATTCTTAACCTAAATCTTATTAATGAAATAAAAAGGTGAGTCTGACACAAGGCTTTGTGGTTCTATGCTAGTCACGGTGTTTGATGAGGTGACTAATTCTGAGTTCCGTGACTACTCATATATTTCCGACTAGTTGCTCAGTCAATGGTTCGTTAGCCACGCTGTGTTTTTAAAGATCCACATAACTTATAATTGACTACCAAATGTGTTTACGGCTAGTTGCTTTACCAAATGTTCTGTACCCCCACTGCCTTAATCAAAGATCTAAATAATTTGGAATTGACGCAATTTTGCCAGAGCATTCTTGTTGGGTTGATCGCCACAAGTTGACGGTGAGTCTGGCACAAGGCTATGTGGTTCTATGCTATTCACAGTATTTGATGATGTGACTTAGTCTGAGTTTCCTGACTACCTCATATGTTTCCGGCTAGTTGCTCAGTCAATGGTTATGTACCCACGCTGTGTTTTCAAAGATCCACAGAACTTGTAATTGACGCAACTTCGTCTACCAAATGTATTTCCAGCTATTTTTTCTATCAAAGTTTCGATACCCACGCTGCCTTAATCAAAGATCTAAAGAATTTGGAATTGACGCAATTTCGTCAGAGCTTTCTTGGGTTGATCGCCACAAGTTACCGGGCGTTAGCAACTCAAAAGACAAGAAAAACTCTCCGTAGATAATAATAAATATTCCACTAAAACACAATTTGTGCAACAACGATGCATATAACAAAAACTTTCGCCTTTGTTTTGGAGAAAAACGACGGTGGTGATTCGATTGGCGCTATTTGTGTTGTTATCAACAATGGTCGATCGTGCTGTCGACCATCAAAAAATGTGAGATCTTTCTTAAAGGCAATAAGTTTTTTTTCTTTATTTACTTTCCTTTTGAAATAGGGTGGAGTGGTTGGTTGTCTGTTAGCTTCGTGCGGATCGATATCTTCATTCTTGGACATGAAAATCATTTTATCTTTATCACCTGATATGTTTACAAAGCACGGCACATCTTTTTTGGAAATGGTGACAAAGTCATTAAATGGTCTGCGGACTTTCTAAGCCAACAGCAATAAAAAAAAAATGAAACACAGAAATGAAAATAAAGAAAGAACAGAAACGAAAAAGCCACATCATCTTTAATATACTCTGATTCTTCAATTCAATTTCGAAAGCGAGAGAAATAGAGCGGCGATTTTATTACCGGAGGGGAACCGTCTCTTTAAAAAAAATCTATTTCTTTATCATTGTCTGTTTTTAAAAAAAAACATATTGATCACAAAATGCTTGAAAGTCTACATTTCAGATTTCTACCCATAGAAATTCAAGATCGTTTCAAATTCCATCTAGTGATTTGAACAGATGGTTTTCGAAATCTGAGTTACTACCTTTCTACATAATATATAGTGGGGTTAATTTGCATACTGGTTTTAACAAAACCTGGTTTAATAAATAATTCATTAAAACTTAGGTACTTACGTTCGGAGTGTGACTGTTCTTGCAAGTCAATTTTAATATACTTCAATTTCTAAAGCGAGAGAAATAGAGCGGCGATTTTATTACCGGAGGGGAACCTTCTCTTTAAAAAAATCTATTTCTTTATTATTGTCTGTTAAAAAAACATATTGATCACAAAATACTTGAAAGTCTACATTTCAGATTTCTACCCAAAGAAATTTAAGATCGTTGCAAATTCTTTCAAGTGATTTGAAAGATGGTTTTCCAAATCTGAGTAACTACGTCACTAATATTAGTATTAGTATATTAAATCCATAAAAGTTAGTATTACATTCATGAAAAATTGTATTTACATTCACGAAAAGTAGTGTAATTACATTCACGAAAATGAGTATATTACATTTGTTAGGTGGAGCTCTCTAAGTAGTTTAACTAACGGAAGAGAGCCCTTAAAGTTTCAAAAATAAAATTAAAAAATTTCTACTAATAATCAAATTAACTTAAATATAAATTTAATATGTGTAATAATTCAAATAAAAAAAATAATAATTACTTTAAGCGCGGAAGACGATCTCTACATAATGTTATTTGAAATTATTAAGTGTTTTTTTAGTCACTACATATATATAGTGGGTTTAATTTGCATACTGGTTTTAACAAAACCTTGGTTTAATAAACAATTCATTAAAACTTAGGTACTTACGTTCAGAGTGTGACTGTTCTTGCAAGTCAACTTTAATATACTTCAATTTCTAAAGCGAGAGAAACAGAGCGGCGATTTTTATTACCGGAGGTGAGCCGTCTCTTTAAGAAATGTTTCTTTATTATTGTCTGTTTTAAAAGAGCGAGACTGATCAAAAATGCTTAAAAGTCCTCATTGATTTCAAATTTCTAATAATATATCTTATTATAATGAAATTATGTGTCTTTTGTAGCCGAAACTACGTCACTGCGAACGTTACAATACCTTCAGTAATTGCGTCAGTATATCAATGAGTATTTAATTCATTGTCAAAATCAGTAATCATATTGATTTTATTTATTAAAATCTGAGTTAGATTTACCTCAAAACATCCCATGTTATTAATGCTTTTAAAATCATGCAATGTGTATTACATATCATTAAGAAATAAAGGTTTACATGATATATGGTGTGGTCAATTTGCATACTGGTTTTAACAAAACTGGGTTTAATAAATAATTACTTAGTGTTATTGATCTCTCATATTATTGTTTTATTTTTGAAAATATTAAAATCAATCCTATGAATCATTTCATATTGAAACCGATTAAAATATAATCAAACTAAGCGTGTTCTTTTTATTTGCGTTCCTATTTAATTTCGTTAATCATTGTAATTTTAATAAATCTCATTACATTACAACTTTAAAAAATCATTGATACATAGAATAAATCTTATTTATCAAAGATATCTCTATGAAAATCTACGATAGATTTCCCTCAAAACAGCCCATGTTATTAGTTGTTTAAATTCTGCAATATGTCGTATATATCACTAAGAAATAAAGGATTACGTAATATATGTTGCTGTTAATTTCATACTGGTTTTAACAAAACCGGGTTTAATGAATAATTACCTGGTGTTATTGATCTCTAATATTATTGTTTTATTGTCCAATGTATTAAAATCAGTCCCTTTAAATGATTTTTATATAGAAACCAATTAAAATATAATTAGAACAAGTGTAATCTCTTTTATATGCGTTCTTATTTAATTCCGTTAGTCTTTCTAATTTGATAAATTTCATTACATTTAAACTTAGATACCGTCGGAGGGTGCCTGTTCATTTCTAGACAACTTTAATATACTGATTCTTCAACTTCAATTTCTAAAGTAAGAGAGACAGAGCGGCGATTTTATGACCGGAAGGAACCGTCTCTTTAAAAAAAATCTGTTTATCATTGTCTGTTTTTAAAGAACGAGATTAATCACAAAATACTTGAATGTCTATATTGATTTTAGATTTTTACCCAAAGAAATTCAAGATCAGATCAAATTCTTTCAAGTGATTTGAACAGAAGGTTTTTCGAAATCTGAGTCACTACATAATATATGGTGCGGTTAATTTGCATACTGGTTTTAACAAAACCGGGTTTAATAAATAATTACTTGGTGCTATTGGTTTCTTATTGTTTTATTCTCAAACGTATTAAAATCAATCCTATGAGTGATTTTTTATAGAAACTGTTATAGGTGATATACCCTATTGACTAATGGAATGCGCCGACGGGTTACTATAAGTAACAGGGACAATTGTGGCTTGGCAGTAAGCCAATGCGAGTAAGCCAATAACTCTATTTGTCGGACGTAATTTCCACTTATCTGTATTGTATTTGTCTACTTTCTGTTAATACATTTTCCTACATTTGTTACCCGTCGTTTTGTTCTTATTTGACCCCTTAAAACCTCACAATAAAAATATAATTAAAACAAGTGTAATCTTTTTATATGTGTTCTTATTTAATTTTGTTAGTCTTTCTACTTTGATAAATTTCATACATTAAAACTTAGAAACTTACGTCCGGAGGGTGCCTGTTCTTGCTAGTCAACTTTAATATACTGATTCTTCAAGATCTTTGCAAATTCCTCCAAGTGATTTGAACAGAAGGTTTTCGAAATCTGAGTCACTACGTAATATATGATGGGCTTAATTTGCATACTGGTTTTAACAAACTGGGTTTAATATATAAATACCTGATAGTATTGCTTTATTCTCCAACGTAGTCAAAATTATTATTTCATTGAAGAAATCTTATCTAATACCGATGTTTCTATGAAAATACGAGTTAGGTTTGCCTCAAAACAGCCAATGTTATAAGTGCATTTAACATCCCGCAATCCGTATTATATATCACTAAGAAATAAAGGTTTACATAATATATGGTGTGGTTAATTTGCATGCTTGCAAAATTCCTTCGAGTGATTTGAACAGAATGTGTCTGAGCTGAATATATTGATACTATAGAATAGTCATTTTTATTGCGATAGATTTCAGCATTTTCATATTTTAGTTCATTACTTTCTATAGAATATATTTACTTACTAGCAGTGACTACCCGTCATCGCCTGAATAGAGGGGGATTTTTTTAAGTTGGTCGCGCAGATACACAATTACTAAATCGTGAGTTGAATCCTCGTGGGATGACCCATTTAAATCACTATGTAAAAATAGACCTTGCATTGATCCAGCTACTCCGAAAAGAAATGTTTATGTTTACTATCTAAAATATTAAATGAAAAAAATCCATGCTGTTATCATTTAAATTTTATTTTTTAATTATCTTCACAAACATAAATCAAATCTCTATTATTTTCTCAAAAACCAATCCCAGGTGATATTTACTGTGTATATATATTTACTTTGTCGTTAATTGTTTTATTTTAGAAGTGTCCTCCGGACATACATATACACACAACAGTCCTTTATATTGTATAGATGTTCAGTGGATTGAGGTACATTTACTTATCTTCTTTGTATCTCCATATTTGCATATTTTATTGGAGGTATATTTCCATATATTCGATTTGTTGGGGCAGGTTTCAATATAGTCGATGTATTAGGTATATCTTAATATAATAGAGATGCGGTGTCTGTCTGTAACCGAAACTACGCCACTGCTACGCTAAAAAAATTTTCCTCAGTAATTGCAAGAGTTTACCAATGACTATTTAATTTACAATGAAAATGATTAAGACAGAATAAATCTCATTTAATAACGACGTCTCTATGAAAATCGAAGTTAAATTTGCCTCAAAACAGCTCATTTTATTATAAAAATAATTAACTTATTCACTCACATTCTTAAATTGATAGAATCATTTAGTACAAAAAACTTATGAAAGTTCAAATCTGGTAGTTTTATTTTTTATACTTGTTTTGATTATTGAATTCCAACAAGAGTGCCAAATTTGGTGTAAGAATTAAAATCTATTGCAGGACTTATAGACACCCTGTATATCAGTAAGTATATTTCGCTATATACAACGACAAAAAATCATTAATACTAGCTAAAAAAAAAGCACCGCGCGGTGTAAAAATTAGGCTTTCAAAGATATTGCCTGAGGAGGGGAGTTAAAAAAATTCAATGTCTAAAGGTTTGTATCATAAGTAAGTAAAATCATCAAATTTATTAAAGGAGTAAAAAAAAATAAAACAATTTAAAATGGAAACTTAGTTCTGTCCCCCCTCAAATAAAATGTTGCGAGCATCTATTGATTATTAATTAGATAATCATTTTGAATATCTTGCACACAAATTTTACAGAAAATTGTAGGTATTTATTTATTTGTAATTTTGGATCATATGACCTTTAGGCACCCCTTTTGCGATCTCGTTTCATAAGGACATTTTTTTCATTTACACCGTCAAAATCCGGTTGTTTGTTAACAGATGATTTTTAGGGTTTTTTTTTATCTAATAACCCCTAACCCTAACTCCTAACTAACAGCCGGAATTTTGACGGTGTAAATGAAAAAAGATGTCCTTATGAATCGAGATCGGAAAAGGGGTGCCTAAAGGTCATATGGTCCGTATTTTTTAGTTAACTCATTTTACTGAAAAAAAGAGCGAGAGTAAAAACAATTTTTAAAATTGATTTCTCAAATTTTGAGTGTATATAACACAGAGTTGTTTTTAATCTATGTATTAACGATTTTACCTATAAATTAAATACTCATTAATCATTGAAAATATTATGATATAACCTGTGACGTAGTTTTGGTTACAGACAGAAATACACCCAATCTCCATTATCGATATATGGATAGATATATAGATTATAACGATTGAGATAAATTTATATTCTTACGATATGCAGTCTCTTCATCTGCCAGTGAGATTAATCTCCCTTGCGCGAGTTTTCAATAGAACAAAATAATATTTTGCACCTAATCAGAAATTCTTTTTACATTTTCAAGTCAAGCCATCACGCGATATTTCTGACTGCCTCACGTTTGTTCGTTCGTTATTATGGTCACCCATCGGTGCCAATATTTACGTGCTTAATTCTTCGTATTTACTTTTACTTTGATTAGGGAATTGTTTTTGGGTCGTCATCATAGTTGGTGGCTTTGTAGATGACCTCCACGGCCAAAATTTGGCCTACGGCGCTGCTAACAGGATGGACAAAGAATCCCGTCCCCAGTGACTGGACAACCCCAGTCTCGTCTCTTCAGTAGTGCTGGAGGGACTGCACATATAAGCAGCTGCACTATCTTGGCTTGCACTGCGAAGATTCAATGCCACAGAATGCCCCAAACGACTTGTAGGTTTTCATGTTGTAGCATCTATTACAGAGGTCTCCCGCCAGGTGGCGTTGCTACCAGTGGAAACCAAAATAAGTGCGAACCTATATTCAGTAAGAAAAAAAAACCTATTCAAACATGCTTAGTTTCAGTTTCTCTGTGGTTGGTTGGTTGGTTGGTTGGTTGGTTATTTTATGGAAAGACATTTTTGTTTTAACCATTTTGTTGGGTACTAATTTTTTTAAACTCATTTTTAACACATTTTTAAATCTCATTTTTTAATCTATTTAACCCTTTGATGGAACCCTAACACATACTACTTTTCGGATCAAAATTGACCGGAGAGTCGGACGTCAATGCTTGTTAACGTTTATTAGTTTGGTTTGGTTTGGTTTTACAGCATATCAACCTCAGTGGGTCATTTAATACCAACAAATTTTTTAAATAAATTAATTCTAAATGGATACACAATTTTTTTAAATAAATACATTTTTCTATTTAACCCATAGATGGGACCCTAACAGGTACTACCACTCCGAGTCACAGTGGACCAGGGAGCAATGGTGATGAAAACTGGAACCTCACCATCAGATAGAGTTTAACGTCATTCCCAGGACCCTCAGCCACCGCCTTCTAGCACCCATATGATAAAAAGGGTTGGGGCTTGCCATAAGGGCAATAGGGTTGGGGCAATCATAGAGGTGCTAGGGCTTGTCGGGACCAGCCGGTTGATCGGAGGGGCCTCTCCAACCGCCCGTTTAGCCTAAGTAAGGGTCTAAGTGGAGTGTTGCAGGTCATGGACTGCTCATCCACCAAGACTCCATCCCTAAGCATCACAGGTCGCTACCCACAGCCAACTAGTGGGCCCATTTGTGGGAGTCTTACCTTCTGCAGAGGTGCAGTCGGTGCATTCTAACGCCCCAGCCGACAGTGTGGTGATAACGTTTATTAGTTACGAGTATTACGTACAAGTTATATAATAACAGCGAATATTGAAAAGTGTTCAATGAAGATAAAAATAACAGTCTAAAAAATGATATAAGATAATAGATAGATAGATATTAACATAATAAGATAAGGTTATTTCCTATAACGCCAACCTAAAAAAGGGGAACCACTCTGAATGAATTTCATCTGTTAATTAATTTACCCATTATTTTCCCATTAAACTAACCCTAAACTCTAACCCCTAACACTAATCCTAACTCTAACCCCGTCTTCCTTTCCTCCCTTTTTTATGTTGGAGTTATAGGAAATAACCCAAGATAGATAGCTAGTTAGATATATAAAGACTTTCATAAATATTAACATAATAAGATGGATAGATAGATAGGTTGATATATAGAAAAATCTAAATAATTCACCGCCCTGTCGGCTGGGGCGTTAGAATGCACCGACTGCACCTCTGCAGAGGTAAGACTCCCCCAATGGGGCCACCTGTTGGCCGTGGTTGGCGACCCGTGATGCTTAAGGAAGAGCCCAGGTGGATGAGCAGTTCATGACATGCAATACTCCACTTTGGCCCTATCTTGGGCTAGACGGGCGGTCGGAGAGGCCCCCTTTGATCAATCGGCTGGTCACATCAAGCCCTAGCACCTATATGATTTTCCCAACCCTATTGCCCTTATGGCAAGCTCCACCCCTTTTTATCATTTGGATGCTAGAAGGCGGTGGCTGTGGGTCTACATGTCTTGGGAATGACATTAAACTCTATCTGATGGTGAGGTTCCAGTTTTGGAGGTTTGGGGAATGTGGAGCACCCCTTCATCACCATTGCTCCCTGGTCCACTCTGACTTGGAGTGGTAGTACCTGTTAGGGCCCCATCTATGGGTTAAATAGAAAAATGTATTTATATAAAAAACATTGTATTATCCATTAAGAATTGATTTATTCCAAAACTTTATCGGCATTAAATGACCCACTAAGGTTGATATGCCATAAAACAAAACAACCAAACAAACAAACATATTTTCATTCTGTTCGATTGAAACAGATTAGTGGTATCGCTTCATCGCACTCACCACCTCTCTCTATCTCTTCAAAATCTTTCTTTATTTCTTTCTTATATTTTGCTGTCTTTTTACACTCCTTTCTTTATTCATTATAAAAAACGGAATGGTCTATTATTTAGCTGAGGTAACGACACTCTTAAGAAATAAGGATTCGGTGGATAAGCGACATCAGAAAAACAAAACAAACCAAACCAAACTAAATAATTCAATTTATCAAGCCTCATCTAAAAACAATTCCGACAATTGTTATTCTGTGGAATTATAGTACTGGAGACCTTATTTATCAATCAACTTTCTTACATATCGTGGAAAGCCATTAAAACTGCTTCTCTCCCAGTTGAGATTCCTTGTCGATTATTTGTCTTAGTAGTTCTAAGAGTCGGTCTACTTTGTGAACTGGTTTATCATGCGCAATTTACGTCAAAACAAAGTGATAAGATGAATCTTTCAAGATGATAAAGTTGTTAATATCGGGGAAAATTGATGCAGAAGGATGTCTACTTCAAAGTTTAGATGGAGTTGTCTTCAAAGGATTTGAATGGTACTTGTTCCATCTGATAGATAAGAACAGATAGATAGATAGATAGATAGATAGATAGGATAGATGTGTTGTTATGAATAGAGGGATAAATAGATAGATAGATAGATAGGGGGGATAGATAGATAGGGATAGACAAGAGTGGGTTGGTATGAATAGAGGGAGATAGATAGATAGATTAGATATAGATAGAGTGGGTTGATTATGAATAGATAGGATAGATAGATAGATAGATAGATGGATAGATAGATAGATAGACAGAGTGGGTTGTTATGAATAGGGGGAGATAGATAGATAGATAGATAGATAGATAGATGGGAGATGATAGAGAGATAGATAGATAGATAGATAGATAGATAGATAGAATAGATTAGATAGATAAGAGTGGGTTGTTATGAATAGAGGAGATAGATAGATAGATAGATAGATAGATATGAATAGAGAGAGATAGATAGAATAGATAGATAGATAGGATAGACAAGAGTGGGTTGGTAGAATAGAGGAGATAGATAGATAGATAGATAGAATAGAATAGATAGATAGATAGATAGATAGACAAGAGTGGGTTGTTAGAATAGAGATAGATAGATAGATAGATAGATAGATAGAAAGAGTGGGTTGGATGTTAGAGATAGATAGATAGATAGATGAGGATATACAAGATGGGTTGAATAGAGGATAGAGATAGATAGATAGATAGATAGACAAGAGTGGGTTGTTATGAATAGAGGGAGATAGATAGATAGATAGATAGATAGATAGATAGACAAGAGTGGGTGATATGAGATAGAGGAGATAGATAGATAGATAGATAGATAGATAGACAAGAGTGGGTTTTATGATAGAGGGATAGATAGATAGATAGATAGATAGATAGATAGATAGATAGACAAGAGTGGTGTGTTATGAATAGAGGGAGATAGATAGATAGATAAATATATAGATAGATGTGGATAGACAATAGTGGGTTGTTACGAATAGGGTGAGATATATTGAAGGATTGATGGATAGATAGACAGACGGATCGATAGATAGAACAAGAACAAGAACAGAAATAGATGATAAACTTGGATAGGTAGATATATGTAAACACGCTAGGGTGACAGATATATATGAACAGATTCAGATAGATAGATAGATAGATAGATAGGATAGATGTGGACATATTACGATAGGTAGATATATATCTACAGAATGAGATAGATCGATAGATAGATTAAGACAGACTTCGATTACAAAATAAATATTAACAGAGATAGATGAAGAAGAGGAAGAAAGGGTTGATATTTTGCTGTCAATTCCTGAAGAAGAAGAAGAAGAAGAAGAAGAAGAAGAAGAAGATAGATGTGGGCATAGATAGAAGATAGATAGATAGATAGAGTTAGATAGATAGATAGATAGATAGATAGATGTGACAGGTTAGATAGATAGATGTGTACAAGTTAAATAGATAGATAATAGATGTGGACAAGTTAGATAGATAGATAGATAGATAGATGTAGATAGATTAGATAGATAGATGTGGACAAGTTAGATAGATAGATAGATAGATAGATAGATAGATGGGACAAGTTAGATAGATAGATAGATGTGGACAAGTTAGATAGATAGATAGATAGATGATGGACAAGTTAGATAGATAGATAGATAGATAGATAGATGGACATAGTATAGATAGATAGATAGATAGATAGATGTGGACAAGTATATATATATATATATATATATATATTATATATATATATATAGATGTGGACAGGTTAGATAGAGAGATAGATAGATAGATAGAGATAGATAGATGTAGACAGGTTAGATAGATGGTGAGATAGATAGATAGATAGATAGATAGATATATGTGGAAAGGTTAGATAGATGTGGATAGACTAGGATGAGCTAATAGATAAATATATATTGACAGAGATCGATAGATATAGGGGAAGTATAAAGGTTCGATATATTGCTTTCAATTCCTTTGTCCATCCTAATCGAACCAATCCTTCTTCCGTTTGAATGGCAACAGTGATACCGCCATTAATTTGCTCATCTGTTCATTTATTCTCCATTAGTGAAATGTTAAGGAATTGTTCATCAAAGTGTTCTTCTCTCAAGAATTATTAATCTTCGTTCCTGATTTCAAAATCAATTTCCTGATTAACGACACACACATACATATATATATAAATGTATATAAATATATATATATATATATATATGGGTGTGTGTGTGTATGTGTGCGTATATATATATATATATATATATATATATATATGAATAAATGGATACCTTGGTACATATATGAATCTATATCTGTACCAAGATATCTATTTATTATACATTTATATCATTTTATTAATTTATTTTATTTAATAATTTATTTCTAATACTCCGTAAAAATATGTGCCTATATATATATATATATATATATATATATATATATATATATATATATATATATATATATATAATATATATATATATATATTATATATATTATATATATATATATGATATAATTATATATAATATAATATTATAATATTATCAATATTTATATATATATATGTATATATATGAATATTAATACAATATATATATATATTTATTATCAATATTCATATATATTATATATATATATATATATATATTTATCAATATCCATATATATATATGTATGTATATGAATATATATAACATCAATATTCATATATATTATATATCATCAATATTCATATATATATGCATATATATATATATATATATATATATATATATATATATATATATATAATGGGCAATACCATGTCAAATCATCCAGAAAAAAAGTAAAATTGTCACCCACCCCCTTAAATCTTTCTGATATTTTATACAGGTGTGGATTGTGTTAAAGTTAGACCTTCTCCAAAATTTTAGCTTCCAATTTCAAAAATTGCTGGAATTTAGCTCTCCAAATTTGGCGGGATTCATGGAAAATGGCGACTTTTTGTCTGTAAAATGAGTTCTAGGGCTTCCTTGCTCCTAAAAATTGGTTTATAAACGCATTTTTCACCCGAGGAATCCAACAATACTATCGAAAATGTCTGAAAGTCAACCAATTTTAAGTTATTGATTTTTTTTTCATAGCAAGATCAATATCCCGATGTGGCACTGAATCTAAGAAAACATTTTTTTCTATAATTATTTCACATATATTGAACATTATGTGTACCAAAATGATTGTTTGGTGTTTGCCCAGAACCGAAGCTACATCATCAGTTTAAATTTTGCAAATCAGAAATAATTAATAATTTAAAACTGGTTAACTTTAAGACTTTTTTAGATAGCATTTTTGGATTTCTTTAGGCAAAATACTTTTATAAACTAAGTTTTAAGAGGGGAGAAGCTCTAGAATTCATTATGCAGACAAGAATAGATTACAAAAAGTAGTCATTTTTTGCGACCGATCACCCAAATTTGGAAAGTTAAAAATCGACATAATACCGCCAATGTTTGGAATTGGATGCTCAAATATTGGGGATTGTCCAACTTTAAGATAGTCCACACCTGGACAAAATTTCAGAAAAATTGAAGCGAGAATTTTTAACAAATTTTAACAAAATTTTGTAGCTTCGCTTCTGACCAAAAAACAAACTATCTGTTTGGTACAAATAAAGATCTCTTTCATCTTATTTTATTTACTCGTATTTCTTTCATCTTATTCTCTCGTATTTCTTTCAACTGATTTTATTAGCTTTTTTAATCGCAACTTATCCCAAGCTCCGACAAGAAGCAAAACAGCTGTTCATAACCTCATACTTACCATGAGATACACGCAGGCATAGGTATTTACTCAATAGGGTAGGTAGATTTTTCACTTTTTTTAAATATCAAATTATCCATCTATGCGAAAGTTGTGTGTTAGTATATTGAATACTGATACCAAAAATTAGATCTTTTACTTGCACCATTGGTTAAGGAAATAGCATCAAAGATCGTTTGCAAAAGTTCACAAAAATCCTTGTTTTTACATTTCCTCAAACAAGGGTAGAAGAAAAAGATCTAATGTTTGGTATCAGTACCCAGTATACTAACACACAAGGTGTAAGGTGCCTGGGCCGGATCTACATGATATTTACCACGTACCCCACGTTGTACGGGTTAGACACACGGCCCTATTAATGTGGAACCACCCACAAGCCGTGACATGGGTGGCGGGTTCAAAAATGTGTTGATCCCGTCGGCATTCCCCCTCAAGTGGACGCCTTAGGCACTGGTCAATAAACTCAGCGCTGCCATTTTAAATCAGGAGGTAGGTGTTGCCTGGGGGTGGCCCCCTGGGATCAACGATGTTAGCTTGTAAGGTCCAGGGACGAAGCCAGTGGATCCCCAGCTGGGCCGGATCTACGTACTAGATATTTAGCACGTACCCCACGTGTACGGGTTAGGCACAAGGACCTATTAATGTGGGATCACCCACAAGCCGAGACTCATGGGTGATGGGTGAAAAATTGCGTTGATCCCGTCGGCATTTCGCCTCAGGCACTGCGCAATAAACCCAGCCCTGTCCCTTTAAATCGAGGGGGCAGGTATTGCCTGGGGGGGATAGCCCCCTGGGATCAACGCTGTTAATTACAGCAAACCCCGCCGGAGGATCGGGGCTGCATAGTATTTACCGCGTACCCCACTTGTACGGGTCAGGCACAAAGTCCCTATTAACGTGGGACCACCCACAAACCGAAGCTCATGGAGTGGCAGGTGAAAATTGCGTCGATCCCGTCGGCATTCCCCCTCAAGGGGCGCCTCAGGCGCTGGGCAATAAACCCAGCCCTGCCCCTTTAAATCAAGGGGGCAGGTGTTGCCTGGGGGGATGGCCCCCTGGGATCGACGGTATTATTATAACAGAACCGGTCCAGCGGCCGAAGCTCACTGGACCCCGGTCGAAACCGGGCGCGGGCTGCATTTATTTGTCTCATACCCCACCTGTATGGACTGGCACAAGGCTCCGTTTTAACGTGGACCCACCCACAAGCCGAAGCTAATGGGTGGAAGAACAAAAATTGCGTCGATCCCATCGGCATTCCCCCTCAAGGGGGGCGCCTCAGGCGCTGGGCAATAAACCCAGCCCTGTCCCCAAAGGGTGCAGGTATTGCCTGGAGGGATGGCCCTCTGGGATCGACGCTATTAATATACCATCACCGGTCGAAGCTCGCCGGACCCCCGGTCGAAACCGGGTGGCGGCTGCATGCTAATAACATGCAATTGTATCTATATATACAAGATAATGGCAGTTTACAGTGTGAGCGGGAAGGCTAATTTGCATATTGATATTGAAAATTTGATTTTAATAAATATCTGCTTAATATTATTGATTTCTAATTGTTTGGTTTTATCTTAATAAATATGAGCAAAAATCTCGGGGATAAATCTTAAAAGAAATCCATTTAACATTTTTTTAAAAATAACTGTAATTTTATTCTTTATTTCCTAATTTAACAAAATAGTTAAATGAGGAAAATTTGGCAATAAAAGACGAGAGTGATACAGAAGTAAATTTCAGTTGTTCTATTTTTCGATTCTACCCGCTTCTGTTTCAAATATTTTATCTGCATTCTTATTTAGTTTCATTAGCTTTTCTAATTCAATATAATATTTTATTACATTAAAAATTAAATACTTGCACCCGGCGGAGGGTGCATATTTTTGCTAGTTTAGATAATTATGTCATGTAGTCCTGGCCAATATTAACATTAAATGTTCCTTATAATGTAAAAGCAAGAAGATTTATAAGAAAACTTTCCAAAAAATTTGAAATAAAAATTAATTCATCTGATAATTAAATTAATATCGTATTGCTGCTGATGGTACAGTATTAAGATAGTGAAACCAGCATTTCGGGTGAATAAAAAAAGGAAATCTATATTGGCAGATTTGAGATTGTATAACTGGTTATATTCATGGCCTAATCGGTACGACAGCTGTCGTGATAAGAGAAGATAAATATGCGAGATCGATGAATGCCGGTAAATGATAGGCTGAGAAGTTAAGATAAAGAGTAATTATAATTAATGTTTCAAAAAATACGCGAGGAAAGAATATGCATAAAATACCATATATATATATATATATATATATATATATATATATATTATAATGGTATTCACAGGAATAACCTACTCGAGTTTCACCATAAAGATCTTCAGGGTTAAATCCACTGAATTAATCAAGATATTGATTAATTCCAGCCGATTGTACGCTTGTATATAGTTGTTATGATAGTTAATGACACACTCGCAGTTAATGAACGCTGGGATATAATTTTGAAAATGAACGGAGATGATTTTTTTTCTGTACACACACTATAATATTTTTTTCTGTACACACACACGCTATATATATATATATATATATATATATATATATATATATATATATATATATATATTTAAAAATTTGTTTTGGGATGAAACAAAGAAATCACAGTGCTCAACCACAAATTTGTAGGAGCTTTATTTATTTGTTGATTTTTTTAAATATAAAAGTTTTTCATAAGCAACTACCCAGGTTTCAGGTTATTTCACCATCGTCAGGTTGCTACTGGTGTTTCTTTGAAGAGATTTTGTGTTGTTATGTTTATGGATCGCAAATTACGTCGGTTGATTGTTGCGGACGTTCCTTATGTATTCGATTATATTTTTGAAATTATATATATATATATATATATATATATATATATATATGCTCCCCATCCCCTAGGGTTGAGCACTCTGGGGGGGATCTTGCTGACGGCCGCCAACTCAAGCGTAAACGCAACGCACTTCTAAGGAATGGAGCACTTTGTGACGGCCTTTACACGCAAAGCGATGTGTGTATTAAAACAGTTAAAATCCCCTTCCCATTCTGTAAGTGAAGACAGCCTAATGGTTACGGTGCCGGACTGACACCCAACCGATCGGATTTCAATTCCGGCTGTAGGTAGCTTACAAAATGTCTAGCCACACTGAGGAGACTTGATAAGTCGAAACACGTGTCTGGGGATGACCCTATATATATATATATATATATATATATATGAGGTGAGGTAAAAAGAAAAGTGAACAAAAATAATGACTCAAACAAGTCCAAGCTGGAGAAAAATATTTCGTCCTTCTGACGCGAAGAACATCCTCAGTCTGACTTTATTCAAAGGAAAATACGTACATTTGTGTTTATAGAAGAGAAAGTGGGTTAGTGGTGGAATTGAGGGCTAGGGAGGTTAGGGAGGAGTTAATTGATGCTATTCTCTTTTCAATCAAACCCTAACGTGTCAATAATAAACAATCAATGATAAGGTATGATAAGTAATAATGGATCTGCGAGAAACTTTTTTTGAATCCTCCCCCTACCAAGGCGACGCCGGGTAGCGACTTCTAGTAGTATTATACTAAAGCTGAGTTTATCAACCTTCGCCAGTTAAAGGATTTTTTCTATTTAAGTTATGGACACAATATTTATACTTAGATATTCCTTGGTTTTAGCACTACCCAGTGTTTGAAAAAAAATCAGTTTAATTGGTTTTAATTAGGCGTAATTAGCAATTAAGTCAACAACCGACCAATCCCTGTCTAAATTAGACCTGACTCTCTCCCACTCTCCCTCTATATAGAGTTATCGTGAGTGGGAGAGTTAATGTGAGTAGTCGAGTTAACCGGGTAGCGACTTCTAGTACTATATATATATATATATATATATATATATATATATATATATATTCACTCCGGTAGACTAAGGGACACGTTTCTTCCACTTACTTGGCATTTAGCACCGCTTGACTCTGCTTTCATTTTACGCTTGTCCAGTTCCTCTCTCTCGGACAATGGTCATTCAAGGACAATATCATAAACGGATCCAAAGTTTTCTTGAATGGAAGTAAAAAAAATAAAAAAAGAAAGAAAAGCAACAATAAACACCTGATTTCTTTCACCTTTGAAAGTCCAGAAAACCAGACTGAGCACAGTGATACTCATGTTTGGCCCGGAGAAATCGCAAAGTTAAAGCGGCTATATTCGTTCGTCGCGTGGAACCCGACCGTGAGAAGATGGAAAATTGGCGGTCCAAGGATAATGACCAAGTTTCCGCTTGCTTTCGCAGAACAAAAGAAGAATTTCCAGGAGGTGCTGATCCAATTTCCTCCAAGACTCTTCGCAAATAATGAGCCAATATCCACTGATCGTAAAAATCCTTGTTGAGACGTGAAAATTGAAAAAGAAATACAACTTCTTCCTTGAAACGAGCAGCTTCTTTGGTTTTGACTACAAGGTGTGTCATAAAAGTATCGAGATTGAAGCTGTATTTACCAAGATAGAAATGAACAATGAATGGAACGTTAATATTTTTCAGAATACAAGGTGTGTCATTAAAGTATCGAGATTGAAGCTGTGTTTACCAAGATAGGAATGAACAATGAATGGAACGTTAACTTTTTTCAGAATACAAAGTGTTACATAAAAGTATCGAGATTGAAGCTGTATTTACCAAGATAGGAATGAACAATGAATGGAACGTTAATTTATTCAGAATACAATGTGTGTCATAAAAGTATCGAGATTGAAGCTGTATTTACCAAGATAGAAATGAACAATGAATGGAACATTAATTCTTTTCAGAATACAAAGTGTGTCATAAAAGTATCGAGATTGAAGCTGTATATACCAAATAGAAATGAACAATGAATGGAACGTTAATTTTCTTCAGAATACAAGATGTGTCATAAAAGTATCGAGATTGAAGCTGTATTTACCATGATAGAAATTAACAATGAATGGAACATTAATTCTTTTCAGAATACAAGTGTGTCATAAAAGTATCGAGATTGAAGCTGTATTTACCAAAATAGAAATGAACAATGAATGGAACGTTAATTTTCTTCAGAATACAAGATGTGTCATAAAAGTATCGAGATTGAAGCTGTATTTACCATGATAGAAATTAACAATGAATGGAACATTAATTCTTTCAGAATACAAAGTGTGTCATAAAGTATCGAGATTGAAGCTGTATATACCAAAATAGAATGAACAATGAATGGAACGTTAATTTCTTCAGAATACAAGATGTGTCATAAAAGTATCGAGATTGAAGCTGTATTTACCAAGATAGAAATGAACAATGAATGGAACGTTAATATTTTTCAGAATACAAGGTGTGTCATTAAAGTATCGAGATTGAAGCTGTATTTACCAAGATAGAAATGAACAATGAATGGAACGTTAATTTTCTTCAGAATACAAGATGTGTCATAAAAGTGCCGAGTTTGAAGCTGTATTTGCTAAGATAGAAATGAATAATAAATGGAACGTTAGTTTGTTTTTTGTTTTTTTTTTTTTTTTCAAAATACAATGGAACGTTATTTTTTTAGAATACAAGGAGCGTCAAAAAGCCCAAAAAATCTCGACACTTTGACACACCTTGTATGAGTAAGAAAATGTGCAGATATCAAGTTATTCCTACCTCCGCTCCGAAGCATCCAGCGGTCAGTCTATAGATAAAGAAAAATCAAAATCCTAGTAGAGAATAAAAATGGTATCTTGGTTTCTGGCCACAGCAACAACATTGTAATTCTATTACTTTAATAAAGGAATATATGTATACTAGCATGGAAGTGCGTGGTGTAATGGTTAAAGTCATGGGAAATGGACTCGTCGCCCCGAGTTCAAATCCTGGATGTGGTAATTGCATTTCACTTAGCGCTAATACCCTTGGGAAAGGTATGAATCCTACTCTCCCTCCAGCTATGGATAAATAGTAGGCAGACCGGGCTCTTTAACCTTGGTTAGGCAACTGGTCTAGGAGAAGGAAAACTCTGAATTCAAACCTGTTGAACTCCGCTTAAGAAATTGACTTTGTGTCACATCCTGCACGTGCGGAGGAGTTGGTAAATATATATATGTATACTAGCATGACCTGTGGATATACCATAGTATGATAATTTTATTATAAGGTTTAACGTTTGATATGTTTACTTAAGAGGTATTGTAGAATAGTTCAATATGTAAAAAGTATAATAATCTCTCTCTCTCTCTCTCTCTCTCTCTCTCTCTCTCTCTCTCTCTCTCTCTCTCTCAGAAAAAATAATAAGAAGAAAGAAAGAGTATGGTAAAGATAGAGAGAGGGGCGAATACACGGAAGCTATAACGCTAATCTGTTTCAATTGAACATAAAGAAAAGATGAAAAGAAGAAAGGAAAAATAACAGAGAGTTTACTGAAGATTATTATAGTTTTTACATATTGATATATATTACAATAGCTTTTTAGGTAAACATACCAAACGTTTTAATAATTAAACCATCATACTGTAGTATATCCACAGGTACTGCTGGTTCTGTAGATATCCATCTTTTCTACAAGTTAAACATCATATGATAATATTTCAACTCTTTCTCCTAGATGTGACGTTAAACTTTATCTAAAGGTGAAGTTTCAATTCTGAAGCTCCGGAAGTGTAGAGTACCCCTTCATCGCCACTGCTACCAGGTCCACCTTGGTCCGGAGTAGTAGTACTTGTTGGTGTCTCATCAATGGGTTAAATAGATTCTGAAAAAAATGAGTTTAAACAATGTTTAGAAAATTGAGTTTAAAGAGAAGATTATGAATACACATCAATAATGAATAAGACAAAACGTCTCCGGCATAAAATAACACAATAAGGGTTGCCATGCCATAAAATCTAACAAAAAAACTGAACCCATCTATAGGATAAATAGAAAAAATGAGTTTAATTTTTTTTAAATTTTGTTTCAAAAGAAAATATCTAATATCCATCAAGAATGAATAAAATCAAAACATCTCCGGCTCAAAATAACCCAAAAATGGTTGACATGCCGTAAAATACAACAAAGAACCCAACCCATCTATGGGTTAAATAATAAAAAAATGAGTGCATTTTTTTAAATTGAGTTTTAAAAAAGGTTGAATACTCATCAAGAATAAATAAAACAAAACATTGAATATTGATTTTGCTATGAAAAAATCAGAAATCATCAATAACTTAAACTGGTTAACTTTAAGACTTTTATTATATCATTTTTGGATTCTTCGGACAGAACAATAGTAACAAAATAGAATAAATGTATATAAAAATTAAAAAAAAACGAAACTATATATTATATAACGAAAGGAAATTCTAGCTAAAATTACAAATGAAAAATGAACTTTTTCTTCCTCCTGAGATGGTATTGACGACGATATTTTATTCTAGAGTTTTAACTTATGCCATGCGCTTTAAGACGGGGATTTATAATCATACTAGACAAAATCTGACCCGATGTCACCCATTGAGCTCTCAGTAGATAATTGAGATTAGGGAAAAGAGAATTTGCAAAGTGAATTAGATTTTTTTAAATACGACCGGAGAGTTTAAAGAAAACATTAAAACCATTTTGTAAGATTTCTAAGAGTGGAACGTTTGACCTAATTTAAATTTAGATTTTTGGAATTGGACGGTAAAATGTAGGGAATTTTAAACTTATGCCATGCGCCTTAAGACGGAGGATTTATAATCATACTAGACAAAACGTGACATAAAATAACCCAACAAGGGTTGACATGCTGTAAAATCCAACCAACCAACGTATTTCAACTTTTCCCTGGACAGAATGATAGTTTGCAAAAGTGCGCGTCTATTTTTACTTAAATCTTATAACAATGGCTATAACTTATGTGAGGAGACGGAAAACCTCCTCGATATGAAGTGCTTATCGATGCCCAGACCCTGAAAGGAGTTACAATTGAATCTGTCTGCGTCAAAACGGGTTTTATATGCACACAACCATGTTAGGTTGACTGGAAGACATTTGCAGTCTTGTTTAATCATGAGAATGTTCCCACAAATAAACGCCCATTCACAATGGCCGATTTTCGACTCGTTATGACTTGACATAAACAAAACAAAACGTTTTGACTTATTCAGACGAAAATACAAAATCGTGGTTAACTCCAAAGCTTATTATTATTATTTACTTCTTTTGAGTTTTTTCACATCGGCGTCAGCTGATGGTATTTCATATTAAATAATCTTTCCCACTGACTATGCGGCCATCCTATCGGATACTTTACGTAAAAACGTCCTCCCATTTCTTATTTCTAAATGTGGTGTAAGTTAAATATTTTAACATGATATACAACACTTTCTTTGAAAGTATCAGCAGCATAAATTTGTTTAAAAAAACTCTAGTCATCTTTATTAGTTGGGTAAATAATCAAAAGCCCACAGCAAATACCGCAAATTACGGATCGCGCAATGTACATATGTATGTATTTATCAGTTTAATATGTGGGAAGATGTACAAGACTTTAGTTGTACTAAAAAGCTACATTCGCTCACCGCTGAACGTTTTATTTATTTATTTATTTATTTATTATTTATTATTATTATTATTATTATATTATTATTATTATTATTATTTACTCCGTTTGAGTTTTTCACATCAGCCTTAGCTGATGGCATTTCACTGGAGTCTGAGTGACAACAAGTCTCCTCAGGTCTCCAGGACTCTTCTGGTATTCTGGTAGATTGCAGCAGTGCTGGATTCTGGATGGTCTCAATTCTTCCTCTAATTTCCGGATTTTCCAGTCCTTTTTCCAAACTTTTTGGGACCGTTCCAAGTGCACCAACTACAATTGGTATCACTTTGACTTTCATATTCCATAGCTTTTTCAGTTCTCTGGCAAGGTCCTGGTATTTTTCCATCTTTTTGTTTTCCTTCATCTTCACCCTGTGATCTGCTGGAACTGCAAAATCCACCAGTTGACAATTTTTTTTTTTCTTTTTTGTTAATCAATAGGTTTGGTCTTCTTGCTGGGATAAGGTGATCCGTTTTTATTTCAAAGTCCCAGAGAACTATTATTTTATTATTATTATTATTATTATTATTATTATTATACTAAAGCTGGGCGACTCAATGTTTGTTTCCTAAAGTCTTTTTTACTGTTTAGTTTAATGACACGAAAGTTATACTAATTTCGTCCTTACTTTTAGGATTGAATTGTTTGAAAATATTCCATTTTAATTGGTTCTAATTAGTCGTAATTTGCAATTAAATCAAAAACGGACCCGTTCTTTACTTTACATTCTGCCTATCACTCCCCACTCTCTATGTATATATTGATTACTTCCTCGTTATATGTGTTAGTTTTTAGTACTAAAGCAGAATAGTGCGCAAGAGATAATATCATTAGATTACGTATAAAAAGTCCCAGAGAATTTTATGCGTTTTATTCTCAAGAACAGATTCTGGTTTCTGCATATACCATTTTATATTATTATTATTATTATTATTATTATTATTTATTATTATTATTAGAAAATATGCGCCCCCTGGGCTGAAGTATCTAAGTTTTAATGTAATAAGATATTATATTGAATTAGAAAGAAAGTTTTGCGGCAGATCTAAATCAGCTAGACTTTAATACTGATCGCTGTTAATAGATAAAATGCTAGTTAGAATTGAATGATATATTTCATTTCATAATCGTTGAGAATATAACTTAAATAGGGAAATTGGATGTTAGTGATGACGTAGTTTTGGTTACAGTTACATAATATCCATTATAATAAGATTATCATTATTAAATCACTCCTTACAAATTTTTAAAAAACTTTTACATTTTTTCAGGTCAGTTAACTTTGAACCACATATCTTTGAGGCGTAACACAGATTCCCAAAGATACGTGGTTCAAAGTTAACTGACCTGAAAAAATGTAATTTTTTAAAATAGAATAACTGGTGCATTATATCTTTTATTCATTAATATATCAACACTGAAAATTTCATTAAATTCGGATAATCACCTGATTTTTTTCTCTCACAGGAGTGACATGCGATGGTGGAATTTAGGTCCGTTAAGTTCGATTTAACCTAAATATGTAGATATATGTATATGTGTGTGTGTGTTTAAGCATTTCCTAACACCATACAAACACTTTATTGTCCAAACATGGAATCACTGATGATCTTGTGCATACGATGTTAAGATAAAACAGTTTATAATTGCTTTTAACTTAGCCCCACAAAACGAATATAGTTTTAACATAGTATGCACAACATTATCCTAACTTCCTTGTTTGGACAATCATGTGTTTGTATGTTTTGTAGAAACACTTATATCCACTATGCCCTTAGTTTTTATTTAATATTGAATTGCTATATATATATAATATATATATATATATATATATATATATATTATCCAATTCCCGTTTCAATCTTTCCGTTGCAGTGGTATCAGTAAATAATCTAAAAGTGCTCAATATATTTGTTGTGGACTATTTGTACACTACTGTTTTAGAATATCGGGGTAATTACCTAAGCCTGCTCTAGAGTGCTTCGGCCTCCGGAGCAGCTAAGTAAAATTAACAGCGTTGATCCCAGGGGCCTATCCCCCAGCCAATACCTGACCCCTTGATTTAAAAGGGCAAGGCTGGGTTTATTGCCCAGTGTCTGAGGCCCCCTTGAGGGGTAATGCCGACGGGATCAATGCATTTTTGTGCCTACTGCCCATGAGCTTCGGCTTGTGGGCGGGTCCACGTAGAAATGCCCTTGTGTCACGTCCCCATAAGTGGGATGAGAGGTAAATACCTTGCTTAGCCGGCTTCAGAGTATTTGGAGTGGCTAGATAAAATTAACAGCGTTGATCCCAAGGGGCTATCCCCCCAGACAATACCTGTCCCTTGATTTAAAGTGGCAGCGCTGAGTTTATTGCCCAGTGCTTGAGGCGCCCCCTTGAGGGGTAATGCCGATGGGATGAACGCATTCTTTATGCCTACCACCCATGAGCTTCGGCTTGTAGGTGGGTCCACATAAAGAATGTCCTTGTGTCACGCCCTTAGAAGTGGGATGAGAGGCAAATATCCTGATTATTGTATGATCCAGTATAAAACAATATTAAAAACATGGAGCATTAATGATAAGAATATTCGTTAAAATATTAGGAGAAAAGATATATATCAAAATCTTTCTAATACTACTTTGAACGATATCATTATTATTGCTGCTCAATGTTTTTAATATACATCTTTTCCTCTACTATCTTAACTAACATTATTTATATATATATATATATATATATATATATATATATATATATATATATATATATATATAGTTGTATTAGGTTATTTCCCTACCACGGTTCGATGTTCTTAGTACACCTGTCTTTAAGTGAACTAAGTAAATCTATCTTCTCACAGATCTACTTAGTTACCTGAAGACGGTGTACTAAGAACACCGAAACCGTGGTAGGGAAATAACTGTTTTAAAAACTATTAATGACCTATATTCTACAAGATAATAATGTTTACATGGTAGTAACCCTTTGATATATATATATAATATATATATATATATATATATATATATATATATATATATACTGTAGTGTGAGATGGTCACTATTTCAGCTTTTGCTGGAATGGTGTACCAAAGGCAGTATTAATTGGTAGATTGCTCAATATAAAATAGAGCTGTTATATAATATGATAAGATAAATATATAGGTTTTACATATCTATTTATTGGGTGACAAAAAACCTATATATTTATCTTATTATATTATATATATATATATATATATATATATATATATATATATATATATATATATATATATATATATATATTTGAAAAGAATATGCCTTAACGGAAAAGGCAACAAAAGAAGTAACCGATTAAGTCGGGATAATAAATGAATATAAAAAAAGTAGCAGAAAATATATCTTCTTAGGTTTTACTTAGAAGGATCTTTAGAATAACTGTGATAGAAACTGATTAGAACAAATGGATGTAAACAAGAATATTTGAGAATAGATAGATAGATAGATAGATAGATATTAATAATAATCAGTCCATTAATACTTTTTCTCGTCTTTTGCATTTCTTCAAGTTGCGTAACGCGTCATGACATCTTCTCATTGTGTGGATCGCGACTTGCCTTTCAAAAATAAAACGCTTATCAAATACAGTTACATAACTAAAAAGATTTTCATCTCCTGTCACATATAAAAACATCCATCATTTTCTTCACCCCAAGATACATCCTGATGAAGGTTCAATGTAACCGAAATGTTTAAACATCGATAATTAAATTCATCCCATTTTCGGAACACTTGTTTTTTCAAAATGTTCTTTATATATAGATAGATAGACATTACTCTGTTCATATCTGTTTATATCTAGCTGGGTTTTTTTAACCTAAATCTTAATATATTATATATCAACCTATGAATCTTTATCTATCCAAGTTTGTTTACATCTATCTTTCTTTTTGTTGTAAACAAACAAAATTTACTAAATAAGAAATAACCACAATGGAGGTTGGAAATTAAATGAAATCTTTATAAAATTAACAAAATAAAATACTTGCCAGCGGCGTGAAGAAAGGTAAACCACTGCTTGTGGTATAAGATTACTTGTGGTATAAGATTACTTACGTATTCATGAGAATTTGAACATACCCATTATTGTTCATAGATAGGGTATATAACTCTCCTCTTTTTAGATTTACTCTGCACAGAGTCAATATTTCATCCTAATCGCCAAAATGTTGTAACCTAACAAAAGTTACTAAATGAGAAATAACCAAAACGGAGGTTGAAAATGAACTGGAATCTATATAACATTAACAAATACAATATTTGCTTGTGGCGTGAAGAAAGGTAAATCACTGCTAGTGGTATAAGACTACTCAGTCAGTATAATACTTCCGTATTTATGAGGATTAGGACATACCCAATTGGACACATGGCCTAGTGGATAAGGTAGTTAGGTTTAGACAGTTCGAAGTGACAGTTATCTTTAGACTGCAGGTTCAATTCTGACCGGCGGCAGTAAATTAGAAAAATAATGAACACAGCTTCTACCTCAGCGATGGTTAGCGGAATGAGAACAGGATACCCCCGTAGACTGAATAAAGGGTTAGGTTCAAAGTTCCGTGATGGCTTCCGATTACGAAAAGAAGGTTCCGACTACGACAAGAAAGTTCCCGAGTTCGAAAAGACGGTTCCCGAGTCCGATAAGGTTCCCGAGTTCGAGAAGGTTCCCGAGTCCGACAACACATACCTGAAGAAGGCCGAAACGTTGTACAGATAACAATGAAGATGAGGACAATAATCCGAATAACGCAGATAATACTAATCCTCAACTCAAACATTCAGAGAAATAATACCCATTATTGTTTTTTAGAAAAAAAAGTGAAATATCAGTTTATATCTATCTTGCAAGCTCTCTTAATGTATTATCTATCTATATATGAATGCATTTTCGTATCTATCCAAGTTCGTTCATATCTATCTTTCTTTTTCAGAAAAAAACCCGCGAAATATTCCCATAAAACGAATAAATCCTCATTAACATTTGTATATAATCTTTTTTCTGTTTCTTCACAAATACGAAAGAAAGAAAAAAATAAATAACTGCCTGATTTAACTTGTGACACCATTGCTCTAACGTATGGCTTCCGCGTGGACGAAAGACAGTGAAGAATTTCAATGGACATCAATAAAAGACGGAAGTAAAGAATGTGTCTTGGAAATTCTTTGGAAACGACTCTAAATACCAATTCTTGCACTTCTTGGACATTCTTTTCCCTCCTTTTGTATTTGTTGCTTGGTTATCCTTTTAAACATTTTTACCGCCAAGCGAAAGCAATCATATTTAACAGAGCAATCAACGGCCATCTTGTTTTTCAAACTTCGGAAATCTCCGGAAATTAAGAAATTTGGAGTGGGCCGGTCACGTTGGAAAATAGGTTGGAAAACATAGATCCAACAAAAGACGCTTTCTCTTTATTTTGTCAGATTATTTGCATGTTATTTTCATAAAAGGTTTTTCCTTCTTTCCGATATGTAAAACTTATGACGCTTTTTTTTAAATTTTCGCCATGATTTGAAATTACTTTTCATTTCTTTAAAAAATAAAGCTTATTTAGGATTGTCATTGACGCAAAGATATATTTGGTTTGGTTTGTTTTGTTTTACGGCATATCAATCTCAGTGGGTCATTTAATGCCGATAAAGTTTTGAAATAAATTCGTTCTTAATGAATAATCAGTTTTGTTTATAAACTCATGTTTTCTATTTAACCCATAGATGGGACCCTAACAGGGACTACCACCCGGGTCACAGTGGAGCAGGTGCAATGGTGATAAAGGCGTGCTCCACATTCCCCAAACCTCCAAAACTGGAACCTTACCATTAGATAGAGTTTAACGTCATTTCCAGGATATGTTAACCCTCAACCATCGCCTTCTAGCACCCATATGATAAAAAGGGTTGGGGCTTGTCCTAAGGGCTATTGGGTTGGGCAATCATATAGTTGCTAGGGCTTGATGTGACCAGCCGATTGATCGAAGGGGGCCTCTCCGACCGCTCATCTAGCCCAAGAACGGGCTAAAGTGACAGATATATATATATATATATATATATATATATATATTATGTGTGTGTGTGTGTGTGTGTGTGTGTGTGTGTGTGTGTGTTTGGCAGCATTCTTTCATGTATACATGTAGAATTAAACAAAAGACACGTCTTCTGTTTAAGCATTTTTATTACGATCTTTTATCATTTTATATTTTATAATTTTATCAGTCCGCCAAAGTTTTTATCCCAAACAAAAAAAAACTGGTAACACAACACATCACCCCTGATGATGGCACTTTGACGTGCCGAAAGTACTTGGGATAAAATCATTGGTGGAATAATCCACGGATTCGATCCAAATGTAAAAATGTTGGCCAGAAAGCTTGAAAAATTTTTTAATAAAATCGTTAAGCTGGAGACGTCTCTTTTGTTTAATTCTACACACACACACACACATATATATATATATATATATTATAGAGAGAGAGAGAGAGAGAGAGAGAGAGAGAGAGAGAGAGAGAGAGAGAGAGAGAGAAAATGGTATGAAAAACACAGATGTTGTTTGATTGAATTTATTTTTACAACTTTTTCATTGCTAATATTGCCAATATTTGATTTCCTCAAAAAATCTTCATCAGAGAATAATGATAATTGTGACCGTTTTAAGATGTAATTGTTTCAAGAGAAAAACAGAGAATGTTTTAAATTTAAACTGGAAATATTGTATTTTTCCAAAAAGCGCGTGTCCCGTTCGTTCGGTTCGTCACGTTCATTCGGTTATATATATATATATATATATATATATATATAGAGAGAGAGAGAGAGAGAGAGAGAGAGAGAGAGAGAGAGAGAGGAGAGGGAGAGAGAGAGAGAGAAGGGAGAATTATGGAGACTTGGAAGTGTCTGGAGTTTAAAGAATGAAGGAAACGTTTAAATTGGAAAAAATCAAAAGACAATGTTAACATTTTATTAAAACTTGTCATCAAAAGAAAAGGAAGGAGGAATGAATGTAAAAGAGTAGGAGGGAATTAAAGTAGAGAATAAAGATAAGAGAAAGAAGAGAGGGTAGAAAATGGAAGAGAGGGAGAGAGAGAGAGAGAAACAAAGAAAGATAGAGAGAGAAAGAGAGATGTCACTCTGCCTGTGTACCATTGCTGATAGAAATGTTACTCTGTCTTTATAAGGATTAAGTTTGATCAAATATATTTAAAAAATGGAAGAAAGAAAACTACTTGTTGGTTGGTTGGTTGGTTGGTTGGTTGGTTTTACGGCATGTCAACCCATTGGGTTATTTTATGCCAAATACTTTTTTTGTTGTTTTATTCATTCTCCATGGTTACTCAATTTGTTTTAAGCACATTTGTCTATTTAACCCATAGACGGGACCCTAACAGGTGCTACCACTCGGGCCAAAGTGGACCTGGGAGCAATGGTGATCAAGGAGTGCTCCACATTCCCCTGATCTCCAGAACTGGAACCTCATCATCAGAGTTTACCGGGCTTGGTTTCTGAGCAAGTTTTAGTTTTATAATTTTTTTAAAAACTCTAAAAATCATCTGTTAACAAACAACTGGATTTTGACGGTGTAAATGAAAAAATGTCCTGATGAAACGAGATCGAAAAAGGGGTTCCTAAAGGTCATATATATATCCAAAAACAACATTCACAACAACAAACTTTATACACAATCAATTCATTAATATATGTATATAATATATTAATTATTTAATTATTCGCCACGAGTAGGTTGTGACATGAGGTCGCAAGTGTGGGGAATTCAGAGAGACTTGCTATACAGTAGTAATGGATCTACAAGACTATCTTTATTCAATTTTCATAAAATGGACATCATTAAAAAAAGAATTTAAAAATAACAAACATGGCAGAAAATTCTGATATGAATAAAATCAACGACAAAGTAAATATATATACACATTGAATATTACCAGGGCTTGGTTTCTGAGCAAGTTTTAGTTTTATGATTTTTTTTTAAACTCTAAAAATCATCTGTTAACAAACAACCGGATTTTGACGGTGGAAATGAAAAAATGTTCTCATGAAACGAGATCAAAAAGGGGTGCCTAAAGGTCATATGGTCCAATATTTATTCAATTTTCATAAAATGGACATCATTAAAAAAAAAAAAAATAAAAACATGGCAGAAAATTCTGTATGAATAAAAAAAGATATGTTCTTCATATTTATCGAAACAGACTTGAAATTTGTTGAGAATATTTGCACAAAAAAAAATAACAACTAAGAAAATCAATTAAAAGTGCGAAATTTGCACTTACAATGCGAAAATGTACCAGGATTCACTTAATGAATTCTAATAAATTTTCAGTATTTGATAATTGATTTCCGAATTTATTGAAAAATGTCTAAAAGGTTTTAAGTACACAAAATTGTTTTTAAACTATTTTCTCACAATTAAAGCGTCCCATCGTGGCGTAATGATTAGCAAGCTAGTCTTGTAGATCAATTACTACTGTAGAGCGAGTCCAATACTCTTTGAATTCCCCACACTTGCGACCTCATGTCACATCCTACTCGTGGCGAATAATTACATAATTAATATATTATATAATATATTAGTGAATTGATTGTGTATAAAATTTTCTTGTGAATGTTGTTTTTTGATATCATGAAGTATGGAAAATGAACAAGCGAAAAAAAAAAACAGAACAAAAAACAGAGTTTCACTATTCAGCCATTGTTCTATCCCTGGTTCGATTTATTCCGATATTTCGGGTGACTTTCACCCTTTACCAAGGTATGATGACTGTTTGGAAAATTACATACATTATATATATATATATATATATATATATATATATATATATATATATATATTTATATTACATTATTATTATTATTGATATTATTATATTATTATTATCATTATTATTATTATTATTATAATTATTATATATATATATATATATATATATATATATATATATATATATATATATATATATATATGAATAAAAGGAAGTGAATCTGACGGTATGTAGTGTAATAAAAAATTGAAAAAACACAGGTTTAAATGAGTTAAGTGGTGACTCTCGATTCCTGTGTTTTCTCAGATGACTCACCAGGCCAGCCTGGAGAGACATACTCTTCCATATAAACCACATGTTGGAACTTCTCCACTTTGAATGTTGCTTGGTTGAAAATTACCCTTTCTAATTGACCGTTTCAGTTTTTGGTGTTTGATTCGATTGGACTCCAGCTAGGTCTATTACAAGCTAGCTTCTCCCAGTCCTCAACAGCAATAGCAGTGTTCTTCAGAGTTTACTTGAGGCAGTCCTTAAACCTCAATTTGGGTTTGCATCGACGACGTTTGCCAGTTGAGATTTCCCCGTAAAATAATTGTTTTGGGATTCTTTTCCTATAAAAATGATAAAATAACACAGTTTGAAAATGTATCTATAAGGAGGTCCGAAAGTCGCCCTTAATTTTAGAAGTAACAAGACTTTTGGACCACACACACACACACACACACACACACACACACACACACACATATATATATATATATATATATATATATATATATATATATATATAATCGAAATTATATTACCATTATTTTTATGAGCTTTATTGTTTTCTAAATTCGTTTTCCTTTTTTTTCTTTTCCAGGTGATTCGATTGTTGATGCAAGCAATTCTCTTGCCTCTCATCTCATATTCATCAACCGCCATCTTTAATTTTTAAGCATAAAATTCAGCTTCTCCAATCATAAAAAAGTAAGTTACAATCTTTTTTTATTCATTTTATTTTAAAATTTTTGATTTTCTGACATCCCACCATGTCAGATGAACTGGAATTACGATTATTGGGAAGAGTCACTCAAAATCAAAGCCTCATACTGTGGGCCAGTGCAAAAAATACGTAGATACCATCGGCATTCCTTTTTTGAGGCGCTTTAGGCACCGGCCAATAAAGCCAGCCCTGTCCCTTAGAATCGAGGAGGTAGGTTCCCTAGGGAGACGCCCCCACTGTGAACAGACTGATATATACATATATATATATATATATATATATATATATATATATATATACAATATGATATAATGGAGAATAATGTGAAAAGTATTATCAATATGAGGTGCTATCAATTATGTACTAAAATATAGCTAGAAGCTAAGTTTAATGATTATACTCATTATTAGATATATAATAAAATTATGTATGTGGATTAAATATCCCTAAGGGTTAAACATAAGCAACACGTCCTCCCATTGCGGTTTGTCTGTTACTTAAAAATCTTAAAAATTTTGAAACCGTCTGCATAGTCATCGACGAGCTCACGCCGGGTCAGAACAGGGTAGTAAGAGTTTTAAAGGAATTAACACGCTGTTGGTCTTGTTGGACTATTATATATTTTATAAATCCCTACAACTAATTATATTTAATATATATATATTCAAATAAATGGATTCTAAAATTACTTGTCTACTTGGTTATTACTTTATTTTATTATAAATGTCTGACTTGAAGAGGCATATTACACGCTGCATGTATCGCATACACATTCAACACATTTATTAAGAATAAGTACTCTAGACATAAGTAGATATTCCTCCGCGCAACAAGTATTTTCGAGTCTGTCGTAGAACACTACGTACAAGACTGTTATTCGAATTTCAATTATATGTTTAGCGGATGCATGGCGTGTATACTAACGATTTTCGTCGACAGTAAAATAAATCAGAATCCCTGCTGAAATATTAAAGTCCTATGTCAATGATACTTTCAAACACCTCTACCATAATAAGGTAAGGGACGTTGTAATATGGTAGATGAACAATAAACATAAACCAGGCCTAAAACCAAAAGGCACTCCGAAATATCATCTTGTGTTGTGTGAGTGTGTTGTGTGTGGTGTGGGTGTGTGTCACTGAATCCTTAAAGTCCAAGACGAAACGAAATCCCTTCCTTATCGGGAGACACATCCAGGCGCAGTTAATAACTTTAAACCAACTCACCCGTGTGTCTTCAAAGGAGCAGGACTAGGCGTAGGAGTTCCTATTATTATTGGCCGGTGCGTGAAATTCTATCGCCTTTCACTCTGTAAAAAGAAGGGAATCAGAGACGGAAATATGGTTATAAGTAATCAAGAAATAAGCAAAGACTTAAGAGATTTGCATTCAGGATTGCCTAAATTTCAGGGTTAGCTTTAGAACAATATGTCTATTAGTGGCTCCCAGTCAGCTCCAGATCCGATGAAGTGATAAAAGTCTTTAATGAGCTTTTTTTGGGAGTGGCATTTTGTGGAAGAATTATTAACCTCCATTGACCATCTATATTTTATATATGTCGCTCTGTCTGCCGTTCAGAGCTGATAAAGTATTCTCTCTCGACAGTTCTCATACCTCTGAAAATGGTGGGTGCATCAGTTGAATTTTGTCAAGATAGGATCAAAAAAAAATAGAGCTATTAATTGTAAAAAATATAACACCTATATGTTAATAAAAAAAGATGTGTGTTAATCGTTTATTACTTCTTTTTATCTTTTATTATGGATTTGGAGGAAGCTGATTTATATTAATTGCTTAAAAATATATAATAGAGATGGTACGGTTGAGATGCAAATTCAGATAGAATTAGAAGGTACTAAACGAGAATTGCTGCATACTCGAACAATCGAGAATACTAATCCTTGGAACAGGAGAGATAGAAAGGAACGGCAAAGATTCGTAGAATTTGTAGAAAGAACAGTAAATAGAGCTTAGCGGTGAGCAATAACAACTTACTATAGAGAGAAGATAATAAGACGATGCCAAGCTCCGAAAGCGAGATATTAAATACGCAGTATTAATTCATAATTAGTAGAAGTAGTAATCACTCAGTCTACATATTATAAATATATAATAATAATATTTATATAGTATATGTGGATGGTGGGTCGATGTGTGGTGTGTGTGAGGTGTATGGAGTAGGAGGGGTAGGCAAAGAGATCGAGTGTATGTACGATTGTAAGAATATGGCGAGAAGGAAGGCGAGAGAGAAGTACTGGATTAAGAATACGTATTGCCCTTCTTACAATTAGGGAAAGATATCCGTTATTGGTCATTATAGTGAGCCATAAAATCACGGCATGGTTTATTTAATCAAATTGAGTGCCGTAGTCTTCTTAGACAAGATTGTTATTAAATATAATTGTTTTAACTTATTCAGACTGTCTTTTAAACGTGAGGGCAACGTGAGTGTTTTGGACGCCAATAAAATAAAAACGTGTCTAAAAGGGTGTTCCTTCGTCAGAAGAACACATCTATTAATATTTCGCCAACAAAATTACGTCTAGTTTTATTGTAACTGTTAACCAGCGCAGGAAGGAATAATATGACTTATCACTCTCACAGACCCCTCCCATGCGCACGTTCGCTCGTGTCTCGCCGAATAACCTCCTCAGTACTCAATTTGCTCATCTCGCGTCTTCTTAATCGGGGACTTCTCTGCCTTCAAGTCTCTGTCAGTCTCTCATATATCTCCTCTCGCTAGATAAAGACATGGCTATTTGGTGTGTGTGTCGTGTGTAGTTGAGAGTAGAGAGAAGGAGAGACGCGAGTGGGGGACGAGAGAGAGTATGCAACGAACGACTCATAGCAGAATCCGTATAGATAGGGAATAGAAACTTAGAAGTCAAATCAGATAGGCAGATCATGTGTAGGAACTGCGACCTAAATAGAAATAGATATGAGGTGAAGTGACAAACAGATAGATGATAAGAATAAGAACCTAGAACTACGAAAAGCTTATAGATAGATATATAATCTAGATGAGATAGATAGATAACGAAATAGATGAGTAGATCATATTATATAAACTGATGAGAATAAGGTAGGAGGTTATGAACTGATTAGAGAATTATGAATATGATCAAAATAGCATCTAGATATAAAGGAAACTGATGAAGATACGTAGAAATGTATATGATTTAGCCATAGAATAAAGATCATGAAACTGGGATGCAGGATAGGGAAGAATAGGAATAGATTAGATCGATAGATAGATAGATTTATGAACTGATGAGATAGATATAGATACGATAGCACTAATGAACATCCGATAGGTGAGATATTGAGGTTATTAGATTAAGATAGATATGAACTAGATGAGTGGAAAGAGTACAATAGATATAGCTAGATAGATATGAAGCTGATGAGATAGATACTAGTAGATAGATTAGATATGGAATGTGTGAGATAGAGATAGAAATAGATAATAGAATAGATAGATAGATAAAATATGAAACTGATGAGAAACGATTGATAGATTACTCATATTGAAGCTGATGAGATCCAGATAATAGATAGACTACGATAGAATAGTAAGATAGAATATGAACTGAATGAGATAAAGATAGATAAGAGTAGAATAGATAGATACAGATAGATATGACTTGATGAGATAGATAAGATAGAGTAGATAGCAATATGAAGCTGATGAGATACTGAGTAGATATGGCCAGTATGGATAGGATAGAATAAGGATATTTCGAATCATCTGATGAGAAAGATTGATACGATAGATATCGAACTGATGAAGACTTATAGAGGGGATAAGAAAACACTATGGAGTAAGATAGATTAGATGAAGATAGATATGAACTGATGAGAAAAGATTGATAGATAGATATGAACTGATGAGATAGATATAAGATAGCAGTAGATGTAGATAGATCAAGATAGAATATGACCCTGATGTATAAATAACTAGATTTTAGATAGAATAGATATAGACAACCTTGGATGTTAGTGATGATTATGATTTCAAATTTTTATTTAAAATGTTAACTCGACTATACAAGATTGATAAGATAAGTATCCGATGCGATTCCTAACTGATGAGTATACCTTTGATTACGATATATATATATATTATAAGATCAGAATAGATAATAGATATATAGTATATAGTAAACTTAAGATGTAAGATAATAGATATATAGTAATAGATAGATATGATATTATGAACTGATGAATAATAATAGATATAGATTAAGATAAGAATATTGAATTAATAGAGAAATTAGATAAGATATAGTAACTTAAGAATTGAAATAATATAGAAAATGATTTAATAATGAAATAATAATAATTTACAATATGAAATTAGAATAAATAGATAGATAGTGAAGACTATTGATGAGATAGATAGATAAAAAGATAGATAGATATAATTACAGATATAGAACTGAATGGTAAAGATTGAAGATAGAATTGACTGATGAGATAAGATTATATAGATAGATAATTATAGAATAGATCATAGAACTCAGATAAGATAAGATAGTATATATAGGATATAGTAATAGGTAAGAAATAGATAGATATTGAACTTGATGAGTAATAAGATTAATATGTATAGCTATGAATATGAAACTACTGATAGATGGGATATGGGATAAATTTATCCGAAAACAATGTACATCATACCCTTGGAGTTAAGAGGGGTGATGGAAAGGATTAGCACTCCCACAGGGTAAATATTCAGGAATGAAATTAAGCCAGGGAATTAGACAAATTGGCTGAGTTAGAGACTCGTGGGTTATTTGTAGTACCTTTTGTATTTTTCGATTGGTTTATTTGTATCCCATACTTCATGGATCAAAAAACAAACATTCACAACAAAATCTGAACAAAACCACAATCAATCATATAACAATAATAATTAAATTGAATTATGTATTAGTACCCACTAGGATGGGAAAGGTATCGCGAAGTGTTGGAGGAATTAGCAGAAAGTATGGGAGACCGCTATAGTCTGGTGGTAATGACACTACAAGACTAGCTTGCCTAATACGATACGCAACGATGCGGACGCTTAATTTGCGGTGAGAAATATAGAGTTTTAAAGAATAACTGATATGATGAAATTAAACATAGTTATATTAAAACATTTTTTCAAAGATTGGATCAATGGATTCTAATATCTAGAACATTTTATAGGAATCAATAAGGTGAATCCTGGTACATTTTGATTGAGCAGACATGTGAATAGAGGCACTCACGATTTGTATCAGGACTTGTATATCTGATTTGTATATGTATTATGAGTCAGTATTTATTTCCGCAGTTAGATAGGATGGAGGTTGATATTGTATATGTATTTCTGGAGTGACATAGATTATGATACGATACAGATAGAATGTAATTAGGGGTGTTAGTCGAGGATTATAACAATTATAAAATTGGTTGAAGGGAAAACGTATACACTTTTTTTTTTATATATATCTAGATGTATCAGATGTTGACGTACTACAAGTAGATAGATAGATAGATATAGATAGATTATAGATTTATGATCACACTGAGACAGAGATAGATATGAACAGACTGAAATTGATAGATAGATAGATATGAACAGACTGAAATTGATAGATAGATAGATATGAACAACTGAATAGATAGATAGAATAGATATGACAGACTGGAATAGATAGATAGATAGATATGAACAGACTGGAATAGATAGATAGACAGATAGATATGAACAGACTAGAATAGATAGATAGACTGCTAGATAGATATAAACAGACTGGGATAGATAGATAGATAGATAGATAGATAGATAGATAGATAGATAGATAGATAGATATAAACTGACTGGGATAGATAGATAGATAGATAGATATAAACTGACTGGGATAGATAGATAGATATAAACTGACTGGGATAGATAGATAGATAGATAGATAGATAGATAGATAGATATAAACAAACTGGGATAGATAGATATAAACAAACTGGGATAGATAGATATAAACAAACTGGGATAGATAGATAGATAGATATGAACAAACTGGGATAGATGGATAGACAGATAGATAGATATGAACAAACTGAGATAGATAGATAGATAGATAGATAGATAGGTAGGTAGGTAGGTAGGTAGGTAGTAACATTAATGCATCAAAACAAAAGCATCGGGGTAGCATACTTGTAAAATAATGATTGCCCCGAGTGAGTAACAGAATCAATCAAAGAGAGAAACAACCAATTTCAGAATAATGCGACCAATTAACTGTCTGTCTGTCTGTCTGTCTGTCTGTCTTTATTTATATATTTTCATATCTAAGTTTTTGATATCTATCTGTCTATCATCGATCTATCTATCCACCTATCTTTATCCATTTATCTATATCAGTCTGTTCCTATTCTATCTTTCTTTTTCAGTCTGTTCATATCTATCTATCTATTGCTGTATCTTCACATCTGTCTCAGTTTTTCACATCTATATATCTATCTCAGATCATATCTATCTATCTATTTCAGTCTGTTCCTTATATCTATCCTATCTATTTCAGTCTGTTCATATCTATTTATTTCAGTCTGTTCATATCTATCTATCTATCAATTTCAGTCTTTTCTATCTCATCTATTTCAGTCTATTCATATCTATCTATCTATCAATTTCAGTCAGTCTGTTCATATCTATTTATTTCAGTCTGTTCATATCTATCTATCTATCAATTTCAGTCTGTTATATCTATCTAATTCAGTCTATTCATATCTATCTATCTATCTATCAATTTCAGTCTGTTCATATCTATTTATTCAGTCTGTTCATTATCTATCTATCTATCAATTTCAGTCTGTTCATATCTATCTATCTATCAATTTCAGTCTGTTCATATCTATCTGTCTCAGTGTGATCATATCTATCTATCTATCTATCTATCTATCTATCTATCTATCAATTTCAGTCTGTTCATATCTATTTATTTCAGTGTTCATATCTATCTATCTATCAATTTCAGTCTGTTCATATCTATTTATCTATCAATTTCAGTCTGTTCATATCTATTATTTCAGTCTGTTCATATCTATCTATCTATCTCAATCAATTCAGTCTGTTCATAATTATCTATCAATTTCAGTCTGTTCATATCTATTTATTTCAGTCTGTTCATATCTATCTATCTATCTATCTATCAAATTTCAGTCTGTTCATATCTATTTATTTCAGTCTGTTCATATCTATCTATCTGTCTTCAATTTCGTCTGTTCATATCTATCTATATATCTATATTTCCGTCTGTTCATATCTATCTATCTGATGAGTGTATTTTTAATATTTATCTGTCTGTTTCAGTCTGTTCATATTTATTTTCTCTCTCTCTCTCTCTCTCTCTCTTCTCTCTCTCTCTCTCTCTCTCTCTCTCTCTCTCTCTCTCTCTCTCTCTCTCTGTGTGTGTGTGTGCATCTTAAAACAGAATAAAACAAGGAACAACTTGTCCTACTCGATTCTGGGCAGGGTTGAAATAATAAAAATGATTCATTCGTCTTTTCCCTCCCACACCCTAACCCCAGGCCCTAGTAGGAAATTTGGCCCATCACTCGCTCCAGCTTTGAGCCGTCCACCCACTACCTCCGCTCCCATTCACAAATTGAGCAATCACAAAACTAGAACGATTGCTGACTGACCGGTGAGGGTTGTGGTAGTGACTGGTTTCCCCGACCCCCACAGACACTCACTCCCGTTTTTTTATCCCTATTTAGCATTAGCCCACTAACATAATCTGATGGAAGTTTTAAATCCGACAGTATGTTGAAAAAATAGAAAAACACGAAGTGTTCCAAAAGATAAATTTATTCTTGACGGTAATGTCAATGCTATAACGTTTCAGTTTGGGGGGTTTTTGTTGTTTTTGTTTTTTTTGTTTTTTTTTGGGGGGGTCAACTTTATCTTCCGGGCGTAAGTAGTCAAGTTTTAATATAATAAAATATATCAAATCCAAAGGTCTATCGAAATAAAATAAGAACGCATATAAAAAGATAACTCATATCTTAATTATATTTTAATTAGGTTCTATATAAAATAACTCATGGGGTTGATTTTAATGCGTTAATTTCTGAGATAAGAAATTATTATACACTGATTTACTCAAACTGGTGTCTATATTGCAGTTAGCCCTGTTGGCTGGGGCTTTAGAATACACCGACTGCACCTCTGCAGTTATGTTTTTTTTTTGGGGGGGGGGGTCAACTTTATTTCCGGGCGTAAGTATTTAAGTTTTAATATGATAAAATATATCAAATCCAAAGGTCTAACGAAATAAAATAAGAACGCATATAAAAAGATAACTCTTATCTTAATTATATTTTAATTAGGTTCTATATAAAATCATTCATAGGGTTGATTTTAACGCGTTGGAGAATAAAACAATAATATTAGATATCAATAACACCAAGTAATTATTTATTAAAACTGGTGTTGTTAAAACCAATATGCAAATTAACAATTCCATATATTATGTAAACCTTTATTTCTTCGTGATGTATAAGATACACTGCAGGATTTTGAACACACTAATAACATGGGCTGTTTTGAAGCAAATCTAACTCAAATTTTCATAGAGACTTCGTTTATAAATAAGATTTATTCTATGTATTAATGATTTTGAGAATAAATTAAAAACTTGTTGATGAACTTACGCAATTAATGAAGGTACTGTGACGTAAGCACTGACGTAGTTTTGGTTACAGACAGACACCGAATCTTCACCATAATAAGATAACATACCTTTTAGTAAATGTCTAAAACGTCTGGAAAATCACCTTTTCAAAAAAAGACGTTAAATTAACATACCCATTACTTTTCTCTAACATTTGCACCTTATGCTCATCTTATTGCAATTTCCAATATGATAACAACTTTTATAGGCAAAATTTTGGTCTACCCATGGGTTCACTCCTAAGTGGCATTTTGGCATGCCTATACCTAGAATTCCTAGAATCTGTCCCTTTTTAATTAATAATTCCTAATAACTCCATCTACTTCCGATACATATGTGGGAATTAAAATAAAATTTAAATAAAAAAATAACAAACTCCCATGAGTCTTACCATCGAAGGAACCCTCTGAGCATGTGTGGGAAAAAGGACCGACCTCCGACCCCCAAGATAATCTCTCGACCAGACTTAGGTCTTAACTGTTTCTAGACACTACTACTGGGCAGGAAGGAATTTCCTTACCACGTGGTGGCTATGACCGATGAATAAAGCCTAAATCCTTAAACTACCTCTTGTCTTTGTCTCTTCTTTTTCTCTCCGTGAATTCCTTTTCAGTGCAACCATCAAATGAGATGGGGTTAAAAGCAAAACCTAGGAATACGCATCAAGAATAACCAGCTACCTTTTTAACCTAAAACATTAAACCTCTTACCACCCAACAGGTTCACCCCTAAGTGGCGTCTTGGCATGCTCATACCTAGAATTCCTAGAATCGGTCCCTTTTGAATATATCATTCCTAATAACTCCAGATATTTCCGATACATAGATGATGTCCTAATTATTTACCCACAAGAAAATGTGTTCCTTATAAACATCTTATTGCTATTTTCAATATGGGTAATTCCATGTCAAATCATCAAGGCCATGTCACCCACCCCCTTGAATTTTTCTGAAATTTTGTACAGGTGTAGACTAGGATAAAGTTAGACAATCCCCCAAAGTTATGACTTGCACTTTTTATTTCAGAATTTTTTTCTACAAAAATCTACTGCCTTGAATATCATACACATTTTTATATAGTTATTCAGACTCTAATCTTTATATAAAAAAGTAAAAACGTTTTTTCGATTGTTCATTTTTTTAAATATCTTATAAAATTAAGTAGGGGGTGGTAGACCTCGTAAAAAAATATTTCCCCTAATATATTTTAGGAAAAAACTATTTCAGACATAATTACATCCAAAGGTAAATAGTTATGGAAATTCTCGTGAAAATTAGACCATTAATTGATTTTTCATAGAATTTGTTAAAATCGTCTTGTCGTAACTTGTTTTTGACTACGTTAAATTTCCGTTGATTTAACAGAGCAAAAATGAAAACATTGTTTTGCAATCATAATTTCCATTATTTCGGTAAGCTGATAAAAGCTTTCTAAAATCATCAGGAGTTCGTTTATTGTCTTCTTTCGAATGGAAAAAAGTTTTTCAAGATAATCTCAATTTTTATGCAAGTTTCATTGTGTTAAATATAGGGGGGGTAAATTGAAGGGGGTGGGTGACAATTTAATTTTTTTCTTGTTGATTTGACATGGAATTGCCCATATGATAACAACTTTTATAAGCAAAAAATTTGGTCTACCCATGGGTTCACCCCTAAGTGGTGTCTTAGCATGCCTATACTTAGAATTCCTAGAATCTGGCCTTTTGAATATATCATTCCTAATAACTCTAACTACCTCCTATACACATATGATGTCCTAATTTACCCACAAGAAACTGATATTACAGAGATCACGAACAGACTGAATATAAAATTGAACCCACTATACAATTTACGCACGAATTAGAATCCGAAAACTCCCTTCCATTTTCTAGACATTCTACTCACTAAAAATAATGACAAGTTAGAATTCAAAGTCAACCACAAACCCACCTCCAAAAATGACCACATACATTTTTATTCACATCATAATCGAATGGTATGTATAAATTGACATAAAAAAGATGAAACCGTGAGAATAGGAGATTAGCGTGGGAAGATTTGTAATTATGCGACCGTAAGTGATTTTATGAGTTTGGTGGGGTCTGCTTGCCGTGTGGTTTGTTAAGTAAGATTTGGTTCGGTTGGTTGGTTGTTTGGTTTGGGTTTTATGGTCTCTCGACATTTGTTGCCGAAGACCATCTTACAACATGTGCGGTTAAGTAATTCCACTTGCCAAATATCTTCTTTTTCGTTTTCCTCTCTGTCAACATAAAAATACAAAGACAGATAGGTTGGTGCCTATTAGTCTATTACTGAAAAGACAACGCAATAGGTTTTCAATGTATCAGTTTTTGAAAATTCCCAAATCTTATTAGATAGATAGAAACAGATGAAAATGAGTGGATATACACATATATATATATATATATATATATATATATATTATATAGAGAGAGAGAGAGAGAGAGAGATCATCCACAGACACGTGTTTCGACTTATCATGTGTCATCAGTGTGGCTAGACATTTGTAAGCTACCTACAGCCTGAATTGAAATCCGATCGGCTGGGTGTCAGTCCGACACATTAACCATTAGGCTGTCATCACTTACAGAATGCGAAGGGGATTTTAACTGTTTTAATACACACACACACACACACACACACACACAAACACACACACACACACATATATATATATATATATATATATATATATATATATATATATATATATATATATATATATATATGTATCCAATTGCCGCTTTAACTTATCCGTCGCAGTGGCGTCAACAAATAATCCAATCAATATATTAAAAATATAGAGCAGTAATAATACTAATAATATTATTGTTAGATGGAAAATAAAGGGTCTACCATGGTTTCAACCAAATTGAAATGATTTCCTCAGGACCCTACTCTATGTTAACTAAGTCCATGTAATTCCTTAGTTAAATTAAAGATATAACTAAGGAATTAATTATAATTTATTTTTCCTCTAATAATAATATTATTAGTATATTATATATATATATATATATATATATATATAATATACATATGTGTGTGTGTGTGTGTGTGTGTGTGTGTGTGTGTGTGTGTGTGTAAATGGATAGATAGAGAGATAGATAGATAGATGAAAATATACTGAGGAAGAGAGATTTAAGCAGATGAAGATAGATAGATAAATAGATAGATATTTGGTTTAGAATGGTAGTTACGTATAGTATTCGTTAGTATAAAGAGTTACACCCTCTTGCGGCCATGTCTCAGACAAGATTGTGTAATAAATGAAGGTATCTATTCATATGATATCTTTTTTAAACGAGCATCTCTGAGCTTTTGATGCCAATAATAGACATGATCAAATATAGATACATTGATAGACAGATAAATGGGAACATACTGAAATAGATAGATAGATAGATAGATAGATAGATAGATAGATAGATAGAAAAAAAGAAGGAAATGGGTACAAATGGGTGAACAGATAGATAGATGAATGGAAATAGATAGGTAGATTGACAGATAGATGTGAAATGACTGAGAAAGAAAGAAAGAAAGAGAAAGAAAGAAAGAAGAGAAAAAGAAAGAAAGAAAGAAAGAAAGTGTAAAAAAGACTCATCCACGAAAGAAAGAAAGAAAGAAAGTGTAAAAAAGACTCATCCACGAAAGAAAGAAAGAAAGAAAGAAAGAAAGAAAGAAAGAAAGAAAGAAAGAAATGAACTGATAGATAGATAGATAGATAGATAGATAGATAGATAGATAGATAGATTTGAAGAGAAAAATAAAAAATGAAGGGATGGAAATAGATAGATGAATGTGAAAATGATGAGAAATAAGAAAGACTGGGAAAGAAAGTGAGAAAGAAAGAAAGAAAGAAAGAAAGAAAGAAAGAAAGAAAGGGGTAAAAAAAGACTCATCGACGAAAGAAAGAAAGAAAGAAATGAACTGATAATAGTTAGATAGATAGATAGATAGATAGATAGATAGATAGATAGATAGATTTGAAGAGAAAGAGACAAATAAAGAAATGAAGGGATGGAAATAGATAGATGAATGTGAAAATGATGAGAAAGAAAGAAAGAAAGAAAGGGTAAAAAAAACTCATCCACGAAAGAAAGAAAGAAAGAAAGAAAGAAAGAAAGAAAGAAAGAAAGAGATTGAGATGAACCATAAAGAGATTATCACCGTGTTATTCCACTGTTAACAAGCGATTCTTTCTTTCTAAAAAAAAGAATTCTTTAAATAAACCGGCGACAGATCATCGTCATATTTTTGTCCCTTTCAACAACATTTTTAAAAAAAGAGCAAAGACCCAAGACCCACCCGGAGAGAATGGCACGCGACAAGAGAATCAAATAAATAAATAGCGTGTTAGAAGGATGCAATATAAACCCTATGACTTGGCTTGAATCACCGCTTCTTCTTGTTTTTTTTTCTTTGTTTTTTTGTTTTTTGTTTTTTTTGAGCGGCCATTTTTAGTGTCGTTCGGACAGGTAACTCGCCACCAGGCGGAGCTAGTAACGAGACACGACGTCTCATCATTTTTTTTTTGGGGGGGGGTTTGAGGGGGTCCTTTTACTTCTTTTCTCTTTCATTTCTTTTCTTTTTTTGTTTCCTTTTTCCTCTTTTATTTTTATTTTTATTTTATTTTTGTATTCATAACGAGCCGGAGGCTGTACGTGTTGTTGTTTTACGTGCTTTGCCGACTGAATTAGCTATGAAGAAAGAAAAGAAAAAATGTCACACACGAAGGAAAACGAAATAAAACGGCAAGTAATATCTTTTTATGGAGACAATTTTGTTATGGCTGTTAAGTTGTTCGGTCGCTTTCTTCGTTACTCA
>CM042162.1:11718556-11743556 GCA_023376005.1 Doryteuthis pealeii
ATATATATATATATATATATATATATATATATATATATATATATATAAAGGTATTACATATATATTTATTTGATGGCAATAGAACAGTCATACCCTTAGGTTTCATACATGCTAAAATCGCATGCATTCATCAGGTGACGTTGATACGAATACAAGGAAATTCGAAAAATCGAAAAATTCAAAAGGTTTTTACGGGCATAAGATGTTTATGATTGGATGAAGTGATTTGCGTATGTATTTAGTGTATTTGGGAATGCGTGTGTGTGTTTATGGACAGTGTAAAGGTTATGTATACAAATCGGTAGGTTTCACGCACATTCACATTGTTTTATGAGTGTGCAACGTCTGAACAATACTGAAGTGTGAGCTTTTGTATTCGCATGCATATGTGTGCGTGGGTGTGTGTATTTGTTGGACGGATGTTGACATGAGGTCTGTAGGAAAATGGATACTGTCAACGGTTTCGGTGGGAGTGTACGGGTGTGGGGTGATTCAATGAATGATATTAAATAATTCTAATATTAAGATTTCAAATATTTTGTATACTGTGGGTGGGTTATCCCAGGATATAGTTATATATATATAAACTATATATATAGTTATATATATATGAACTTTTTGATATTTATATACACCTTTACTGCAAACTCTTTTGAGTTTTTTAATGATAAAAATGCTTATAATTTTTTAAATAAAATTTATTTTATTTTTAATATAAAATACGCATTTTTTTTAAATTATTTGAAAATTCCGGTGCTGATCGAGAGCGTTCTGTGCCTCGTGATTAATGATATATTTATTTCGTTTTTCCGTTTACAATGTTGCTTTCATAAAGTTGAGCATATGGTTGAAACAGATTTCTGTCAGCAAAACTTTAAACATCTTGTTTTTTCTACAAAACTTTCTACACATATTGTCGGATTCATATCCATTTTACCTTTCATACTGTCGACAGAAAAAACAAAATTGGAATTATTTAAATTATATCACCGGAGGCTCAAATTTCGAATATAATAAGGATCCCGACACTACGAATTTGTCATCAGTACAGATTCCTGAAATTTTCCATCTTCATCTATTGTACAGTTGGACGTATTATATTTTCTAAACTTTCTTTTGTAACCGGAACATTTTTCCTGAACTTTTTTATATTTATATACACCTTTACTGCATACTCTTTTGAGTTTTTTAATGATAAAAATGCTTATAATTTTTTAAAACAAAATTTATTTTATTTTTAATATAAAATACGCATTTTTTTTTAATTATTTGAAAATTCCGGTACTGATCGAGAGTGTTCTGTGCCTCGTGATTAATGATATATTTATTTCGTTTTTCCGTTTACAATGTTGCTTTGATAAAGACCGCATATGGTTGAAACAGATTTTTGACAGCAAAACTTTAAACATTCTACAAAACTTTCTACACACACACACACACACACACACACACACACACACATATATATATATATATATATATATATATATATATATATATGGTAAGGAAAAAGCTAAAAATCGGTCATTTTGCGGTTATAGATGTTGGTGAAGGTAGAAAAATATCAAAGAAATATATATGAGATGGCGTGATATCAAAGAGATGTACCCCCCAATATAAAGACACGAGACGACATCCTACCAATGTCAGTAAATACCTCAGATGGTGAAAGTTCAAATGATCAGATCGATGCAATGCCCAAGACAAGACAGTTAAACTCAAATGTATTCTCACCAGTTGTGAGTATTCGTTGAAATGGTTTTACGGGAGACATAATCTGGTACAGGACGTCATTTCCCAGACTAGAAAATGGTCGATTCGATTATTGATTTAATAACGGAATGCTCAAGATTTTGTGGCATATATATATATATATATATATTTATTTTTTTTTTTTTTGAAGGCAAAATAATGCAGATTCATGTTGAAAAACATATTTATTGAAGTATTCTTAATTTTCGGATAATATCCATCTTCAGAGAATTTATTATAGAGTTAAAATGTTCCATCTGTGTTTTTTAAAATCAACTTGGTTTTAATGACGTTGAGTTGATGGAGATTTGAAATTTAGAAGAGATCGTAATCTTCCGTTAAGATTTCAAATTCGGTAGAGATCGTGTAGTTCCGTTGAAATCCGTGAGTTGTTAAATTGCGGGACGTTTGAAATCATTTTTTTCTTTTAAATTTATTTTCTCTAATTTTTTTTTTTATAAAAAATATATCGTATTATAAATAATGCTTCTATTTTAACTATAAAAACGAGCATATATATAATATATATATATATATATGTATATATATATATATATAATCAATGGTAATATTATGGATTTACACTCATAACTTGAAGTTTCATGGTAATCCAATCATCAGATGAGTTCAATGGTTGAGATCTTAAAAAACATTCGTGAAATGGTTGAGATTTTAAAAACCAGTCATTTTTTTAAATGTTTTTAAAATCTCAACCATTTCACGACTGTTTTTTAAGATCTCAACCATTGAACTCATCTGATGATTGGATTACCATGAAACTTCAAGTTATGAGTGTAAAACCATAATATTACCATTGATTATAAATCTGCTCTGCTTTATTAGCATTGAGAACCTTTTCATGCCAACACTTTTCTCATTTATTCATTCTTTATTCATTTATATATATATATATATATATATATATATGCCACACAATCTAGTGGTTAGAATCGTGGGTAATGGACTCGTTGATTCGAGTTCAATTCCTAGACGAAGCTGTTGGCATTTCACATAGCGCTAATACTCTTGGGAAAGGTATGAATCCATATATTCTCCCTCCAGCTATGGGTTAAATGGTAGGGCAGACTTGGCCCTTCAGCCTTGGGTAGGTAACCAGTCTAGGAGTGGGATAACTCTGAATTCAAAATTCCCTCCAGCTATGGGTTAAATAGTAGGGCAGACTGGGCCCTTCAGCCTTGGGTAGGTAACCAGTCTAGGAGAGGGATAACTCTGAATTCAAAATTCCCTCCAGCTATGGGTTAAATAGTAGGGCAGACTGGGCCCTTCAGCCTTGGGTAGGTAACCAGTCTAGGAGTGGGGTAACTCTGAATTCAAAATTCCCTCCAGCTATGGGTTAAATAGTAGGGCAGACTGGGCCCTTCAGCCCCAAGGTAAGCCTTGGGTAGGTAACCAGTCTAGGAGAGGGATAACTCTGAATTCAAAATTCCCTCCAGCTATGGGTTAAATAGTAGGGCAGACTGGGCCCTTCAGCCTTGGGTAGGTAACCAGTCTAGGAGAGGGATAACTCTGAATTCAAAATTCCCTCCAGCTATGGGTTAAGTAGTAGGGCAGACTGGGCCCTTCAGCCTCTAGGAGAGGGATAACTCTGAATTCAAAATTCCCTCCAGCTATGGGTTAAATAGTAGGGCAGACTGGGCCCTTCAGCCTTGGGTAGGTAACCAGTCTAGGAGTGGGATAACTCTGAATTCAAAATTCCCTCCAGCTATGGGTTAAATAGTAGGGCAGACTGGGCCCTTCAACCTTGGGTAGGTAACCAGTCTAGGAGAGGGATAACTCTGAATTCAAAATTTCTGTGGTCGGTCGTTGATTGGGTTTGTGGCAACCCTTGATGCACCAATTCTTTCCTATCGACTGTGCCAAAAAGTGTGGATGGTCCAACACAAGCCTTCACCACTATAAACAAATCACTGTGTGGGAGTTCATTGTGTGTGTGAACCCTCATGCGTCGAAAATCGACGAGAGAGTCCATAATATATATATATATATATTTAGAATTTGAAAATTTGCTTTTTGGAGCATTGTTAAGTAAAGTATATTATTGTTTATATTTTTTTAAGGCAATTACTATGCGTATATCGTATAAAATTCGATAATTATTGAAAATAATCATGACAAGTAAACTCGGCAAATAACGCGCGTTACATGGAACACCGTACAGCTGTTTCAACTTCATCAAGTCTCATCAGCATTGTATACCTACGATTTCCCTCCGACAGAAAACGAAACCGGGAACCCAGCACGCAGAATCAGAGATTCAACCTCTGGGACACCAGCCCGTGGCACACGAAACAAGCCGAATTAACCTTGTCAATGATAAACGCCACTACTATACAAAGTACAGAGAGCGTTGGGGCCTTTGATCAGGCGTAAGATTTAGAAATTTGAAAATTTGCTTTTTGGAGCATTGTTAAGTAAAGTATATTATTGTTTGTATTTTTTTATGTGCCACAAGATTTTGAGCATTCTGTTGATAAACCAATAATCGAATCAACCATATATATATATATATATATATATATATATGATAAGAATAAATGGATATGAAATCCAGTGTAAAGAAAATATATAGTTAGCAAAAACAACAAAATTAAGTCAAAGATTGATTTACATATAGCCGACGCTAAAGCGTTTCGATTTTAATCAAAACAATCAACAGGGCTGAATGATATAAATTCATATAAAAGGAATGGTGTAAAAAGTAGGCTCACAAACTTTTTGCTTACTTTTTACATCATTCCTTTTATATGAATTTATATCATTAAGCCCTGTTGATGGTTTTGATTAAAACCGAAACGCTTTAGCGTCGACTATATATAAGTCAATCTTTGTTGTTTTTTCGAACTATATATATATATATATTAAGAAATTTGAAAAAACAAGTGTTCCAAAATTAGATAAATTATTTATCAACGCTTAAACGTTTCGGTTTCTTTAAACCTTCATCAGGATGTATTAAGGGGTGAAGAACTTGATGGGTGTTTTATAGATGACAGGAGATAAAAAATATTATTTATTTATTTATTTATTTTTTTAAAAAAGAAGATTTTTTTATCTCCTGTCATCTATAAAACATCCATCAAGTTCTTCACCCCTTAATACATCCTGATGAAGGTTTAAAGAAACCGAAACGTTTAAGCGTTGATAAATAAATTTATCTAATTTTGGAACACTTGTTTTTTCAAATTTCTTAATATTGTCGGATTTAGTTCCATATTTACTCTCATATATATATATATATATATATATATATATATATATATATATATGTATGTGTGTGTGTGTGTGTGTGTGTGTATTATTATTATTATTATTATTATTACTAGAAAATATATGCACTCTCCGGGTGCATATAATTAAGGTTTAATGTAATAAAATATAATACTAAATTAAAAATGTTTAATGTAATAAAATATTATACTAAATTAGAAAGGCTAATGAAACTAATAAGAATGCAAATAAAAAGATTTGGAACAGATGGGCTTACAATTAAAAAAATAGAACAACTGAAACTTACTTCACTCCGGCCTTTCATTGCTAAATCTTCCTAATTTAACAATCTAGTTAATTCTCTCTCTCTCTCTCTCTCTCTCTCTCTCTATATATATATATATATATATATATATATATATATATAGAGAGAGAGAGAGAGAGAGAGAGAGAGAGAGAGAGAATAAGATACAGAGACAGAACTACATACAGACAGACAGATTTGTGTATTGTCTCGTTTCTGTTAACTATATATATATATATATATATATATATATATTTGCAACCACTTAACGCTTTGTTTACAATCACACACACAGACATATATATATGTGTGTGTTTCCAAATTTGGTACACGTTATAGTTCCATCAGAATCCTATTCATTGAAACATATATATAGTGAAACCTAAATAGCTATCAGAAATGACCCAGGGATCAATGCAACATTATTTTGTCTTCTCCACGTATTAAAAGCTATCTATTGTACACATTTTGATATCCTCTTTGGATTTATTTTTTTATTTGTCATTTTTTTTGTCACCCTTTTTATGAGTGTGAATTTACACGCTTATTCTTCGCTATGCTACACATTTCTTGCTCCCCACGTCTAATACCAATTTTTAACCACCAGACACACTTTTCGACCGAGTCTCTCTTGCTTTAGATATCCGAAAAGAAAGAAAGAATACGAGCCACCACCACTGCCATATTTCCTCTTCCGGTCTATTCCAGACCAACCATTTCCGTTTCTTTCATTCATTGCCTTTTGTTAGTGAAATTCGGATGAATCGGAGAAGAGTTACAGATCGATACATTGATTACCGAGGTGACTGACTGATCAGCAGAAATCGATACAGCCACAGTCGTTAAACTGCGTCGAATTATCCGCCTACATAACTGGGAATGTATATATATATATATATATATATATATATATGTGTGTGTGTGTGTGTGTGTGTGTGTGTGTGTGTGTTTCTCAGTGTGGCTAGAATTAGTAGACTACCACCAGCCGGGATCGAAACCCGACCGATTTTTCATCCTCGGCCGTTGACACCTACAAGCAAGATGCGGGATTTTTAACTGATAAATACATACGCAAACACACACACACACGTACACACAGACAAATATATATATATATATATATATATATATATATATATATATATATATATATATATATGTATATTAGCCATAGTAGTAGAGAAAAAGAATTTTTGGGGTTGTCATGGTTTCAATCTAAATAATTTCATCAGGACCATACCTTACGCTTAACTTAAGTCGATGTAATTCCTAAGTTAAATTAAGATTAATTTCTTTTAAAGCGGCAATTGGAATGGAGATTGTGTGTTTGTCTGTAACCGAAACTATACCTCTGTGCAAGTCACAATTTCTTTAGTTATTTCCTCACATTCTCCATTATTTTATTATTTTTATCTGCATTCTTATTTAGTTTAATTAGTCTTTCTATTTTAATATAATATTTTATAACATCAAAACTTAAATACTTGCACCCTCCGACTGCATATATTTGCTACTCTCTCTCTCTCTCTCTCTCTCTCTCTCTCTCTCTCTCTCTCTCTCTCTCTCTCTCTCTCTGTTGCCATTATTCATCTGCGTACCTAATTTTCTTTTAAATATTTCTTACCATAATATTTATCAAAATGAAAGCAGGTTTTATGGCTTTTTCTTTTCCGCCAGTAAATATTGTATTTGAATTCTCTTTTTATTACGGATTTCTCAACCTCGTCCAGAACTCATGTCAACAGTCCTATCGACTGGGGCTTTAGAATACACGGAATGCACCTCTGCATAGGGATAAGACCCTCTCCCCTAATGGGGCCACCTGTTGGCCGTAAGTGGTGACTCATGATGTTCGATCATGTAATTCTGGTGGCTGGACACTCCACTTTGGCTCTTAGGCTCTTGGGGCTTTAGAATACACCGACTCCACTTCCATATTGTTTGCTTTAAAAATAACGGTTTCTGATGTGAGTAAGACCCTCCTCCCAATGGGTCCAGCTGTGAGGACCCGCGAGTGACGACCCATGATGCATATGGATGGGACCTTGGTGGCAGAGCAGTTCATGACATGCAACACTCAACTTTGGTTCTAACTTTGATTCTAACCGGGCGGTCGGAGAGGCCCCCTCCGATTAATCAGCTGGTTACGTCAAGCCCTATCACCTATACGATTGTCCCAACCCCATTTCTCTTATAGCACGTAACGCTTTTTATCATATATATATTTACCAACCCCTCCACACGAGCAGGATGTGACACAAGGTCAATTTATTAAGCGGAGTTTAACAGGTTTGAATTCAGAGTTTTCCTTCTCCTAGACAGGTTGCCTAACCAAGGTTAAAGAGCCCAATCTTCTCTACTATTTACCCATAGCTGGAGGGAGAGTAGAATTCGTACCTTTCCCAAGGGTATTAGCGCTAAGTGAAATGCAATTACCACGTCCAGGATTTGAACTCGGGGCGACGAGTCCATTTCCCAAGACTTTAACCATTACACCACGCGCTTCTACACGCTTTTTTATCATATATGAGTTAGAAAGCGGTGGTTGAATGTCTTCCTGTCCTGGTTATGACGTTAAACTGGAGGTCTGGGGAATGTGGAGGACACCTTGATCACCATTTCTCTCTGGTCTACTCTGACCCGGAGTGGTAGTACCCGTTAGAGTCCCATCTATGGGTTAAATAGAAAAATGTGTTTCAAACAAAATGAGTGACCATCAAGAATGAATAAAGAAAAAAATGTCTGAGGCATAAAATATCCCAATGGATTGACATGCCGTAAAATCCAACCAATCAACTATAAGGGTTTTTCATTTAGTGAAAAGTGGGTATGACGTTAAACTCTATCTTATGGTGAGGTTCCAGTTCTGGAGGTCTGGGAATGTGGAGTACCCCTTCATACCATTACCCCCAGGTCCACTCTGACCCGGAGTGGTAGTACCTGTTAGAGTTCCATCTATGGGTTAAAGAAAAATGGTTTTAAAAAATGTGTTTTTAAAAAATGGGTTTAAAAATATGTGTTTAAAAAAAATAAGTAGCCATCAAGAATGAATAAAACAAAATGTCTTCTGCATAAAATGACTTAACAGGGGTTGACATGCCGTAAAATCCAACCAAACTACCAACCAACCCATGTCAAAATGTCGGAATACCCATCACAAACAGGAATAATCTTTGGTCTAAAAAACGGAATTTAATATCATTGACGTTCCGTAGTCAAACAAACATTCATCAGCTCTGTGCAGCTACTACTACTACTACTACTACTACTACTACTACAACTAATAATAATAATAATAATAATAATAATACAGGGTTCCCACGCGTCCTGGAAAATCTGGAAAAAGTGGTGTTTTTCTCAAAAATCCTGGAAAAAATTTGTATATTGTCCTGGAAAATTTGAATTATCTGAAACAAAATTAATGTTCTTGTTACCGTTAACAAATAAGTAAAGTCGTCGGGGCGGTCTAATGTCAGTATCAGCCAGACAGCGAGGGAGTCTATCCCCTTTTCCCTAGACAAGGAGATTATTTTAGCGTCTAAGGTGAAACGCCACACCTACTATCAGCTCCTCACTTTACCGCACAGATCCCTATAGTACTCATACGCTGAGTTGTCGAGGGCCGGTATCGAACCAGGAACCTTGTGATTCCTAACTACTGAAATAATGAGGACAGTGTTTTTCATTTATTCATTTTTTTGTTTGACAGTTTTTGGACCATATGACCTTTAGGCACCCCTTCTGCGATCTCGACTCATAAGGACACTTTTCTCATTTACACCGTCAAAATCCGGTTGTTTGTTAGCGGTTAGGGTTAGGGGTTAGTTTTATAATTTAAAAAAAAGACTAATAATCCTCTGTTAACAATTAACCGGATTTTGACGGTGTGAATGGAAAAAATGTCCCCTCGAATCGAGATCGCAAAAGAGGTGCCTAAAGGTCATATGGTCCGACTATTTTTTAATCTGATTACTCAATTAAGCTTGTTCTTTCATATTCTAATTTTATTTGTTTGTGCTTATTTGTTAATTGTGTTTTTTTTTGGGGGGGGGTCTGGTGTTTTCCGGGACAACTGTAGAATTTGGGCGACCTGAGCATTCAGCATCATATGTGTCTGTACGACCGTATTTAAAGTCAGCATGACACCTTTTAACCGTTGTTTCCGACGGAGCAGAGTCTGAATAACACTTATCAAGCTTTGCTTGAACAGTATTTTTTCCATCAGAAAGCAATAATGCATCTGACCAAGGGCAAATCACCCTGTTCAGCCTAGACACAGGGGCAGATCACTCTATTCTACTTATACTCTCCTAAAAAATGTTGGAGCTCTCTGGCAGCCTCTCCCCAATTTTCAGGTTGAGCACTCTGTTTAGAAGGGACTAATTGCGAAAATTCACCGCTTCGGCAAAGCTAGTCTCACTTGTTTATAAGTTAGAGACCTCTGGTGAGTTTATTTCCGGTTTAGGAAATATAGCGATTATTCTGCCTTCTATTCTAGGCAGCTGCTTATGGACCCATCGGTAAGAGACTTGACGAGCGAAAGTTCGTTCGGGTCTCGAACCCGACCAGAGGTAGCAGCTGAAAAATAAGTATAGCTGCACTGATGAAGGGTAAACCCCGAAACGCGCGTCTGTAGATTACTATATATGTATATATATATATTGGAGTGGCCTATTGTCGGTATCAGCCAGATAGTGAGGAAGTATATCCCCTTTTCGCTAGCGCTAGACCAGAGGGAGTATTTTTGCTGATGTGGAGCGCCACACCTACCATCAGCCCACCTACCCACACACACACTTTACCGCACAGATCAGATTATACAATCTGTGCTACTCATACGCTGAGTTGGCGGGACCGGCAGCGAACACATAACCTTGCAATTCCGAGGCGAGTACTCTACCGACTGAGCTGAACCTGTCCCTATATATATATATATATATATATATATATATGATATATATATATATATATATATATATATATATATATATATATATATATATATATATAGTATGTTTATCTGTAAGTAAAGTTGTCAGGGCGGCATAAAGTCGGTATCAGACAGTCAGCGAGAGAGACTATTTCCTTTTCAATAGCGCAAGACCAGAGATTGTTTTGGCGTCTGAGGTGGAGCGCCACACCTACCATCAGCTCCTTACTTTACCGCACAGATCCCTGTACTGCTCATACGCTGAGTTGGCGAGGACCGATATCGAACTAGGAACCTTGTGGTTTCTAGCCGAACGCTCTACCGACTGAGCTAACCCGGCCCCATAAGTTTATTAAGAGAACCGCTAGAATTTGTCGTGTTAAAATATTCTTTACTATCATTGATTAAAGATCAGTTCAAAAAGTGAGCCTTTTGCAACTGGGACCATTTTGTGTTTTGGTGCCTCAGGCTCGACCGTTTCACTCCGTTCTTTGAACAGAAGAAACAAACATAATGCCTACTTTATTGAAGCCAACAATACGCATTGTTCATTCGCAGGAAAAAAAAGGCTGAGGTCAGAGCTTGATGCCGGTACACGAGTAGAAGACATTTGTCCGTGATTACCCATACATGTGTACACTAATCAGACCAAGCCAACCGTAGAAACAACAATACAATACAATTCAAATGAAACTCGCTTTTTGCCTGCCACTCCTACTTACCGGAAGTTAGAACTTGGCAGGAGCGAGAATTCATATCCGGTACGTCTTCTGCTTCCATTGTTGTCCGTCAGATGCTTTTTAACACTTGATGTCATTTGATCACCCCCCCCCCTTCATGTTTTCTCTTTCACTTATTCCCGCCATATCTTTCTCTTTTCCTTTCACCTTCTTCCGTTTGCTTTAGCTTTCAAAATACACGCTCTTTCAAAAGAATTGATATAATTGGAGATGTACAGAGTGTTTCAGAAAAATTGGTGTCATTTTTGTAAATCTAATAACTTGACCAATCCTCGTTCAAATAATCTCAAATTTTAACAGCATGTGTAGAAATAATTTAAAAAAGGCATACTGTTTCAGAGAAATTTATATAATTTGAGATGTACAGAAAAATTGTGTCCTTTTCGTAATCTAATAAGTAAGTAAGTAAAGTCGTCGGGGTGGCCTAAAGTCGGTATCAGCCAATCAGCGAGGAAGTCTATCCCCTTTTTACTAGCGCTAGACCAAGGAGATTATTTTAGCGTCTGAAGTGGAGCGCCACACCTACCATCAGCTCCTTACTTTAACAATAAGACCACCAGCCAACGCCTTCTAGCACATATGATAAAAAGGGTTGTGGGTTGCCATATGTGCAATAGGGTTGGAAGTATCATATAGGTGATAGAGCTTGTGACTAACCGAGGGGCTCTCTGACCGGCCGCCTAGCCTAAGTAAGGTCCAAATTGGTGTGTTGCTTGTCATAGACTACACAGCTGTCAGGGAAAATGCTGTTCAGTCCGAGACGGACAAAAAAGTAAAGTCGTCGGTGTGGCCTAAAGTAGGGATAAGCTAATCAGCGAGAGAGTCTATCCCTTTTTCACTAGCGCTAGACCAAGGAGATTATTTTAGCGTCTGAGGTGGAGCGCCACACCAACCATCAGCTCTTTACTTTACCGCACAGATCTCTCTGCTTGACTGATTCTCGTTCAGATGATCTCAAATTTTAACAGTAGGTGTAGAAATGATTTAGAATAAGTGGTATACTGGGTGTTTCAGAAAAATTGATATAATTTGAGATGTACAGAATGTTCCAGAAAAATTGGTGTCCTTTTCGTAATCAAAGAACTTGACTAATTCTCTTTCAAATGATCTCAAATGTTAACACCATGTGTAGGAATAATTCTAAATTCTATATTTAATGATTTTTACTTTCAAGTATATAAATTCTATTCTCTGGAAAACATTAAACCTTAAACATAGAATTGTTATTTGTTTCTACACATGCTCTTAGATTTCATATCAGTTTATATCTAAATGGTGTTTTAGAAATATCTATTAATAATGGAGATTCGCTTCCGGTTTTTGTCTGTAACAAAAATTATGTCACTGCTTACATCACATTACCCAAAAATCATAGAATAAAATTTATTCTACGATTTTTGGCATGTTCAAATTTTGAGTGAATTTATTCAATAGATACACTCAAAATTTGACCATGCAACATTAGACAGTCCTCATCGTTTTTTAAAACAAGTTTTAATAAATATATGACTGGTATTATATATCTATATATAGTTTGTTTTATTTTAATACATAATTAAAGTTTACATTTCAAATTGTTTTATTTTTTATCCTTTAATGAATTTCATGATTTTACTTACTTAGGGTACAAACTCGCTGACATTGAATTTTTTAACTCCACTCTTCAGCAATATGTTTCAAAAATCTATTTTTATATATGTTTATTTGTTACTAGATATCATTTTAAAATCCAATAACTTGACTAATTCTCGTTCAAATGATCTTACATTTTAACAGCTTGTGTAGAAATGACTCAGAATTCTATGGCTAATGTTTTATAGGTTCATATTCATGTATAGAAATGCCGTTAATGGAAAGAAAATACATTAATCATTAAATGTAAAATGTTGATTTGTTTCTACACATGCTGTTAAAATCTGAGATCCCACCCTCGTTAAAATTAAACGGGAAACTTTTCACTCTATCAGGAAACCGTTTTTTTTTATTTGTGTTGTTGTCTTTTGTCAAAAAGGAGCTCACCATAAAAAAAGTTTTTTGGTAGTCTAGAGTCGTCAAGCCGAAAAAGATGACCCGCCAAACACATCTGATTCTCATCACAATTGCAGCAATGCTAGTTGTTTTGGCTTTGGCCAAGACAGCTGTATCTGGAACATGGCTTTCCCACTTCAGACCAAGGATATGTCTAAGACAGTGCTGATGGAATCGTTCAAGCTGCCTCATATGAGATTGATACAACGTCCAGATTTCAGAAGTAGAGAGCAAGGATGACAACACACATGCTTTATACATAGACACTTTAGTTGCAAGAGTTAGATCACCATCGGACCAGACTCTGTCTTCTAACTGAAAAGAAACTGAAAAGACTTCTTGTTAACTCTTAGCCTACCAAATTTCTCCCATGGTACCAAATTTTCTTTGTATTTTTACCTGTATGATTGGATATTTTAAAGTTCACTATCTATTCAATTCAAAACTCTAATCTATTCAAATAAAAAGATGGCAGGGGTGTTCACCTAGTGATTTTTCAGTGTAAACAAGTGACACCTACCAGCGGTCTGCCCGGTCCGCTGGGGCATTAGAATACACCGACTGCACCTGTGAAGAGGGGTAAGACTCCCCCAATGGGGCCACCCGTTGGCCGTGGGATAGCGACCCGTGATGCTTAAGGATGGAACCCAGGTGGGTGAGCAGTCCATGACATGTAACACTCCACTTTGGCCCTTACTTAGGCTAGACGGGCGGTCGGAGAGACACCCTCTAGTCAATCCTATATGATTGCCCCAATCCTATTGTCCTTATGGCAATCCCCAACCCTTTTATCATATGGGTACTAGGCAATCTCAAACCGTCCTTCGGAACGGGGGTCAGGTGTGCTTCGGCCACTGGACCGGTGAGTTGTGTTAAATTAATAGCGTCGATTGGGGGCATGGCTGGGTTTATTGCACAGCGCCTGAGGTGCCCCCTTCGAGGGTGAATGCCGACTGGATCGATGCAATTTTTGTTTTCTCCCACCCATTAGCTTCGGCTTGTGGGCGGGCCCACGTTAAAACGAGGCCTTGTGCCCAGTCCATACAAGTGGGGTATGCGAAAAATAAATTATCATATGGTACTAGAAGGCGGTGGCTGAGGGTATTCATGTCCTGGGAATGACGTTAAACTCTATATGGTGAGTTTCCGTTTCTGGAGGTTTGGGGAATATGGAACACCCCTTAATCACCATTTCTCCCTGGTCCACTCTGACTCAGAGTGGTAGTACCTGTTAGGGTCCCGTCTCTGCGTTTGATAAAAAAAATGAGTATCCATTAAGAATTAATTTATTTCAAAACTTTGTTGGCATTAAGTGACCCACCGAGGTTGATATGCCGTAAAACAAGCCAGTGTTTTACAGTAGGATCGCGTTGGTGGGAGAAAGCTGCTGTGCGTGGTTTAAAGTAGGCAAAGAGTTAATAGATGTGATTGTGATCTACGGGGATTGAAAGGAGAAAGAAGGGAAGAAGAAATAGAACAAACAAAGGTTAAAATTTGGAAGAGTAAACACTAAGCGGGGTGCCAGTAATTTGACCGAAGAATGACCCCGGGTTTTGACCGGAATCGGATGTGACACCGGGAGGAGAAACGAGGGAAGAGAAAATCTGCCTCTTTTCCTTTCGGCTCTGGTGGGGGTCAGACCTGGCTCATGGGTCCTCGGTGGGTCTGACATAGCAGTAGCGAACGATTTACGACAGAGTAATTTGACCGTTCCTTCTCTCTCTCTCTCCTCTCTCTGAAAAAGTGCCCACGAGCCTAGAAATAAATATAAAGCCCCTTGTGACTATACAACTTGCGTGTATTTGTTTCTGGCGTATCGGCTACTAATAACGACGACTACTACTAAAACTTGTGTTGGACTATGCGACACATATTTCCCTGTTACAGTGATTCCGAAGAAATATTTTGCAGGACATCACATAATTATAAAATCAAACGAAAGGTAGGGTCAACGGTACACGTCAGAGTTTGTTTGTTTTTTGTTGTTTTTCGGTGGGGTTTTTTTTTTGTTGGGGGGTGTTTGTCTTCTTTTTTTTTTTTTTTTTTTACTTTTTTTTTATCTGTCAAGTTCCATTTTCCCGAATTTATATTTTGGAAAGTTTTCCAAATTCTTTTAGAGTAAAGTTTCGATCAGCTGAAACAGACATATCGATCAGTGGACATGTTTTATCCTTAAAATATTTCAGTATAATGTCTGTTTTGTTTTGGCATTTATATTTCTGACAGAGACGATTGAAAGAAAAAAATCCCACATGATTGTAATATATTTTTACTTCGGTGACTGGACAATGCTCATGCAAGATGTTTAGCAAATGGGTCATTGTTGTTGTGTTTGCAAAGGTGAGGATGTATGGCCCAATTCTGCCATGTCTAGTTCTATATTCACTTGCTGTCACGTCAGAGTATCCAACATGAATGTGAATGATTGTTTCTGTGCTATCATCACATTGTCCGTATTTAGAGTCGACAACATTTTTAAGTATGTTTTCCAGATTTTTTTTTGTTTTTTGTTTTTTTTTTTTTTTTGTTTTTTTTTTTGTAAATAAACTTTGGTCTTTGGCTGATATTGTGAAACTTTCAGTTTCGGATTTTAGCATTGAACTTTGCAACTACAATTGATATCACTGTTACCTATATGTTCTGAAGTATTCGGAAGAATATGGGAGACCCGTTAATAAAACTTTAATGGCGAATAAATGTCTACATGACTTCTACACAGAAGAGTGGTAACAATCGGGGTTGACAACTGATGTGGGTTTTTTAAGGGTCAAAAATAAGACAAACGACTGGTGAAAATGGATACACATGTATTTAACAAAAAGGAGTAGAAATTACAGAAAAGAAAGTGGAGATTGCGTCCGACCATACAGTTGCGAGCTGACTCGTGTTGCTTCGTGTCAAGCCACAATTGTCCCTGCTACTTATAGTAGTCGTTGGCGCATTCCGTTTATATCACCTACAACAACAACAAAGGCTCAGGGGTAGATAAGTGGTAATCTGAACATTGGTTAAATAAATTCCTACCATATAATTGTGCTTGCGCATTATTTGAAATGAACTTTATTGTTATTAAGAACACATTTTATGATATTTTCGGTTAAAAACATGCAGTTGTTATTCGAAATAACCATTGCTAAATGAAGGATAATAATTAAATTAAATTAAAATTTGTTTTATTAACAAGTGAGCAATCGTTTCGTCTTCTCTTCCAATCAAAATTATTTTTCTTAGTAAAAACTTATTTTTCAAATATTTTTGTATATTTATAAATTTTAAGGAAATTCGATAAAGTTTTCTTGAATTCAAACATGAGAAAATTTTAATTGTAGAAGTTTTATGTTTTTCTTTTAGTATTATCTGCGTTATTCGGACTATTGTCCCCATCTTCATTGTTATTTGTACAGCGTTTCGGCCGATATACCCTCCGGCCTTCTTCAGGTATTTCTTGTCAGACTCGGGAACCTTCTCGGACTCAGGAACCTTCTTTTCGAACTCGGGAACTTTCTTGTCGTATTCGGGAGCCATCTCGGAACTTTGAACCTAACCCTTTATTTATTCCACGGGGGTATCCTGTTCTCATTCCGCTAACCATAGCTTTTCTTTTATTTGTAATTTTAAAATGTTTCAATAAAAAAATGGCTGATGGTGTCAGAAAGGAATTTATGTAACTAATGTTCAGATTACCAGATAAGTTCTAAGTTCACATGTAAGGCATGGGAAGAGTGTAGAATACGACATGTTCCACAGTTTCTCCTTTTTTTTTTCGTTTTTTCAGCTCTCGGCAAGGTCCAAGTATTTGTCTCTCTTTTCACTTTTCTCTTTCATTTTCACCTGTGGTTACATCAAATCCTTCAGATGGCAAGTTCATTTTTTTTTTTTGGTCTAGTCTTCTGGCTGACATTGGTTGATCCGTTTGTATTTCAAAGTTCCAGAGTATTTTACGAGTAACATTGTCTATAAAGAATGCAAAGGACGAGAAAGGACATGCTTCAGAGAAAAAATATAATAAGAAAGAAGGAAATAAAGAACGTATATATATACTTGCAACAATTAGCCAGTCCCGGCATTCTATAACCCCCAGCCCGCCCATAATATACAATATTTGTTATTTAGTTAAAATTATTCAACCCCCCCCCCCTCAATTAAATCGCCCCGACAATATACATCCCCTTCTCCCCCGCAACACATACCGCTCATATCCAGACATGAAAAAAAAAAACACACACACACCCACATACACATATGCACGCAAACACAAACGCTCACACGTCAGCATTGATCAAATGTTACACATTCATAGAACAATGTATTATGTGTGTGACCAGTTACCCCGCGTACACAACCTTTATGCTGTCCATAAACACTCACATACATTCAAATTAGCACCACATACATACGCACATCACTTTATCCAATCATACACATCCTATATATATATATATATATATATATATATATATATATATATATATATATATATAAGGCCATCATGTATAGCGATCTACACAATGATAATGAGTGGGAGACAAAAAGGAGGAATAGAGTGGAAAAAGTTGTTTATATATATAGGGTATGTCAAAAAGTATCGAGATTTTTGTACTTTTTGACAAACCTTGTATTCTGAAAGAATTAACGTTCCATTTATTGTTCATTTCTATCTTGGTAAATACAGCTTCAAAGTCGACACTTTTATGACACACCATATATATATATATATATATATATATATATATATGTATATATATTATATTATATTATATTATATTATAAAAATTGAAAAAGCACAAGTTTCATTAACGAATGATGATAATTGCTGCAAATTTTCATATTTGTCCAAGCCTTTTTTTTTACAATAAACTCTTTTGAGTTTATTAACTATAATTTTGCATTTCAAAAAAAAATTTTCATGATATCACGTTAGTCTTTTTAACGGATATATTACTTATTCACATATATATATATATATATATATTTATATATATATATATATATATATATATATATATATATATATATATATATATTAAACGTTCCATTGCAATCATTTTTATCGCATTTATTATTATTATTATTATTATTATCATTATTATTATTATTTTCAGATTCTCTTGGAGGACTTTCTACCCCGCAACTGGCACATTCCTGCTGTTCGCTGTGTTTTAAACCGTTTGATGAGAAATATAAAAACATTTCCAAAATAAAAAAAGCCCTGAATGTCGAAATACAAATTCAATGCAGGAAACTCGACCATCATACTGAGACCAAAAAGGAAAAAACGAACGTTACATCGGAAAAACGGTGAACATGAACCCGAAATATCAGCAAGGCGGCATGAAAGGGAAACACTTAACTGACTGTCCGTAACGGTCTCCATCCTTAGCTAATGCAGCCCACAACTTTAAAAACAAAATGTCGTCATTGTCACACAGGCAAAATTGAATTCAGTAATTCCTATCACCCACCCACCACAAATAAGAAACGATATATTTTGTGGAAATTTATAAGTGGGTTGTTTATGGTTGTAAACTTTTCACAGAACGTAGTATGACAATCGAGTATCTCACAGATACGACTTATAAAAGGCACTTAAAACTATATAAATTCCGTTTTTTATCAGATAATTATAACAAACTAGTTTTAACTTATTTATTTTAAGTTTGTTTATCTAATTTTAACTGATTAGTTTCTTCTTTGTTTTTTTAATTTTTTTCTTTATTTCATAAATCAAAATCAATTATTTAACCGAACGTAGTATGACAATCGGACATCTAAAAAAATACTACTTATGCAAGGCACTTAAAACTATATAAATTCCTTTTTTATTATTTATATAATAACAGTAGTAATATATTTTTAATTTTCTTTTCTTTTAACTGGTTAGAAATCTCACAAATACAAATTATAAAAGGCACTTATTTTTCCATCAGTAAATTATAACTAACTAGTTTTAATTTATTGATTCTAATTTTTTAAACTTAATCTTAACTGGTTAGAAATCTCACAGATACGACTTATAGAAGGCACTTAAAACTATATAAATTCCTTTTTTCCATCAGAGAATTATAAATAACCAGTTTTTTTATTAATTAATTTTATTTATTTAATTTTAACTGATTAGGTTTTTTCTTTCTTTTATAAATAATTAATTCAACGTCAGTGGGGATCTTATATCTTCAATCCACGGGTTTATCATTCAGAAAATGTCATAAGATTTTTTAAAGAATTTTTTAAACTACAGTCATCAAACTCTGTCATCAAGCACAAAAAATGGTTTTATTATCCTTCAGAAAATATTTCTTAATCGCCAAAGGAAGAATATGAAACCTCCGTACACAGAATAAATTCGAATAATGCCAACTTCATGACAAAAAAGTCATATTAAAGTCGGTATTTTAATTTCCCAGCATCCTTTTTCGTTAAATGTTCTTTTTTAATCACCTCCGAATGAAAACAGTGACTAAAATGATCATCCAATCAAACGATGACACGTCACGCTTTCATAGTCGTGGCAGTGACGTTCTTACGAGTCACCGTTTTAATATAAGGTTATAAGATTTATTTCTAGTTTATTTTTTATATTATTTCATTCTGGCAGACATCTTTTACAATTTATTTTAAACAAATAATTAGAAGAAAAAAACGAGAAGATAAAAACGAGAATATAATGAAAGATATTAAGCTTCCGTCGCAAATAAAGAAAGGAAAAAACTATATAATTCCAATTTTGTATCCAGAGAACCTCAGGTATAAAACGTCACTATAAACAGACCTTTTTTTAAATAAATATTAATAACGATATTGATATAGATATACGTATCCATACAGGAAATAACTGATCATGTTTTTTATTTATTTTTCTATTTTTGTTCACAATAAACCAAAAAGGAAAAAAAACGACCAACGAAATTTGTGATGATGAAGGACTATTTTCTACTTGCTTATTTCCTACGCCAAGTAAAAGGGCATTTGTTATTTAATAACCTATGAGGAAAATGCTCCGAGCACTTATAAAATAATTCCTAGGCAAGAATTTAAATTCAATGCTCATACTGAGGGGATCAACAATAGCAACAAGTAAACGAAATTTGTATATGCATACACAATCATTCTGAACTGTCGAAACAAAAAAAATAGATTTAAAGATTTCTAATTTTTGACTTGTCCGTGTTACTCGCGAACAGAGCAATGGCGATTTTAGAAATGGAAACACTACTAAAAGTTTAAAGAAGTCGCGTATTTATAAAAAGATATTAGCTAAAATAATGCTACGTTGTGTGGATCGCATTCGATGCACAAAGTATATTGCGTGCAACGTGGTTTGTAAAATCGAAATCCCACGTAATTCATAACCAAAAATAAAAGAATTATATTGACAATTTGATCTCAACAAGGCTTTAGTCTCAAGCAATTGTTGTATTTATAGAGAGAGAGAGAGAGAGAGAGAAAGAAAGAAAAATAAATATCTTTAAAAATACTAATGATTGTTCTTAGTATTTGAGTGTGTAATCATGTAACTCTTCTAGCGTTCTTCTTTCTCTCTCTCCGCCAGAGATACAGAAAAAAAGAAAAGAAATGGAAGTAAAGACTAAACAGACGATCAAATTCAATATATGTGATACATGTCAGTTTTCTTAATTCTCCTTATTTTTGTCCAAGAAAATTTTCTAGACTAATTAATGCACACAGAATCTTAGACATCCTCCAAACACTCACACACTCGTTTTGATACAGTCAGAAACAAAATTAGGGGTACTTACCTTCCAGCGGCTTTGGGCAGTGTGAGTGAGGATTAAGAATCACCTACATTGTGTTTGGTCATATTTATTACATGTTTATTTGCATTAAAGGTCACGTTTCGGTCGCATAGGTCCCATGTCACACCTTGCTCTAAGATATAAGGGGCTTGTTTTAAGACAGATCACGCTGGTTTTATTACCATTCTACCTACAACACGTCGAATGTGCTTATAGAACTACGGTGATCCTAGACTAGTAGACCGTGGTACCGAATACCGGACCAAGATCGCAATTTGTTGCAAGATTAATTCTGCCTACTTCAAATACAAAGCAAGGTGTTTTCTCTTATTTTTCTTGCTGTCTCTGTCTGTTGCCGTTGTTTCAGTTTAGGATTGATTTACCTTCTTTTTCCTTGTGATTGAGGATACATCCCTTCGTGGTATTACCTTCCTAGGAAATCGCTACACTAGAATAAGAAATGAAACTGAAAACTAAACAGACGATCAAATTCAATATATTTAATACACGTTAGTCTTCTTAATTCTCTTTATTTTTGTTCTAGAAAATTTTCTAGAGAAACTAATGCATACCGGAACATAGACATCCTCCAAATACACACACTTCATTTTGATACATTATAGAAAAGAGAAACACTGCCAATTTGTAAAGGGTTTTTATTTAAAGTAACCGACTTTATAATGTTAACTTATGAATATATACTCTCTAGAAAAAAAAGTTACAAAAACTCATAATAAAAAAGAAGCAAGAAGTTCAATAAGATTAAAATATGATTTAAAATACTCATATTATAAAAAATCGTTTTTTAAAAAGCTGCACAAAGATTACATATTTTCATATTTTTCTATTTAAATAATTATTGATATTTTGCAATAACAAAGAAATCTTTTTTTTTTATTTTCATCTGGTTGTAAGACAATCCAACAGGTAGATTTTGAAAATTAATAAAAACATTTTTTAAAAAGATAAACACATTTTGAAGTCAGTAATAATCTAAGATTAATAAATTTCGATTTTAATTAAGTTTTTGTTTTTTCTATCAAAGCAAATTAATTATTTGTTATTCAGGAAATTTTCTTTAAAATGGCGAATTAAGAAATTCAATTCTCCATTGTTCTCGTTTGCTTATAAAAACTCAAAACAAGAAACAGCGATTGATATTAATCGAAGATACATCATTTGTAAAGGATTAATTGTTTCTTTTATTACAAACACGAAGATTTTAAAAGCTAAGTGATGCTTCTAAAATAAAGAAAACGATTAAAGCAATATCAGATTTTTTTATCTATATAAATATTAAAATAATAATATATGGCGCATTTTATCGTCCACATCGTAAGCGGCGCGGAAACAAAGAGAACATAAACAAAACATGAGAATAAGAAGCCATTTATTATTTCAAAGAAAGAAAAAATAATCCGCAAGAAATCTTTGTCGTTTTTGTCAATTCGCTGAACGCAATGTAGGTGCCGTAAACGGGTAAACACCAAAAGTGTTTTATAAAGAAAACAAAAAAGAAACAAATTTACTTCCATCTTTAAAAGAGAACACGCTCAATGTACAAAGAAACTGTCGGATATTATCTAAAACAAAATGGCGGACATTATGTAAAACAAAATGGCGGACGTTATGTAAAACGAAATGGTGACGACTATATTAGAGAAAATGGCGGAAATTATGAAAAACAAAATGGCGAACACGATACGAAACAAAATGGTGGACATTATACAAAACAAAACTATATTATACAGAACAAATATTATGTGAAATATTCCAAATCCCGGAAACCGTTTTGAAAAACCAGGAATTTTTAAACAGGACACAACAAACAGGAATCTGCACACAGCCGAACTAAATTGGAACCTTCATATTTATTTATTGATATATTTATTTATCTATTTATTCATATGTATATATATGTACATTTATAGTTGTATATGTATATATATATACATATATATATATATGTATATATATAAATATATGTGTGTAACAAATACACACGTTGACATATACATGTGATTATATACGTCTGTAAACGTAGATAGATGTTTAATGGTGAATGTAGTAGACTTGTAAAAATATGAAAGATATTACAGAAATAATTTATTTTTCAGAAGTAACTATATAAATATATTTTCAGAAAATTGAAAAGATAAAATTTTAAAAAATATTTGAGCGGGTAAAAAAGAAGTCTATATAAGAGATCATAGTTCTCTTTATATATATATATATATATATATATATATATATATATATCTGATTGAAATCAGGCATGAACCCGAAAGTCCCTGAAATGTTATCCAAAGATACTAATAAAACGTAAAGACTAAAAAGGAAGTCAATTACTTCCCACAATCCATCATTGCGTGACTATTCTCTACATATTCATAATTTATTCACACATACATATATGTATATATTCATACGTATATGTATGTATATACACATATACATTGACAACCATTTTGATTTGAAATCAATAATGGACACTTTCACCGAAATCGATCAGTTCGGCATGAACTTTCGAAATGATGATATGCTTCCAGGAGGGATCGATCTGTTCGATCCAAATTTGGGCGACGGTTCGATCCCAAATTTCGGTCATCCGGACTTCACGCAGCCACCGTGTAGCGGTCCTCTCTGCTGGAACTGGAACTTTACGAACGGAACTACGGACGGTACGACGCTGACCCCACCGGATGTAACCGGGGACGTACTCAATTGGTGGGCCCTTGTTCCGGCTCCTTTCGTCATCTTCGGGATCACGGGCAACCTGCTCGTGTGTTTGGCTATAGCCAAAGAGAGAAGACTACAAACAGTTACGAACTATTTTCTCTTCTCTTTGGCCGTCACGGACCTTTTAGTCTCCCTTATTGTGATGCCTTTTAACATCTTAAATGAGTTCAGAGGTAAGTGACCTGGTCGGTCGAATCTTTTGTCTTCATTCCTTTTGCATTGTATTATTTGGATTATTCGGACTATTGTCCTCGTAATTATTGTTATCTACACAACGTTTCGGCCGATGTGCATTCCGGTCTTCTTCAGGTATTTCTTGTCGGACTCGGGAGCTTTCTCGAACCCGGTAACCTTTTTTCGAACTCGGAACCTTCTTGTCGTAATCGGGAGCCATCACGAAAATTTGAACCCAACCCTTTATTCAACTCTCTCTCTCTCTCTCTCTCTCTCTCTCTCTCTCTCTCTCTCTCTCTCTCTCTATCTATCTATCTATCTATCTATCTCTCTATCTCTCCCTGAGTTGACCCGTTACGTACCGTGTTACCCTGAAAATAAGACCTACCTGCAAAATCTCCCATTTCCAAGGTATTTTTCTTGGGTGTCGCTCTTTAGTAAGAAAATTTGATCTATGCTAGTCAACAAATTTGTTTTAGAAAATTGTTTGAGATTCGTACGAATGTTTATTTGATCATCAGAATCTTTGTATATTTTGTTAACAAAAAGATTGGAGAAAATCATGATATAATTTATTTATGTTTACACCCAATAAAACCAGAAATATTTTTCATTTCAAGAGTTATTTATAGGCATGGGCACTTTTCGTCAAGGGAGATAATAAATAATATTTTTCACTTTTTAATGTTAAAACAATTACCAAAAATCAGGTAACTAATCAATTTTAATTAAATTTTCAGGACTTTATTTATTAATGACTTCATTTTGTAATGAATAGCTTATTTTTTTTTTTTAAATTCCAGTTTTTGGTCATTTGAAAATTTTAGATTTCCAGTCTCTAATTTTTTAAATTTCTATAAAGATCAAATACTGAAGAATACATGAAGAAAAAAAGAAAGAATAACTAGATGAATAGATAAACAAATATTCTATACCCGAAAAAAGTTATTTGAAAATTGAAGTTATTTTCCAAAAACTCAAAAATGTATGTTTGTAGCCTGTTTTGTTTTGTTTTGTTTTGTTTTGTTTTGTTTTTGTTATTTTTGGGGGGTTGGGGTGTTGTAGTTTAATTTCTTTTTTTGAATTGATGCAAAAACGTATTTTCTCTAATTCGTTTGGTCTAATTTTATTCACTTATCATAAAGTGCTGTGTTTCCCTCCCTTTTCTTCCTCCTGCTGCTTTCCTTTCGCCTCCTCCTCCTCCTCCTGCTTCTTTCCTTTCGCCTCCTCCTCCTCCTTCTTTCCTTTCGCCTCCTCCTCCTTCTCCTGTTGCTTTCCTTTCTCATACCTCTCCCTTTTCTTCTTTTCTCTTTGCTTTCTTCATTCACTGACCCCTGTTCACTGAATGATC
>CM042162.1:11748556-11761056 GCA_023376005.1 Doryteuthis pealeii
AGTCTAAGTCCAACAAGGGTAAGGGTTTAGGGTTAGGGTTAGGTTAGGGTTGTGGTTGGGGTTTAGGGTTAGTTTAATGGGAAAATAAATAAATAATTTGACTTCTGTTTTTTCTGGGTCATATCATATTACTCAACTAGGAAATAACCCATTTTCAAACCTAGCATAGTGCCCATAAAGAATTAAAGGATTATTTACATATGGGCTGGGATGGGGGTGGAATATTAATGAGCTAATATATTCTAGAAATTCAAAAATATCCGTGATTTTTTTCTATTAGCTAAGTAGTCTACATTACTAATATCTCTCTCTCTCTCTCTCTCTCTCTCTCTCTCTCTCTCTCTCTCTCTCTCTCTCTCTGTATATATATTAATTCCAAAATTACGTAAGCGGATTTTTCCACGCTCTTTTGTAAAAAATGTAAACAGATCTTCTTTGTTTTTTTGGGGGTTTTTTTTTATTAGAGACTATGGGGTTGTTTGTTTTTTGTTTTTGTTTTTTTGTTTTTTTTGTTTTGTTTTTTTTTGGGGGGGTATTTTTGTTTTGTTTTCACCTTCATCAGAGTAAATAAATTTAAAATAAGGATTTACTCAGATGAAGGTCGAATTTTCTTTGTGTGCGGAACATTTCTACATTTTTTCTAGTATCATTATTTCATTTCATTTGGTTATCTAAAAATAATAATAGTTTGAATAATCTACACATGGATAAACTCCTGACCGAAACACGTGTAAGTAATATTGATTAAAATATCCTATATTATCCATTCTATACTTTCTTTCCTTTATTCATTTTCTCAATATATATATATATATATATATAATATATATATTATATATATATATATGATTCAAATATATCACACCTTATTAAATAGTAACATCAGTATCATTATGGGACGCAGTTATGAAAAGTACCAAACATGTTCACTATCCTCAAATTGGATCTTAAAATATCGACTTATACAAGAGTATGCACAGTATTTAATTTTCTGTTGTAGTCGGGTTTTTTTTAGGGAGGGGTGTTTGTTTTTTTGTTACTTTCTGGTTCTATACAGTTTACTCTTCAAAAATCACGATGCACATTGGTTGGATCTTCTTGTTTGTTTGTTTTTTTTGTTTTGTTTTGTTTTTGTTTTGTTTTTTTTTGGGGGGGGTTCTGTTGTTTTTGTTTTTTTGTTCACCTGTAGAAACACTTTCAGGCGTGAAACGAAGAATTAGCACAACATGGCTAAAAAAATTAAAGAATAAAGCAAAGAGTGAGAGATGAAGTGGAAATTACAGAGAGATAGAGAAAGCAACAGTAGATGAGAAATAGAAAGAGAGAGAGAGAGAGAGAGAGAGAGAGAGATGTAGAAAACAGGTAAAGAGGGTGCGAGATGAAATCAGGTTAGATGGTGGGTGGGGCTTAGAAAGAGAAAAGCCCCATGTGATATATATATATATATATATATATATATGTGTGTGGGGGGGGTGTATAAATATATGAGGTAGAATGAATAAAGAAAAGAAAGAACAGAATGGATAATAGAAGATGAATTTAATCAATATCACTTACACATGTGTTTCGGTCAGTTCATCTCTGTGTACACGGTTCAAACTATTATTATCATTAAATAAACAAATGAAATGAAATAATAATAATAGAAAAATGTGAAAATATTCCGTACACAGAGAAGATTCGACCTTCATCAGAGTGAAATTTTATTTTGAATGAAAAAATTCGTTGGGGAAAAACGGAGAATTTTTTTAGAAATGTTCGAAGAGAATTTTTTTTTAATCACTTTTGGAACGCTGAAATAGAACCGTTAGTCAATCTCGAGAATTTGAATATTTGATTTTCCTAGGAGTTATGGTAGATACAATTTTGTATTGCAAAAATAAAGTGTTATTATTTATCCCTAACTTGTTGTAAAGTCCCGGAATCTAGTGTATGTTATTGTTTAGCTAAAAAACGGTGAAATCATTAAAAAAGGTATTCGTTTATAAAAAGAACCTAACTTTGATAATAGATGATTTTTATGTTATTTTTTAATTTTAATGTTTTCGTAAGATGGTCATATATATATATATATATATATATATATATATATATATATATACTAGCAAATATATGCACCCTCGGGTGCAAGTATTTAAGTTTTAATGTAATAAAATATTATCCTAAATTAGAAAAGCTAATGAAACTAAATAAGAGTGAAGATAAAAAGATATAAAACAGATGGAGGTATAATCGAAAAATAGAACAACGGAAACTTAATTTTCCATCACTCCCGTATTTCATTGCTAAATTTTCCTCATTTAACTATTTAGTTAAAATAGGAAGTAAAGAATAAAACCACAGTTATTTCTTCTTGTTAATAGATTTCTTTTAAGATTTATACCCAAGAATTTTGATCATATTCATTAAGATAAAACCAAACAATTAGAAATCAATAATACTAAGCACATATTTATTAAAATAAAAGTTTTAATATCAATATGCAAATTAGCCTTCCCATTCAAACTGTAAACCACTATTTTATTGTATATATAAATATAATTGTATATTATTAGTATGTTGATATGGTCAACAGTGGCTTCGGCCTCTGGACCATTGATATAATTAACGGCATCGATCCCAGGCGACCATCCCCCCAGGCAACACCTGCTCCCTTGATTTAAAGGGGCAGGGTTGGGTTTATTGCCCAGTGCCTGAGGCGCCCCCCTTGAGGGGGAATGCCGACGGGATCGACGCAATTTTTCACCCGCCACCCCATGAGTCTCGGCTTGTGGGTGGTCCCACATAAATAGGACCTTTGTGCCTGACCCGTACAAGTGGGGTACGTGAAAAATATCATGTAGGTATGGTCAACAGTATTAATAATGTAAAGCAATTTTATTAAATATATATATATAATTGAGGCTTAAATAAAAATAAAATCATGGAGAATGTGACGTAAATAACAAAGGGAATTGTGACTTGAATAGTAATATAGTTTCGGTTACAGACAGAAAAACACACAATCTGAATTATAATAATATATATATAATATATATATATATATATATATATATATATATATTGGTTAGATCTTTTTTGTTCGCCTATGTTGTTGCTGGCTGTAACTATAGAACATTTTTGAGGCGTGAAACTAAGAGTTAACACAACATACCTAAATAAAAAAACAAAGAATACAAAGAACAAGAAATAAAGTGGGAAATACAGAGAAATTGAGAAAACCACAAGTAGATGAGAACTAGAGAGAGAGAGGGGGGAGAGAAAGAGATACAGAGGATGATGAGATGACGAAAACTGGTTAGGATGGTAGGTGGGGGTGTTTAAAAGAGAAAAGACCCTTGTGAGATAAGAGTAGACTATGGCTAAAATCCAAATAGGCTACTGGAAACTAAACTTAGAGAGTCGAATGCGTCTAGGGCGTCTCGGACGTTTTCTTTGGCTACCACACACCATCTGCCTGGGAACGGGCTATAAGGTTCACTCTAGAAATCTTACAAACGACTGCCAACAAGTCCTCACAACAAGGCAGCAAAGCTTCCTATCTATCTACATACCTACATAATTACCTACCTTCCTATTTACCTGGAGAGCGGTTTTTGCAACGCACATGTATAAGTACATTCATAGGTAGAATTCGTTTTGCATATATATATATATATATATATATATATATATATATATATGTATATGTATATATATATATATGTATATGTATATATATATATATATATATATATATATATATATATTTAAATGTTGTTTTTTTTTAGTTGGGCGTTATTACGAAGCATTAAAAATATATAAATGTATGAACTCGATATTATGAAGTATTGGATTCACTTATTTTTTTATTATTATTTTTTGTCATAAATTTTCAGGTTCGTTAGATACCCTTTATCAAATGAATGTTATTACTGTTTAACGGCTTCCATGTCTCTGTTGTTATCGACAGTGGCAGCGTCTGTGAAATATTTATATATATATATATATATATCATCAAAGAGGAGGTCAACAAAATTAGTATATATATATATATATATCACAAATATACGTATATAATTTATAATATATATATACATTTATTTACCTCATACGCCACTTGTATGGGTTGGACACAAGGTCTCGGTTTTATGTGGGCCCATCCACAAGCCGAGACTCATGGGTGGCAGGTGGAAAAAACTGCGTCGATCCCGTCGGCATTCTCCCTGAAGGGGGCGCCCCAGGCACTGGGCAATAAACCCAGCCCTGTCCCTTTAAATCGAGGGGGTAGGTGTTGCCTGGGGGGGATATCCCACTGGGATCGACGCCGTTAATTATAGCAATCCCCACCCGAGGGGCAGGTTTGCATACTGATAATATATATATACATATAGCACAAATATATATATATATATATATATATATATATATATATATATATATATATATATACGAGTGTATTAAGAAGGGTGCACAAATATATATATATAACATATGTATATATATATATAACATATATACATATATATACATATATGAGTATGAAAAGGTGGAATGAAAACATCAGATAATGCTGTTAAAAAGAAAACAATTCATAATATAATCAGAGCTGATATTGATCAATATTTCGATTTTACAAAAATCATCATCAGAGCTCATTTACTCCGTGGTGTTTGGGTCGGAGATAAATGTCAAATCAGTTCAAAAACAAAAACCTTGATTTTGCAAAAAAAGAGAACGAAAGTTGTTACATTATTCTCCAATGTGGGCATTCCCGATGTAATGTATATATAGACATATACATAATATATATAATATATGTATACATATATATGATATATATGATAAACAAATATATACACACACACACACATATATATATATATGTGTGTGTGTGTGTGTGTGTGTGTGTGTAGAGAGAGACAGAGAGAGAGAGAGGATATATATATATATAAAGAGAGGGAGGGGAGGGGAGGGGGAGAGAGAATAAATAAATTGGTGTAATACGTTCGGTAAATTTTTTTAGAAGTGCTCGAATTCTGATCGGCAGAGCAGGATGAAACACAAAAGATATTACAACCTCACCTTCGACTAAAAGTTTCACTTATCGATTAGGATACAATCTTATTATAATGGAGATTGTGTGTTTTTCTGTCTGTAACCGAAACTATATTACTAATCGAGTCACAATTAACATAGTTATTTACATCACATTCTTCATTATTTTATTTATATTTAAACCTCAATTATTAATAAAATTTCTTCACCTTTTTATTAGTGTTGTCCATATCTGCATACTAATAACATGCTATTGTATTTATATATACAAAAAATAGCGGTTTGCAGTGTGAACGGGAAGGCTAATTATTGATATTAAAAATGTGATTTTATTAAATATGTGCTTAGTATTATTGATTTCTAACTGTTTGGTTTTATTTTAATGAATATAAGCAAAAATCTCTCCAATGAATCTTAAATGAAATCCATTAACAAGGAAAAATAAGTGTAATTTTATTCTTTATTTCCTAATTTGACTAAATAGTTAAATAAGTAAAATTCAGCAATGAAAGACGGCAGTGATGGAAGAGTAAGTTTCATTTCTATTTTTCTATTATACCCCCACTCTGTTTCAAATCTTTTTATCTGCATTCTTATTAGACTTTCTAATTTAATATAATATTTCATTACATTAAAACTTAAATACTTGCACCCGGAGGGTGCATATATTTGCTAGTATATATAATGTAAATACATTGTCGGTGATTTTATTATTGAAATACACTGATAATCGTGATAAATGGATTGTCAGTTGTTAGTAAATTATGAAAACGCTTCTGACAGAATATAGCTATCATCTTCTTATTATAATGGAGATTCGGTGTCTGTTTGTCTGTAACCGAAACTACGTCACATCTTACGTCACGATACCCTCAGGAATTGCGTAAGTTTATCAATGCGTATTTAATTTATAGTCATAGTCAAAATCATTAATACATAGAATAAATCTAATAAAGGCTTACGTAATATATGGCGTGTTTAATTTTCATAATGGTTTTAGCAAAACCGAGTTTGATAAATTATTACTTCGTGTTAGTGATCTTGAATTTTATGTTTTATTTCTCCAGCGTATTAAAATCAATTCTATGAATGATTTTATACAGAAACCAATTAAACTGGGCCGGTTTTTAGCTCAGTCGGTAGTGTGTTCGACTAGGAACCACAAGGTTCCGTGTTCGATACCGGCCCACGCCAACTCAGCGTATGAATACCACAGGGATCTGTGCGGTAAAGTAAGGAGATGGTGTTAGGTGTAGTGATCTACCTCAGACGCTAAAACAATCTCCTTGGACCTGTGCTAGTGAAAAGGGGATATAATCTCTTGCTGTCTGGCTGATACCGACTTTAGGCCACCCCGACGACTTTACTTTTTTTTTACACGTATTGCTAATGATTGCTAATTATTTTATTATATAAAATTAGGAAATAGGTCAGTAAAATACGTTTATTTCTATGTATGGAGTTAGATTTTTTACGAAGAAATCATGTGACGCACCATATAAAGTAACGCCATATAAAGTACGAAAGACGTGGTTCAGACGTCAAGAGTAGACTTGCAAATGGTCACTTCCATCGTTCTATCTATACTATCCTCTGGTCAAGGGCAGATCAAGCATACGTGGATTCCACAACTATGGTATAGAATAAATGTGTGTGTTTTAACGCTACAAATCTAACATTTAACTAAAAAAAAACTACTCATATCGAAGACTCTTTTGGATGTTGGGTGGTTGATTGGGTTTTACGGCATCTCAAGCCCTGTTGGGTTATTTTATGCCGAAGACATTTTCGTTTTATTCATTCTTTATGGTTACTTAATTTGTTTGAAACACATTTTTCTATTTAACCCATAGATGGGACTCTAACGGGTATTGCCACTCCGGGTCAGAGTAGACCAGAGAGAAATGGGAACAGTTACTATCAATCCGCCTCAGAGTGGACCTGATAGCAATCCTCCACATTCCATAGACCTCCGGAACAGGAACCTCACCAGATAGAGTTTAACGTCATACCCAGTATAAAGTACGAAAGACGTGGTTCAGACGCCAAGAGTAGACTTGCAAATGGCTGCTTCCATCGTTCTATTTATACAATCCTCTGGTCAAGGGCAGATCAACTTGTTCAGACGAGAAACAGCGGCAGATCACTCTATTTTATTCATGCACTTTAGAGGTACCAAATAAATTTGACTATATCATATTTTTAAGAGGACCCCCCCACACACACACACACACACATAATTCGGTTCAGTACCTAAACTTTGACCCTCCCCTACATTAGGTGAACATTTGTCTCATAAGTCAATGGTTTGAAAGTTGTTAATTTCTTTGGTAAGGCTGTTGCATAATAGTCAATTTGATAAACGAAAAGATTCAGCCGGAAATGGTTGATTGCAACCAGCTGCAGAAAAAAAAAGCCTCCATTAATGTTCTGAGTTGGTTATTGTGAACTAGAACAATACACTACCTGTGCCACAACCCTTGATATAGGTCAGCAAGTACTGAATGGTAAGACATACAACAGTAAATGCTAAATAGTTAGTCTAGTCAAGGATGTGAAACTATATGTGAACACGTACACATGTGATACTATGTTCGCCACGATATGCCCGAAGAAACATATGCTCAAAAATCCCTAGAATTTGCTAATTCAAACAACTACGGACATGAAGTGGTCGCCATGCACAATATTCTTGGTAAGCAACAAGCGGACCCCCAAAATACAGAAATTGAAACCCTAAGATCTGTCAAGTGATTAAAGGGAGCTAAGGGCCCGCGCAAAGGAAATGAGGATTATGCAACCAGTCGAGAAGAAGAAAACCTGTGAATTCAAACCTTCATTTGAAGCTACTCTGTATGCATACACCTATATTCAATTCCCATAGTGCTAATTCCATGGGGAAGGTATACAACTATTCTTCCTCCAGCTATGGGTAAATAATATATAAACTCGGATATTTAGGTGGATTCATACCTTTCCCAATGGTATTAGCACTGTGTGAATTGAAAACAGTCTCGTCCAGGATTTGAACTCGTGCTGCATGTCCATTTCTTATTGACGTTAAACCTTATACGACATTACATGGCATATCGACATTATATTTTATCATTAATGATAAATGTAATTTCGGTGTATCATTGTGTCAGTTTGTCACATTTATCAACTTTACTCCTATAGGTAGTATTCCAGCATATCATACAATTTTGGAATTAGGTCGACTCGGAGAGCAAATTAAAAACATTCTGATCCGAATATTACACATATTATATATACAAATATATACCCCGCCATGTTGTCTGCGGCGTTAGAATGCACCGACTGCTTTGATGGTGACCCGTGATGCTTAAGGATAGAACCCAGGTGGATGAGTAGTCCATGACTTGCAATATTCTACTTTAGGCTTTTCTTTGGCTAGACGGGCGGTCGGAGAGGCCCTACGATCAATCGCTGGCCACGTCAAGTCCTAGCACCTATATGATTGCTCCAACCCTATTGCTCTTATGGCAATCCCAACCCTTCTTATCATATGGGTGCTAGAAGGGGTGGCTGAGGGTCTACATGTCCTGGGAATGACGTTAACTATATCTGATGGTGAGTTCCAGTTTTTGGAGGTTTGGGGAATGTGGAGCACGCTCATCACCATTGCTTTCCTGGTCCACTCTGACCCGAGTGGTAGTACCTTTAGGGTCTAATCTTGGGTTAAATAGAAAAACTGTATTTATAAAAATTGTATTATCATTAAGAATTGAATTTATTTCAAACTTTGTCGGCATTAAATGACCAATGAGGTTGATATGCCATAAAACAACGAGACGAAACAAAATATTTACAAAATAATCCACAACATATATTGGACGCTAACAGGTACTACTATACTACTATGACCCTTTTATTTTCAGGAAAAAAAACATTTAGGCTTTTCTGCTTTATTAGGTCAAGTTTCATTCCAGAAGGATTTTAATAGGTCAATAAAAAAAAACTTAACAAATCGTTCATTTGGTATTATAACATTTATTCGACCGATATTTCAACAAATAAGCCTGTTTTGTCAGACAGACATTATATATTAACAAGAAAATAATTACAACGGAGATTTTCTTGAGTGGTAGAGCACTTGCCTAGGAACTACAGGGTTCCTGGTTCGATACCGACCCCGCGCAACTCAGCTTATGAGTAGCACACGGATCTGTGCAGTAAAGTAAGGAGCTGATGGTAGGTGTGGCGCTCCACCACAGATGCAAAACATCTTCGCTAGTGATAAGGGATAGACTCCTTCGCTGTCTGGCTGATACCGACTTTAGGCCATCCCGACGTCTTTAATTGTGTAATGGCTGTCTGAAAGAGAGATAGGTGGGGGAGATTTTTATTTTTCTGTATCTCTACATGCACACGGAATGCTTAGCAACTAGACTCGCAACAATACGAATCCTCACTCAATGCTAGAAATCCTGGCCTTATGCCAGATGCGATGTATCTAAAAATATACAGTATTCAGAGTGGTTTATTTTAATCACCTTAAACATGTTCAAGTTTATACGTCTGAAGATATGTCTCAGAACGAATATATTTTCTTGCTCACTATGTGAACATTAAGTGTGTGTGTGTGTGTGTGTGTGTGTGTGTGTGTGTGTGTGTGAAAGAGATAAGGAGAATGTGTGTGTGTGTGTGTGTCTTTGTTAGTGGGTCGGTGGGTCTCTATCCTGCATGTTATTATATGCATATTAATTGTTCAACATAGACGTTAATATATATATAAATATTAAAGCAATATCTTCTCTCTCTCTCGTCNCCGACGACCGTTCTAGCCCAATATAGGACCGAAGTGGAGTATTGCAAGTCATGGACTGCTCATCAGCCTGGGATCTATCCTTAAACATCACGGGTCGCCACCCACAGTCAACAGGTGTCCCCATTGGGGGAGTCTTACCCCTCTGCAGAGGTGCAGTCGGTGCATTCTAAGGCCCCAGCCGGCAGGGCAGGCACCATCCTTGATTTTTTTCAATTGAAATGCCAAAATTCAGTACTTCAAACAATTGCTTTCAATTGGCAATACTTTAATGAATTGCTTCGAGAAACCTAGTCTGATGTGCAAAGTGGGAACATAAAAAAAAACAGGTCCCCGTGCTACTCATACGCCTAATTGGCGAGGGCCGGCATTGAACCAGAAACCTTGTGATTCCTAGTCGGAAACTCTACCGACTGAGCTAAACCGGCCCTTAAAAACGCTTGCAGCACCTGGTATTCCCAAGCGTTCACCCATCAAAGTATTGACCAGGCTCTATGTTGCTTAACTTCGTTGATCTGACGAGAACCGGTGTTCTCAGCGTGAGTGTAATAGTAGTATGAGATAATATTTTGGTTTCTTTGTTTAATGGTATATAAACATTCGTGGGTTATTTAATGCTAAAACCATCCAATGTAGAAGAACAGTAGTGCTACCATTTAACTTATAGCCAAGAGATGAGGGGATTCATACCTTTCCTAATGGCATTTGTCCAATAATGAAAGTAAAAGGACGACTGGAATTCGAACTCGCACACTACGATTTCGCAGTTCAGCATGTTAGCCACTACGCCATACGACCATCACTTCTCATATCCCACAAATCTCTTACCATCTCCACACATGATTTAAATTGTTGTCCTGATAAAGGTAGCATGAACTGAAACGTTATAGGGTCGAAATTATCATAAAGAATAATTAATTCATCTTTTGGGGCACTTCATGTTTTTCTATTTCTATACATAGTGTCGGATTTATTTCCCCATCATATATATATATATATATATATATATATATATATATATATATATATAGAGAGAGAGAGAGAGAGAGAGAGGGGGGAGAAAGAAAAAAGAAAGAAAATAGAAATTTCAAGATCAGGAGATCATACCCAAAAAAAAAGTAACCCAGAACAGAAGTAATTTTAACCCAATATATATATATATATATATATATATATATATATATATGTATGGTGTGTGTGTGTGTATGTGTGTGTGTCTGTGTTGTAGTGGTGTCCACGTATACTTCTATGATTATATATATATATATATATATATATATATATATATATTGTTTGGGAGTTAGTATGAAGCATTGGGTGGGAATATAAGAAGCTCAGTTTTTGAATGTTAAATCCCCTTCTTAGGAACGATAGACTGTCTATCCGTTCCGAAGGGGCTTTAACATCCTGGAAAACTTAACGAAATAAATCGAAAGTTAACATTCACAAACTGAGTTTCTTATATTTCCCACAAAAGAAGGTGCTTTTTCTAAACTAAGACAATATATATATATATATATATATATATATATATATATATATATATATATATATATATATATATATATATGTGTGTGTGTGTGTGTGTGTGAGGTAGATAAAAGGATAGTGAACAAGAAATGATAGCTCAAAACAAATCTAAGAGTTGAAATATTTCGTCCGATTTAGACGGACATCCTCAGTCGAAAGATTTTTATTGAAAGCAAAATTACATGCGTGTACATGTGATTTTTGATTGAAGTTTTGATTGAAATTTTGCTTTCAATAAAAATCTTTCGATTGAGGATGTCCGTATAAATATTTGTTTTGCGTTATCATTTCTTGTTCACTATCCTTTTACCTACCTCACACTGTCGGATTCTACTACATCAATCCTATCTTCATATATATATATATATATATATATATATATATATATATATGCTGTAGATAGAAGGAAAGTGGTCAAGAAATGATCAACTCAAAACAAGTCACAGGGTGATACGTTTCGTCTGTATTCACAGACTTCCTCAGCCGTCTGAGACTTTATTAAAGCAAAGCATACGTTTAAATACATGTTGTGGTGGCGGTGCCGGGGAGGTCAGGGGGGTGAGTGTGTAGTGGTGTGAGCTAAGGAGGAGCGGGGAGTTTTGGGTAGGATCAGTTGAGATGGAGGGGTAGAGGATGTTTGTTTGAAGTGCTGGGGCGGTAATAGTGGTTGATGGGTCAATTGGTGTGGGTGTATATTGATTTATGTGAGTAAAGGGGAGGTCAAGGGGTGAGTGTGTAGTGATGTGAGATAGGAGGAGTGGGGAATTGGGTGAGATAAGAGGAGCAGGGAATTTTGGTGTGAGATAAGGAGGAGCGGGGAATTTTGGGTAGGGGGGTCGCTGGGTCAGTTGAGTGGAGGGTAGAGGATGTTTGTTTGAGGTGCTGGGGTGGTGACAGTGGTTGATGGGTCAATTGGTGTGAGTAGCTCACATCACTACACACTCACCCCCTGACCTCCCTGGCACCGCCACCACAACATGTATTTAAACGTATGCTTTGCTTTAATAAAATCTCAGACGGCTGAGGAAGTCTGTGAATACAGACGAAACGTATCACCCTGTGACTTGTTTTGAGTTGATCATTTCTTGACCACTTTCCTTCTATCTACAGCATATCGTCGGATCCTAAACCCATCCACCCTTCCTTC
>CM042162.1:11763556-11778556 GCA_023376005.1 Doryteuthis pealeii
TCCTGTTCACACTGTAATCCGCTATTTTGTTGCATATATAAATACAATTGCATGTTATTAGAATGTAGATGAAGTCAACAGTATTAATAAGGTATAACAATTTTATCAATAACTGAGGTTTAAATAAAAATAAATTCATGGTGAATTTGACGTCAATAACTAATAGAATTGTGACTTGAGTAGTGATTTAGTTTCGGCTTCAGACAGACAAACACACAATCTCCATTATAATAAGATATATATATATATCGACCTGTTAAACTCCGCTAAGAAATTGATTGTGTCACATCCTGCTCGCGGAGGGTTGGTATATATATATATATATATATATATATATATATATATATATATATATATATATATATACCAACCCCCTCTGCACGAGCAGGATGTGACACAAGTTCAATTTCTTAAGCGGAGTTTAACAGGTTTGAATTCAGAGTTTTTTTCCTCCTAGACTGGTTACCTTGCCATGGTCAAAGAGCCCAATCCGCCCTACTATTTGCCCATAGCTGGAGGGAGTGTTGCGGGATTCATACCTTTCCCAAGGTATTAGCGTTATTTTAAATGCAAACAGCTTCGTCCAGGATTTGAACTCTGTTCGACCAATCCATTTCCTACGACTCTAACCATTACACCACGCACCTCCAACACTCGATATATGAAGAATACGACATACCCGGAAAATAAGCCCTAGTGTTATATTTCGGAGAGAAAATTAATATGAGATGCGGCTTGATGGGAATAATTCTGATATTCCGGACTGTTGTCCTCATCTTCATTGTGCTATGTATAAGCACAATGTTCTGGCCACTGTAAACTCGGGCTCTGTTTGATGTTTCCTAACTAGTGGTAACGATATTTTTAGCTCCGAATCCACGTCAAAACTCAAGGTTTGTTGGGATATTTTGGTATATAAGGTGTGCTACGATACACTATTTAAATCTATAGACTAAGCGAGGTCTCGTGGTTTAAACCTCAGCCAATTCCACTCTTTATTAATGAGACAATGATGTTGATAGGTACATATCCTGCGTCAATGACACATAAAAAGCTAAACAGACGCTGAAAAATCGTATCCATTGCGTCCCAGTGATTTTTTTCTTCCCCCACAATTTCCAGCAAACTATATATACATTTCAATATTTTCTTGGAAACGAATTACACTCTATAAGGTACAAGGTAGAGGTTAGATGGCATTAGTTGTTCATCGATAAAAACTCTACAATTTATTAAGAAACTTTAGTTAGGACCCATCAAATTTCTCAGGGACTCATTTTAATCAAATCCGTGAGTCCCAGGACACACTGAATTAAAAAGCTATCGGCATCACTGAATGGAAGTTAATATTTTGTTCTGCATGGTAACTTCCATATGTTGCTATGGTATCTGAGCTAAGGATTCTGGGTAATCCATCGGGAAAAGGACAGTTAACAAAGATGGCGTATCGCGTAGCATTTTTTTTATTTGCACTGCAATGAATGAGACAGAAAATAAATATCTTTTCTCATTTCTCGTTTCTCGTTTTTGTTTGTTTTGTTTTCCCGTAAATTATATTTCTAAAAGTGTGACGTCATTTGTTGATTCTTTTTTTGGAAAGGAAGAAAGAAATAATGTCACATCATCCCCACGTCACAACCACACATCTTAAAAAATATCATTGATAGTAACAATAACTTTTTCTACCCGACTGAAATAATTAAAAACTGTAAATAAAAGGAAAAATATGAATGACAACAATGGAAGATGCAATGAAAACAAAAACATGAAAATAAAATTAAATAAAGAAATTAAATTAGAAAGTAAATGAAAAAATGAAAGAAAAAATGAAAAAAATGAAAAGAAATTAAAGTAAATGGAACAGATAAATGAAAAATATAAATGAAAAAAAAATTCAAAAGATGAAAAGAAATGAAGAAATAAAATGAAAAAAAATGAAAAAAAATTTTAAAAGAGAAAAAAACAAAATGAAAAAATGAAAGGAAAATAAAATGAAAAAATAAATGAAAACAATGAAAAAAGAAAATGAAAAAAAAAACCAAATAAAGAATAAAAGGAAAAGAAAACGAAGAAAGTAAATTAAAAATTGGAAAAAATAAATGAAAAAAATGAAAATGAATAAATAAAAATGAATATAAAAATGTAAGAAAAAATGAAAAAAAAAATAAAGGAAAAAAAAAAAAAAAAAAGATATGAAAATAAAATGAAAAAAAACCATTGAAAAATGAAAAAAAAATGAAAGAAAAATACTGACGAAAATTATTGATTAATGATCGAAGATGATATTGAAAATGATTTCAATCAATAACATTGTTTCTAAAAAAAAGAAAAAAAGATAAAACCAAATAAAGAAAAAAAATTAAATTCAAAATGCTGGAATAAAAAAAACCGGAAGCTACATTCCCACCGGAAGTAGCTTAATTTCCGCACAAAAACCTTTCACGTCTGTTTATATGTTTGTAATGGTCGCCATTTTTCTTTTCTTCGCTTTCAATCGTTTCTCTTTTGTTCTATTCATGAAAAGATATTGCGATATTGGCAAACAGATCGAATGTCCTAATCAAAGAGTTAAGGGGGGCGATTAGAGGTTTAGTGTAACTAAAACAAAGAATAGGATCTAACAATTAACAAATCACAAAAGTCCTGCAAGTCAATATATCTAGAGGTTGTCGTTTTGGTTCTTTATATCCCTCTTTCTTTCTATCTATCTATCTATCTATCTATCTATCTATCTATCTATCTTGTTCTTTCTTTCTTTCTTCATCTATCCATCTATCTATCAATCTATCTATCTTGTTCTTTCTTTCTTTCTTCATCTATCCATCTATCAATCTATCTATCTTGTTCTTTCTTTCTTTCTTCATCTATCCATCTATCTATCAATCTATCTATCTATCTTGTTCTTTCTTTCTTTCTTTCTTCATCTATCCATCTATCTATCAATCTATCTATCTATCTTGTTCTTTCTTTCTTTCTTTCTTTCTTTCTTTCTTTCTTTCTTTCTTCATCTATCCATCTATCTATCAATCTATCTATCAATCTTGTTCTTTCTTTTTTTCTTTCTTTTTGTATGTATTATATTGCAGTTCTACTTCTTATTAAGTATTAAGCGCTCTTGGATGAATTATTGAAATAATGATACTCCAACGAAAACGTTGAAGCGGTATTCAAGTTAGGGTAGCGTGTACACGAAGTCAATAGTGCTTGGTTGCTGACAGTTTCTCGCCTATGCGATTCTCAAACCAAGAAATGGTTTGAGAATCTCAGGAGAGAGATTGACAGTAACCAAAAAAACCGTTGTCTTTTTTTCCACGATACACTAACCTATATATATATATATATATATATATACTCTGTCCATACTTATAAATATAGCAGACGTTATTATCAACACACACACACACACACACACACATATATATATATATATATATATATAATATATATATATATATATATGTGTGTGTGTGTGTGTGTATATACAGGCATTTTGTATTGGAGAAAGGAAAATCAAGTGCTCGGTTACCAATGTAAGAGCTATATCTATTTATTATAGTGTACTATATAATCAACAGGTGTCTGTTATCATTGGTTTCTAAGCATTGTATTAGCTGCTTATCTTCAAGTCACCCCCCCCCCAAAAAAAACCCCAAAACAAATAGATAATTTTTACTTGGCCTTGGAAATAAGTAGCTAATGATATGGTTTGAAACCAATGATAACAGACGCTTATTAATTGTGTAGTACACTATAACAATATATATATATATATTTGGTCTTGAGAATACACCGATTGTATCTCTACAGAGCGGAAAAACACCCCCACTGAGGCCACCTATTGGCCGTGGTTGGTTACCTGTGATGGAACCCTGGTGGCTGAGCAATCCATGACTGTTGTTTTATTTTTGTATATAATGTGTGCTGCAATACACCACTTAAATTTATAGTCTAAGCGAGTTCACGTGGTTTAAACCTCAGCCAAACACCAACCCGAACACGTGGCTGGTTAACTATTTAATCGCTGATAATGAGAGACGTACATTTGCAATCATTGACGAAGGGCCTGCAAGACTGAGGAGCACCAAGGATCAACCAAGGGATGCTTAACACAAAGGGTCTCCGCTGGACAAGCACTCTTGCTTGAAGCCTAAAGGATGGCCACAAAATACCAAACAATGACATTCTACTCCTCTTTGATTCTTACCTAAGCAAGATGGGCGGTCGGAGAAGACTCCTCCGATCAATCGACCGGTCACATCAAGCCCTATCCCCTATATGATTGTCCCAACCCTTGAAACAAGAGCCAGATTCACACGCTCTTTTATCTGCTTTTTTCGAGAAAGTAAACTTGTTTTTTTTATCTGAATTCTTAGATTACTTTCTTTTACAATAAATTATTATCATTATTGAATTATCAAATTGCTTGCATCGTCATGTGATTGCGTCGAGAACATCAACCGGTCAAATCGAACTTAACGGACCTAAATTCCACCCTCGTATGCCACCCCGCCAAAAGAAAAAATACCAAAAAATCAGGGAACATAAACTTTAAAATCGCAGAAAGTAAATCGTACATTTAGGAGATTATTATTGGTTGATGGGTTAAATCGGTCAGTTAACATTTAAAATTCAGGTCAGTTAACATTTAAACCACGTATCTGTGTTACGTCTCAAAGATATGTGGTTCAAAGTTAACTGACATGAAAAAATGTAAAAGTTTTAAAAATAAAATAACTGGTGCATTATATTGTTTATTCATTAATATATCAACACTGAAAATTTCATTAAATTCGGTTAATTCCTTAATTTTTGGTATTTTTTCTTTCGGTGGGATGACATACAATGGTGGAATTTAAGTCCGTTAAGTTCGATTTAACCCATCAACCAATAATACTCTCCTAAATGTGCGATTTATTTTTGCGATTTTGAAGTTTAACTTTTAGTCTAGGACGGCAACACAGACTCTTCTTTACCTAAATTGTTTCATATCGCCAAACGGGAGGTTGTTCATATAACTAAGTGCAAATAATTATTAAATATGAATAGTTACTTAAAACCTTATAACTGTGTAGAAATTATTAATACTAAAAAAAACCTGGGTGGTTTAAAAATTAAATTTTGAATGATATTGCCTGAGGAGGTGGAATGTCAGAGAGTTTGTACCATAAGTAAGTAAAGTCGTCGGGGCGGCCTAAAGTCGGTATCAGCCAGTCAGCGAGGGAGTCTATCCCCTTTTCAATAGCGCTAGACCGAGGAGATTGTTTTTGCATCTGAGGTGGGGCGCCACACCCACCGTCAGCTCCTTACTTTACCGCACAGATCCCTGTGCTACTCATACGCTGAGTTGGCGGAGACCGGTATCGAACTAGGAACCTTGTGGTTTCTAGCCGAACGCTCTACCGACTGAGCTAATCCGGCCCCATATTGCCCGAGGAGGTGGAAGTTAAAAATTCAATGTCAGAGAATTTGTACCATAAGTAAGTAAAAATCATCAAATTTATTAAAGGAGTAAAAAAATAAGAAAAATTGAAATGTTACATTAAAATAAAACAAACTATGTATAGATATATAATGTCGGGCGTGTGTTTATTAAAACTTGTTTTAAAAAACAATGAGGACTCTTTAAGGTTGCATGCTCAAATTTTAGGGCCGGGTTAGCTCAGTCGGTAGAGCGTTCGGCTAGAAACTACAAGGTTCCTAGTTTGCCACCGGCTCTCGCCAACTCAGCGTATGAGTAGCACAAGGTCCAAGTATTTGTCCACTTTTTCATTTTCTTTTAGCTTCACCCTGTGATCTGCTAGAACTGCAAAATCCACCAGTTGACAAGTTCTTTCTTTTATTATTATTTGGAATGTTCAAAGTCCCGCAAAACTTTTTCCTTAATATGGACGTGAGATCCTATCATAAAAAAGTGAAATAATAATAATAAAGTGAAATAGGTGTTAAGGATCGAACCGTAACACCTTGTCTTTGTCTTAACGTGGCATTTTTGCTTTGGTTTCTTTTCCTGTCGCGCTTTCAGAATAAAATCAAACACAAAAAAGTCACTGATCCACACAACTATATGCATGCGTACTACATCTGGACCACCTTTAGTGATATATGATTTCATGTAATGCTGAAATCCAGTGCTACCAAATCAACTCCTGCGACACTACCGTTGCCAAACTGCATTGGTTCCTTACCTTTCCTTTGGATCACAGCGACAGTGTGTGGAGAGGGGGGATTTGCTGCATGGGCAACAGCTCATCCTCCATATGAACCCGCCCAGGCTATGTAGTTCAAAAAAAGAAAAGAAAAACACTTTGACACTACTCCATCGTCTCTTGTAGACAGAAGGCCACCTAGACACTTGAAACCATATAACTCTAAATTATGTGTGTTAAGAATAGTTACTTGAAACTCTGAATGTTTACTAAGAATTATAATTATTAGTTACTTGATACAATGCAACTAATTATTCTACGTTTGTTATCATCTTGCAACATTCTCTGGTTGAATACCCATGGGAAAGGTACGAATCCAATTATTCTCCTTTCAGTTATGTCCAAGATACATTTCAGTAATTTCTTAGAAATGAATTACACAGGATAGGTTACAGGGTAGGAGTTAGACGGCTTTAGTTGGGACCCATCATACACACTACTGCAGCCTTTCTAAACCTTTTATAGATTAAAGGAAGCCATAATCAGAGATGCAGATAGGTACACATCTTTGCATCCAAAATAGTTACTTAGGCTAGACGGCTGCTCGGAAAGGCCCCCTTCGATCAATCGGCTGGTCACACCAAGCCCTATAATATAGGTCCTTTGGCATAAAATAACCCAACACGGTTGACATGCCGTAAAATCCAACCACCTGACCAATCTTCTTTAATCAGCTCTGTGTGGACACTGGGTATCCTTTAGGTTTGGTTCGGTTTCATTGTTTAATGGCATATCAACCGTAGTGGGTTATTTAATTACCAAATCAATTATTGTAGAAGTAAATAGTTGTAGTATTTAATCCATCGCTAGGGAAATAAAGGGATTCATATATTTTTCCAAGGGCATTAGTCAGAAAGTGAATGCAATAGCGTGACTGTAGTTTGAACTCGCTTATTACGATGTCGCAGTTCAGCGCTTTAAACACTACGACACAGGGAATCTCCCGTGTCATTTAGTTTAGGGTTTTAAACTATGGGTTCCGATCCTTCAGTGAATCACAAAATGAATAAAATGTGTCGCAAAATCTTATTATAATTGAGATTCGGTGTCTGTCTGTAACAGAAACTACGTCACCGCTTACGTCACAATACCCTTAGGAATTGCGCCTGTTTATCAAGGACTATTTTAAATCATTGATACAGGGAATAAATCTTATTCTTTAAACCTGCCTCTATTAAAATCTGAAAGTTGCCTCAAAACAGTTCATATTATCATTGCGTTTAAAACCCTGCAATGTGTTTTATATATCATTAAGAAATAAAGGTTTACATATGTAGCGTAATTATTATGGTCTACGGGGAATTTGGGGATTGAAAAGAAAACGGTAATCGGATTTCTGGAGAAAGAGAAGAAAAAGAAATAAGAACAAAAAGAGGGTAAAGTTTGGAAGAGTAAACACTGAACGGGGGGGGGGCAGCCTTGACCGACCAATGACCCCGGAATTAGAGTTAAAAATAAAAACGGAAGTCCCAGTTTCTGCGGAGGAGCGGAAGTGGGTGTGATCTTTTCCCATCCCCGGAACCACAAACGGATGTAAAGAAAATTTGGACTTTTTTTTCGCCTGACCCAAGGAGGGTCGGACGCGTTTGTGGGGGCTCCGTCGTGAGATATCTAGGGTAGCAACTAACAGTGCGCATGAACGTGATTTACGATAGAATAGTTTGACCGTACTCTCTCACTCTCCTCTCTGAAAAAGAACCCACGAGCCAAGAAAGAAATAAACAACTACTTTTTGACTATATGACTTTCGTATGTTGTTCTCTGAACTAATGACGGCTACTACTACTAACGACTACTACTACAACTCGAACTTGGTCCTATGCAACACATAATATATGGTGTGGTTCATTTGTATTCTGGTTTTAATGAAACTGGATTTAATAAAGGATTACTTGGTTTTATTGATCTTTAATATTATTATTTTATTTTCCAACGTATTAAGATCAATCTGATGAATGATTTTATATGGAAACCAATTAGAATATGATTAAAACAAGTGAAATAATGTTATATGCGTTGTTATCTAATTTCGTTATTCTTTCTACTGTAATATATTTCCTTACATTGAAATTTAAGTAATCACGCCCGGAGGGGGCATATTATTGCTAATAAAAAAATAATAGTTTGTCTTTGATTTACTCATTTCATATCATTACACTTAGTTTTTCAATTCAAATTGTTGTTCTGGCGCTGTAAAAAAAGTAAAAAAACCCGAAAAAACAAAAAAACAAAACAACAAACAAACAAAAACAAAAAAACACTGGTCTAGAGCAGAGGTTCTCAACTGGGGCACCTATTGCCCCCCGGGAACCATGTAACATTTTTGGTTCCAGACAAGCAAAAATATTTTAAAATAATAAAAATACAATAGCATTGTATGGATTACCTCCCCTTGCGACGGTTTGCCGCTACTGTTGGGATTATCTTCCCTTGCTTGCTATGGTTTGCCGCGAGGTGGTGTTGTGACCTGAATCTTTAAAAACAGTGCCGCTCTTTTTCCCCATGTCCCCCAGTCCAAACGGACGGAGAAACAACTTGTGTCTTGTTCTGTCGGCTGGAGAGTCCAGGAGAAAGAGAGCTTGAAAGGTATTGCCTTCAACAATTCATGTCGCAACGCCACCCGATGGCAAACCATAACAAGTGCGGGAAAATAATCTCAACCGTAACAGCAAACCATTGCAAGTAAGGGGCGATAATCCCTACAGGATTTTAAAACATCGAAGTGAGGAAGGGAGGGTCCACATAGTAGAATATGAATCAAAGGGATCCATAGTTTAAGAGAAAAAAGTTGAGAACCACTGGTCTAGGAGACTTACCAAGTATGTCGGCCGATAGTGAAGGATGGCGCGATAGAGTCAAAGGAATCTGTGCAGTCGGCATGCCTCGATGATGATGATGATGATGATGATGCTTATTCTTGTATTTCTCTCAACACGTCGTTTTTTTTTTTAATTCACTTTATTATATCTTTATGTGACTTTCTTTTACAATGTTCTTTTTTTAAAAAATAATTCGTTGGTTTTATCTTTTATTCATACATTAGCAATTTTCTTTCTTTCTTTCTTTCTTCCTTTCTTTCTTCCTTCCTTTCTTTCTTTTCATCAATTGATTAAACTGTTACCTAATCATTACGTTTATTTCACATAGATCTAAATTTTTTTTCTTTAAGAAAAAAAAAAAAAAAAAATGCACGGTTGACAAAGATATTTTATTCTTTCCTTTCTAATTTATGTAAAAATACACACACATTCCCCGGACATGTACGCGCAAAATGCATAAACCTTATTTGGTACCATTATAGTATGTGCCCTACCTTTTGAATACCTACGAAATCATATCTCTCTTATAGAAAAAAAAAGCATAATATATATATTTACCAACCCCTCCACACGAGCAGGATGTGACACAAGATCAATTTCTTAAGCGGAGTTCAACAGGTTTGAATTCAGAGTTTTCCTTCTCCTAGATCGGTTGCCTAACCAAGGTTAAAGAGCCCGGTCTGCCCTATTATTTACCCATAGCTGGAGGGAGAGTAGGATTCATACCTTTCCCAAGGGTATTAGCGCTAAGTGAAAATGCAGTTACCGCGTCCAGGATTTGAACTGGTGGCGACGAGTCCATTTTCCATGACTTTAACCATTACACCACGGGCTTCCATTATAATAACTCCTAAACCTAACCCTATTTCAGAATTTTAGAATATTTTAAAATTAAATAGATCTCTGATTCATGTAAATTATGGATAAATTCTTTTTTAATTATTCTTAATTACTATATACAGCTTATGACTGAATTAAATTTCTTGAAATTGAATATATGTGAAAAATGATTAGTTTCAATAAATTGCCTACTACCTATATCTATAAATATACTCTTACTGAGGTAGGACACATTCAAACCGGGTAGGCCACATAATATAACAAAGTCAAAAGGGTAGGCCACATACTATAACAGCACCCCTTATTTTATAACAACCAGTCAGGAAACACAGACACGCGCGCACACACACACACACGCGCGCGCACACACATACATACACATACATACATATTTATATATATATATATATATTTATATACAGATGCTCCTTTCTTTACGATGTTGTCACATTTAGTAGAGCCAAAAAAACCTAAAGTCGAAAATGACATTAGGGTAACCCAAGCTCTTAACCTCAGTAAAGCCTGAGGAGTGTCCTATTTTCGGGTCAGCTAAACAGCGAGGAAGTCTATCCCCTTTCCGTTCGTGCTAGATTATTTTTGCTGAGGTGGAGCGCCAAACATACCATCAGCTTCCAGATGCTTTGTCGCACAGATCGGAATACCCAATCTGTATTACGCTGATGTAGGGAGGACTGGTGTCGAACCAGGAACCTTGCGATTACCTGGTGAATGCTCTACCTACTGAGGTTAGCTACTGAGGTTAGCAATTTTATAATATAAAAGCCTTTGTCACGTTTTTATCTATTAAAAAAAAAGTTTTTCTTGGCTTTGAAAATACTATAAAATCACTGAGCCCCTCCCCCCAAAAAACATACTGTATGATACGACCCCAATGGCAAGATGTTAATGCTCCAGATTGCTACAGAAACTAGATGCCGCGGGAGATTCACCAGTAAATTCTAGTTGGTTTGTTTCACGGCATATCAACCTTCTTCGGGTCATTTAATGCCGAATCAAGTAATTTTGATAAACCAAGAACTCAGGTTGCTTACAGTACCTGCTGTTGCTTAAGTGATCACCCAATTAAGTATTGAACATGCTCATCATTGCTTAACTTCCGTAATCTAGCGGGAACCGGGGCTTTCAGCGTGATGTGACCGTAATATGCATCAGTAAACATATCGAACAACACCACCCAGCCCGCACGGCATCACATACCGCTAGACACGTACGGCATCATATGCCACGCGGCCTGCACGGCCTCACATACCACGCGGCCCGCACGGCATCACATACCACCCGGCATCACATACCACGCGACCCGCACAGCATCGCATACCACTCGGCCCGCACGGCATCACATACCACGCGGCCCGCACGGCATCAAATACCACGCGGCCCGCACGGCATCACATACCACGCGGCCCGCACAGCATCACATACCACGCGGCCCGCACGGCATCATACACTCCTGAATTAAGAAAATTAGGATTGAATTTTCATTGTTTATCGTAGCATTGTCAATTTGAAAAAAAAATATTGCAACACAATCCATCGTAAAAATGAAGAGCATCTATATGTACATACAGACATTTCTAAAACCAGGGGGTGGGGTCAAAGTTTAGGTGCTGGACATGCATGTCGAAAAGAGGGGTCCCCTTAAAAATTGTGATATTGCAAAAAGTATCTGGTACCTCTAGAGGAGGCGGCTTCATTCCTGAAATGAAGAAACAAAGCTGGTACATGGAACTATTAGTAATTTTGTAATTTAACCATTGTAGTTCTTTTTGACAATAACAAAATAAATAAGATTATTCTAATCAATTAAAATAACGGTTTCTAATATGAGCAAAAAACCTGCATTCTATGAATAAGTGTTTAACTGTCAAAGGTGTTTGACATGTTCCACATTGTGGTTGTTGTTCTTGTTTGAGTATATAGGAGTGCGTTAAGTCTTGTATGACCAATCGGGACGCAATTACTTGTTCCTTTCTAGACTTCCTTAAAGTTGGTCTCCAGCTTCCCAAAATGGGTTTGATTATTTAAGTTAAATTGATTATAAAACGAATCGAACTGTTAGAATTCTGCCTGCTTATGTTAAATGTGAGGCCGTATATATTAGTAGGCCATAGTATATGGTACTATTAGTATTTTTTGTAATTTAACCATTGTAGTACTTTTTGACAACAACAAAATAAATAAAATTATTCTAATCAATTATTCTGATAACTCCATAGCAATCTATTAGATTCTCATATACCATGGTTGAATGAGCTGTATATCATTATTAAATTATAAAATGACTTGATTAGTTAAGTTAAAAGTTGAAGTTAATAGAAACAACGAGATCGTGACATGCATTTCAAATTTTAAATAGTTTATCATAAACTATTCTAATTTATTATGTAGATATATAAATGAATTATTTATATTACATCTTGTAATAAGTCATTTAAAGTTACCTCCCCCTATTTATGATTACCTCCCATTTCAACTCTTTAGGAAATACTAATCTATTTAAACTCACCATACGTTAACAATTATTCTAAGTAGAATAAAGCTTTAAGTCTTTGGTTGTTATCTTCTGTTATTACATATCTACATCTATTAGTAATGGAGATTAGGTGTATATTTGTCTGTAACCGAAATTACGTCATTGCTTACGTAACAATACCCCAAATCGTCATTACATAGAACAAATACACTCAAAATTTGAGCATGCAACTTTAGACGATCCTCATTGTTTTTTAAAAACAAGTTTTGATAAATAAATGCCCGTTATTATATATTTATATATAGTTTGCTTTATTTTGATATATATTTAAAGTAATTAGAACTAAGTTTCCGTTTCAAATTGTTTTATTTTTTTACTCCTTTAATAAATTTGATGAATTTACTTAATCATGGTACAAACTCCCTGACATTGAATTTTTACCCTTCTCCCACGCAATATCATTCAAAAATTAATTTTTACACCGCCAGGAGGGTGTCTTATTTGCTAGTCTAGATAATAAATGTTATGCTTAAGTAATAGGTACCAGGTACTTTTCACAATGTCATATTTTTTTCATTAATGGAAGCTCCCTTTTCGGTATACATGTCCGGTACCTGAACTCTGACACACCCCTGCTAAAACACACACTATAAACATTTCGCGTTTTATCAACACAATGATTCGTTATTTCTGTCGGGTCCACTAAATCCATGATAATAAGCCGCGGAATCGCTACCTTTAAGGCTCTGTGATCGATTTAGCCGACCGAATGATGTGTAATTACAGCACAAAAGTTTAATGAATGTTACTTTGAAGGTTCTATTAAACACTGTGTATATAATTGGGTTTAAAGTACTTGAAATGTAGCCCAACCATACAAAGGCAACAAACAGCAAGCGGTCAACCCGGCACCACTTACACAACACGGTCAGGATGTTAGTTGTAAAAAAAGGTGCCCAGCTGACAACGAATATCGTGAAGACAACTCCAAGAACCTTCGTAGCTTTCTGTTCTGTCTGTACAGTGTTTTCTTTGAACGTATCTTTCCTCAAAAGCATAATGTTGGCCGCCTTTGTCGCAATGTTATGCTTTGCGATGAGGAAGCGTAATCTCGAAGGCCGTGGACTGGCCGGCGAGGAATTCGCGCTGAAACTACCACCAACACCACCACCGCCGCCGCCGCCGCCGCCGCTAACACCACAACCACTCCCGCCACCGCCGCCGCTGTCGTTGAGCGGCTGGATCTCTGATTCGACGTCCATCTTTGCCTGTTTAGAGGCGTTGATCCGCCGAGCCAGAAGTTTCCGGTTTTCGTTACTGTCCGTCGCCCACTTCCGGTTGGCCGGCGCCGAATTGGCGTGTCCTGTCGTCTGCAGCTTTGGCGACTGAAAACGCGCGTTTAGAATGTTGCGTTTGTTGACTTTGCGGCTGCCCTGCACGCGTCTGATCATAGGGCAACCCTCGATTTTGCTCTTTTGGTTACACAACCGAGCCTGTTCGTTTAGTAACTGCATCGTCAGCACGTTGGTGACGACCATGATTATTAATGGTATAAAAAAGGCAATGATGGAACCGTAGATGATGAAGAAGTCATTATTGAGAACGCACATCTCTTCTATGAAGAGATTTGTCTCATCCAGAATACCCAGTACGGTTATTGGGCTGCTGACAACGAGGGAGAGGGACCAGACAATTAACAATTTGACGGCCACAGTCACTTTGGATTTGTTGCGTGTTTTTAAAGGGAAGCGTATGCCAATGTAACGGTCCACGGATATTGTACAGAGGTGCATTATGGACGCTGTGCACATCATCACATCGGAAGTGACGTAAAAATTGCACAACCCCGCGCCGAGACCCCAGTAACCTGAAATTGGAAAAAAAAGCAGTGTGTTAGAATAATATATTTAAAGATATTATACAAAATAAATGTATTGTTGAAATAGACTGATGTTGCATAATATGATGGGTATACTATCAATTATGCATAGAGAGTCAGAATAATGTATTTAAAGATTTGTTTTTAAATAAACTGATGTTGCATAATATGATGGGTATACTATCAATTATGCATGGAGAGTCAGAATAATGTATTTAAAGATATTATACAAAATAAATGTTCAAATGAGCTGATACAGAATTGTTAGCTGGAATACCCCTAATCACCATTACTCCCAGGTCCACTAAACCGGGGTGGTATTACCTGTTATGGCCTCATCAATGGGTTAAATAGAAAAAAATGAGCTTAGAAAATTTGATAAAAAAATTGAGTTTGAAAAAAATTGAATATCATCAAGAATGAATAAAACAAAACTTCTTCGGCATAAAATAACCCAACTAGGGTTGACATGGTGTAAATCTAACCAACCAATCAACTTTGTTAGAAAGGGTGTTCTCATAATTTCCAACAGCTCTCTGTTGGTTACTTGGATTTCTAAGTTGATACTGAACTAACAGAATTTATTGATATAATACAATGTTATAATTTAACTATTAAAACGTTAGATATACCTCAGTTTGATAATTCAACTATTAAAACATTTGATATACCAAGATATAATAATTCAACTATTAAAACATTAGATATACCACAGTTTGATAATTAAACTATTAAAACATTTGATATACCAAGATATAATAA
>CM042162.1:11783556-11804782 GCA_023376005.1 Doryteuthis pealeii
TTAACAACTTCAAAACCATTGACTTATGAGACAAATGTTCACCTAATGTAGGGGAGGGTCAAAGTTTAGGTACTGAACCGAATTATGTGTGTGTGTGTGTGTGGGGGGGTCCTCTTAAAAATATGATATAGTCAAATTTATTTGGTACCTCTAAAGGCATGAATAAAATAGAGTGATCTGCCGCTGTTTCTCGCTGAACAAGTTAATCTGCCCTTGACCAGAGGATAGTATAAATAGAACGATGGAAGCAGCCATTTGCAAGTCTACTCTTGGCGTCTGAACCACGTCTTTCGTACTTTATACTGGGTATGACGTTAAACTCATCTGGTGAGGTTCCTGTTCCGGAGGTCTATGGAATGTGGAGGATTGCTATCATGTCCACTCTGAGGCGGATTGATAGTAACTGTTCCCATTTCTCTCTGGTCTACTCTGACCCGGAGTGGCAATACCCGTTAGAGTCCCATCTATGGGTTAAATAGAAAAATGTGTTTCAAACAAATTAAGTAACCATAAAGAATGAATAAAACGAAAATGTCTTCGGCATAAAATAACCCAACAGGGCTTGAGATGCCGTAAAACCCAATCAACCACCCAACATCCAAAAGAGTCTTCGATATGAGTATTTTTTTTTAGTTAAATGTTAGATTTGTAGCGTTAAAACACACACATTTATTCTATACCATAGTTGTGGAATCCACGTATGCTTGAACTGCCCTTGACCAGAGGATAGTATAGATAGAACGATGGAAGTGACCATTTGCAAGTCTACTCTTGACGTCTGAACCACGTCTTTCGTACTTTATATGGCGTTACTTTATATGGTGCGTCACATGATTTCTTCGTAAAAAATCTAACTCCATACATAGAAATAAACGTATTTTACTGGCCTAACACCTTTATTTCCCGATTTTATATAATAAGATAATCAGAAATCGTTAGTAATACGTGTAAACAAAAAAAGTAAAGTCGTCGGGGTGGCCTAAAGTCGGTATCAGCCAGACAGCAAGAGAGTATATCCCCTTTTCACTAGCACAGGTCCAAGGAGATTGTTTTAGCGTCTGAGGTAGATCACTACACCTAACACCATCTCCTTACTTTACCGCACAGATCCCTGTGGTATTCATACGCTGAGTTGGCGTGGGCCGGTATCGAACACGGAACCTTGTGGTTCCTAGTCGAACACACTACCGACTGAGCTAAAAACCGGCCCAGTTTAATTGGTTTCTGTATAAAATCATTCATAGAATTGATTTTAATACGCTGGAGAAATAAAACATAAAATTCAAGATCACTAACACGAAGTAATAATTTATCAAACTCGGTTTTGCTAAAACCATTATGCAAATTAAACACGCCATATATTACGTAAGCCTTTATTAGATTTATTCTATGTATTAATGATTTTGACTATGACTATAAATTAAATACGCATTGATAAACTTACGCAATTCCTGAGGGTATCGTGACGTAAGATGTGACGTAGTTTCAGTTACAGACAAACAGACACCGAATCTCCATTATAATAAGAAGATGATAGCTATATTCTGTCAGAAGCGTTTTCATAATTTACTAACAACTGCATTTATCACGATTATCAGTGTATTTCAATAATAAAATCACCGACAATGTATTTACATTATATATACTATATGCACCCTCCGGGTGCAAGTATTTAAGTTTTAATGTAATGAAATATTATATTAAATTAGAAAGTCTAATAAGAATGCAGATAAAAAGATTTGAAACAGAGTGGGGGTATAATAGAAAATAGAAATGAAACTTACTCTTCCATCACTGCCGTCTTTCATTGCTGAATTTACTTATTTAACTATTTAGTCAAATTAGGAAATAAAGAATAAATTACACTTATTTTTCCTTGTTAATGGATTTCATTTAAGATTCATTGGAGAGATTTTTGCTTATATTCATTAAATAAAACCAAACAGTTAGAAATCAATAATACTAAGTATTCACACTGCAAACGCTATTTTTGTATATATAAATACAATAGCATGTTATTAGTATGCAGATATGGACAACACACTATGTTAATTGTGACTCGATTAGTAATATAGTTTCGGTTATCTATTATAATATTGTATCCTAATCGATAAGTGAAACTTTTAGTCGAAGGTGAGGTTGTAATATCTTTTGTGTTTCATCCTGCTCTGCCGATCAGAATTCGAGCACTTCTAAAAAAATTTACCGAACGTATTACACCAATTTATTTATTCTCTCTCCCCCTCCCTCCCTCCCTCTCTTTATATATATATATATCCTCTCTCTTCTCTCTGTCTCTCTCTACACACACACACACACACACACACACACATATATATATATATGTGTGTGTGTGTGTATATATTTGTTTATCATATATATCATATATATGTATACATATATTATATATATTATGTATATGTCTATATATACATTACATCGGGAATGCCCACATTGGAGAATAATGTAACAACTTTCGTTCTCTTTTTTGCAAAATCAAGGTTTTTTGTTTTTGAACTGATTTGACATTTATCTCCGACCCAAACACCACGGAGTAAATGAGCTCTGATGATGATTTTTGTAAAATCGAAATATTGATCAATATCAGCTCTGATTATATTATGAATTGTTTTCTTTAACAGCATTATCTGATGTTTTCATTCCACCTTTTCATACTCATATATGTATATATATGTATATATGTTATATATATATATACATATGTTATATATATATATTTGTGCACCTTCTTAATACACTCGTATATATATATATATATATATATATATATATATATATATATATATATATATATATATATTTGTGCTATATGTATATATATATTATCAGTATGCAAACCTGCCCCTCGGGTGGGGATTGCTATAATTAACGGCGTCGATCCCAGTGGGATATCCCCCCAGGCAACACCTACCCCCTCGATTTAAAGGGACAGGGCTGGGTTTATTGCCCAGTGCCTGAGGCACCCCCGTCAGGGAGAATGCCGACGGGATCGACGCAGTTTTTTCCACCTGCCACCCATGAGTCTCGGCTTGTGGATGGGCCCACATAAAACCGAGACCTTGTGTCCAACCCATACAAGTGCCGTATGAGGTAAATAAATGTATATATATATTATAAATATATACGTATATTTTGGATATATATATATATATACTAATTTTGTTGACCTCCTCTTTGATGATATATATATATATATATATATAAATATTTCACAGACGCTGCCACTGTCGATAACAACAGAGACAGGAAGCCGTTAAACAGTAATAACATTCATTTGATAAAGGGTATCTAACGAACCTGAAAATTTATGACAAAAAATAATAATAAAAAAATAAGTGAATCCAATACTTCATAATATCGAGTTCATACATTTATATATTTTTAATGCTTCGTAATAACGCCCAACTAAAAAAAAACAACATTTAAATATATTATATATATATATATATATATATATATATATATATATATATATATATATATATATACATATACATATATATATATATATATATATATATATATATATATGCAAAACGAATTCTACCTATGAATGTACTTATACATATGCGTTGCAAAAACCGCTCTCCAGGTAAATAGGAAGGTAGGTAATTATGTAGGTATGTAGATAGATAGGAAGCTTTGCTGCCTGTTGTGAGGACTGTTGGCAGTCGTTTGGGCTGTGTTAGAGTGAACCTTATAGCCCTTGTGAGATAAGATGTGTAGACTATGGCTAAAAATCCAAATAGGCTACTGGAAACTAAACCTTAGACGAGTCGATGCGTCTACAGGGCGTCCGGAACGTTTTATTTGGCTTACCAACACCATCTTGCCTGGGCACGGGCATAAGGATTCAACTCTAGAAATCTACACAACGACCTGCCACAAGTCCTGCCACAACAGGCCAGCACAGCTTCCCTTCTATCACATACCTACAATTACCTACTTCCTCATTTACCTGGAGGAGCGGTTTTGCAACGACATGTTATAAGTACATCTTAGGTAGAATTCGTTTTATATATATATATATAGTAATATAATCTCTATATATATAGTTCATGTATTATATATATAGTATAGTAATAACTATATATATATATATATACGGCCCCTATATATATATATATTACATGTTGTTTTTTTTTAGTTGGGCGTTATTTACGACAGCATTTAAAAATATATCAAATGTGATGAACTCGATATGTATGAAAGTATTGGATTCAACTTATTTTTATATTATTTTTTCTGTCATAAACTTTTCAGAGTTCCGTAAGATACCCTTTATCAAAAATGAATGTTATTACTGTTTAACGGGCTCCATGTCTCTGTTGTTATCTGACAGTGTCAAGCGTCTTGAAATATTATATATACTATATATAATATCCATCAACATGAGGAGGTTCAAAAATATTAGTACTAATATATATATTAATATTCACAAAATATACGTATATCAATTAATCAATATATATATCACACTTTATTTACCTTCATTTACGCCACTTGTATGGGTCTTGGCACACAAGGTCTCGGTTTTAACTGTGGCCCACTTCCTACAAAGCCGAGACTTCTATGGGTGGCACGGTGGAAAAAAACTGCGTCGATCCGTACGGCAGTTCTTCCCTGACAGGGGGCGCCCCAGGCACTTGGGCAATAAACCAGGCCCCTGTTCCCTTTCAAATCGAAGGGGGCAGGTGTTGCCTGGGGGGGAATTATTTCTTTTTTTTTTTTCCCCCCCAAACTTGGGCGATCGACGCCGTATATAGGCACATCCCCACCCGAGGGGCCAGGTTATGCATACTGTAATAATATATATATACATATGCACAATTATAATACTATATAGTATATATTATATATGATATTAATATATATAGTTAATATATATACGAGTGTCATTAAGAAGGGTGCACAAATATATTATATCATACATATTGAAAATTATGATTAACATACAAACATATATATACACCATATACTGAGTATCGACAAAGGTGGATTTCGGAAAACATCAGATCTATGCTGTTTTAAAAAGAAAACACCATTCATAATATAATCAGAGGCTGATAATTGATCAATACTTTCGGACTTTTACAAGCAAATCTATCATCAGAGCTCATTACTCCGTGGTGTTTGGGTCGGAAGAAATAAAATGTCTCAAATGCAGTTCAAAAAAACAAAAAACCTGGTTGATTATTGCAAAAAAACAACGCACAGGTTGTTACATTATTTCTCGATGTGGGCATTCCCGAGCTGTAAATGTATATATGACATATAACATTTAAGTATACTATACTATAGATGATAGACATACTATTTATGTATGATAATGATAAACAAATATATACACACACACACACACTATATACTATATATATGTGTGTGTTGTGTTGTACTGTGTGTGTGATAGAGAAGAGACAGAAGAAGAGAGAGGCATATACTATATATATAAAAGAGAGGGAGGTGAGGGAGAGGGGGACGAAGAGAATAAATAAATTGCGTGTAATACGTTCGGGTTAAATTTTTTTTAGACCGTGCTCGAATTACCTGACTCGGCGCAGAAGCAGGATGAAAACACAAAGATATTACAACCCTCACCTTCGACTAAAAGTTTACTTATCGGATTAGGAATTTTTACAATCTTATTCTGATAATGGAATGTTGCTGATGTTTTTCTGTCTGTACCGAACACTATAATTAACTAATCGAGTCACAATTAAACATAGTTATTCTTACATCAACATTCTTCATTATTTATTTATATTTAAACCTCAATTTATTACTAAAATTTCTTCACCTTTTTATTCGTGTTGTCACACTATCTGCATACTAATTAACATGCTAATTGATTTATATATACAAAAATTAGCGGTTGCCAGTGTGACGGGAAGGCTATATTGATATTTCAAAAATGATATGATTTAATTAAATTGTGACTTTCAGTATTATTGATTTCTACTGTTTGGTCTTTATAGAATATACAGCAAAATCTCTCCACATGAATCTTAAATGACAATCCGCTTACAAGGAAAAATAAGTGTAATTTATTCTTTATTTCCTCAATTTGACTAAATCAGCTTAATCAAGTAAATCAGCAATGACAAGGACGGCAGTGATGGAAGAGTAGTTTCATTCTATTTTTTCTATTATACCCCCACTCTGTTTCAACATCTTTTTATCTGCATTCTTATTTAGACTTTCTAATCTTAATATTAATATCTTCATTACATTAAAAACTTAATACTTGCACCGGAGGGTGCATTATTATTGCTAGTATATTAATGTAAATACGAATTGTCGGTCTGACTTTTATTATTGAAAATACAACTGATAACTCGTGATAAATGGATCTGTCAGTTAGTTAGTAAATTATTGAAAAACGCTGTTGACGAATCATAGCTTCGACTCTTCTTCTATATTAATGAGAGATTCGGTGTTGCTTTGTCTCGTAACCCGAAACTACGTCAACATCGGATCCACAGATACCCTCAGGGAATTGCCGTCAAGCTTTATCAATGCCGTATTTATTTTATTAGTTCACTATGCAAAATCATTAATACACAGAAGAAATCATATTAAAGCGCTTAGTAATATATGGCGTGTTTATTTTCATAATGGTTTTAGCAAACCGAGTTGAATAAAATGATTACTTTCGATTGTTAGCTGATCTTGACATTTTTATTGTTTTTATTTCTCCAGCGTATATTTAAAAATTCAATTCTATGAATGATTTCTATACAGAAACCAATTAACTGGCCGGTTTTTTAGCTCCAGGTCGGCTGTGTGTGGTCCGACTAGGATACCACAAGGTTCCGCTGTTTCTACCGGCCCACGCCAACTCAGCGTATGAATACCACAGGGATCTCGCTTGGTAAGTAAGGAGATGGTGTTAGGTGTAGTGATCTACCCTAAACGCTATAAACAATCTCCTTGGACCTGTGCTAGCTGAAAGGGGATATAATCCTCTTTGCTGCTGGCTGAATAGCCGACTCTTAGGCCACCCGACGAACTTTTACTTTTTTTTACCACCGTATTAGTAATGATTCGCAATTATTTTATTAATATAAAACTTAGGAAACATAGGTTCCAGTAAAATACGTTTTTTTCTATGTATGGAGTTTAGATTTTTAACGAGAAACTTCATGGACGCACCAAATATTAAAGTTAACTCACTATAAAGTACGAAAGGGACGTGGTTCAGGCGTAACGAGTAGACTTGCAAATGGTCACTCCATCCTTCTATCGTTCATGAACTATCTCACTGGTCGAGGGCAGGATCAAGATGACCGTGCGGATTCCACAAACGGGTATGGTATAGAATAAAATGTGTGTGTTCTCTAACGCTAAAAATGCTAAACATTTACTAAAAAAAAACTACTATATCGAACAGACTCTTTTGAGATGTTTGGGTGGTTGATTGGGTATTTACGGCATCCTTCAAGCCTGTTGGTTATTTATATGTCCCGAGACTTTCTCGTTCTTATTTCATTCTTTATGCGTTAACTTAATCTTGTTTGAAACACATTTTTCTATACTTCAACCCAATAGATGAGCTCTAACACGCGGTATTGCCACTCCGGGTCAGGAGTGAGACAGAGCAGAAATGGAAGAACAGTTAACTATCAATCCGCCCTCAGAGTGGAACCTTGATAGCAATCCCATCCACATTCCATAGGACCTCCGGAACAGGAGACCTCACCGATGAGTTTAACGTCCGATCCCCACGAATATAAAGTCGAAAGACGTGAATGGTTACAGACGCCCAGAGATAAGACATACAAATGGGCCTGCTTCCATCGTTCTATTATATAAACTAATATATTAGGTCCAAAGGCAGATCAACTTGTTCAGACGAGAAAAACAGCGGCAAGATCACTTCTATTTTATTTCACTGCACTTTAGAAGGTACCACAATAACATTTGACTCATAACATTATTTTTAAGAAGGACCCCCCCCCACAGCACACCACACACACACATAATTCGGGCTTCTACCTCAAACTTATGGCACCCTTCCCCCTACACTTAGCTGAACCATTCTGCTTCATAAGTCAATGGTTTTGAAGTTGTTTAATTCTTTGGTACAGGCTGTTGCATAATTGTCAATTTTTGATTAACGAAAAGATTCAGCCGAAATTGGGTCTGCTAATGCAACCAGCCTAGCAGACAAAAAGGCCCTCCATTAATGTCTGAGTCTGGTTATTAGTGAACCTAGAACATTACCTACCTGTGCACACAATCCCTTGATACGTAGTCCGCAAGTACTTGAAGTGGTAAGTGAACACTACAACAGTAAATGCTAAATAGTTAAGTCTATCAAGTATGTGAATCTATATGTTGAACACGTACCACATCGTGATACTATGTTCGCCACGATATTGCCCGAAGGAACACACTATGCTCAAAAATCCCCATAGAATGTGCTATTAAACAACTACCGACAGGTGAAGTGGTCGCCACATGCACAAATACTTCTTGGCGTTAAGCAAAAAAGCGGACCCCCAACAATCACAGCAAATTGAAAACCTAGTCTGTCCAAGTGATTAAGGGAGCTAAGGGCCCGCGCAAAAGGAAATGAGATCTATCGAAAACCAGCTCGAGAGAAAGAAAACCTGTGAATTCACACCTCATTTGAAGCACTCTGTATGCCATACACCTATATTCAATCCCATAGTGCTAATTCATGGGAAAGGTTATACACAACTAATTCTTCCTCCAGTATCGGTAAATAATACATATAAAACCGGATATTTAGGTGGATTCCTACCTTTACCAATGGTATTAGCACCGTAGTGAATTTGAAAAACCAGTCTCGTCCCAGATTTGAACTCGTGCATGCCATGTCCATTCTCTATGACGTTAAACCCTTATACGGACAATTACATAGAGCATTCGACATTATCATTTATCATTAATGTATAAATGTAAATTTCGGCTGTATCATGTGTGTCAGTTCTTGGTCCACATTTTCCAACTTTACTCCTCATAGGTAGTATTCAGCATCATCATAACAATTCTGTTGGAATTAGGTCGGACCTCGGAGAGCATAATTAAACCATTTCTGATCCGAATTACACATATAATATATATCACAAAATATATTACCGCCCCATGTTGTGCGGCGTTAGAATGCACCGACATGCCTTTGATGGTGACCCGTGATGCTTAAGGATCGTAGAACCCAGTGTGGATGAGTAGCTCCATGACTTGGACACATATTCTACTTTAGGCTTCTTCATTATTGGCTAGACGGGCGGTCGGAGCAGGCTCCTACGATCAATCGGCTGGCAACCGTCAAGTCCTTAGCACCTATTGATTGCCTCCAACCTATTTCGCTCTCTTATGGGCAATCCCCAACCCTTCTTATTCATCATTGGCGTCGACTAGAAGGCGCGTGGATGAGGCCGTTGTGAGTGGCCACTGGCGGCGTAATGACGCGCCTGTACACAACTTCAATCATCTGCTTGCGTCGAGTTTCTCTTATTGGAGGTGGGGAATCGTGGAGCACCCTCTCATTCACCATTGCTTCCTGCGGTCCACTCTGGCCCGAGCTCGGTTAGTACCGTTAGGGTCTAATCTTTGGTGGTAAATAGAGAAAATTGTATTTATAAAAAAAATTGTATCTTATCCCATTAAGAATTGCATTTATTCTCAAAACTTTGTCGGCATTCAGTATGAACCCAATGAGGTTTGATATGCCATAAAACCACCAAGCACCTACATAGAAACCAAAAATATTTCCAAAATAATCCAAACAATAATGACCGCTAAACAGGTACTATCTACTATGACCCCTTTTATATTCAGGAACAAACATTTCAGGCTTGTCTCTCTGCTTTATTTTAGCGTCAAAGTTTCTTCCAGAAGCGATTAATAGGTCAATTATAAAAGAAAAACTACAAATGTCATTTTGTTTTCATAACTTTATTTCGACCGAGGTAATTCAACAATAAGCCCTGTTTTGTCTCTAGACAGACATTATTTATGAAGTGTAAGACCAAGAGAATAGATACAAGCGGAGATGTGTGGTTGAGTGCAGAGCACTTGCCTAGGAACTACAGGGGTTCCTGGTTCCCTGGATAGTTAGCCCTCGCGGCCAACTCACGCTTTTATGCAGTAGCACACGGATCGCTGTTGCGAGAATGGAGGAGATGTGTGAGCTGTGCGTTAGGTTGTGGCGCCTCCAACACAGATGCCAAAAAACAATCTTGCTAGTGAATAAGGGTATTAGACTCCTTCGCTGTCCTGGCTGATACCGCTTTAGGCCATCCGACCCGTCTGTAACTTGTAGTAGATGCTGTACTGAATAGAGGGATAGGTTGGGGAGATTTTTATTTTTCTGTATTCTCTACATGCACAGCGGAACTGCTTTTTTTTTCAAACCACTTAGGACTCGCAAACAATACGAATCCTCACTCAATGCAGAAAAATCCTGGGCCTATATGCCCCGACTGCGATGTATCTAAAAAGTAGACTAGTATCAGAGGTGGTTTTTTTAAATCACCTAACATGTTCAAGATTTATACCTCTGAACATATGTCTCAGTACGAATAAATTGTCTTGCTTCACCTAATGTGAACATTAAGTGTGTGTTTGGTCTGGTGTGTGTTGTGTGTGTGTGGTGTGTGAAAGTGAGAGAAGGAGAATGGTGTGTGTGTGTGTCGTCTTTCGTTAGTCGGGTCGGTTGCTGGTCTCTTCTGCATGTTTCATTTATCATGCATATTCAATGTTCCAATCATGTAACGCTTCAATATATATATAAATATTTAAAGGCAACTAATCTCTTCTCTCTCTCTCTTCTCTCTCTCTCTCTCTCTCTCTCTCTCTCTCTCCTCTCTATCTATCTACTCTATCTCTTCACACCCTCACACACCACATACACTCACTCTTTCTTCTCACAACACTACACAGTCGCGCACACGCACCACAACACCTCACTCACTATTAATACACACGACAATACCCACACAATAGTTGGTATTATCTTTGCGGCAGCATTGCATTAAATGTATTTAATTTGATACAACACACACACACACACACACACACACACACCTACTACAACAAGCAGCACACATACTATATAGATATATATATATAATGATATATAGTTATTATATTATATATATATCACTCACGCACAAGACCACACACACCACACACACAACACACACACACACCAAGGGCATTAAGATTTGTAATCTATTTAGCAAACAGCCGGATTCGCCATGGCAGATCTCGAGAAAGTTCTAGCTATTGGCGTCGAGCGGCGACCATTCGTGGGAATTTTTTAAAGACAATCTAATAGATAGAGAGGTAGATGGATTATAATTTTGATATGAACAGAGATAGATAGAATAGATGATATGATAGATAATAGATAGGATAGACTAGTAGCTTTCTAATCAGGCCTTAGATAAGATAGATACATAGATAAAAATAACAGCATGAAGATAGATATAGGCTAACGTACATTAACACTCATACATTACATTACATGCATTGAAGTAGACTGTTCTGGAGAGATAGAACTTAGATCAGAATGATAGTAACAAAATTAAGATCATGTAGGAACACATGAAGACAAAAAGAGAGAGTGAAGACGAGAGACAGGGGGACAGTGACGTGAGTGATGAGAGATAGGGCATTATTTTAGAAGTATAGATATTCATAGCCTAAGATAAGATATATATATATAATAGCTTATATATATTTATATAATATAGAGAGGAGAGATGAGGTCAGAAGAGAGAGAGAGAGAGAGAACAAGTGAGAGAGAGAGAGATAGCACTAGATAGATAGATTAGACTAGACTAGATAGATAGATAGATATTGATAGCTTAGAATTAAGCTGCGATAGCATAGGCTAAATAGTTATAAATTTAAGATAGATAGATAGATGGATAGAATGATAGATAACTATATATATATATATATTATATATATATATATATAGATATATATATATAGAGAGAGATAGAGATGAGAGGAGAGGGAGAGAGATAAGATAGACACTAACCATACATAATATATATAAGAACATATTGATATAATAGGACTACATAAGATATTAAGTAGCCTAAATAGATAGATAGATAGTAGATAGATATTAATTAGACTTTAATAGGATAGATAGATAGGACAGATAGATAGATAGAGGGTAACAAATTAGATGGATAGATAGATATCCAATACATTAAATGTTTTAACATACATACAATTATATAGCAAAACATATTGAGATAAATAGAATACATAGATATTAATTAGCCTAAGATAGATAGATTAAGCTAAACAAATTAAATCGATTGTAACAAATTAAGAATAGATAGATAGATAGTAGATAGATAGATAGTGAACCAAACTGTATATACGATAGATGCTAGATAGATAGATAGATATGGAACAAGAAGATAGGATAGATTGAGAAGATAGATAGATTCAGATATGGACATAGAGTAGTAGATCAGATAGATAAGAGATAGCATAGATAGGAGTTAACATACATACATACATATTATATATGAACATATTGCGATAAATAGATACACAGCACTATTAATAGTTCAGATTAGATGGATAGATAGGATAGATAGTAAGAGTTATAAAATAGGCTTAGCTTAAAGATACGATAGAAGATAGAGATAGATAAAGAAAAGCCTACCTATATTTACTCTCATCGCTTCCTCCTCGTCGTATGCACATAAACCAGTTCTTGAGGACGTAATCAATTCTGTAGTTTTCACAACCTGTTCTGTCCTTTGACTTCTAAGTATTTGCCCTAATATTAGTGCACCACCATTTTTGTCATTGGATCCCCCCTATTTTTCCTACCTGTAGTACCTGACCTCTTTTTCTTCCTCTTCCCCCCTCCCAGGTGCACAGGATTGTAGATGAAAGTTTATTAGAGAGAGAGGGGAGGGAGAGAGGGGCAGAGCAGGGGGAGAGAGAAGAGCAAACCATTCTTTATTTTCTTCCACGTTCTTAATGCAACAAGAGTGTTAATTCAGCCATTGATGTCTGCAAGGTGATTTCGGTTGTTTGCCTGTGCATTTCGGATAATATAATTATATATATTATATATACTATATATATTATACCCATGATGATTTGTAGAATTGAAGAAATATAGAAAGACAATCAGTAGAAGCGAGGAAAGGAAGAGCTGTGAATGAATAAACAAGATAATATGAGATGCGAATGACTTTGTGATGGATAGAGAGAAGAGGAGAGAGAGAGGAGATGAAGGAGAGAGAGAGACGAAGAGACGAAGAAACACTAGATATAAACGTTGTAAATAGTTAAATTATCATACCCTGGTATATCCAACGTTTTAATAGTTAAAATTATTATATTCTTGGTATATCAAATGTTTTAATAGTTTAATTATCAAACTGTGGTATATCTAACGTTTTAATAGTTGAATTATTATATCATGGTATATCAAATGTTTTAATAGTTTAATTTATCAAACTGTGGGTATATCTAATGTTTGTAATAGATTTTGAATTATTATATCTTGGTATAATCAAATGTTTTAATAGTTGAATTATCAACTGAGTATTATCTAACGTTTTAATAGTTAAATTATAACATTGTATCATATATCAATAAAATTCTGTAGTTCAGTTATCAACTTAGAAATCCAAGTAAACAACAGAGAGCTGTTGGAAATTATGGAACACCCTTTCTAAACCAAGTTGATTGGTTGGTTAGATTGACACCATGCAACCCTAGTTGGGTTATTTTATGCCGAAGAAGTTTGTTTTATCATTCTTGATGATATTCAATTTTTTTCAAACTCAATTTTTTTATCAAATTTTCTAAGCTCATTTTTTTCTATTTAACCCATTGATGAGGCCATAACAGGTAATACCACCCCGGTTTAGTGGACCTGGGAGTAATGGTGATTAGGGGTATTCCAGCTAACAATTCTGTATCAGCTTTCATTTGAACATTTATTTTTGTATAATATCTTTAAATACAATGTTATTCTGACTCTCATGCATAATGTTGAAGTATACATTCATATTCATGCTAACATCATTTATTTTAAAAACAACATCTCTTAAATTACATTATTTGACTCTCTATGCAGAATTGATAGTATACCCATCATATTATGCAACATCAGTCTATTTCAACAAATACATTTTTTTGTATAATATCTTTAAAATATTATTATTCTAACACACTGCTTTTTTTTCCAATTTCAGTGACTGGGGTCTCGGCGCGGGGTTGTGCAATTTTTTACCGTCACTTCCGATGATGATGTGCACAGCGTCCATAATGCACCTCTGTACAATATCCGGGACCGTTACATTGGCATACGCTTCCCTTTAAAAACACGCAACAAATCCAAAGTGAACTGTGGCCGTCAAATTGTTAATTGTCTGGTCCTCTCCCTGTTGTCAGCAGACCAATAACCGTACTGGGTATTCTGGATGAGACAAATCTCTTCATAGAAGAGATGTGCGTTCTCAATAATGACTTTCATTCATCATCTACAGGTTCCATCATGCCTTTTTTTATACCATTAATTAATCATGGTCGTCACCAACGTGCTGACGATGCAGTTACTAAAAACAACAGGCTCGGTTGTGTAACCAAAGAGCAAATCGAGAGGTTGCCTATGATCAGACGCGTGCAGGGCAGCCGCAAAGTCAACAAACGCAACATTCTAAACGCGCGTTTTCAGTCGCCAAAGCCTGCAGACGACATGACACGCCAATTCGGCGCGGGCCAACCGGAGTGGGCGACGCGACAGTAACGAAAACCGGAAACTTCTGGCTCGGCGGGGATCAACGCCTCTTAAACAGGCAAAGATGGACGTCGAATCAGAGATCCAGCCGCCTCAACGACAGCGGCGGCGTGCGGGAGTGGTTGTGGTGTTAGCGGCGGCGGCGGCGGCGGCGGTGGTGGTGTTGGTGGTATTTCAGCGCGAATTCCTCGCCGGCCAGTCCACGGCCTTCGAGATTACGCTTCCTCATCGCAAAGCATAACATTGCGACAAAGGCGGCCAACATTTATGCTTTGAGGAAAGATACATCAAAGAAACACTGTTACAGACCATAACCAGAAAGCTACGAAGGTTCTTGGAGTTGTCCTTTCACGATATTCGTTGTCAGCCTGGGGCACCTTTTTTCTACACCTAACATCCTGACCGTGTTTGTGTAAGTGGGGTAGTGCCGGGTTGGACCCGCTTGCCTGTTTGTTGCCTTTGTATGGTGGGCTACATTTCAAGTTACTTTTAAACCCAATTACTATTACACAGTGTTTAACTCAGACCTTCAAGTAACATTCATTAAACTTTTGTGCTGTAATTACACTCATTTCGGTCGGCTTAACATCACAGAGCCTTTTAAGGTTAGCGATTCGCCGGCTTATTATCATGGATTAGTGGACCCGACAGAAAATAACGAATCATTTGTGTTTGATTCAAAACGCGAAAATGTTATAGTGGGTTGTTTTGCAGGGGTGTGTCAGAGTTCAGGGTACGGTGACTGTTCTAACCGAAAAAGGGACGCTTCATTAATTGAGAAAAAAAATTATGACATTGTGAAAAGTACCTGGTACCTCTTACTTAAGCATGAGCATTTTTATCTAGACTAGCAAATAAGACCCCTCCCTGGCGGTCTGTAAAATTAAATTTTTCGAATGATATTCGCGTAGGGAGAAGTGGAGCCGTAAAAATTCAAATGTCCAGGGAGTTTGGTACATGGACTTAAGTAAATTCATCAAATTTTATAAAGGAGTTAAAACAATAACACAATTTTGAACGGAACTTAGTTCTAATTACTTTACAATATATATTCAATAAGCAAACCTATATAAAATATAAATCACGGGCATTTATTATCAAAAAACTTGTTTTTACAAAAACAATGAGGATTCGTCTAAAGCTTTGCATGTCTCAAATTTTGAGTGTATTTGTTCTATGTTAATGACGATTTCGGGGTATTGTTTACGTAAGCAATGCGTAATTTCGTATACAGACAAATATACACCTATCTCCATTTACTAAATAGATGTAGATCTATTGTCAATAACAGACGAATAACAACCAAGACGAACTTTAAGCTCTTATATCTACTTTAGAATAATTGTTACACGTTTTATTGGTGAGTTTCAATAATTTAGTATTTCCTAAAGAGTTGAAATGGCGAGTTAATCATAAATAGGGGGAGTAACTTCATTAATGACTTATCTACAATATGTATATATAATTCATTTATTTCTACATAATAAATCTGAATAGTTTTATGTATAAACTATTTTAAATTTGAATGCATTGTCACGAATCTCCGTTGTTTCTTATAACTTCAACTTTTAACTTAAACTAATCAAGTCATTTATATCATTTAAATAATGATACTCACAGCTCATTTCAACCATGGTCAAATATGGCAATTTCTTAATAGATTGCTATGGAGTTATCAGAATAATTGATTTAGAATAATTTATTTATGTTGTTGTTTGTCAAAAAGTACCTACAATGGTTAATTACAAAAAAATACTAATCGTACCACTTTTACTTATGGACCTACTTAAGATATACGTCACATTTAACATAAAGCAGGCAGAATCTCAACAGTTCGAATTCGTTTTTTATAACTCAATTTTAACTTTAAATAATCCAAACCCATTTTGGAGCTGTCGAGACCAACTTTAAGGAAGTCTAGAAAGGACACAAGTAATTGCGTCCCGATTGGTCACTACAAGAGCTTAACGGCACTCCTATATTACTCATACACAGAGAACAAAGCAAACCACAATGTGAACATTCAAACACCTTGACAGCTTAAACACCTTCATTCATTAGAATGCAGCGTTTTGGGTTTGCTCATATTAGAAACCGTTATTTTAATTGCATTACGAATATCTTATTTATTTTGTTTATTGTCAAAAAGAACTCACAATGGGTTAACATTACAAAAATTACTAATAGTTCCACTGTACCAGCTTTTGGTTTCTTCTTTCAGGAATGAAGCCGCCTCCTCGTAGAGGGTACAGATACTTTTCATGCAATAGGGGCAAACTTTGTTAAGGGGACCCTTCTTTTCGACATGCATGTCCAGCACCTAACTTGACCCCACTCCCGGTTTTAGAAATGTCCTGTATGTCATATAAGATGCTCTTCATTTTTTTACGACTGGATTGTGTTGCAATATTTTTTTTTCAAATTGACAATTCTACGATAAACAATGAAAATTCAATTCCTTAATTCTTAATTCAGGAGTGTTATTGACTGCCGTTGCGGGCCGCGTGGATTGATGCTGTGCGGCCGCGTGGTATTGTGCCGCTGCGGGCGCGTAGGTATTTGATGCCGTGCGGGGCCGCCGTGGTATGTGATGCCGTGCGGGCCGAGTGGTATGCGATGCTGTGCGGGTCGGTGGTATTTGATGCCGGTGGTATGTGATGCCGTGCGGGCGCGTGGTATGTGTAGGCCTGCAGGCGCGTCCGGCATATTTGATGCCGTAGCGTGTTCTACGCGGCTATGTGATGCCGTGCGTGGCTGACGTGGTGTTGTCGATATGTTTACTGATGCATATTACGGTCACATCACGCTGAAAGCCCCGGTTTCCCGCTAGATTACGGAAGTTAAGCAATGATGAGCATGTTCAATACTTAATTGGGTGATCACTTAAGCAACAAGCAGGACTGTAAGCAACCTGAGTTCTTGGTTATCAGAAAATTACTTGATTCGGCATGTTAAATGACCCGAAGAAGGTTGATATTGCCGTGAAACAAACCAACTAGAATTTTACTGGTGAATCTCCCCGGCCATCTAGTTTCTGTAGCAATCTGGAGCATTACATCTTGCCATTGGGGTCGTATTCATAAGTATGTTTTTTGGGGGAGGGCTCAGTGATTTTATAGTATTTTCAAAGCCAAGAAAAACTTTTTTTTTATAGATAAACGGGACAAAGGCTTTTATATTATAAAGATTGCTAACGCCTCAGTAGCAACCTCAGTAGGTAGAGCATTCACCAGGTAATCGCAAGGTTGCCTGGTTCGACACCCGTCCTCCCTAATCAGCGTAATACAGATTGGGTATTCCGATCTGTGCGACAAAAGCATCTGGAAGCTGATGGTATGTTTGATGCGCTCCACTCAGCAAAAATAATCTAGCACGAACGGAAAGGGATAGACTTCCTGCTGTTTAGCTGACCGAAAATAGACACTCCTCACGGCTTACTGAGGTTAAGAGGCTTGGGTTACCCTAAATGTCCATGTTTCGGACGTTAGGTTTTTTGGCTCTACTAAATGTGACAACATCGTAAGAAAGGAGCATCTGTATAATAAATATATTATATATATCATCTAAATATGTATGTATGTGTATGTATGGTGTGTGCGCGCCGTGTCGCGCGTCTGTGTGTGTGTGTGCGCGCGTGTCTTGTGTTTCCTGACTGGTTGTTATAAAATAAGGGGTGCTGTTATGTATGTGGCTACCCTTTTGACTTTGTTATATTATGTGGCCTACCCGGTCTTGAATGTGTCCTACCTCAGTAGAGTATTATTTATAGATATAGGTAGTAGGCAATTTATTGAAACTAATCATTTTTCACACTATATTCAATTCAAGAAAATTTAATTCAGTCATAAGCTGTATATAGTAATTAAGAATAATTAAAAAAGAATTATCCTATTTACATGAATCAGAGATCTATTTAATTTTAAAAATATTCTAAAAATCTGAAATAGGGTTAGGCTTTAGGAGTTGATTATAATGGAGCCCGTGGTGTAATGGTTAAAGTCATGGGAAATGGGACTCGTCGCACCAGTTCAAATCCTGACGCGGTAACTGCATTTTCACTTAGCGCTTTAATACCCTTGGGAAAGGATGAATCCTACTCTCCCTCCAGCTATGGGTGAACTAATAGGCGCAGACCGGGCTCTTTAACCTTGGTTAGGCAACCGATCTATGGAGAAGGAAAACTGCTGAATTCAAACTGTTGAACCCGCTTAAGAAAATGATCTCTGATGTCACATCCTTGCTCGTGTGGAGGGGTTGGTAAATTATATATATATGCTTTTTTTTTTCTATAAGGAGAGATATGAATTTCGTAGGTATTCAAAAGTGAGGGCCACACATACGATAATTTGGTTACCAAAAAGGTTTATGCATTTTGCGCGTACATGTGGGGAATTGTGTTGTGTATTTTTAATAAATTAGAAAGCTGGAAGAATAAAATATCTTTGTCAACCGTGCATTTTTTTTTTTTTTTTTTTCTTAAAGCAAGAAATTTAGATCTATGGAAATAAACGTAATGATTAGGTAACAGTTTAATTCAATTGATGAAAAGAAAGAAAGGAAGGAAGAAAGAAAGGTACCCCTAAGAAAGAAAGAAAGAAGAAATTGCTAATGTATGAATAAAAGATAAAACCAACGAATTATTTTTAAAAAAGAACATTGTAAAAGAAAGTCACATAAAGATATAATAAAGTGAAATTAAAAAAGGAAACGAAGTGTTGAGGAAATACAAGAATAAGCTCATCATCATCGATCAGTCAATTCTGCGAGCGATGCGACTGCACAGATTCCTTGACTCGTATCGCTCGCCACCTTCACTATCGGCCGACATACTTGGTAAGTCTCCTAGACCAGTGGTTCTCAACTTTTTTCTCTTAAACTATGGATCCCGTTTGATTCAAGTTCTACTATGTGGACCCGTTCCCTTCCTCACTTCGATGTTTTAAAATCCTGTAGGGATTATCGCCCCTTACTTGCAATGGTTTGCTGGTACGGTTGAGATTATTTTCCCGCTACTTGTTATTGGTTTGCCATCGGGTGGCGTTGGCGACATGAATTGTTGAAGACGCAATACCTTTCAAGCTCTCTTTTTCCTGGACTCTCCAGCCGAACAGAACAAGACACAAGTTGTTTCTCCGTCCGTTGGGACTGGTGGGAGACATGGGGAAAAAGCCGGCCCACTGTTTTTAAAGATTCACGGTCACAACACCACCTCGCGGCAAACCATAGCAAGCAGGAAGATAACCAACAGTAGCGGCAAACCGTCGCAAGGGGAGGTATCCTACAATGCTATTGCTATTTTTATTATTTTTAAAATATTTTTTTGCCTTGTCTGGCAACCAAAAATGTTACATGGTTCCCGGGGGCAATAGTGTGCCCAGTTGAGAACCTCTGCTCTAGACCAGTGTTTTTTTTGTTTTTGTTTGTTTGGTTGTTTGTTTTTTTTGTTTTCGGGGTTTTTTTACTTTTTTTACAGCGCCCAGAACAACAATTGGGTGAATTGAAAAACTAAGTGTTAATGATTGAAAATGAGTAAATCAAAGACAGATACTTTATTTTTTTGATTAGCAATAATCATGCCCCCTCCGGGGCGTGATTACTTTAAAATTTGCAATGTGATAGGAAAGTATACTGACGTAGAAAGAATTTAACGAGATAATAACAACGCATATAAATATGGTTTCAGGCTGGTTTTAGATCGATATGTGGCTATTGGTTCCAGTATAATATCATTCAGCAGGATTTGATCGTTTAATACGTTGGAAAATAAGAGATGAGGATAAGAGGTTAAAAGTGGCGAGATATAGAAGACGCAAGTGGATCGCTGTGATTAGGATCCTGTTTTCATTAAAAGCCAGAATACCAATGGACGGCCAGCGACGCAGTTATTGTGTTGCATCAGGACAAGTTCGAGTGTGAGTAGTAGTCGTTAGTAGTATAGGCCGTCATTAGTTCAGAAGACAACATACGAAAGTGTCACTATAAGTCAAAAGTAGTTGTTTATTTCTTTCTTGGCTAGTGGGTTCTTTTCAGGGAGGAGGAGAGTGAGTAGAGCTACGGTCAACCTAGTTCTATGTAAATCCGAGCTTCATGCGCACTGTTAGTTGCTACCCTGAGTATCTCACGACGGGCCCCGCACAAACGCGGTCGCGACCCTCCTGTGGGTCAGGGCGGGGGAGAAAGGAGAAGGAGTCAAGATGTGTGTCTGGTGAGCCGATCGGGTTTGTGGTGGGTTCCGGTGAGAGTCGACGACGCGCACTTCCGTGTGGCGCGGAAAGACTGGGACTGTCGGCTGTTGGTGTGAAAAGTCTATGTCCGGGGTCAGGTTGGCGGTCAATGGGGCTGCGCCGCCCCCGCCGTGTTTCAGTTGGTACTGCGTTCCAGACAACGTTTACCGCTCTTTGTTGTGTGCATCTCGTCTCGGTGGCCTGCTGGGCGGGCGGCGGG
>CM042162.1:11804882-11809882 GCA_023376005.1 Doryteuthis pealeii
TAGCCTGTTCTTCCTTATTTATTGTGTGTTACCTATGTAGACTGTATTCGATTCCATTTACACTAGACCAGTCGAAATCACTCCAGGGTTGTTTTGTTTTGATTATAAGATTTCGACTATGTTAATGGAATATTACAATTTACTGTTGTGCACCCGTTAGCTTCTAGGAATGTATTTTTGGCTTGGTTAGACGACTACAACAGGACTCTCAGCACCACTTTTCAAACAATAACAAAACTGAATTATGAGTAATTACACTTGTTAATTTGTTGTTCTTAATGACCCGTGTTGTTGGCGTTCTGAGTACTTTTAGAACACTACCTCGCCTAATATTGGATACGAAAGATATATTATTCTTTGTACGTTAATCAAATATTATATTAGTACATAAATACAACGTGCGAAATTACAACTGCCATACTTATTACCCACATAGCTTGGGAGGAAACATTGGATTCATACATTTCCCAAGGGATTAATGCCATGTGAAATGCAAACAGCTTTGTCCAGAATTGAACTCGGGTCGACGAGCGCCATTTCCCACGATACTAATCATTACGAGCAGCGTGTAATATATTGCTGATCAGTGCACCCAAAGGACCAGGCTGACCAGGAAGCGTATGGAAATGCAGGTGAACACTTCACATGGTTTAGGTGCAGAAATCTGTAGGCGTAGCCCATAGCCAATGAAACCAGACTGCGTGGGCGAAGAGGCGTGTCTACAGAAAAACTGCGTATTTGTGTTCACGATCAAAGAGGCGTGACAACGGGGGTCAGACTACAATAAATGAAGCCCGTAGAAATCGATTAGAAGACAACGATCAGGTTTGAGATCACTTGAAAGAACTCCCGAAGGCTCCACCATTTGGTTAACCCTGCAAACAACTCTCAGCTGCTCACAACCGAGGGAATAAACATCTCATCTTACATTTTCCTAAAATACAAGTGTTTGTGTTCTTTCACGGGTCCAGTGTGTAACACACGCGCCTCCATAAAATTTGTTATATACCCCTTTCCTATCGGGTATATATTTGGTAGTGAAAAAAGGAGAGAAGATGGGCGCTTACTTGTTCTCTTGTTCTTACTTCGTCGCTGGTCATCTTCCTCTGGGTAGATTCTTCTGGTCAGGTCGTTTGTGCTTATTTCTTGGTTAATAATTAAGCAAGACTTATTTGTTTTTCCTATTCTTATCAAAGAAAACCCACAGCCAAAAGGGTTTCTAGCCGCGCGTGAGAAGTCGGCATCTTAGGAGCAAAAGGACCTCTACGTCTGCTCCTTTCTGCTAACGGCCGAAATCTGCCGGACTAAACTTAATTTCTGTACTCACACCTTCCATTGGCAGAAGTCGGGTGGGGTTAAGTAAATCACCTGTCAATAATGTAACCCCTCCGATTTGAATCTTCAGGAACTTCAATTCAAAATCTAACTACACTTACAAACATAATTCGTAGGCTACCACGAATTATTTAACAAATGAACGCTTCAACATATTCCCCACCCTGTCGGCTGTGTACAGAAATACGGGGATTATATCCTCTGCTCAATTATAATGAACTAACCACCAGCAAATTACGGAAGAGCTGCAGTGAGCGGTTTACGGTTGGCAAAAGATATATATATATATATATATATATATATATATAATATATATTCAGTTTCAACAATATAAAATTTGTAGGCTACCCATCAATTTATGTACAAATTGATGTAAGTTTGTGTGTTTTCCCTTCTCGCATCCAACGATTAGCTGTCACCATAACAGCAGTTGTCTGTGACTACAATACAATGAACAGATTTTTTTTTTAAATTTAAAAACGTATGTTTCCAATACGGATCGGACAGATGCTGTTTTTTTGCTGATTTTTTGCTGATATTGTTATTTCAGAATATTTGCTGTTTGCTGTTTCTGGTTTAGTTCCTTTTGTTTGTTTTTTTTTTGTTTTTTTGTTTTTTTTTGTTGTTTTTTTTTTTTCGGGCGTCTTTTTTTTGGGGGGAAGGGTTCTTTCTTTTACACTTGGCCGTCTTCATATTAATGTCCTTATTCTAAGGTGGTGAGGTCTGCTGGGATTTTTTTTTTTTTTTGATGTCATCCTCAGGCTTCATTGTTTCACTGTCTCTTTGGTTTTATTACAAGTTTTCAATTAGCATCTAATGTGACCGCGATCAAACCTTTTTAGATTTGTCTAAAAAGTTTTCCCGCTTTCAACAGACTTTTACTCGTTCTTTACGAAAATTACATTTACTATTGACTGGTCTTCAAAAAAGATGCAAGAACATTGGTACTTATCTATATGGGTATTCACATTAAACACTAAGGCAGACACATAAACTATATATATATATATATATATATATATATATATTATATATATATATACAGAGAGAGAAAGAGGTAGAAAGAGAAAGAGGGGGGAGTAATTTAGACGAAGGTAGTTTCGTATAAACATACATGAATAATATACAAGAGTAAGAGACTAATATGAACAGGGAATGAAAGTCAGAGATTAGAAAGTAATGGAGACAGAGGAAGTGATTAAATAGATAGATAGAGATAGATAGATAGATAGATGATAGATAAAACAAACTGAAACAGTTGATAGATAGATAGATAGATAGATAGATAGATAGATAGATAGAAGATTTAGATAGATAGATAGATAGATGATAGATAGAGAAATGTAAACAGACTGAAATAGATAGATAGATAGAGATAGATAGATAGATAGATAGATAGATATATCGATAGATAGATATATATGTACAGACTGTTCAAGATAGATTGATAGATGGATGGATAGATATATAGATGTGAACAGACTGATATATATATATATATATATATATATATATATATATATATATATATATATAGAGAGAGAGAGAAGAGAGAGAGAGAGAGAGAGAGAGAGAGAGAGAGACGTAGATAGATAGATAGATGTGAACAGATAGATCGATAGATAGATAGATAGACAGATAGATGTTGATAGATCTATAGATATGTACAGACTGAGAAGAAAAGATAGATAAATAGATAGATATATACAAACTGCAATAGATAAATAAATAGATAGAGATGGAGTGATAGATATGGATAGACTGTGATTAATAGAGACTGAGATAGATAGATAGATAGATAGATAGATAGATAGACAGACAGATGGATAGACAGACAGATGGATATACAGATGTATAGATAGATAGATAGATAGATAGATAGATAGATAGATATCTGCAATCTTTTTATTTCGACTGTTTATTGCCCCCGAGATTTCCTACTGTTCTTTTGACGGCTCTTGACTTGCAAATCTCATTTCACTGGCTTTCATCTTCGATTTTATTTCCATTTGTATCCGTGTGTGAGGAGGGGGGAGTAGGAGGTCTTTATTTGCGTCCATTCTCCATTCCAAGCCTCGATTTCGTTTTACTCTTTTTTTTTTAATCATACCACGAATTGAAGAATACTTACGCCGTAAGAAATAATCCCTTTGATGTTCGTCTAAAAAAATGTCTCCAACCGTTTTTTCGAAAATACAGTATTTCTTAATAGCATTGAAAATGTACGTGGAGACTCCAAAAGTTACTGACTAAGGAATTATCTCTCTCTCTCTCTCTCTATATATATATATATATATATATATATATATATATATATATATATATATCCCATTGAAAAAATCAACAAAATCAAATAAATACTTGCTCCTTCCAACTGATTAAAAGACCGAGGAAAATATATATATATATATTATATATATAATATATATATATATATATATATATTGATAAATACAAAGAGTAAAGTATATATATATATATATATATATATATATTATATATATATATATAATATATACTTTACTCTTTGTATTTATCAATTGGAAGGAGCAAGTGTTTTGTTTTGATTTCTGTTATTTGAAATTCTACACACTTATTTCCCCAGCATGTCTGGGTAAGATTAAAATTTGAGATTATTTGTGATAATTCAGCAGCTTCTCAACCTTTTATTTGCCTTTGATTTCCCCTTTTAATCAAGAAGACACCCATTATTATCGTCGGTGGTTGGTTGGATTTTACGGCATGTCAACCCATAGTGGGTTATTTTGTGCCGAAGACATTTTGTTTTGTTCATTCTTGATGGGTATTGAAAATTCTTTCTGTGAACTCAGTTTTTTAAACACATTTTTGTTTCCCTGAATGTTTGAGATGAGGTTTGAAGATTAGTATTATCTGCGTTATTCGGACTATTGTCCCCATCTTCATTGTTATTCGTACAACGTTTTGGCCGATATACCCTCCGGTCTTCTTCAGGTATTTCTTGTCGGACTCGGGAACCTTCTTGGACTCGGGAACCTTCTTTTCGAACAAGAAATACCTGAAGAAGGCCGGAGGGTATATCGGCCGAAACGTTGTACAAATAACAATGAAGATGGGGACAATAGTCCGAATAACGCAGATAATACATTTTTGTTTCATTCTATTTAACCCATAGATGGGACTCTAACAGGCACTACCACTCCAGATCGGAGTGTACCCGGGGGTAATGGCAATAAAGGGGTATTCCACACTCACCAGAGTTTCAAAATTGGCACTTCACCATTAGATGCTGTTTAACGTCGTACCCAGAACACTAAGACCTGCAGCTTCCGCTTTCTAGCATATATATGATAAAAGGGGCATTAAGGCGGGAAGAATTATAAAGGTGCTAGGGCGCATGGTCGTAGGAAATGGTCTCATCGACCTGGGTTCAATTCCTGGACGAACCTGTTTGCATTTCACATAGCGCTAATACCCTTGGGAAAGGTATCAATCCAATTCTCCCTCCAGCTATGGGTAAATAGCAGGGCAGATTGGGCTCTAACCATGGCTAGGTAACCAGTCTAGGAGAAGGAAAACTCTGAATTCATACCTGTTAAACTCCGCTTAAGAAATTGACCTTGTGTCGTATCCTGCTCGTGCGGAGGAGTTGGTAAATATATATATACAAACACACACATATATAT
>CM042162.1:11819882-11825674 GCA_023376005.1 Doryteuthis pealeii
GCTTTAAACAGACCTCTTAAAAGATTCATTGTAAGGAGAAAAATAACAAGAAACAAATATTTTTCTTTGTTATACAACAGAAGGGGGGTAAAGGGAAAATAAAAACGAGTTGTTAGCTAACATGTTTCGTTCCTCGCTCAACAGACCTAAATATCGAGGAAAATAAAAAATAAAATAACCAGTAAATGGGACTAGTACAAAAAAAGACAATTTCTTTTTTTTCTTTCCTTTTCTATACCTCAAAATAGGGGGGATCTAAATATTGATGATATTCAAACCAAGTATATATATATATATATATATATATATATATAATATATATATATGTTGTTGGCATCCTTCCGTCTATTGAAGATGATGGCGTAGTGTCCACTTTTTTTATCTGCAACTGCGTGAGTGGCTGAACAGACCAATTTTTGAATGGCAATCTCTGGTGCAGTGATTGCAAACAAACGGTGATACTTGCTGGAGATGCTATTGTCTCTCCTTCCATATGACTCTCTTTTCTGCGGTGACTTCTTTCTTCTCTTTTTCACTCCTTTTCGTTCCTTGTTTGGCGAGGAGGCACCAGGTCGCATGGTCTCTGCATAAGCCTCCTATGTGTTGATGTCGATGTGGCATGTCTTCACGTCTCTCTTGAAGATATCTTTTAAGCGCAGGCGTGGTGTTCCTGCCGGTCGGGTGCCCTCTACTAACTCACCATACCGTAGGTCTTTGGGTATACGGCCTTTGTCCATCCTCCTGACGTGGCCAAGCCAACACAGGCGTCTCTCGCAGATGATGGTAGGCATGCTGGATACTGGATAAAAACATATTTCAAATGCTGATTTTCAACGCTGGACAAGAGAATATATATATATATATATATATATATATATATATAATATATATATATATATATGCAGAGATAGAGAGATAGATATATATAGAGAGAGGGGGAGAAAGAGAGGCAAGCACCATCACCACTCGGTCAAAACACCACCACCCCAAAGAAAATGCGAACTGAAACACGATATCTTAACAGGAATCCCAAGAAAAAGTGTATATAAAGCCTCATGAATTATCTGTGTACCATTTTCAATAAAGTTAGCGGTCTGATGAAATTCATAGTTATACACAGATACCTGTGGGCAGAAATAGATCTATAACCGCAAAATGGCCGATTTTTAAGCCTTTTTCTTTAGCAAATATATATATTATACATAAGTAAATAGTGCTTAATATTATGGATAGAACACTTATATCTAAGTTAAGGTAACGTGGACAAGGAGTCAACGGCGCCTGTTTATTGACAATTTCTCGGGTATGTGATCTTCAGACCAAAACTGAATAAATATAAATGTTCTATCAATAATATTGAGCACTGTTTATTTATAGATATAGGATTCATATTATAATATATATATATATGTGTGGGGGGGTGAGTGAGTGTCTGTCTGTCTGTCTGTCTGTCTGTCTCTGGTTAATATCTTTTATGGGGAAAGATTGTAATATTCCCATAGAATCAATGTAATTCTCTCTTCCCATTTTCCCTAAGACATACATTTACCTAATCTATTGACAAGGAGATGTTGAAACCATTCCTGGTTCCTTTTTTGCTGATTCTCTTTGGAAAAGAGAGAATTCCTTTGAGTCTCTAATAAATGGTAATCCAGTTATTTCCTAGTTGAGTAACATGATATTACAGGGTGACCCAGAAAAAACAAAACCCAAATTATTTATTTTCTCATTAAACTAACCCTAAACCCCCTTCCAAACCCTAACCCTAACCCTAAACACTAACCCTAACCCTAACCCTCACCTCCTAGTTGAGTAACATGATATTACAGGGTGACCCAGAAAAAACAAAATCCAAATTATTTATTTTCTCATTAAACTAACCCTAAACCCCCCCCCAAACCCTAACCCTAACCCTAAACCCTAACCCTAAACCCTAACCCTAACCGTAACCCCCACTCCCCTAGTTGAGTAACATAATATCACAGGGTGACCCAGAAAAAACAGAAATTTCATAAAACTTAATTTTAATTTTTTTTTAAGTTAAAGTCCAACAAGGGTTAGGGGTTGGGGTTTAGGGTTAGTTTAATGGGAAAATGAATAAATAATTTGGCTTCTGTTTTTTTCTGGGTCACTCATGTTACTCAACTAGGAAATAAGCGGTAATCCAGATATAGAATATCTAAGGAATACATCGAATAAGCATTTCTTCTGTTGGAAAAAAAAAAGAAAAGAAAACATTATGAAAGGTGCTTACCTGCAATTCTGGGGCTGGGAAATTAGCCCGCTAGTCGGATATCTTTTTATATGTTTGTTAGTCATGCTTATGTAAATTTGCTCTTCATTTTGATTGGTTGACACCTTTATATTAACCCTTCTCCTTGTTGGTGTTGGAAGTCAATTTTTTAGTAACCCAACCCGCCCGGCCTTCAGAATCCCAATTTTATACCGACAACCCACTAAGGACACCCACTCCCATATTAGAGGCACTGACCGGCTAGCTTTCAAACAATAAAGTGTTGAAGACAGTCGGCAGGCCTACATGATATTTTCCACGTACCCCACTTGTACGGGTCAGGCACAAGGCCCTATTTATGTGGGACCACCCACAAGCCGAGACTCATGGGTGGCAGGTGAAAAATTGTGTCGATCCCGTCGGCATTCCCCCTCAAAGGGGGCGCCTCGGGCGCTGGGCAATAAATCCAGCCCTGTCCCTTTAAATCAAGGGGGCAGGTGTTGCCTGGAGGGATAGCCCCCTGGGATCGACGCCGTTAATTATAGCACTCCCCACCCGTTGGGCGGGGCTACATACTAGCTTAGGGAAAGGGGGTAACCAAAATGACCAACAATTTTGTTTTGTTTACATGTATTTTCAGTTTCTTGGGGCTTTTTGTTTTCAATTTTCCCCACCCCCTCCATCTCCAATCATCAAACGAATATTGAGAAATCTTTAAGTAGGATAGATGCATAGAGCAAATGAGGTATTTTGGTGGAAGGGAGCTGCGCAAGGAGAGAATGCAAGATTTTTATTTTTGAATGAATCGGTCGGCGAGTGAACCTAGCTAGATAGATCCGTGTAGTATTATGACCAGTTTTATAACCCTTCCCCCAACTCCAAACTTCCGGCTATATGCCGAGTCGTGTGCACACTCGATGTACCTCATTTCGAAATGAATAAAAAGTTTATTTGGAATGAGTGCACGAGTGTGCTCACTTCAAATAAAAGTTATTTTTTCAACTAATCTTGGTGTCGGTAAGCAGACACAACTACCTTTATCAGACCTACGGATTATTTGCAATCTACATTAATCAATAATCTACATTAATCAATAATTTACATTAATCAATAATTAATCAATAATCTACATTATTGCAATCTTTTACTACCTTGTGAACCCGGAAAGTTGCCTTTTTTCCTTATTTTTCCCACTATTGCAGGTAGTAGCACTTTTCCTGGGTCGGCCACTCCCCAAGTGGTGATTTGCTCTATTATTTTGGCGGGGTTTTTTTCCGCACTTTTTCTCACCTAAGTTGAAACCCGTCAACCAAATCAGTAACTGGTCAAGCGTTATCTTAAAACAACATGACGCTCTTTCTGGTTACTATCTATGAACGTTATATGTCTAACAAATGTAAAACTTGTCGGAATGGAAAAATTTCTTTTAAAGTTTATTTATGTTATGATTTTAGTGGCCATCCTTTTGGCTTCAAGCAAGAGCACTTGTCCAGTGGAGATCCTTTGTATCAAGCAGAACGTGATCCTTAGTAAAGAATCCTTTGGTTGTTCCTTGGTGCTCCTCAGTATTGCAAGTCCTTCGTCAATGATTTCAAATTGACTTCTCTCGGTATCAGTGATTAAGTAGTCAACCAGCCACGCATTGGGGCTGTTGATTTGCCGAGGTTTAAACCGCATGACGTCGCTTGGTCTGTAAATTTAAGTGGTGTATTGCAGCACACCTTATATACAAAATATTTCAACAGTTTACTTTACCCTATCCTCGTCGGAATGGCTAAGATGATGAGGAGTTCAGGAGTCGGAGGTTGACACGTGTTGAGGACACAGATGACACGCGGTGGACAGGAGCCCCCCCCCCCAAAAAAAAAGCGGTTCAAAGACCATATTAAGACAACGCTGAAGAACATCACACCTTCAAGCGTGGAAGATCTGGCCTCCATCAGACAGGTTTGGCGAGATGCCTGTCGCAGCTCAATAATGAGATAAACAGGACTGCTGGGTGGCGACATCTTCGTCGTCATGAACAACCAAATGCAGATGGGAATTTCCCCTGCAATGTGTGTGACCACATCTGCAAGTCCAGAATTGGACTAATGAGCCACCATAGGGTCTACAACTGAAGACATGGGGTGACATCATCATCGTCTGCGACGGACTTCGAAAACAAAAGAAAAGAAAGAAGCTGAGATGATGACGTGTCAACTCTTCGTTACGTCTTACACTCATTTCCAAATGGAGAGATGACGTGTCCACGTTGCTTATGGTATTTACTTCTAATTGAGGAATGATGTGTGAATGAAGAAATATTTAATATACTTATCTCTGTACCGGTTCTACATCGAAGAGGCTGAATCTTTGATGCTTGTAGCTCTTCAGTTGTTGGCAGATCTATGATGTCATGGAGTTTGGAACCCACTTCGGGGCTCTGGGTTATCTTGCCTTGTGCCATTTGGAGTTTTAGTGATAATACTTTTTTCTTGTGAGTATTTTATTTTCCCCAGATTACAACTGCCGAGGCAAATTATCAAACCTCATCTCAAAAATTCAGAGAAATAGTGTAGATAACAATAAAGATGAGGACAATAGTCCGAATAATCCATATAATACTAATTACCAAGCCTCACCTCAAAAATTCAGAGAAATAGTGTAGATCACAATAAAGATGAGGACAATAATCCGAATAATCCATATAATAATAATTATCAAGCCTCACCTCAAAGATTCAGAGAAATAGTGTAGATAACAATAAAGATGAGGACAATAGTCCGAATAATCCAAATAATACTAATTATCAAGCCTCATCTTTAAACAATTCAGAGTATTGATTGTTATAGTAATAATTCTACAATTATATTCTTGCTGTTCAACTATTCTTTTGGATGGATCGGAGTTGGGATCTGGTTTATTCTGGATCCCAGTAGCGTTGGTGAATCTGTTGTTGTGTTGAATGTCATTCTCGCTGTTCTTCTTGTTGGAATATTTTGGTAATATAAGGTGTGCTCCAATTCCCAACCCTGAATTTATAGACTAGCCAAGGTCACGTAGTTTATTCCTTCGCCAATAACCAGCCATACCACCTCTGCAAAAGTATAGTCAGCATATTCTACAGCTCCACAGACAGGGCAGTATATGTGTGTGTTCACTTGTATTTGTTTATAGTTGTTTCTATCTACAACTGAAAACTCTCTCTCTCTCTCTCTCCTCTCTTCTCTCTCTCTCTCTCTCTCTCTCTCTCTCTCTCTCTTCTCTGTGTGTGTGTGTGTGTGTGTGTGTGTGTCCACCTCTCTTCTCTCTCTATCTATATATCTATATATCTATTTTATTATCTTTTATTTTTATTTACTTTTTATTTCCTATTTATTTTATCATTTATTTTGTTTATTTTTTATTAGAAACTAGCTAAATGTTCACGTCTGGTTTTATAGTATCAGGCTAAATTAAAGTATCAAATTTTTTTTCAAATACTAGTTGTCACCATTGGAATTAGTCTCTCTCTTTCTCTCCCAATTCTCTCTCTTAGTCCTTCTTCGTTCTCATGTCTTCTTCTTCTCTATTGCAC
>CM042162.1:11825774-11858274 GCA_023376005.1 Doryteuthis pealeii
AGACTTCCAAGGTGCAAATGAATTGAAGCAGGAGGTTTGGCGGAGAGACGTTGTCGATGTGGACATACCGTGCTTGCCTGTGCACGACATGACATGAATGATTGATGATGATGATATATGATGATGCTTATAATGAAATGAATACATACAGGATATTTGTCAATGTAAATTTGACATTGCTTTATATTTGGTATTTTTCCTCCGTAGTTTTGGGAGTGATTTGACGCTCACACGCACGCGATATTCGTTTAAATACTGTCATATCATTATAGCGTGATGGAGCAGGATCACGAATGGCATATAGCTGTGAATGCGTCGTAGAAGCAGTAGACAGAAGAAATTATACGTTTCGTCATACATGATGATTCTGCGGTCGGTCTATCAAATAAGGATTATGGGACTATCAGACTATCATGCATTAGTCAGGTGCGCCTTGTCGGCCAGATTCTTGGGAATAAATGTCACACAACTTCGGGGGGAGTAAGAAAACCCAATCAGTCATGAACTGGAGAGAATTATGTAATGTAGACTACGAAGGCTTTGGGGCTCGAAAGAAAGTGCAGACATAACAGGACGATCTGATTGGCGTTCATACATGGCAGACATTCCTGCGGAAAACTCTACAGAAAAGAGTGTTGGTAGGACCCTGCATATGCCGCACCGTAAGTAGTCGTGCTAAACATCGTTAGTTCAACGCCCTGGATAGACAAGAAACGCCATGTTCTATTACAATAAGCTTCAATTTCTAAGTGGTAGTTTTTTGAAGATTCCCTACCAATGAAGGAAACTGTGAACATCAGCTTTCTCCATATGCCCGGGAACTTTTGTGAGTCAGCACGACTAATTGGGCGATTACTTTAAGTGAAACTTGTTGATCAGTTAATGTCATTTATCCATGCAGTTTGACATTTCTTTAGTCAATCCATTAAATTTTGTAGTTACCAGGCACGTAATTTCTTTTTCCTTATGAATCACTGTCGACATTTCTGCCAACCCTATATTAGTATATATAATATATCTAGTATGATATAACTATATTATATTATATATATATATTATATATTTTTGGATTTTTGTGTGCAAGCAGTGGGCCTTCTTGAAAGATAAATTGATGAGAACGTCCATTGCGTTCACACAAAAAGAATATTATATATTTATAGTATATATATATAGCTATATATGATATAATCTTCAAACGACTCAGAACTAGACTGCAGCCCATGCAATATACGCCAACAAAAAAGCATACGTGGACTTAAGCAACCCCAACCATATATTTATGTGTGTGTGTATGCGCGCGGGTGTGTGTGTGTTGTGTGTGTGTTTAGTACAAGAAACAAGGCTTAAAGTATCGGCCATTTAGGTATATAGTATATATATATATAACTTAGATAGATATATTAGATATTAAATGGCCTATTGATTTATTTTATTTGTTTGATTGCAGAATTTGTTATTTATGTTAAGTGTATTTTTCCAATGTTTTATTTTATTTTATTTTTTTGAGATAAGATTGATGCATTATTTTTTTTTCCTTTTGAGATTTTTAGATTTTTTTTTTTTTTAATTTATGGGGAGGATTATCTTAGATGATCAGTAATTGTTTTCATGGCTGACATCAAAAAGATTAATTTATGTCGATTTTTTATTTATTGCATTCACTTTTTTTTTTATTTCATATTAGATTTAAATAACAATTTCAACATAGTGAAAACATATTCCTGGTAAAGTTGTACGTAGGATAACAAATGCGAGCCGGAGGATTTTTTCGCCAAACAACTTCTATTGTTAAATTGGCAATTATTTTAAACAATTGATTCTGGGTTTGCGTAGACACCGTACAACCACACCACACACAACACACACAAACACACAATTATATATTTATATAATATATATTATTTATTATATAGTATAAATATTGTGTGTGTGGTTTTGTGTATTAATAATATAATAATATATATATATATATATAACATTTTAACCCCACTTCTCTTTCTTTAAGGGATGTAAGGGATTAAGGATTATCATCTTTTCACCATATTTGGGCATTTTTCTAAGGTGAAGATGCTGGTAGTTTTTTGTGCTTTTTTTGTGTTTATGGGTTTTCCTAGTTTGTGGCTTTATATCTAATTTAATCTTGGGTCATATTATCTTCCACCGCCTAATAAAATGATAATCAGGATTCCAAATTAGGTTTTTTATGGTCCGGGTGTATTCTTATGATAAGCTCAAATTGGGATAGGAGTTGTTTTTTAAATCGTCTTTCAGCTTCTAACGTCTCCATCAACAGATTTTTATTCAGAGAGCAATAACATCTTGCTTTAATATCGAGGCTGTTGGGGCAAGGGTGGATATTAAAAAAAACCGACTGCGGAAGTGGTTTGTTCCCTCACTAACTTTAGCAATTTATATATATATAGTATACTATATTATATATATATATATATTATAAGTGTAATTTTGGCAGCATTTGTTCTTTTATACAAGTTTTAATAACCATTGGTAGTAGGTGAGGTTTAGGAACCTCCTACTACAATGGTTATTACCGTCCCACTTCTAATCTCCTTGCTAAACTACTCGTTCCGGTTAAAAACGAGACACCGAAATCATACATCTTTTCCCACCTGAGGATGGCAAATTTTGAATGCCGAAAGCGGCTCGTTTTCGAAACCTTTGGAGGACTGTTTAGTACCAGTTACACCCCCGACACCAGAAGATGGCCTGAAAATTGGGAAGGAATCAATCGAAAAAACTTGTCCGACAGGAAATTGTCTGTGACAATCAACAAAAACGTAATATATATAGTATAATATATATTATATATATATATAGTTATCATAATATATAAGAAAATGAAAAAAAACACAGGTTTAAATAAGTGAGTGGTAAAGTTTATTGGCCGACGCTGCAAGTGTGTCGGGATCCTACATTAATTAGATCATTACTTAGGGCATTTGTTGGTATACAGGAAGGGAAAAAAATGTATCACAGAATAACGAGAACAGCAAGCGTATATCCTTGTTTATCAATCTGTTCAAAAATTTGAAATCTGAAGAAAAAGGACGCTGAAAAAATGGTACGTTTGAAATGTGACGCTCAAATATTCTCGTTTACGTGTGAGTGATGAGAGTGTGTTGAGTCGTGTGTTATCGTACAAAAAGGCATTGTGCAATTTTTTTAGGTGATTTGTGTGTGTAAGTTGCGCGTGTGTGTGTAAATGCATTGCGATAAAGGACATCGAAACAAACCTATTGTTGTGTGTGTGTGTGTGTATGTGTGGGTGTGCGATATATATTAGTTCATTTTTAATTATCTATCTTTTTAATGTCCATTTAGTTTGATATCCTTCGAAACGGAAAGGTTACGGGTCGATTACCTATGCAAGCACATGGGCAACAGATCTTGGGTAAAGGATTTTTGCGGTAAAGCAACAGTAATAACAGTAGTGTGGCTACGCTTCCTCTCAACAAAACAATCTCCCCTGGTCTAGTGCTAGCAAAAGGGGATACTCCCTCGCTGTTCAGTGCTACTGCATGGATTAGGCCCATTTCAATGAATTTACAACTTAATTATTAGGTTTGGAATGGTTGTTTCAGGTGGCATGAAGAATTTTGCTATCATGCCATAGTTTGGATATAGGAAAAAGAAAAGAAAATAGATTAGATAGATTAGATAGATAGATATTGAGAGAATAGAGAGAGAGAGAGAGAGAGAAGAGAGAGAGAGAGAAAGAAAGAATCAAGGATGCAAGAAAGAAAGAAAGAAAGAAAGAACGAGATGCAAAAAGGAAAGAAACAAAGAAGAGAGAAAATAGAGACGAACGAGAAGAAGAAAAAAGAAAGAAAGAAAAACAGAAAGAAAGAAAAAAAGAAAGAAGAAATTATGATCGGACGCGAAAGAAAAAAGAAAGAAAGAAAGAAAGAAAGAGGAAAGAAAGAAAGAATCAAAATGCAGAAAAAATAAAGGAAGAAAGAAAGATAGAGGAAAGTGGAGACGGAATTAAGAAAGGAAAGAAAGAAAAGAAAGAAAGAAAGAAATTAGTGACGGACGAAAAAGAAAGAAGAAAGAAAGAAATGAAAGAAAGATAAGAAAGAAAGAATCAGAAATCAAAAAAGATAAAGGAAGGAAAGAAAGATTAGAGAGAAAGTGGAGACGAATAAAAAGAAAGAAAGAAAGAAAGAAAGAAAAGAAAGAAAGAAAGAAAGAAGAAAGAATGAAGATGACAAAAAAATAAGAGAGAAAGATAGAGAAGAAAAGTAAGGCGAAATAAGGAAAAAAGAAAAGAAAGAAAGAAGAATCGAACGCAGAAAAGAAACAAAGAAAGGAGAATAATAGAGACGCACGAGAAAGAAAGAAAGAAAGAAATCTAGTGATGGACGAGATAAGAAAAAATGAAAGAAAGAAAAAAAAGAATAAAATGCAACCAAATAAAGGAAGAAAGAAAGATAGAGAGAAGTGGAATCGAATACAGAAATAAAGAAAGAAAGAAAGAAAGAAAGAAAGAAAGAAAGAAAGAAATAGTGACGGACGAAGAAGAAAGAAAGAAAGAAAGGAAAGAAAGAAGAAATAAAAGATGAAAAAAATAAAGGAAGAAAGAAAGTAGAAGAAGTAAGACGAATAAGAAAAAAGAAAGAAAGAAAGAAAGAAAGAAAGAGAAGAAATACAAATACAAATTCTGGATTTCATCTAAAAGTCTCTTTTAACCACAGGCACGCACACAATGGTCTACATATTAATTAACCCGTTACGAACACACAACTTCCCTACCTCCCACCATCTTTGCTCCTTAACATTGGCCCTGTGCCAAACTATATCTTTAGTTTAAATAAAGCTGGGATCTCGCTAAAAGCGTCAAATTATCTGATATGCGCAGATTTACCTCTTCTGGCTTTCATAAGGTTTTTTTTTTCTCTCCTTCTGTGCCAATGTGTCTGCATAATCAAGCTTATCAAAGGGGTGGCGGGGGTCCTTTTTTAATCCTTTTTATGATTTCGTATGGGGAATCGCCTGGAATCGAAATTTGGATCCCTGATCTGAGATTCGATTAGTTCCAATAATTTGCTTTGTTCGACAATGTGCGTTTCACAGTTCAGATGGAATCTGTGGCGTTTGTTATATTTTGGCAAATTCTACCCACGGGCATTCATGCTCTTCCTACCTGATCGATCTCGTCCCCAAGAAACGAGTCCTGTTAACACCCTTTGTTCGAACAAGTTTCGAACAGTACAAGACTTCGAGAGTCATGAAGGAAGCAAAAAAGATACAGCTGGCTGGTTGGTTGGTTGGTTGGTTTGGTTTTGGGTGCGGTGGCTGCTGCTGCTGGCTGGTTGGTGGTTTTACGGCATGTCAACACTTTGTTGAGTTATTTTTAATGCTGAAGACGTTTTGTTTTATTTATCTCTTGGATAGAGTAATTGCAAATTTAGTTTTTAATACAATTTCTTCAAACACGATTTTTTAACAAACTCGTGTTTTTTCTATTCAACCCTATGATGACATCTCTGAAAGGTATAACACTCCATTATAATGCTTGTATAATATTGAAAATCGTATAATAGATGATAGAGTATTAATATAATTAGATTAATAACATAGGCCTTTGGGGCTCTGTGTCTGGTTTTACTAAAAATGTAATATATATCTATATAATCGGAGATGTGTGTTTTTTTCTGTCTGTAACGAAACATATTCCTACTATCAAGTCACAAATTCCTTAGTATATCGACATCACATTCTCCATGATTTTAATTTATTAACTCCAATTGATTAATAAAATTGTCAATATCATTTTAATACTGTAACCTATGTCAACATATTGCCACATGCAATATTTTATATATAGCAAAAATAGAGGTTTACAGTGTAAACGAGAAGGCTATTTTGCAATATTAATTATTAAACAAATCGAATTTAATAATATGGTGCTTTAGTATGATTGATTTCTAGACTGTTGGTTTTATTTATGAATATAGCAGCAAGAAATCTCTTCAATAATCTGTAAGATGAAAATCCATAACAAGATGAAATAACTCATTGATTATCTTACTCTCTTATAACTAAATATTAAATTTAAAAAAATAACAATGAACAGACGAAGTGATGGAAAGAGTAAGTTTCAGTGTTTCATTTTTTATATACCCTCTGTTTTCCAATCTATATTATACTCCCTCTTTCAAATCTTTTTCTATTCTGATCTATTAAGTTTCATTAAGCCTTTCCTAATTCTAATACAATATTTTATTACATAAAACCTTAAAATACTTGCACCGGAGGGTGCATATAGTTGGTAGTATATACTAATATAACAAACTTGTTTGGTAATCCCTCGCGGTGAGAAAAAGACCAGAAATAGTTTTGATTGTAAAAAAATATACTACCAAACATCAACCGGGAAGAAAAAATTTTTTGTAAAAGAAAGACCAAGATAATCGTACCAAGCAAAAAATAAATCTATTGGTATCAATATTTTGGCAAAAAGAAAAAAATCAATGTTATATGTAATAGTATATATATATATAGATAGTATATATCTATACAACCCGCCAGGTAGAACACTAAAGCTAATAAGTAAAAAGTGCTCAATACCTAAGTTAGAGCAAATAATAAAAATAAATCTAATGAGCAGAACGAACCTACTAAAGTTTCGCTAAGCTAGCTCCTGAAGAGCATTAAGGCGAGAACTTTTAGCAAGGTTCCGTCTGACTCATTCCCTTTTATACGTTATATATATATATAATATAATGATATATATGATATTTAATTAATATATGATATATATATATATATAATTATATATATAAATATAATATTTTCATAACATAGTTCCATACTGATATGAACAATATTTCGATTTATAAACATCATCTCAGTAGCTTGTTTTACTCCGTGTTATCAAAGCGAGACAAAAGTACATATGAATGATCATATGAGTAATACGATAGAATCATATGAGCCGCTCCTTGATACAACACGAGTATACAACAAGGCTCTGAAGATGATTTTATAAAATCGAAATATTGTTCATTATCAGCTAGAATATGTTTATACAAATATTTTCACTTTAACAGCATTTTGTGTGTTTTCATATCCTTTTATCTATACTCTACCGGTCGGATATCATTCCTTTCTTTAAACTTATATACTATAATATATAATAATATTAATATATATATATATATATATATATATATATAAATATATATATATAAAATGATTATATAAATATAAAATATTATAAAACAAAATTATATAAAATTATTAATATTAATTTATGCATTAATAATATTATTATGCACTAATAAATAAGTATGCTAATAGATAAATCATAATCATATATATTACATATTTTTCATATAATTTAATTATTATTCTATAATCTATTCATATAATAGATATATTATATATTATACATATTATCATATTTTATATTATAAATAAAGTATAATAAAATAAAATATTATGAATTAATATACAAATATATTCAATATTTAAGAGTATATCTTAATATTATACAAATATAATAATTGTAACAAAGTAGACTATATTTGGGGGGTAAACCTCTGCAAAGATGAAAGTTAGTGTATTCTAAAGCCCCACATCAGGCTGACACATTTGGGGACATTTTGCGTAAACGGCTGAAGATTCAAGTAATTACGCAGGTAGTGCTGTCAGAAAATTCCTATATGTCAGAATCGCGTGGTGTATATGGTACAGTCATGGGAAATGGAATCCTGCCCAGAGTTCAAATCCTGGATGTTGAAATTTACATTCACTGCGCTAATACCATTGGAGAATATATGAATCCTACTCTCCTCCGGCTATGGATAAATAATGGACAGACTGGGCTCTTTAACCTGGTTAGACAACCGGTCTAGGAGAATGGAAAACTCTGAAGTCAAACCTGTTGAACTCCTGCTAAGAAATTGAAGCTTTGGTGTCGCATCTTGTTCGTGCGGAGGGGGTTGGTGATATAATATATATATATATATATATATATAATGTGTGTGTGTTGTGTGTGCTGTTGTTGTGTGTGTGTGTGTGGTGTGGGTCAAAAACTGATGTGCGGGTATGTCCAATGCTAGTTTGCCACAGAGGCCAGAACGATGAACGCAGCATGTCTACAAAGAGATACTACTGCCGTTTGCTTCGTTCAGTGTGCGAGAAAGAGGCGAGAGATGTGGCAGGGAACGGTGGTACTTCAACATGACAAACGCACCTGCAACACACTGATCTGAATATCCCGAGACTCTGGCCCAGAAAACACCACTGTGCGGAAGCAAAACGTCCCTACCCGCCCGACCTGGCTCAATGGGATTTGTTTACTAATTCCCCAAGTTCAAGAGGACATAAAGGGAAAAACCCGTTTTGAGGGAATGTGCAATCAAAACGACAGAGCTTCGTAGAATCCCGGAAGAAATCCTCCCAGAGTGGCTCAAGCGTGACAAAAGAAGTAATTGGAAAGTGCATTAGGCCCCAGGGGGATTACTTTGAAGGGTAACTTGTAGTTTGTAGTTTGGATTTGAATTCTTTTTTTTTTTTTTTGTTGACAACTACTCCTGGAAATTTCTGACAAACTTGTACATTTTATTTGCATGAAAACCGAGCTAATTTTTAGTAGAATTATCAAAATGTCATTGACTAATAAAAACAGAAACAGAAAATTTTTCCTGTTAATTTCTACAAATTTCCTTCAGTTAAGCAATCGGACAATCCTGGTTCAGTTATTTCAGATACATTAGCTTGAAATGTTGAGGAAGAAAAAAGAAAAACACACCGGGGACGCATGGATACGAAATTTTTACTGAGTCTTTTAGAGTTCTTGTGCTCAGAGACCATGGACGCGGTACATATCAGCATCTTCACGATATCTAACCTTTTCGGGTCATTTAATGCAAAATCAAGTCATTGATAAGCAGGTTGATAAATGGTCCCAATTTGCAAGTATTGAAGCAGCGCTCATGTGGTGCTTAACTCGGTGTCAAAATGGGTACCGTTTTTCCATGCTGAATTAACCGTAAGCTAAATTTGCTGCAATCGATGGCGGTGATGTGGTGGTGCCAAAAATGCTCTCATGTCTTTTTTGCAAAGAACACAATAACGTGTTAGGTTGCTTCGTGTTAAAACTTCTTTTTATTTCTTTTTGAGTTGGATACGTTTTTCAAATTAAAATCCTAAAGACGCATAGATTTTTTTAATTTCAAAGTTTTGCGGAAGAAGAGAAAAGAAAAGAAGAAACAAAAACAAAAAAAGAACAGGTCTATTATTTTGGCGGCGTAAGAGGTCAATTAACTTTTTCCCGTCTTTTAATATATTTTACCCACCCACCCCACTACAACCCACCCCACCACACACCCCTAAACACAAGAAAAAGCCCGCGTAATTCTCGAGTTAAAAACAACCATTTCTGTGGTGCTTGTAAAAAATAATTTTTTTTCTTTTCTTTCTTATCTTCTTGCTCTAGCCTTTTTTTCATGTTCTTTTTTTTTTTCAGTCTTTTTTTTTTTTTGCTTCCTTTCTTTCTTGCTTCTTTTCTTTCTTTTGTGTCTCTCATTCACCCAACGTTTTTTTCTTTCCTTTCATTCTTTTTCTTTCTTTCTTCCTTTAACTCTTCCTTTCTCTGAGCTTTTTTCCCCAGTCTTTCCTTCCTTTGTTTTCTTTCTTTTTTTCTGCCTCATTCAACTCGATTTCTTTCTTCATAAGATCATTCTTCTTCCTTTGTCTTCCACGTTTCGCATCGATTCTCCTGTTTGTTTGTCTCTTTCCTTTCTTTCTTCTTCCTATTGTCGTTCCCTCTCTTTCTTTCTTTCTCTATTAGTGTCTTCACCGTTGCACGAGCGATATTTTCTTTCTTTCCTTTCTTTATTCTTTATTCTTTATTTCTTTCTGTTGTCAATGCACCTCTCCTTCTTTCTTCTTTCGTTTCTTTCTTCTTTCTTTTTTTCTTTTTCTGTTGTCCAGTTCACTCCTTCCTTCATTCCTCTTCCCCTCTTTTTTTTTCTTTCTAACTCTTTCTTTTATTTTCCCTGCTCCTCCAACATCATCAAGTCTACCCCTCTTCTAACTATCCTTCTTTCTTAACCCTTTTGTTTTTTCTTTACCTCGACTCTTCTTTCTTCTTTTTCTTTTTTCTTTCTTTCTTTTCTTTCTTCTTTATTTCTTTCTTCTTTTCTTGTCTTCTTTCCCTTTCTCTTTTTCTTTCTTTCTTTTTTTTTCCTTTCGTTTTCCTCTTTTTCTGTTTTTGTCTTTCTTTCTTTTTTCTTTTCTTTTTTCTTTCTCTTTTCCTGTTTTTCTTCCCCCCTTCTTTCACCGTCTTTCTTTCCTCTTTCTTCTTCTTCTTTTCTTCCTTTCTTTCTTCTTTTTCTTTCTTTTTCTGTCTTTTCCTTTTCTTTTTCTTTTCTTTTTCTTGTTTTTCTTTCTTTTCTGTTCTTTTCTTTCCTTCTTTCTTTACGTTCTCTCTTTTTTTTTTTTTCTTTCTTTTTTTTTCTTTCTTTTCTTTCTTTCTCTTATTTCTTTCTATAGTTTCTTTTCTTTCATATTCTCCTTCTTTGTGTTGACTTTGTTTTTCGTTCTATTTCTTTTACGGTTTCTTTTTCCATCGTGTTTTTTCTTTTTTAATCACTCGAGCGTAGCGGAGTGACGCCAGTGAGCCAGTAACTATTCTTTTTGCCTCTTTTCTCTTGCTTACTTTAACCTTCCCGACCACCTCCACTTCCTTCAACCTTTCTCGATTCTATAGACTTTCCTTTATTCTTACGCCTGTCCCTTTTTTCATTCCTTTTGATATCATAATTTTTTAATAATAATGGTACATACCAGATCAATAAATGGCCAACTAGGGAAAACTGGTTCCGTAAGTCCTCTTCAAAGTACTCTTCTGGGAACTCTCATACACATACCTCAACAACGGCGGCCACTTTTGAAACAGACGGTAAATTCAATCTTTGATATTGATATTGATAGACTTCAATCGCGCTCTCACCTTTAATCAACCAACTGTCTAAAATCTTCCTTTCAAACGGCGCTTTTATCTTGGAAAAAGCCAAAAGTCGCAGAGACAACAATTTGGACACGTAGTGGCGTTCGATGACAGATTCTGCTGATTGCCAACCCCCAGATCGTCAATCGATCGATGATTCGATTTTAATGCTTATCAACCTCGTCTAAGATTATTTAATGCCTCATCAGGCTAGGGGAATCGCATTTCTTGTATATCATTTACATTTTTATGTAGTTTTGTTTCTTAAGTATTTATCGCTCACAGCTCTTGAATGTAGATATTTAAACTGATCTGTTAAACCCATCCATGAGACCACCAATAGGTACTACCACTGCGGTGTCAGCGTTGACGCTGGGAGTAAATAGCAATGAAAAATAACTCAGCACTCTTTATTTTCCAAAAACTGGAGTCTTGCTTATCAATGCAGTAGTGTCATATATATGACATGAGATCTTTACCATCTAATTGTTACTGACTCGGGCATAAATTAACCCAACAAGGGTGACAAGATACATATTATACTGGTATATAATTGGACGAAACCCTAATTCTTAAACACCTGAACTTCAGCATAAAATAATCCAACAGTCACGGTTGACAAGATACATTATGTATTCGTTATAATTGGAGGACTCTTAATTGCAGTCTCATGCATCAATTAGGCAAGACTTAACCTTGTTAATTAAGAAAAAGATGGCAAACGGGGTATATCAACAACTTCGAGCGAACAACCTGCGATAACGATTGAAAAGAGAACCAAATGACGTTTTTACACAGCCAACCGAGAAAGCTTAGAAAGAAATTTAAGAAGACCATAACAGAAAATAATAAGAGATTATTTAAAACACATTAAATAACCCTGTGGAGTTGACATCGTTAAACAAATCTATATCTAACATATATCTATACATATATAAAAAGGCATTGTGTGACTCCTGTATGTCCGGAGGAAACTTCTAAAATAAAACAATTAACGTCAAAGTATCATATATATATATACATTCAGATCATCACCAGGGCTTGTTTTTTGAAGCAAAAATATAGAGATTTTGATTTATATTCGTGAAGATAATTAAAAAATAAAATTTGAATGATTACATATGGATTTTTTCTTCATTTAATATTTTTAGATAGTGACATTTAACATTTCTTTCCAGTGTAGTTTTGATCAATGCAGGGCTATTTTTAACATATGGATTCTAAATGGGCATCCCATGAGGATTCAACTACACGATTCGTAATAATGGATAATTGCCGGGAGCTAACTTCATAAACTCCTCCTCTACCCGAGGTACGCTGGGTAGCCGCTGCTATATATATTAAAGGGCAGTTGTGTGAATCTGTATGTCGTATGAAAACTTCGAAAAATGAAACAATTAACGGACTAAATAAGTATATAACACATTAAATATCGCTAGGGCTTGGTTTTCAGCAATAATAGTGAAGCTGATTTTATATTTCGAATGCCATTTAAAATTAAGATAGCCAATTATAAAATAGACGTTAAAATTCTAACTCGCCATTTTCGGCGTTTTCAATTTGCGTTTTTTTTTTCTTTCTTTTTCCTCTACCCAGGTGACACCGGTAGCCGCTTCTGTATAATTATATAACCTGAACAACATTCAGGGTGTTTATAGTAAATATTTTTCGTCGTAATGTTCGTCAGTGTATTTTAATCGTTTTTTTTATGTTTCTGCTGCTTATCGGTGTCTTTTTCAATTATAACTGGCCAAGCTTAGTTTACTATGCACAAGTAAAACCGGGAAAGATGATTACTGTCTTCTTATCATGACGTTTGCCACAGTGCTTCTCCATGAAATCTGAAGAATGGCACGGGGGAAAAAATACAAGTCCCCCCGTGGCGATTTGTAAGATTTCCAGAAATGGCCAAAAAAATGGTGGACGACAACCGATAACGAACGAATGACAATGAAAGGCCCTCAAAAGATTTAAGTTTAACGATTGGAAGATGAAGAAACGAGCGAGTGCTCAAGGGAAGAGTTAGGCAGAGATTTAGGGAAGGAGGGTTGGGAACACACCAGGAGGACCAGCATAAAAATTCTGGACTTTAGAATCAAACAGAAACGAAACACTAGTTCTAAAAGTCTCTGATTTGGTTTGGTTTGGTTTGTTTTGATTTTTTACGACATGTCAAACCTTGTTGGGTTATTTTTTAGGCCTAAAGGTCATTATGTTCCAAAATTCGAATTTAGAAAAAAATGAATACCCATCTAGCATGAATAGAACAAACGTCTTCGGCATAAAATAACCCAACAAGGTTTGACATGTCGTAAAATCCAACAAACCAAACCAAACCAAATCAGAGATTTTTGAGAACTAGTGTGTCGTTTCTGTTTGATTAAAGTCCAGAATTTTATGGCTGGTCTCCTGGTTGTTCCAACCCCTCCTCTCCTAAATCTCTGCCTAACTCTTCCCTTGAGCACTCGCTCGTTTCTTCCCATCTTCCATGCGTAAACTTAAATCTTTTAGCCTTTTCATTGGTCATTCGTTATCGGGTTGTCGTCCACCATTTTTTGGCCATTTCTGGACATTTTACAAATCGCCACGGCTTGTTATTTTTTCCCCGGTGCATTTCAGGATTTCATGGAGAAGCAGCTGTTGGCAAACGTCCATGAAAAGAAGACAGTAATCATCTTTTCCCGGTTTTACCTGTGTCATAGTAAACTAAGCTTGGCAGTTATAATGAAAAAGACACCGATAAGCAGAACATAAAAAAATACGAGTTAAAATACACTGACGAAATATACCGACGAAAAATATTACTATAACACCTGAATGTTGTCGTCAGGTTTATAATTATACGAGAAGCGGCTACCCGGTGTCACCTGGGTAGAGGAAAAAAGAAAGAAAAAAAAAGAGAAGAAAAAAACATTGAAACGCCGAAAATGGCCGAGTAGAATTTTAACGTTATTTTATAATGCTATTTAATTTTTAAATGCATTCGATAATATAAATCAAATCTTCACTATTTTTGCTTGAAAACCAAGCCCTAGCGATATTTAATGTGTTTATATACTTATTTAGTCGTTAATTGTTTCATTTTCGAAGTTTCATACGGACATACAGATTCACACAACTGCCCTTTAATATATTTACTAGCAGCGGCTACCCAGCGTAGCCTGGGTAGAGGGGGATGTTTTGAAGTTAGTCCCGCATATCCATTATTACTGAATCGTGAGTTGAATCCTCATGGGATGCCCCATTTAAATCCATATGTAAAAAAATAGACCCTGCATTGATCAAACTACACTGAAAAGAAATGTTAATGTCTACTATCTAAAATATTAAATGAAGAAAAAATCCATACTGTAATCATTCAAATTTTATTTTTTAATTATCTTCACGAATATAAATCAAATCTTATTATTTTTGCTCAAAAAACAAGCCTGGTGATATTTAATGTATATATATATATATACTTTGACGTTAATTGTTTTATTTTAGAAGTTTCCTCCGGACATACAGATTCACACAACTGCCCTTTATATATGTATAGATATATGTATAGATATAGATTTGTTTAACGGCATGTCAACTCCACAGGGGTTATTTAATGTGTTAAATAATCTCTTATTATTTTCTGTTATGGTCTTCTATCTTCTAACTTTCTCGGTTGGCTGTGTTAAAAACGTCATTTGGGTTCTCTTTTCATCGTCGCAGGTGTCGCCTCGAGTGTTGAATATTACCCCGTTTGCATCTTTGTTCTTAATTAACAAGGTTAGTTTGCTAATTGATGATGAGACTGCAATTAAAGTCTCCAATTATATACAATACATAATGTATCTTGTCAACCGTTGTTGGATTATTTTATGCTGAAGTCAGTTTAAGAATTAGGGTCTCCAATTATATACAGTATAATATGTATCTTGTCAACCCTTGTTGGGTTATTTTATGCCGAAGTCAGTTTAACAATTAAGATGGGTAAGATCTCGATGTCATATATATGACACTAAACTGCATTGATAGCAAGACTCCAGTTTTGAAAAACTAAGGAGTGTGGAGTATTTTTTATTGCTATTACTCCCAGGTCAACTCTGACACCGAGTGGTAGTACCTATTGGGGTCTCATGGATGGGTTAAACAGATCAGTTTAAAAATTATCTACATTCAATAGAGCTGTGAGCGAAAATACTTAAGAAACAACTACATAAAAATGTAAATATTAACATACAAGAAATGCGATTCCCTAGCCTATGAGCATTAAATAACCTTAGACGGGTTGATAAGCCATTAAAATCAATCCATCGATCGATCAATCTGGGGGTTGCAATCAACGAGATCTGTCATCAACGCCACCTACTGTCCAAATTTGTCTCTCTGCGACTTTTGGCTTTTTCCAAAGATAAAAGCGCCGTTGAAAGGAAGATTTTAGACCGTGGATGTGATTAAGGAGAGCGCGTTGAAGCTTCTAATATCAATATCAAAAGATGAATTTACCGTCTGTTTTCAAAAGTGGCCGCAGTGTTGAGGTATGTGTATGAAGTCCCAAGAGGAGTACTTTGAAGAGGACTACGGAACCATTTCCCTAGGTTGGCCATTTATTGGATCTGGTATTACCATTATTATAAAATATGATTCAAAAGGAAGGAAAAAAGGAAGGGAAGAAGAAAGGAAAAGTCAAGAATCAGAAAGGTGAAAGGAAGAAATGGGGAAAAAGTAAGAAAAGAGGAAGAAAAGTCTGGGTGAGTAGAAAAGAAAAAAAACACATGGAAAAGAAAGAAAAGAAAGAAAAGAAAAAGAAGAAAGAAAAAAAAGAAAGAAAGTAAGAAAGAAAGAAAGAAGAAAAGAAAGAAAAGAAAAGAAAAAAAGAAACGAAAGAAAGAGAAAGAAAAGAAAGAAAGAAAGAAAAGAAAGAAAGAAAGAAAAGAAAAGAAAAGAAAGAAAAAGAAAAAAAAGAAAGAAAGAAAGAAAGAAAGAAAGAAAGAAAAGAAAGAAAGAAAGAAAGAAAAGAAAGAAAAGAAAAGAAAGAAAAGAAAGAAAGAAATAAAGAAGAAAAGAAAAGAAAGAAAGAAAGAAAGAAAAGAAAGAAAGAAAGAGTCGAGGTAAAAGAAAAACACAAAAAGGTTAAGAGAAAGGATTAGTTACGGAAGAGAAAGACTGATATGTTGGAGGAGCAGGGAAAATAAAAGAAAGATAGAAAGAAAAAAAAAGAGGGAAAGAAGGAAGGAAGGAAGGAAGTGAACTGGACAACAGAAAAAAAGAAAAAAAGAAAGAAAGAAAGAAAGAAAGAAAGAAAGAAGGAGAGGTGCATGACAACAGAAAGAAATAAAGAAATAAAGAAATAAAGAAGGAAAGAAAGAAATATCGGCGTGAACGGTGAAGACAAATAAATAGAGAAAGAAAGAAAGAGAGGAACACGACAATAGAAAGAAAGAAAGAAAGAAAGAGACAAACAAACAAAGGAGAATCGATGCGAACGTGGAAGACAAAGAAAGAAAGAAAGAATGAAAGAAAGAAAATCGAGTTGAATGAGGCAGAAAAAAAAGAAAGAAAAACAAAGGAAGGAAAAAGACTGGAAAAAAGCTCAGAGAAAGGAAGAGTTAAAGGAAAGAAAAGAAAGAAAGAATGAAAGAAAGAAAAAACGTTGAGGTGAATGAGAGACACAAAAAGAAAGAAAAGAAGCAAGAAAGACAAAGGAAGCAAAAAAAAAAAAAAAGACATGAAAAAAAAAAAAGACATGAAAAAAAGGCTAAGAGAAAAGAATAAGAAAAGAAAAAGAAAAATATATTTTTTTACAAAAGCACCACAGAAATGGTTGTTTTAACTCGAGAATTACGCGGGCTTTTTCTTGTGTAGGGGTGGGGTGGGGTAGGGTGTAGTGGGGTGGGGTGGGTAAATATACTTAAAAGAACGGGAAAAAGTTAATTGAACCTTCTAACGCCGCCAAAATAATAGACCATGTTCTTTTTTTGTTTTTGTTTCTTCTTTTCTTTTCTCTCTTCGCAAAACCTTTGAAAATAAAAAAATCTATGGCGTCTTTAGGATTTTAATTCTGAAAAACTATCCAACTCAAAAAGAAATAAAAAAGAAGTTTTAAACGAAAAGCAAACCATAAACACGTTATTTGTGTTCTTTGCAAAAAAGACATTGAGAGCATTTTTTGGCACCACCACATCCACCGCCATCGATGCCAGCAAATTTAGCTTACGGTTAATTCACATGGAAAGAACCGGTACCCATTTGATCACCGAAGTTAAGCACCAATGAGCCTGTTCAATACTTAAATGGGTGACCATTTAATCAACCTGTTATCAAAATGACTTGATTTTGCATTAAATGACCCGAAAAGAGTTGATATCGGAGATGCTGATATGTACGCGTCCTGCGTCTCTGACGCACAAGAATCTAAAAGGACTCAGTAAAATCGTATCCATGCGTCCCGGTGTTTTTTCTTTTTTCTTCCCTCAACATTTCAAGCTAACTGTAAATCTGAAAATTACTGAACCAGGATTGTCCGATGCTTAACTGAAGGAAATTGTAGAAATAACAGGGAAAATTTCTGTTTCTGTTTTTATAGTCAATGACATTTGATAATTCTACTAAAAATTAGCTCGGTTTCATGCAAATAAAAAATGTACAAGTTTGTCAGAAAAGTTCCAGGACTAGTGTCACAAAAAAAAAAAAAAAGAATTCAAATCCAAACTACAAACTACAAGTTACCCCCTTCAAAGTAATCCCCCTGGGGCCTAATGCACTTTCCCATACTTCTTTGTCACGCTTGCATGCACTCCTGGGAGGATTCTTCCGGGATTCTACGCAGCTCTGTCGTTTTGATGTGCACATCCTCAAAACGGGTTCCCTTTATGTCCCTCTTGAACTTGGGGAATAGTAAAAAATCCCATGGAGCCAGGTCGGGCGAGTAGGGAGGTTGCTTCAGCACAGTGGTGTTTTTCTGGGCCAGAAACTCTCGGATATTCAGATCAGTGTGGGCAGGTGCGTTGTCATGGTGAAGTACCCACCAGTTGCCCTGCCACATCTCTCGCCTCTTCTCGCACACTGAACGAAGCAAACGCAGTAGTATCTCTTTGTAGACATGCTGGTTCATCGTCTGGCCTTGTGGCAAGAACTAGCATTGGACAATACCCCTCACATCAAAGTTTTCTGACACACACACACACACACACACACACACACACACACACACACACACACATATATATATATATATAATATATATATATATATATACCAACCCCTCCGCACGAACAAGATGCGACACAAAGTCAATTTCTTAAGCGGAGTTCAACAGGTTTGACTTCAGAGTTTTCCATCTCCTAGACCGGTTGTCTAACCAAGGTTAAAGAGCCCAGTCTGTCCAATTATTTATCCATAGCCGGAGGGAGAGTAGGATTCATATATTTCCCAATGGTATTAGCGCCAAGTGAAATGTAATTATCACATCCAGGATTTGAACTCTGGGCGACGATTCCATTTCCCATGACTTTAACCATTACACCACGCGATTTCTGACATATAGGAACTTTTCTGACATACCTCGTATTACTTAGAATCTCAGCCGTTACGAAAAATGTCCCCACAAATGTGTCAGCCCTGATGGTGGGGCTTTAGAATACACTAACTTCATCTTTGCAGAGGTTTAACCCCCCCAAATATATCTACTTGTACAATATTATATTTGTATAATATAATTTATATAACTCTTAAATATTAATATATTTGTATATTAATTCATAATATTATTATTTTATTATACATATTATTTTATAATATAAAATATGATAATATGTAATAATATATAATATATATTATATGAATAATTATATGAATAATATATAAATTATATGAAAAATATGTAATATATATTATATGGATTTATCTATTAGGCATATTATTTATTATGCATAATAATATTATTAATTCATAATATTAAATATTAATATATTTTTATAATATTTGTATAATATTTTATATTATATTATATATCATATTATATATATATATATATATATATATATATATATATATATATATATATATATAATATATATATATATATATATATAAGTTAAAAGAAAGGAAATGAATCCGACGGTATGAGTATAGATAAAAGGATATGAAAACACCACAAAATGCTGTTAAAGTGAAAATATTTTATAACATATTCATAGCTGATATTGAACAATATTTCGATTTTATAAAAATCATCTTCAGAGCTTGTTTATACTCCGTGTTATCAAGAGCGGACTCATATGATTCATATCGTATTACTCATATGACTCATATCATATGACTTTTGTCTCCGCTCTTGATAACACGGAGTATAAACAAGCTCTGAAGATGATGTTTATAAAATCGAAATATTGTTTCAATATCAGCTATGAATATGTTATGAAATTATATATATATATATATATATATATATATATATATATATATATATACATATAAATATCATATATATATATATATATATATATATATATATATATAAAGAGAATGAGTCAGACGAACCTGCTAAAAGTTTCGCTTAATGCTCTTCAGGGCTAAGATCTTAGCGAAACTTTTAGTAGGTTCGTCTGACTCATTAGATTTATCTTTATTATTTGCTCTACTTAGGTATTGAGCACTTTTTACTTATTAGCTTTAGTCTCCTGGCGGGTTTGTATGAATATATATATCTTATATATATATATATACATATAAATTGTTTTTTCTTTTGGCCAAAATATTGTACCAATAGATTATTTTTTGCTGGTACGATTATCTTGGTCTTTTCTTTTTTACAAAAAATTTTTTCTTCCCGGTTGATGTTTGGTAGTATATTTTTACAATCAAACTATTTGCTGGGTCTTTTCTCACCGCGAGGATTTACCAACAAGTTTGGTATATTATATATACTACCAAATATATGCACCCTCCGGGTGCAAGTATTTAAGTTTTAATGTAATAAAATATTGTATTAAATTAGAAAGGCTAATGAAACTAAATAAGAATACAGATAAAAAGATTTGAAACAGAGGGAGTATAATAAAAGATTTGAAACAGAGGGAGTTATAATAAAAAATGGAACAACTGAAACTTACTCTTCCATCACTCTCGTCTTTCATTGTTATTTTTTCTAATTTAAGTATTTAGTTATAAGAAAAGTAAAGGATAAAATGAGTTATTTCATCTTGTTAATGGATTTCATTTAAGATTCATTGAAGAGATTTTTGCTTATATTCATTAAAAAAAACCAAACAGTTAGAAATCAATAATACTAAGCACATATTTATTAAATTCGATTTTTTAATATAATATGCAAATTAGCCTTCTCGTTTACACTGTAAACCTCTATTTTGTTGTATATATAAATATAATTGCATGTTGTCAATATGTTGACATAGTTAACAGTATTAATAATGTATGACAATTTTATTAATAATTGAGGTTAAATAAAAATAAAATCATGGAGAATGTGATGTCTATAACTAAGAGAATTGTGACTTGAGTAGGAATATAGTTTCGGTTACAGACAGAAAAACACACAATCTCCATTATAATAAGATATATATTACATTTTTTAGTAAACAAGACACAGGCCCCGAAAGGCCTATGTTATTAATCTATATATTAATACTCTTTATCATCTATTATACGAGTTATATTATATATACAAAAGCATTATAATGGAGTGGTAGTACCTTTCAGAGTGTCATCTATGGGTTGAATAGAAAAACACGAGTTTTAAAAAATGTGTTTGAAGAAATTGTATTAAAAACTAAATTTGAATATCTATCAAGAATAAATAAAACAAAACGTCTTCAGCATAAAATAACTCAACAAGTGTTGACATGCCGTAAAAAACCAACCAACCAGCCAGCCAGCCAGCCAGCCAGCCACCCAACCAACCAACCAACCAACCAACCAGCCAGCTGTATTATTTTTGCTCCTCAATGACTCTCGAAATCTTGTACTGTTACGAAAACTGTCCGAACAAGGTGTTAACAGACTCTTTCTTGGGGACGAGTCGATCGGTAGAAGAAATGAATGCCCGTGGGGGTAGAATTTGCCAAAATATTAAACAAACGCCAACAGATTCCATCTGAACTGTGAAAGGCCATTGATCGAACAAAGCAAATTATTGGAACTAATCGAATCTCAGATCAGGGATCCAAAGATTCGATTCCAGGCGATTCCCCATACAAAATCATAAAAAGAGATAAAAAAAGGACCCCCGCCACCACCTTTGATAAGCTATTATGCAGACACATGCACAGAAGGAAGAGAAAAAAAAACCTATGAATAGCCAGGAAGGGAGGTAATTTCGCTATCAGATATTTGACGCTTTAGCGAGATCCAGCTTTATTAAACTAAGATTAGTTTGGCACAGGGCCAATGTTAGGAGCAAAGGATGGGTGGGAAGGGGTAGGGAAGTTGTGTGTTCGTAAGGGTTATTAAATAGGTAGGACATGTGTGCGTGCCTGTGGTGTAAAGAGACTTTTGAAATCCAGAATTTGTTTTGATATTTCTTTCTTTCTTTCTTTCTTTCTTTCTTTCTTTCTTTCTTATTCGTCTCTACTTTCTCTCTATCTTTCTTTCTTCCTTTATTTTTTTCATCTTTATTCTTCTTTCTTTCTTTCTTTCTTTCTTTCTTTCTCGTCCGTCACTATTTCTTTCTTTCTTTCTTTCTTTCTTTCTTTCTTTCTTCTTTATTTCTTATTCGTCTCCACTTTCTCTCTATCTTTCTTTCTTCCTTTATTTTTTGCATTTTGATTCTTTCTTTCTTTCTTTCTTTCTTTCTTTCTTTCTCGTCCATCACTAATTTCTTTCTTTCTTTCTTTCTCGTTCGTCTCTATTTTCTCTCTTTCTTTGTTTTTTCTTTTCTGCGTCTCGATTCTTTCTTTCTTTCTTTCTTTCTTTCTTTCTTATTCGCCTCTACTTTCTCTCTATCTTTCTCTCTTTATTTTTTTTCATCTTCATTCTTTCTTTCTTTCTTTCTTTCTTTCTTTCTTTCTTTCTTTCTTTCTTTCTTCTATTCGTCTCACTTTCTCTCTATCTTCTTTCTTCCTTTATTTTTTTGCATTTTGATTTTTCTTTCTTTCTTTCTTTCTTTCTTTCTTTCTTTTTTCTTCTTCTCGTCCGTCTTTCTTTCTTTCTTTCTTCTTCTTCTTTCTATTCGTCTCCACTTTCTCTCTATCTTTCTTTCTCCTTTATTTTTTTGCATTTTGATTCTTTCTTTCTTTCTTTCTTCTTTCTTCTTTTCTTTCTTCTTCTTTCTCGTCCATCACTAATTTCTTTCTTTCTTTTTTTTTTCTTTCTTTTTTTCTTTTTCTTTTTTCTTTCTTTCTCGTTCGTCTCTATTTTCTCTCTTTCTTTGTTTCTTTCTTTTTTGCATCTCGATTCTTTCTTTCTTTTTTCTTTCTTGCATCCTGATTCTTTCTTTCTCTCTCTCTCTCTCTCTCTCTCTCTCTCTCTCTCTCTCTCTATCTATCTATCTATCTATCTATCTATTTTTCTTTCTTTCTTCCATATATCCAAATATAGGCATGATAGCAAATTCTTACCATGCCACCTGAAAAGCAACCATTCCAAACACTAATAATAAGTTGTAAATTCTGTGAAATGGCCTATCATCAGTAGCAACTGAACAGCGAGGGAGTATCCCCTTTTGCTAGCACTAGACCAGGGAGATTGTTTTGTTGAGGAAGCGTAGCCACACCTACTGTTATCTACCTGTTGCTTTACCGCAAAAATCCTATTACCCAAGATCTGTTACCCATGTGCTGCATGGTATCGAACCCGTAACCTTCCGATTCAAGGACTGATCAAACTAAATGACATTAAAAAAGATAGATAATTAAAAAAATGAACTATATATATATCCACACCCACACATACACACACACACACACAACAATGAGGTTTGTTTCGATGTCCTTTATCGCAAATGATTTACACACACACGCGCAACTACACACACAAATCACCTAAAAAATGCACAATGCCTTTTTTACGATACACACACTCACACACTCTCATACTCACACCGTAAAAGAGAATATTTGACGTCACATTTCAAACCGACCATTTTTCAGCGTCCTTTCTTCAGATTTCAAATTTTGAACAGATTGATAAACAAGGACTATCGCTTGCTGTTCTCGTTATTCTGTGATAACATTTTTTTATCACCTTCCTTATACCAACAAATGCCCTGAAGATGATCTAATTAATAGATCGACACACTGCAGCGTCGGCCAATAAACTTACCACTCAACTTATTTAAACCTGTGTTTTTTCAATTTTTTAATATATATTATATATATATATATATATATATATATATATATATATATATAAGTTTTGTTGAATTGTACAGACAATTCCTGTCGGACAAGTTTTTTCGTTGATCGTTCCAATTTTCAGGCCATCTTTCTGGTGTCGGGGTGTAACTGGTATAACAGTCCTCCAAAGGTTTCGAAACGAGCGCTTTCGGCAATTCAATTTGCCATCCTCAGGTGGGAAACGATGGTATGATTTCGTGTCTCGTTTTTAACGAGAACGAGTAGTAGCAAGGAATTAGAAGTGGGAGGTAATAACCATTGGTAGTAGGAGGTTCCTACAACCTCCTACTACCAATGGTTATTAAAACTTGTATAAAAGAACAAATGCTGCCAAAATACACTTATATATATATATATATATATATATATATATATATATATATATAAATTGCTAAAGTTAGTGAGGGAACAAACCACTTCCGCATCGGTTTTTTTAAATATCCACCTTGCCAAAACAGCTGATATTAAAGCCAAGATGTATGCTCTCTGAATAAAATGTGTTGATGGAGACGTAGAAGCTGAAGAGATTTAAAAAAAATCCTATCAATTGAGCTTCATCTAAGAATACACGGACATAAAAAACTAATTGGAATCTCTTATCATTTTTTAGAGTGGAAGATAATATGCCAAGATTAATTAGATCAAACGCCAAAAATAGACAAAACATAAAACCAAAAACCAAAAGCAAAAACATACAGCCCATCCCCTCTCCCTAGAAAAATAGCAAATATAGGTGTAAAGAAGATGATAATCTTAATCTTCATCTTAAAAGAATGCAGAAAGTGGGTTAAAATGTTATATATATATATATATATATATATATATATATACACACACACACACACACATATATATATATATATTATATATAAATATATATAATTATGTGTGTGTGTGTGTGTGGTGTGTGTGTGTTGTACGTGCGTGTGTCTAGTAAGAAACAAGGCTTAAAAATCGGCATTTATATCTATATATCTATCTTATATATATATATATATATATAAATGGCCGATTTTTAAGCTTGTTTCTTTACTACACACACACACACACACACACCCGCGCGCATACACACACACATAAATATATGTTGGGGTTGTTAAGTCCACGTATGCTTTTTTGTTGGTATATCTGGTGAGTCTAGTTCTGAGTGTGAATATATATATATATATATATATATATATTATATATATTCTGATTTTGTGTGACGCATGGAGTTTCTAATTTATTTCAGAGCCATGCTTCACACAAATCCCAAATATATTATAATATTATATATATATATATATATATATATATATATTATATATATATAGGGTTTGGCAGAAATTTGACAGTTTCATAAGGAAAAAGAAATAGTGCCTGGTAACTACAAAATTTAATGGATTGTTAAAGAAATTCAACTGGCATGGAAATGACATTACTGTCAACAAGTTTCACTAAGATAATCGCCATTAGCGTCGATCACAGTTCCGGAATATGGAGAAAGCTGATGTTACAGTTTCTCTGGGTAGAATGTCAAAAACTACCTTAATTGAGCTTTTTGTAGAACATTGGCGGTTTTCTTGTTATCCAGGGCCTTGACTACAGTGTTTAGCAACTCTACGGGGCAGATGAGGTCTACAACACTTTTTCTGTAGATTTTCGAGGAATTCTGCTGTATGAACGCAAATCAGATCGTCTGTTATGTTGCTTCTTCGAGCCAAAGCCTCGTAGTCTAACATTCAATTCTCCGTTTCATGACTGATTGTTTTTACAGTGTTCATGAGCATTGTGCAGCAACCATAATCTCCTTATTTTATGACGCGACGCAGATCATCATGATACAAGTTATTCTCTTCTATGATTCTGGTGAGTTCCAGTTATCCATTCTATCTGTCATCACGTAATGATGCGTATTAAACGAATGCGTAGTGTGCGTCAATACTCCAAACTACGGAGAAAAAATAAAAATATAAGAATGTCAAATTTATTCTGAATATCCTTTATATTATATTATTATTATTATCATCATCATCATCATCATCATGTCGTGCAGGCAGCACGGTATCATGACAATCTCTCGCCAACCCTCCTGTCATTCATTGCACCTGGAAGTTCTTCCTCGCTGCAGCCAGCATCTTTACATAGCTGGTCAATGTAGGTCCTTGCTGGGCAAGCCCACACTAGCATGTCCATGTGTTTTGGCTTCCACGCGGAAATCGCTTATGAGTTCGTCCTTGTTTCTTCCAGCAGTGTCTGCATGTCTAGTCGTCTCACCTCGGTTTGATCTGTTAGGGCAGGTGCTCCTTGTGGGGTGCTGTTTTCCACGACAATGTTCAGTACTGCACGCAACAATTCTTGTGTAGGTCCATCAAAGCTTACTCTCAAGGCGCTCGTCAGGTCCAGGTGGTGCAGGCATACAGCAGTACTGATATGACTACAGCTGGAAGAATGTAGTGAGATCAGATTCCATATGCCTGAGCAAATTTGTTTGTGGCCAGCATGCTTTCATATTCGTGCATTAATATCGCCATCTGTGGATGGATATTACTACCTAGGTATGTGAATTGTTTCTACTGGCTTAAGGGCTTACCGTCTAGTGTGGATATGTTTATTTTTGAAGCTCATGAACTCTGTTTTATCGGTTTCACAAAGAGGCTGATGTTTTTTTTTGCTGCTCCTTCCCGGCTATGTAGACGTGACTCAGCCTGTGCCGGGTATCTGCAAGAAGTGCATAGTCTGCATCTGTGACTGTTTGTGCAGGGTAATCTCCTGCTTCTTGCCTTTCTTATGTAAAGCCTTTTTTTATGGTATAATTTTAGTGTGCTATAAGTCATGAGTAATAGTGCTCAGTAATTCGAATAGAACGTTAATTAGGGTATCGTGGAGAAGAAGTCAGCAGTGCTTGGTTACTGACATTTCTTCCACCGATAGATGCAGTTTAACGTGATATACAGGACACTAAAACCTCAGCCCTGCTTGTAGCACATATAATGAAGAAGGCTTGCCGTGACCAGCTGACTGATCGGAGGTGCATTCAACTGCCACTAACCTAAGTAAGGACGCAAAGTGGAATATTGCATGTCATGGACTGCTCAACCACCAGGATTCAATCTTTAACCATCATGGATCACCACCCATGGCCACAGGTAGCCCTATTGGCGAGGGGATTTTAACCTTCTGCAGAGGTGCAGTTGGGTGTTCTTCTGCCCAGCGCGACAGGGCGGTCTCCAGCCGGTGTTGCACTTCATTCTTAGATAGTTTTCTCAGACAATCGTTTAGGTGGAAAATGTCAGTAGCCACGTCCATTGAGGCCTTTTACGCTTTAACAGTGACATATCCCTGCATATAAAAATCCTGCACAAGTTTAATTCGTGAATATACCACATGCTCACGTTGCGAATATACAACAATGTTCTTTTCATAGGAAGAGGGAAGGGAGAGAGGTAGACAGAGTATCAGAGAGATATTTAGATGAGATGCATAACTTGCATTCTTTAACTTGTTTTCTTCTCTATTTCGGTCTCTATTTGTATGTAACCAAAACTTCATCAGCTATTATGTCACAATTACCAAAGTCTTCAATACATCGAATAAGAAAAATTAATAATAATAAAATGAATAAAGCTGTTCCTAATAATTCAACATTTGAATCGCTTTCCATTGTAAAAAAAATGAACTATATAAACTATGAAAAATAATTAAAAAATTGTATTGTGAAATTTGTAATGAATTTTAAAAAATTACTTTTTTACTCTTGCCTGTTTTTCAGTAACAGGATTTAACTAAAAGTTTACAAATAAATAAATACTTACGATTATTGTAAAATTTATGTTTAAAAATATCAAATAGTTATTTAATTTATAATTATAATACCGCGCAATATTTACTTTGAAGGAGACATTAAGTTTCATTTCAAATTGTTTTACTTTTTCTCTTTTAATAATTTAGATGATTTTACTTACTTATGATAAAAACTTCTGATATTGAATTTTAATTCCCCCAGCATCCCAATCAGGCAATATATTTCAAAAATAAATTGGTTTACTAGTAATAATATAATAATAATAATAATAATTATAATATAATATATATAATAAATAAATATAAATTTGTCTTGTGAATCGTCTAAGTCTCGTGTTGATAAATCAACAACGCCATGCTGCTTTAAAAAAAGAACTTTATTCTTACTAGCTTTTCTTACCATCTAAAACAAGCGCTCGCACAGATGAGTCCAGCTAAACGCAAAGAGACATCTCTCTTACCTAACATCCTGCTGGAACTGAGAACATAACTAGTTTGTTTGTTTTGTTTGTTTACAGGCATATCAACCTCAGTGGGTCATTTATGCCGATAAAGTTTTGAATAAATCATTCTTAATGGATAATACAATTTTTTTATAAATACATTTTCTATTTAACTCATAGATGGGACCCTAATAGATACTACCACTCCGGGTCAGAGTGGACCAGCGGAGCAATGGTGAGAATGGGGTGCTTCCACATTCCCAAACTCCCAAACTGAACTCACCATCAGATAGAGTTTAACGTCATTCCAGGACATGTAGACCCGCAGCCACGCCTTCTAGCACCCATATGATAAAAAGGGTTTGGGGCTTGCCATGAGGGCAATAGGGTTGGAAAATCATATAGGTGCTAGGGCTTGACGTGATCAGCCGATTGATCGGAGGGGGCCTCTCCGACGCCCAGTCTAGCCAAGATAGAGTTATTGCAAGTCATCCACTGCTCATGGGCACCCTGGGTTCTCCTCCTTAAGAATCACGGGACGCACTAATTCTATATTCTAAAGTTGAATGTTGACTGACATTTTCTTGCAACATGTTTCTCAGACCAATCGCTTAAATGAGAAAATGTCAGTAACGACGTGCCATTTAGACCTTTTAGGCTTACTAGAAGACATATCTCTGACATGAGACATGCATCGACATCAACACATGGGAGGCTTATGCAGAAGACCGTACGACCTGGCGCCTCCTCGTCAAACAAGGAACCAGAAGGAGTGAAAAGAGAGGAAAGAAGCCGCCGCAGAAAAGAGGCCATAAGGAAGGAAGACAACAGAATCTCCAGCAAGCATCACGGGTTTGTTTGCATTCACTACACAGAAATTGCCATTCAAAAATGGTTCTGTTTCAGCCACCACCGCAGTTGCAGATAAAATGTGGACACTACGCATCGTATTTAGTAGACGGAAGATGCCAACAAATCCTCTGCAATATACAAAATGACTTTTTACAAAGGGATCAAGCAACAGCAACAACCGAGGTAGAAGTGTGGGTGAACCGCAACGGGGACTATATTGAAAATAAATCTCATTTGCTACTTTCCAGAACCTGAAGACAGATTCAGTTTCCGAATATCTCGATTAAATCCAAAAAAACGCTGCTTTTAAATCCCAGCGGTCAAATCTTTGTTACCCGGTGTAAATGACTCGGCCATCAGCGGCCATATTGTTTTCAAGCCTTTCACCAAATGTTTATTCTAAAGTTGAATGCTGACTTGGATTGGAGAGTTATTCCTTTTCATAAGGCGTGTTCCTTCCGGTGGGCAACCACCGCACCACTCGCCTGTGTAATGTATGGCGGCATCCACTGCTCAAGTGACATCGGATATTTGAAATTGGAGGCCAACATTTAACGGAACAGCTGGAACGTCAATAGACGACAACGTGACATATTGGCGGAGATCTGTTCAAGACGTGACATTCCCGATCGGCTGTCGACTTCGTAGTCGTTTATCAACGGATTCAGTCAGGCCTTTTATTATCTATGATAATTTTATTGGTGAGAAAGCTACAACCTTTCTCCCTTAAGTTGGACTTTCTTTCTTTCTTACTTTCGTGACTGGGTTTTGTTTGTCTTTGTCTTTCTTTCTTCTTTCTGTGGGTGTTCTTCATATTTTCTGTCCTTTCCTTTCTTCTTCTTTCCTTTCTCGTTGTGTTGTTGTGGATTTCTCTTTTTCTTTTTTTTCTTTCTTTCTTTCTTTTTTTCTTTTCTTTTCTTTCTTATCTTTGCTTCTTTTCTTTTCTTTCTGTCTTTTTCTGCTCAATTTGTATTTGTTTTTGTTTTTCTTTTGCTTCTTTCTTTACTTTTTTTTCTTTTTTTCTGTCTGGTTCTGTGGTTTTTTCTCTTTTGTCTGTCCCTTTTTCTCTTTCTTTCCCTTTGTTTTTCTTTGATTCTTCTCTTTTTTCTGTCAATTTAATTTTTTTATCTTTCTTTTTTTCTTCTTTCCTTCTTACTTTTTCTTTTTCGTTTCTGTGGATCTCGCTCCTCTCCTCCCTTCGTTATTTTCTCTTTTTTCTTTTCCTTTTTTCGTTTTTTTTTTCCTTCTTTTCCTTTTTTCTGGTTTTTTTTTTTTTCCCTTTTTTTCTTTCTTTCTTCTTTCTGCTTTATCTCTTTCTTTTTCTTTCTTTTCTTTTCTTTCTTTTTCCTGTTAATTTTCTCTTCCCTGGGTCTTTCTGTTCCTCTTTCTTGCTCTCCATTTTTTTCTTCGCTTTTCAGTTTAAATAATTTCTTCTTCTTTCCTCGTTTTTTTTCCATATTTTTTTCTTTCTTTTCTTTCAATTGTTCTATTTTTTCTTTAAATTCTCTCATTTCCTTTTCTTTTATTCCTTCTCGTTTTTTCCTTTCTTTTTTCCGTCATTCTTTTTCGCTTCGCCGAATGTCTAGTTTTGTGTCTTTCTTCTTCATGTGCGTTTATATTATTTATTATTCTTATATTTTCTTTCTTTTTTTTTTCATCATTCTCACTTTCTTTTCTCTTTCTTCTTTCCCTTTCTTTGTTTTTCCTTCCTCTTTTTTTCTTCTTTGCTTCTTGTCAGCTGCATCTCTTTCTGTGGTGTTTGGGTTGTTGTCTTTTCCCTTCCCATGTTCTTGTTTCTTTGTTCCTTCTTTTCTTTCTTTCTATTCAATAGCTTTTGTCTTTTCATATCTTCCTTTGAATTGTTTATATTCTTTCTTTTTTTTTTTTTTTTCAGTTTATATTCTCTTTCTTTACTTCCTTTCTTCTTTTTTTGATTTCTTTTCTTTGTATGTCTTTTCTTCTTCCTTTTCCTTTCTTCTTTCTTTTTTTTTTTTTCATTTTTTTCTTCTCTTATCAGTTCTTTTCATCAGCTAGATTTCGCCAACACTCTCAAGACTTGTCTTGTTCGATCATATTTTCTTATTTCTTTCTTTCTTTTCGTTTCTTTTTTCTTTCTCATTCCCTTTTTCTCCTTCACCCACAACCGACCTTTCATAATCAAATGACAAGGATTCAAAATTTACCTTTTTTTTTTATATACACGCCTTTTCCCCGCAACCCATCAACGGCCAAAAACATCTTTCCACCATTGTTGAAATATCCAGACACCATCCTTTTAATCGTTTATTTACATTTTCGTTGTTTCACTCTTTCTTGCCACTTCTTTTTTTCCCTCTCTCTTTGTCTTTCCTCGCCTCTTCGACAATCCTTTCCTTTTCTTTCTTTTCTCTTCTTTCTTTCTTATTTTTCTTTATTTTCTGTCGATTCACTCTGTTTCTTTCTTTCGTATTTTTCTTTTCTGTACTTTTTTTTTCTTTTTTGGTTTTTTCCCCCTGGTTGGTTCTGCTGATTCCTCAATAATTCTTTCTTCGCCTCAATATTGCTTTCTCCATCACTTCGATCTTTTTGTTCTTGTTCTTCTATTTTTCTTTTCTTTTCTATTTTCTTTTGCTTTCCTTTATCTTTCTTTCTTTTTGCCCTTGTCTGCTTGATTATGTTTTCCTTTTACGTTGTGTCTTTTTTTTTCCACCTTTTCCTCTTTCTTTTTCTTTTCGCTTTCTTTCTTTTTTTCTTTCCCTCTTCTTCTTTTTCTTTTACCTTAGCTGCCAAATTAATTTCCATTTTTTTTGTCGATGGAAAAATTTTTATCATCATTCTTCTCTACTTTGTTTTTTCATTTTTCTTTCTTTCTTTCTTTTTTCCTCTGTTTTCTGTATCCTTTCTTTTTCTCTTTTCTTTTTTTCTTTCTTTCTTTTTCTCGTTTCTATTTTTGGCCGGATTTTCTTTGTCTCTCCTTTTCCCCTCATTGTCGTGTTTTCTTTCTTTTTTTTTTTTCCTTTTTCTTTCTTTTTATCTTTCTTCTTTCTTCTCTTCTATTTGCCTTTTCTTCTTCACCTGCCGACTCGGATTGAGCCCTTTGCCCCTCCCGACCCTTTCTCAATTCACGAGAATAGCCTTACCGATCTTTTTTTTTTTTCTCCCATCCGCGCTTGTTTGGGGGGAATACGACCGCGTTCCAAGTGCAGCTATTGAAAGCCAAATGGAATTGGTATCATCAAGTCTACGCGATCATAATTTTCTTTTTTTTTTTTTTTTTTTCAACACAGGTAACAGCCTTTTCCCAACCCACCACCGTAACTATCCTCTCCCAGACCTTCCACTAGTTTGTTTGCCGAAATATCTAACATGTCCTGCTTCGATACACTACATTCTCGTTCTATTTCCTAAAAGACTGTCCTTTTTGGTCCGCGACTCTTTCCCCTTGTCTTTCTCCCCTTCTATCCTCTTTTCAAGAAACAAGTCTTTCTTGTCTTTCCTTTTCTTTCTTTTTCTTTCTTTCTATTTTATATTAGGCGAGAGATCGCCAACCCGCGGCCAATAGGGGCCAGTGGGGTTGGGGTCCTTACCTCTCTGTAGAGCTGCAGTTGGTGTATTCTAAAGCACAGCTGTCAGGGCTACGATAGAGTGAGTACATAGAAACGCCGTTCGTGATAGATAGATAGATAGATAGATAGATAGATAGATTTCAATAGACCGAGATAGATAAATAGGTAGATAGATAAAGTGAGANAAAGGAGGAAAGAGAGAGAGAGAGAGAGAGAGAGAGAGAGAAATTTCAACAGATCAGGATAGATAGATAGATTTCAACAGACCGAGATAGATAGATAGATAGAAAGAGAGAGAGAGAGAGAGAGAGAGAGAGAGAAGAGAGAGAGAGAGAGAGAGAGAGAGATTTCAACAGATCAGAATAGATAGGTAGATAGATAGATAAATAGATAGATAGATATTTTTTCACAAACTACAATTTAAGAAGATGAAGAGTTGATGGACAAGTTGTTGTTTTTTAAGAATGTTACGAAAAATATTTTGAAAGAAGGTAAGGATAATTCTGGAACTTTTTGGTGTCGGAAAATGAAGAGACATTAAGATTTCTTGAAGTGAGAGTTTTTTGCAGAAAG
>CM042162.1:11863274-11868274 GCA_023376005.1 Doryteuthis pealeii
GCTAATTTGTAAAAAGTGCTCGATACCTAAGTAGAGCCAAGTAATAAGGATATCTACTGAGTCAGACGAACCTACTGTTAGTTTCGCATAAAGCTCTTCAGGGCTAAAATCTGACTCTAGCCCTGAAGAGCTTTATGCGAAACTAACAGTAGGTTCGTCTGACTCAGTAGATATCCTTATTATATATATATATATATATATACATTCAGTTTCAAAACAATTATAAATTTGTAGGCTACCCATCAATTATGTAACAAATTGATGTGAGTTTGTGTGTTTCCCCTCTCGCATCCAACGATTAGCTGTCACCATAACAGCAGTTGTCTGTGACTACAATACAATGAACAGATTTTTTTTTTAAATTTAAAAACGTATGTTTCCAATACGGATCGGACAGATGCTGTTTTTTTGCTGATTTTTTGCTGATATTGTTATTTCAGAATATTTGCTGTTTGCTGTTTCTGGTTTAGTTCTTTTGTTTGTTTTTTTTTTGTTTTTTGTTTTTTTTTGTGTTTTTTTTTTTTTTCGGGCGTCTTTTTTTTTTGAAGGGTTCTTTCTTTTACACTTGACCGTCTTCATATTAATGTCCTTATTCTAAGGTGGTGAGGTCTGCTGGGATTTTTTTTTTTTTTTTTGATGTGTCATCCTCAGGCTTCATTGTTTCACTGTCTCTTTGGTTTTATTACAAAGTTTTCAATTAGCATCTAATGTGACCCGCGTTCAAACCTTTTTAGATTTTGTCTAAAAAGTTTTCCCGCTTTCAACAGACTTTTACTCGTTCTTTACGAAAATTACATTTACTATGACTGGTCTTCAAAAAAAGATGCAAGAACATTGGTACTTATCTATATGGGTATTCACATTAACACTAAGGCAGACACATAAACTATATATATATATATATATATATATATATATATATATATATATATATATACAGAGAGAGAAAGAGGTAGAAAGAGAAAGAGGGGGGAGTAATTTAGACGAAGGTAGTTTCGTATAAACATACATGAATAAATATACAAGAGTAAGAGACTAATATGAACAGGAAATGAAAGTCAGAGATAGAAAGTAATGGAGACAGAGGAAGTGATTAAATAGATAGATAGATAGATAGATAGATAGAAACAAACTGAAACAGGTTGATAGATAGATAGATAGATAGATAGATGGATGGATATATCGATAGATAGATATATATGTACAGACTGTTCAAGATAGATTGATAGATGGATGGATAGATATATAGATGTGAACAGACTGATATATATATATATATATATATATATATATATATATAGAGAGAGAGAGAGAGAGAGAGAGAGAGAGAGAGAGAGAGAGAGAGGACGTAGATAGATAGATAGATAGATGTGAACAGATAGATAGACAGATAGATGTTGATAGATCTATAGATATGTACAGACTGAGAAGAAAAGATAGATAAATAGATAGATATATACAAACTGCAATAGATAAATAAATAGCTAGAGATAGAGTGATAGATATGGATAGACTGTGATTAATAGAAACTGAGATAGATAGATAGATAGATAGATAGATAGATAGATAGATAGATGGATAAACAGACAGATGGATAGATAGATGGATGGATAGATAGATAGATAGATATCTGCAATCTTTTTATTTCGACTGTTTATTGCCCCCGAGATTTCCTACTGTTCTTTTGACGGCTCTTGACTTGCAAATCTCATTTCACTGGCTTTCATCTTCGATTTTATTTCCATTTGTATCCGTGTGTGAGGGGGGGAGTAAGAGGTCTTTATTTGCGTCCATTCTCCATTCCAAGCCTCGATTTCGTTTTACTCTTTTTTTTTAATCATACCACGAATTGAAGAATACTTACGCCGTAAGAAATAATCCCTTTGATGTTCGTCTAAAAAAATGTCTCCAACCGTTTTTTCGAAATACAGTATTTCTTAATAGCATTGAAAATGTACGTGGAGACTCCAAAAGTTACTGACTAAGGAATTATCTCTCTCTCTCTCTCTCTCTCTATATATATATATATATATATATATATATATATATATATATATATCCCATTTAAAAAATCAACAAAATCAAATACTTGCTCCTTCCAACTGATTAAAAGACCGAGGGATATAAATATATGATATATATATATATATATATATATATATATATATATTGATAAATACAAAGAGTAAAGTATATATATATATATATATATATATATATATATATATATATATATATATATATACTTTACTCTTTGTATTTATCAATTGGAAGGAGCAAGTGTTTTGTTTTGATTTCTGTTATTTGAAATTCTACACACTTATTTCCCCAGCATGTCTGGGAAAGATTAAAATTTGAGATTATTTGTGATAATTCAGAGCTTCTCAACCTTTTCTTTGCCTTTGATTCCCATTTTAATCAAGGAGACACCCATTATTATCATCGGTGGTTGGTTGGATTTTACGGCATGTCAAACCATAGTGGGTTATTTTGTGCCGAAGACATTTTGTTTTGTTCATTCTTGATGGGTATTGAAAATTCTTTCTGTGAACTCAGTTTTTTTAGACACATTTTTGTTTCTCTGAATGTTTGAGATGAGGCTTGAAGATTAGTATTATCTGCGTTATTCGGACTATTGTCCCCATCTTCATTGTTATTTGTACAACATTTCGGCCGATATACCCTCGGGCCTTCTTCAGGTATTTCTTGTCGGACTCGGGAACCTTCTCGGACTCGGGAACCTTCTTTTCGAACTCGGGAACCTTCTTGTCGTATTCGGGAGCCATCACGGAACTTTGAACCTAACCCTTTATTTATTCCACGGGGGTATCCTGTTCTCATTCCGCTAACCATAGCTGGGGTAGGAGTTGTGTTAATTAATTATTTTTCTAACTGGAACCCGAGTTCAATCCTGAGTGAAAGCAGGGCAGACTGAACTCTTTAACCATGGCTAGTTAACCAGTCTAGGAGAAGGAAAACTCTGAATTCAAACCTGTTAAACTCCGCTTAAGAAATTGACCTTGTGTCGCATCCTGCTCGTGCGGAGGGGTTTGGTAAATATATATATATGAGAATTGCCTTCAAGCAATATATATATATATATATATATATATATATTATTTAAATAATAAAATAATAAGTGAATCCAATACTCCATAACATCGAGTTTATTCATTTATTTTTAGGTGCTTCGTAATAACGCCCAACTTTAAAAAAAACATTAAAAAAATATATACCGGGAGAAGCTTACGAAGATCCCCTAAAATACAATATATATATATATATATATATATATATATATATATAGGTGCTAGGGCTTGACGTGACCGGTCGATTTATTGGAAGGGATCTAGCCTAAGTAAGGGCAAATGCAAAGTGTTACAGGACTGCTCAGCCACCAGGGTTCAGTCCTTAAGCATTACAGATCGCCATCCACAGGCAACGGGTAGCACCATTGTGGGGATTTTAGCTCTGTGTAGGGGTGCAGTCGGTTTATTCTTCTGTCCCAGTGATCGGTGGTCTGAATTGAACATGCAAACTATAGATGATTGTCTCTTAGAACTGTATTCACACAACACCTATATCTATTGCGCAATATGACCAACTGATCATAACATAGATTACTTAACACGTGTACCCGGTCATGGTTAGTGGAATAAGAAAAGTATACCCCGGTAGATTGATTGGTTTGGTTTGTTGTATTTTATGGCATGTTAACCCTGGTTGGGTTATTTAATGCCGAAGAAGTTTTGTTTTTTATATGGCTTTCGTGATGAAATTTATGAGGTCATCGGATATTTTCCAAATTCCTAAGCATTCAATTATCCCAGTTTGCTTATGATATAATGGAATGATCCATCTCCCCCATACCTTAACAGTGGTGATGGTTATAACCACTATTTAAGAACACACAGATTACTCTGTGCAGAACCCACTTGAAGTAATTAGACGACGCACTCTCCTCCTAATACTCACGTGACCGTACTATATAACAGCTTAGTATTACCATTCCATTCCTTGAGAGTTTTCGCCATCTAGAGGTCCTTTACTGCTCACATCTTCAGGACACTTCAGAGTATTCTAGCCGATCTTAACAATGTTATTGTTTGGGTGGTCTCGATTCTTTCTCTGATTTGCAATTGTTCTAGTCTGTTTTGTAAATTGTTGGGGACGAATTGCAATTGGTGCGACCTTCACCTTTATGTTCCACAGTTGTTCTTTTTTTTTTTTCTTTTTTTTTTTCAGATCTCTGATGGGTATTTTTCTGAGTATTCTAGCCGATTTTAACAATGCCGTAGTATGGATGGTCTCGATTCTTCCTCTAATCTCTAATTCATCCAGACTCTTTTCCAGATTCTTTGGGACGGTTTTCAGGGCCTCAATTACGATTGGTACGACCTTCTACAGTTTTCTTTGTTCTCTGTCAAGGTCCAAGTATTTGTCTATCTTTTCGCTTTCCTTTACTTTCATTGGGTGATCGGTCGAGACGGTAAAATCCCCAAGATGACAGGTTCTCTTCTTGTTAATTAACTCTAGTTCTAGTCTCCTGGACGGGATTAGGTGATCCGTCTGTATTTCAAGGTTTCTGAGAATTGTATGCGTCTCATTCTCCAGGACAGATTCAGGTTTGTGCATATACCATTTTGTTGTATGTTGTAATTTTATATATATAAAGGGCAGTTGTGTGTATATGTATGTCCGGAGGAAACTTCGAAAATCAAACAATTAATGACAAAGTAAATATATATATACATTAAATATCACCAGGGCTTGGTTTTTGAGCAATAATAATAGAGATTTGATTTATATTTGTGAAGATAATTAAAAAATAAAATTTAAATGATATCAGCATTGATTTTTATTTTCCTTTAATATTTTAGATTGTAGACATAAACATTTATTTTCAGAGTAGCTGGATCAATGCAAGGTCTATTTTTACAAAGGGATTTAAATGGGGCGTCTCACGAGGATTCAACTCACGTTTCAGTAATAATGGATCT
>CM042162.1:11870774-11928274 GCA_023376005.1 Doryteuthis pealeii
AAGGTAAGGTAAAAGGAAAAGTGGACAAAAAATAATGACTCAAACAAGTAGAAGTAGGAGAGAAATATTTCGTTCTTCTTTACGTGAAGAACATCATCAGCCTAACTTTATTCAAAACAAAGTACGTACATTTCTATTTATAGAAGAGAAAGTGAGTTTGTGGTGAAATCGCAAAGAATCAAAATTCCTATCCAAACCCACCATAAAACTGACGGCCTAATATAGTGACACCCAATACCACCATCCTCCATATCATCCACATGCAATAAATCAAAACTCTCTCCTAACCAAGAATTTTAACCCACTTCTCGTAACCACCACCCCCCTTTCCCAACAAGCACCTATCAACCTCCTCATCTCATCTTCCCATACAAACTACTATCCTCTGAACTTTCCCCTCCACTTTATATGATGTTATTCTCTGTTCAATCAAATCCTCTCTAACCTCCCTACCCCTCAATTTCACCACAAACTCACTTTCTCTTCAATAAATACAAATGTACGTACTTTGTTTTTAATAAAGTTAGACTGATGATGTTCTTCGCGTAAAGAAGAACGAAATATTTCTCTCCTACTTCTATTTGTTTGAGTCATTATTTTTGTCCATTTTTCCTTATACCTTACTTCATATATATATATATATAATATATATATATATATATATATATATATTTATCGCAGTTACCATTAAACACACCAAGCAAACAAGTATAAAATAAGATACTATTTACTTCTGGATTTTTCCTAAAACCGATTTACAAGTGTTCAATATAAAAAGTTAAATTTACGTTTAAAATCGAATGGATTAAGGTAGTTTTTAATCCATTCGATTTTAAACGTATGCATATATATATATATATATATATATATATATATATATATATATATATATCCCCGATCTGGAGGAGCTTCATAAATTTTGCAGGTCCTTCAGATCACTGGGTGAAAATATAAGTGAAGGAAAAGTTAGACCAATACCTGGACACTCTAGTACTTATCTAAATGTATCATATTTTATATCCACGATCTAGAAGAGCTTCATAGATTTTGCAGGTGCTTCAGATCACTGGGTGATATATATATATATATATATATATATATATATATATATATATATATGTATATATATATATATATATATATGTAGTCGTAACATACATATTATGAATGCATGCAGGGTGGTCGTCAGTGATGCACTTTTTAATTATTCTTTTAGTTTTTATTTTACATTTAATTTTCTGATTTTCAGTACCATGATAACTCCTTTAAGATGTTTGTCTTCTATTCACACCTTTTTTTCCTTTTTATTCAAACTGTAATTAGTTTCGAAAGTATATAACCCCACCGATATATAAGGGGGGTTAAAGTTAAGTGACTTGAAAAAAATCAGAATGTTTTGAAATAAAATAACTGATGCATTTTAAAATACATTTATGGATAAATCAACACTGAAAATTTTATTAAAAACGGATGATTCCCTGTCGTGGCGGGTAAGTTTATTTTGTAAAATTTCGGATTTTTGTCATTTTTTGCAGTGCAGAATATAAAATGTATTAAAAGTAAATTAGATGTGTAATACTTTACTTATGTTCATTATATTACTACTTTTCGACTTTGACAAAAAGGTGCATATAAATGTGACCTGGCCTCCTGCCCTAAAAAAAACTTAAGCGGTGCCTGCTGAAAATCTGACTCGTGCTACTTATGAAGTCCGTAACTTTTTTGAAGCCGTTTTTTCCGAAAAGTTAATGCGATATGAAAGTGATATTTTACCCCCCCCCCACCATCAAATCTTTTCTGGACAAGTAAATGCAAATATTTTCTATTTGTTTTTGTATGATAATGTATTGATTGTTTTTATTTTCGAAACTCGCTCGTATTTATTAAAATTTGTGACCGTTAATTTGAATTAAAACAAAATGAAAATACAAAAGAAAATATACATATATTAAGGGGGTGGGTAAAATATTTACATTTACTTGTCGATAAAAAAAAATGGAGGTGGCTTACTTCTAACGCCTTCAAACCACTAAGAAAGGATATTTTGTCGATAAAAACACCTTCAAACCGCTAAAAAATATTTTAAAGAGGGAGTGCGGTAAAATATTTACGGGTCAGAGATTTTCAGCTAGCACCGCTTAGCGATTTTTAGGGCAGGAGGCCAGAACGTATTTATGCAATATGCACCGACAAAAAATCGACTTTAATCGATTTAATCAATTTAAAAGGAAAATGAAACATTTTGGCAGTCCCTAGGATTAGGGAAAATAGAGTTTACAAAGTAAAATAAATAAAAACTAAAATTTTAAATCGTTTCGCAAGATTTTTACGAAAGTAAACGTTTGACCTAATTTAAATTGAAATAGACCATGGAATTTTATTAAGCTATGATTTTGTCACTGAATCTTAACATACAAAGATAGTGGGTAGTTATTGCGAGAATTCGCTAATTTGCGAGAATTCGCAATAACTTTTAACAGGGTTTGCCTGCGGTCGACAGACTACAGAAAGGTGTATATATATATATATATATAGAGAGAGAGAGAGAGAGAGAGAGAGAGAGAGAGGGAGGGAGAGAGAGAGAGGAATCACATAATTGATATTGATAATTGAATTATATTACCATGACCAGACAACTCGGCAAACACCATGTGCGACATCCGGAGCACTGGACAGCTGTTTCGACTCCCTTTGGTCTCATCAGCAGTGCATACCACAATCTCCGCCACTAGAGATTGAACCAGTGGACCACAGTGAAGAGCAGAGACTCTACACCTGGGCCACCACAAACGGAAAATGCCAAATCATCTAGCCAATGGTAATGGTAATTCAAGCGCAGCCACTTAACCTATATTTGTCGTGTATCCCATCGCAGGATTACAAAGGACAATGTCACCTCCAGGACAACGACTTCCCAAATATATATATATATATATATATATATATATATATATATATATATATAATCATTAAAACTCTACTTTTTATGAAGTATTGAACACTCTTGGATAATTGCTAAAATAATACTACTCCTAACGTTGAAGGGATACTTAGATATTATATATATACATATATGTGTGTGTGCGTGTGTGTACGTGTGTGTGTGTGCCTGTGTATGTATATATATACACATATATATAGTATCCGTCTCATCCTCATATATATATATATATATATATATGTGTGTGTGTATGTGTGTGTATGTGTGTATGTGTTGGGGGGGTAGAAAAAGACGAAGTATTCAAAAAGATTAATTTATTCTTATTCTTTTGGAATACTTCGTGTTTTTTCTTTTTTTCTACATACTGTTGGATTTAATTCCCTATTCTACTCTCATATATATATATATATATATATATATATATATATATATATATAGAGAGAGAGAGAGAGAGAGAGAGAGAGAGAGAGAAAGGAGAGGGAAAGAGGGAGAGACAGACAGACAGACAGAGACTCAAAGATCAAAGTCGAACGATGAAGCAAAACATAGAGATGACAAAAAATTATAATTACTTATATATATATATATATATATATATATATATATATATATATATATAATAGTGAAAAAAAATTTGAAAAAACACAGGTTCAAATAAAATGAGTGATATTTATTCAGCCAACGCTGCAGTGTTTCAATCTGTTTAGTAGATCTTCTTCAGGGATTTTGTTGATATAAGGAAAAGTAAAATTTATCATAGAATAATAATAAGATTGTGATAGTTTTTGTTGATCAGTTTGTTTACAATGTTTTGAATGGAAAATTAGCGCTCTTAGAATAATTCGAAACTAATGAAACGCTGGGATAAACGGTTTAGAAGGATGACATCGAACATTTTCTTACGTTGTGTGTGTGTATGTGAAGAAGATCTACTAAAAAGATTGAAACACTGCAGCGTTGGCTGAATAAATATCACTCATTTTATTTTAACCTGTGTTTTTTTCAAAGAAATAATAATAGACGAGAAAAAACTTTCTATCGGGGACCCCACTCTCAAAAAGTGTTTTAATACTTTTGAGAGGGGTCACTTGGAAAGGATTTTTCATTTATCCCCTTCATTTCATTCATTCTTGTTTCATCGATTTATTTATTTTGCCATTGATTTTTAACTATATATATATATATATATATATATATATATATATATATATATATATATATATATATATATATATGTATGTATATATGAATTAGTCTTTGATATTGATTTTAAAGTTTGACAAATATTTTTTTGTGACACTGACATCAATCCAAATTAGGGAGATGATGAAGATTGGGGGGGGATGGCGTAGATGCAACAACGGCTGGTTGCGGCTGGGGCTTATCGTTGGGGAAAGAAATGAAATAGAAGAAGAAGAAGAAGAAGAAGAAGAAGAAGAAGAAGAAGAAGAAGAAGAAGAAGAAGAAGAAGAAGAAGAAGAATGTTGGGTGGAAAAGTCAATATTTTGAAAACGTCAAAGAAAAACGGTAGATGAAAGATGCGTAGAAGATGAATGGAATTCCAGCAGGAAGGAAGAGTGGGAGCAAAGAGGAAACGTTAAACAAATAATGGGATAGATAGATAGATAGATAGATAGATAAAGAACATTGATATATAGATAATGAACATAGATAGATAGATAGATAAGGAACAGTGATAGATAGATAGATAGATAGATAAGGAACAGAGATAGATAGATAGATAGATAGATAGATAGATAGATAAAGAACATTGATATATAGATAATGAACATAGATAGATAGATAGATAGATAAATAAGAAACAGAGATAGATAGATAGATAAGGAACAGAGATAGATAGATAGATAGATAGATAGATAGATAAAGAACATTGATAAATAGATAATGAACATAGATAGATAGATAGATAGATAGATAGATAGATAGATAAGGAACAGAGATAGATAGATAGATAGATAGATAAGGAACAGAGATGGATATATAGATAGATAAGGAACAGAGATGGATAGATAGATAGATAGATAGATAAAGAACATTGATATATAGATAATGAACATAGATAGATAGATAGATAGATAGATAAATAAGAAACAGAGATAGATAGATAGATAAGGAACAGAGATAGATAGATAGATAGATAGATAGATAGATAGATAAAGAACATTGATAAATAGATAATGAACATAGATTGATAGATAGATAGATAGATAGATAAGGAACAGAGATAGCTAGCTAGCTAGCTAGCTAGATAGATAGATAGATAGATAGATAAAGGACATTGATATATAGATAATGAATATAGATAGATAGATAGATAGATAGATAGATAGATAGATAGATTAGGAACATAGATAGATAGATAGATAGATAAGGAACAGAAATAGATAAATAAATAGATAGACATCACAAACCGAGATACTGGCTTGCTAACCTTTACACCATGATGTTACACTCTTTCTTAAAGAAACTCATCGCCATGGTTACGGTGTGATACATGTTCACAATTATCGAGCACACAACGAGGATCCAGCCCGCTTTTCAGTAGTAATAGGTCTGAGAGACAAGCATGCTAACCATTAAAATAGGACTGTACGACTAAGTTTAACGAAAGAAATAATAAATAACTAATTCATTGGTCGGAAGTGAATCTCTTCCGGTGTTTCGTTCTCATTTCCCCTTCTTAAAATAGTTCCATCTTTCAAAAGAACTTATAAGATTTTCCTGATAGAAATCTCATTATTTTAATGCTTTTCCTTTTTATTTATTTATTTTTAAATTAATTCTGTTCTATTTTCAACGTCTGAATGAATTTTGATTAAATGACAACAACAACAACAACAACAACAACAACGACGACGGTAACAACAATAATAACAATAACAAAAAAATAGAAAAATAAAAAATAAGAAATAAAAAAAAATAATGCCGGGAATTTCAGACGCAGTAAATTTTACCCAATAAAAAAGATCCTCGGTCCAAACTGGCCTTTGAAGTTGTCTAAAAATCCAGTTTTCTTTCTCATATCTTTGTTTCCCCTACGTCATGACACGTGCTCAAAGGATGCGTCGTAATAGACCAATAATTACTTTTCCCGCCATTTCTAAATCGTCTTCCGGTATGTATCTCCACTTCCGAAATATTGTTTTCTAGCAATGAGGAATATCCAAATTTAGTCTTTTAGTTTCTAGAAATTTGACGCAAATTTTCTTTACTTTTTTTTTTTTTACTTTTTTGTTTTTTTTTTTTTTACTTTTATTTTGTTCAATGCTTTTAGGTTGATTGATTTCTTTTGTATTCGATTACCTGTTTTTGTGGCCGGCGTTTGAACTTAGCTAAGAAATAAAGAATGAAAGAAAATTAAAAAAGATAAAAATGAAACAATTTCAAATAGTGATTTTCGAGGTAGAATTTATCACTTGTTTTCACGGTTGGGATAATTTTGTACTTTCCAATTGTATTCGCTAATATGTTTAATCAAAAAAAAAAAAAAAAGAAATAAAAAAAAAAGATTTTAAGTACCAGTTTTTAAGGCAGAGTTGGTATGATTGATCGAGACTGGATATAAACATATTTCAAATTCTGATTTTCAAGGCTGGACAAGAGAATATATATATATATATATATATATATTTATAAATTTTTTTTGGGGGGTACAGAATTTTATTACTGCTTTAAACAGACCTCTTAAAAGATTCATTGTAAGGAGAAGAATAACAAGAAACAAATATTTTTTCTTTGTTATACTATAGAAGGGGGGTAAAGGGAGAGTAAAAACGAGTTGTTAGCTAACATGTTTCGTTCCTCACTCAACAGAGCTAAATATCGAGGAAAATAAAAAAATAAAATAACCAGTAAATGGGACTAGTACAAAAAAAAAAGACAATTTCTTTTTTTTTCTTTCCTTTTCTATACCTCAAAATAGGGGGGATCTAAATATTGATGATATTCAAACCAAGTATATATATATATGTATGTTGTTGGCATCCTTCCGTCTATTGAAGACGATGGCGTAGTGTCCACTTTTTTAAATCTGCAGCTGCGTGAGTGGCTGAACAGACCAATTTTTGAATGGCAATCTCTGGTGCAGTGATTCTAAACAAATGGTGATGTTTGCTGGATATGCTGTTGTCTCTCCTTCCATATGACTCTCTTTTCTGTGGTGACTTCTTTCTTCTCTTTTTCACTCCTTTTCGTTCCTTGTTTGGCGAGGAGGCACCAGGTCGCACGGTCTTCTGCACGAGCCTCCCATGTGTTGATGTCGATGTGGCATGTCTTCATGTCTCTCTTGCAGATATCTTTTAAGCGCAGGCGTGGTGTCCCTGCCGGTCGGGTGCCCTCTACTAACTTACCATACCGTAGGTCTTTGGGTATGCGGGCCTTTGTCCATCCTCCTGACGTGGCCAAGCCAACACAGGCGTCTCTCGCAGATGATGGTGGGCATGCTGGATAAAAACATATTTCAAATGCTGATTTTCAACTCTGGACAAGAGAATATATATATATATATATATATATATATATATATATATATATATATATTGTGTGTGTGTGTGTGTGTGTGGTGTGTGTGTGTGTGTGTTATATATATATGTGTGTGTGTGTGTGTGTGTGTATGCAGAGATAGAGAGATAGATAAATAGAGAGAGATAGATAGAGAGAGAGAGGGGGGGCAAACATCATCACCCGGTCAAAACAGCACCACCCCAAAGAAGATGAGAACTGAAACCCGATATCTTAACAGGAATCCCCAGAAAAAGTGTATTTAAAGCCTCATGAATTATCTGTGTGCCATTTTCAATAAAGTTAGCGGTCTGATGAAATTCATAGTTATACACAGATATCTGTGGGCAGAAATAGATCTATAACCGCAAAATGGCCGATTTTTAAGCCTTTTTCTTTACCAAATATATATATTATACATAAGTAAACAGTGCTTAATATTACGGATAGAACACATATCTAAGTTAAGGTAACGTGGACAAGGAGTCAACGGCGCCTGTTTATTGACAATTTCTCGGGTATGCGATCTTCAGACCAAAACTGAATAAATATAAATGTTCTATCAATAATATTGAGCACTGTTTATTTATAGATATAGGATTCATATTATATAATTATATATATATATATATATTATATATATATATATTATGTGTGTGTGTGTGTGTGTGTGTGTGTGTGTATGTGGGTGAGTGAGTGTGTCTGTCTGCCTCTGGTTAATATCTTTTATGGGGAAAGATTGTAATATTCCCATAGAATCAATGTAATTCTCTCTTCCCATTTTCCCTAAGACATACATTTACCTAATCTATTGACAAGGAGATTTTGAAACCATTCCTGGTTCCTTTTTTGCTGATTCCCTTTGGAAAAGACAGAGTTCCTTTGAGTCTCTAATAAATGGTAATCCAGTTATTTCCTAGTTGAGTAACATCACAGGGTGACCCAGAAAAAAAACAAAATCCAAATTATTTATTTTCTCATTAAAGTAACCCTAAACCCCCTTCCAAACCCTAACCCTAACCCTAAACACTAACCCTAACCCTCACCACCTAGTTGAGTAACATGATATTACAGGGTGACCCAGAAAAAACAAAATCCAAATTATTTATTTTCTCATTAAACTAACCCTAAACCCCCCCAAACCCTAACCCTAACCCCCACTCCCCTAGTTGAGTAACATAATATCACAGGGTGACCCAGAAAAAACAGAAATTTCATAGAACTTAATTTTAATTTTTTTTTAAGTTAAAGTCCAACAAGGGTTAGGGGTTGGGGGTTTAGGGTTAGTTTAATGGGAAAATAAATAAATAATTTTGGTTCTGTTTTTTTCTGGGTCACTCATGTTACTCAACTGGGAAATAAACGGTAATCCAGATATAGAATATCTAAGGAATACATCGAATAAACATTTCTTCTGTTGGAAAAAAAAAAAGAAAAGAAAACATTATGAAAGGTGCTTACCTGCGATTCTGGGACTTGGAAGTTAACCCGCTTGTCGGATATCTTTTTATGTTTGTTAGTCATGCTTATGTAAATTTACTCTTCATTTTGATTAGTTGTCACATTTATATTAACCCTTCTCCTTGTTGGTGTTGGAAGTCAATTTTTTAGTAACCCAACCCGCCCGCCCTTCAGAATCCCAATTTTATACCGACAACCCACTAAGGACACCCACTCCCATATTAGAGGCACTGACCGGCTTGCTTTCAAACAATAAAGTGCGGAAGACAGTCGGCAAGCCTACATACTAGCTGAGGGAAAGGGGGTAACCAAAATGACCAAAAGTTTTGTTTTGTTTACATGTATTTTCAGTTTCTTGGGGCTTTTTGTTTTCAATTTTTCCCCACCCCCTCCATCTCCAATCATCAAACGAATATTGAGAATTTTTTTAAGTAGGATAGATACATAGAGCAAATGAGGTATTTTGGTGGAAGGGGGTTGCGCAAGGAGAGAATGCAAGATTTTTTATTTTTGAATGAATCGGTCGGCAAGTGAACCTAGCTAGATAGATCCGTGTAGTATTATGACCAGTTTTATAACCCCTCCCCAACTCCAAACTTCAGGTTATATGCCGAGTCGTGTGCACACTCGATGTACCTCATTTCGAAATGAATAAAAAGTTTATTTGGAATGAGTGCACGAGTGTGCTCACTTCAAATAAAAGTTATTTTTTCAACTAATCTTGCTGTCGGTAAGCAGACACAACTACCTTTACCAGACCTACGGATTATTTGCAATCTACATTAATTAATAATCTACATTAATCAATAATTTACATTAATCAATAATCTACATTAATCAATAATTAATCAATAATCTACATTATTGCAATCTTTTACTACCTTGTGAACCCGGAAAGTTGCCTTTTTTCCTTATTTTTCCCACTATTGCAGGTAGTAGCACTTTTCCTGGGTCGGTCACTCCCCAAGTGGCGATTTGCTCTATTATTTTGGCGGGGTTTTTTTCTGCACTTTTTCTCACCTAAGTTGAAACCCGTCAACCAAATCAGTAACTGGTCAAGCGTTATCTTAAAACAACATGACGCTCTTTCTGGTTACTATCTATGAACCTTATATGTCTAACTAATGTAAAACTTGTCGGAATGGAGAGATTTGTTTTAAAGTTTGTTTATGTTACGGTTTTAGTGGCCATCCTTTTGGCTTCAAGCAAGAGCACTTGTCCAGTGGAGATCCTTTGTATAAAGCAGAACGTGATCCTTAGTAAAGAATCCTTTGGTTGTTCCTGTTAAATATCTGGCAGCCATCCTTCGTTCCAGATGTAATGAATAAGTAAGCAAGCCAATAAGAATCCAGTGTTAACGTATTCCTTGTAAGTCCTTCGTCCAAGAGAATCCGAATGTCAATGAAATAAGCTCAGATTTGTGGCTCTATTAATACAGCATAAGCAGCAGCAGCAGTGCCAGTGATTGGACAATAGAAATCTACCACAGGTCACGTGATAGTCAACGAGTCTATATTTAGGAGTAACCATTTGCCCCATGCCTTATATCATAAATAATTCAACAGTTCCTTGGTGCTCCTCAGTATTGCAAGTCCTTCGTCAATGATTTCAAATTGACTTCTCTCAGTATCAGTGATTAAGTAGTCAACCGGCCACGCATTGGAGCTGTTGATTGGCCGAGGTCTAAACCGCGTGACGTCGCTTAGTCTGTAAATTTAAGTGGTGTATTGCAGCACACTTTATATACAAAATATTTCAACAGTTTACTTTACCCTCTCCTTGTCGGAATGGCTAAGATGATGAGGAGTTCAGGAGTCGGAGGTTGACACGTGTTGAGGACACAGATGACACGCGGTAGACAGGAGCCCCCCAAAAGCGGTTCAAAGACCATATTAAGACAACGCTGAAGAAATGTAACATCACACCTTCAAGCGTGGAAGATCTGGCCTCCAACAGACAGGTTTGGCGAGATGCCTGTCGCACAGCTCAGCAGCTCAATAATGAGATAAACAGGACTGCTGGGCGGCGACATTTTCGTCGTCATGAACAACCAAATGCAGATGGTAATTTCCCCTGCAATGTGTGTGACCACATCTGCAAGTCCAGAATTGGATTAATGAGCCACCATAGGGTCTACAACTGAAGACATGGAGGGACATCATCATCGTCTGCGACGGACTTCGAAAACAAAAGAAAAGAAAGAAGTTGAGATGATGACGTGTCAACTCTTCGTTACGTCTTACACTCATTTCCACTTAGAGAGATGACGTATCCACGTTGCTTATGGTATTTACTTCTAATTGAGGAATGATGTGTGAATGAAGAAATATTCAATATACTTATCTCAGTGCCGGTACTACATCGAAGAGGCTGAATCTTTTATGCTTGTAGCTCTTCAGTTGGCAGGTCTATGATGTCATGAAGTTTGGAACCCACTTCGGGGCTCTGGGTTATCTTGCCTTGTGCCATTTGGAGTTTTAGTGATAACACTTTTTTCTCATGAGTATTTTATTTGCCCCAGATTACAACTGCCGAGGCAAATTATCAAGCCTCATCTCAAAAATTCAGAGAAATAGTGTAGATAACAATAAAGATGAGGACAATAGTCCGAATAATCCATATAATACTAATTATCAAGCCTCGACTCACCTCAAAAATTCAGAGAAATAGTGTAGATCACAATAAAGATGAGGACAATAGTCCGAATAATCCATATAATACTAATTATCAAGCCTCACCTCAAAAATTCAGAAAAATAGTGTAGATAACAATAAAGATGAGGACAATTGTCCGAATAATCCAAATGATACTAATTATCAAACCTCATCTAAAAACATTTCAGAGTATTGATTGTTATAGTAATAATTCTACAATTATATTCTTGCTGTTCAACTATTCTTTTGGATGGATCGGAGTTGGGATCTGGAGTTATTCTGGATCCCAGTAGCGTTAGTGGATCTGTTGTTGTGCTGGATGGCATTCTCGCTGTTCTTCTTGTTGGAATATTTTGGTGATATAAGGTGTGCTCCAATTCCCAACCCTTAATTTATAGACTAGCCGAGGTCACGTAGTTTATTCCTTCGCCAATAACCAGCCATACCACCTCTGCAAAAGTGTAGTCAGCATATTCTACAGCTCCACAGACAGGGCAGTATATGTGTGTGTTCACTTGTATTTGTTTATAGTTGTTTCTATCTACAACTTTGAAACTCTCTCTCTCTCTCTCTCTCTCTCTCTCTCTCTCTCTCTCTCTCTCTCTCTCTCTCTCTCTCTCCACCTCTCTCTCTCTATCTATATATCTATTTTATTATCTTTTATTTTTATTTTACTTTTTTATTTCCTATTTATTTTATCATTTATTTTGTTTATTTTTTATTAGAAACTAGCTAAATGTTCACGTCTGGGTTTTATAGTATCAGGCTAAATTAAAGTATAATTTTTTTTAAATCACATATTGCTCACCATTGGATAGCAGTCTCTCTCTCTCTCTCTCTCTCTCTCTCTCTCTCTCTCTCTCTCTCTCTCTCTCTCTCTCTCTCTCCTGTAAGTAACGAATCTCTGTCCAAATTTGATAGAAATTGTAGCTGACACTTTTCAGATGAAGGTTGGGGAAGGTCTTTTCTTCCGATAAGCAAATTTTAGCTTTTCTGGATAAAAAAGGAAACGGGTTCGACCCCAGGTTTAATAGTTTAATTATAACCCCCTTTGCAGTCACATGACGTATATATATGTTGTCTTTTCTCCCGGGCACCGTACTTTCTATAGGATAACGTATTGTATCGGGAAAATCTATCGGGGACTTTGCCCAACCTATTTTGTGTATCATAACTAAGTTTTTGACATAGAATACTCATTCTTCCTACACACCATTCTGACCTATCTACTCTCTGGTTTTCTTCGTAAGAAAACGCTGGATATGAATACGAATAATATGGCTAGAGTCACAGTTTAACATTCTCAAAGAAAGGCCGAAGACTATAGCGGTCAAAATAGAAAGATGATATACAAGATACTTATTATTATTATTATTGGATCCTTTCCGTCCACTAAGGACGATGGCGTAGTGTCCAAAAAAATGAAATAAAATAAAATAAAATAAAAAATAAATAAATAAAATAAAATAGAAATAAAATAAATAAATAAATAAATAAAAAATACAAATTTATCAATATTTTTTTTCAAAAAAAATAAATAAGAAATAAAAAATTAACAATTTTTTTTCAAAAAGATATTTTAATTTTTTTTTCAAAAAAGTAAATAAAGGAAAAATAAAAATTTATCAATTTTTTATTCATTTTTTTTTTCAAAAAAATATTTTATCTATTTTTTTCAAAAAAATAAATAAATAAATAAATAAATAAAAATTCATCAATTTTTTATTTTTTTCAAAAAAATAAATAAATAATAAAAATTCGTCAATTTTTTTACAAGATGCTTATGCTTCGTTTAAAAACAAAATTTCTGTAGCAGTTGGTGAGACTACTGTTCTTGTTCAACTGTTCTTACCACAAGAAAAAGAACTACGAGAGAGAACGATGATCCTGGATAATCACAATAAATTTTATCCCCATCATTATAACATTATTGCGTTCTCTATCGTAGTTTTTCTTCCTGTGGTAATCCTCTGATGAGACTCAGGTGAAAACAATTCTTTAAGGATGACTCCGCAAATAATTGTAATTCTAAAAGAAGAGATGGGAAAAACGAAAAGAGGAACCGTGAAACATAAAAAGTGGAAGATAGAAAAACGAAAAGACAAACGGATGGAAACGAAAAGAGGAAACGAAAAAAAGGAAATTGAAGGACATGAAAAAACGAAAAGATTAAAAAGGAAAAAACGAAAAATGAGACAGGAGTAAACGAAAAGAGAAAGAAGGAAAAACTAAAGAAAGAACGGGAAAGTTAAATTAGAACGAAGGAAAAACGAAAAAGAGGAACAAAAACGTTTTTCGTTACTAAATAAACCGACAACCACAAAAAATCTGCCATAGACCCTTCCAAATGAATAAAATTCGCACCAAACAAACAACTACTACAAAAAATACTCCCATTGAGGATGACCAGTGATATGGTTGAAAGCGCTTGGGTAAAAAATATGGGACAGGAATGTTGGATATCATGGACTGCTCAGCCACCAGGATCCCGACTTCAACAGCCTGTGCTTCCCAAGAAAATGGTCATTATTATTATTATTATTATTATTATTATTATTATTATTATTATTATTATTACTAGCAAATATATGCACCCTCCGGGTGCTTGTATTTAAGTTTTAATATAATAAATTATATTAAATTAGAAAGGTTGATGAAACTGAATAAGAATGCAGATAAAAAGATTTTGAACAGAGGGGGTATGATTGAAAAATAGAACAACTTTGAAACTAACTCTTCCACCATTTTACATTACTCCTGTCTGTCTTTGTTAAATTTTCCTAATTTAACTATTAATAAAACCAAACAATTAGAAATCAATAATACTAAGCATATATTTATTAAAATCAATTTTTTAAGATCAAAATGCAAATTAGCCTTACCATTCACACTGTAATCCGCTATTTTGTTGTATATATAAATACAATTGCATGTTATTAGTATGTAGATATGGTCAACAGTCTTAATGATGTAAAACAATTTTATTAATAATTGGGTTTTAAATAAAAAATAAAAACATGGAGAATGTGATGTAAATAACAAAGGGAATTGTGATTTGTATAGTAATATAGTTTCGGTTACAGACATAAAAACTCACAATCTCCATTATAATAAGATTATTATTATTATTATTTTCGCTTTTGAATGCAATAATCGCATCATCAACTTTCAACTACGAACGCCACGCAAATAACGGTAAATAACCTTTTCCACACATTTTTCTAATTCAACGCATACAAAACATCCTTCATCTTTTATCCAAACAAATCCTTGATTTTTCTCTTATGTTCATAGCCCTAAAGAAGGTTTCCACTGTAAAACCGAAATACTCGAGCATCGACAATAAATTTTCCATCCATCATAACATCCTGTGTTTGTTTTCTAAATGTTCTCCATATATATATATATTTCTTGGAAAACAGTCAGATAAAACCATTTGATATCGATGGAAATAAATCTGTAACTATTAATATGACTCGTATTTAAGCTGTAGCTCAGTTCATTGAGCGTTCGGCTAGGAACCAAAAGGCTCCTGGTTCGATACCGGCTATCGCCAATTCAGCGTATGAGTAGCACAGGGATCTGTGCGGTAAAGTGAGGAGCTGATGGTAGGTGTGGAGCTCCACCACAGACGCTAAAATAATCTCCTTGGTCTAGCGCTAGTGAAAAGGGGATAGACTCCCTTGCTGTCTGACTTATACCGACATTAGGCCGCCTCGGTGACTTTACTTTATATATATATAATATATATATATATATATATATTATGGTATTTGAGGAAAAAGTGACTTACCGGTGAAAATGGTAACAGTGGTTAGTTGATTCAAGTTTCACAATGATAAGACAGCGATATAACAAATATAAAGTGCTCAATACGTTAGTAGAGCAAATTTATTATCATAAAGGTACACGGTAATCAACCGTTTATCGCGAAAAACTGATACGTGAAATCGATTGCAATTATTCAATATCTTGATTAATCCAGTGGATTTAACCCTGAAGATCCTTATGGTGAAACTCGAGTAGGTTATTACCGTGTACCTTTATGATAATATATATATATATATATATATATATATCTTATTATAATGGAGATTGTGTGTTTTTCTGTCTGTAACCGAAACTATATTCCTACTCAAGTCACAATTCTCTTACTTATTGACATCACATTCTCCATGATTTTATTTTTATCTAAACCTCAATTAAAATTGTCTTACATTTTTACATACTAACAACATGCAATTATATTTATATATACAACAAAATAGCGCTTTACAATGTGAACGGGAAGGCTAATTTGCATATTAATATTAAAAAATCGAATTTAATAAATATGTGCTTAGTATTATTGATTTCTGTTTGATTTTATTTTAATGAATATAAGCAAAAATCTCTTCAATTAATCTTAAATGAAATCCATTAACAAGCTAAAATAAGTCATTTTATTCTTTACTTACTCTTATAACTAAATACTTAAATTAGAAAAGATAACAATGAAAGACGAGAGTGATGGAAGAGTAAGTTTCAGTTGTTCCATTTTTTATTATACTCCCTCTGTTTCAAATCTTTTATTATACTCCCTCTGTTTCAAATCTTTTTATCTGTATTCTTATTTAGTTTCATTAGCCTTTCTAATTTAATAGAATATTTTATTACATTAAAACTTAAATACTTGCACCCGGAGGGTGCATATATTTGCTAGTATATATATATATATATATATATATATATATATATATATATAAGTAAAGTCATCTGGGGGCCTAATGTCGGTATAAGCCATACAGCGAGGGACCTTTCTCCACATATGTATATATATATATATATATATATATATATATATATATATATTGCAAAATGTTGTATATATATATATATATATATATATATATATATATATATATATATACAACATTTTGTAATTATCTATTAAGTATTAAATTGCCTTAATCAATAGCTCAGTTATGAGAAATTGATTAATACTGTAACTTTTTACGATCTTTCGTGAGTCTTGATTGGTAACTGCAAGGTGCCCCACTTAATAACTCACATCGACAACAACAACAACACGGATATCGTTTTTGGTTTTGTTTTGGGTTTTTTTTCCCTGAAACAAAAACTAAAACATAAAAAATAAACAATTCTTTCTCCGCTTAATTACATAGTGCCTTCTCTAAAATTAGTCATGTTCGTTTCGTTCGTATTTCTTTTTTTTTTTTTTTTCTTTTTTTTCTCTCTCTTTTTTCTCTTCTTTTCCTTTTCTTTTTTCTTTTCCTATGTTTTTTTTCTTTTTTTCTTTTTTTCTTTTTTTCTCTTTCTTCTTTCGTTTCTTTTTCTTTTTTCTTTTTTCTTTCTCTTTCTTTTTTTCTTTCTCTTTCTTTTTCTTTTTCCATTTTTTTCGTTTACTATTTTCTTTCAATTTTGTGCTCTTATAGGATTGACCTCTATTTTTTTTTCTACTTTGTCGTGATGGTATGTTCAGCTAATAGGATCCGATGTCTCTAGTCTCCTCAGTCCTTACCATATCCAAGGCGTTCGTCGTTATCACTTTTAGAATATCATTAAGTCCTTTTTATTTTATTTATTTTTATCTTTATTTCTTTATTCTTTTACTTGTCCATTTTTCTATATCGTGATTACAATTCAGCTGCTCTTATTAACAAGGTTGGTGATAATTATACAAGCTTAGTAGGAAAATACAACATTCACAACGTAAGAAGGAAAAAGAAAGGCTTTTTAAGGCTTTTTTATTATTATGTTTGTTTGTCTTTTTTAAATTTTTTATTAGTTTTTGTTTTTTTTTTCGAGAGGGTATTTTTGTACAGAAATACCATAATTACTTTCATATTAAACTAACATCTAACAAAGCTGCTGTTACGGGTTCAATCACCACATTATTCAGTAAAATTGATAGGTATTTTAAGGGCATTTTTTATTATGTTTGATTTGTTTTTTAATGTTTTTTTTTTTTGTTTGTTTGTTTGTGTGTTTGTTGATTTTAACGGCATATCAACCCGTCTGGGGTTATGCCATGCCTAACGGTTAGGAAGTAATACATATTTATATTTGTACATTTTAGTAATTGGTTTTAACAATGTGTTAGCATTATTGGGGATTATGTTGTATGGTATTGATTTGTTTCATGTCTATATTCTATGGTATAATTTTATTTCCCTCAAAAAAGAGAGAATATCCTCCATGTTGACATTTTCAAGCAGATCTTTCATATTGTTTGCTTTAAAATAACGGTTTCTGGTGTGAGCAAAAAACTTGCATTCCATGAATAAGTGTTTAACTGTCAAAGGTGTTTGACATGTTCCCCATTGTGGTTGTTGTTCTTGTTTGGGTATATAGGAGTGTGTTAGTCTTGTATGACCAATGCCTAATCGGGACACAATGACTTGTTCCTTTCTAGACTTCCTTAAAGTTGGTCTCCAGCCTCCCAAAGTGAGTTTGATTAGGAAGAGTTTATTGTGGATGTTATTATTTCAGTGTTGTTGCCATTTTGTATGAAGGAATCTATTAATTTTAGGTTTCAAATCAGTATATGGTATCTTGAATTTGTCGCGGATCAAATCTAGAGCCGATTTCGCTGCAGAGTCAGCTCTTTCATTCCCCCTCACTCCTATATGGCTTGGGATCCAACATATCATAATCGGGTCTTTTTGTCATAGTACAATTAAAAAAATTGCTTTCATATTACACTAACATCTAACAAAGCTACTGTTACGGGTTCAATCACCACATTATTCAGTAAAATTGGTTGGTATTTTAAGGGCTTTTTATTATGTTTGATTTGTTGGACCATATGACATTTAGACACCCCTTTTGCGATAGCGATTCATAAGGACATGTTTTTCATTTACACCGTCAAAATCCGGTTGTTTGTTAGGGGTTAGGGTTAGGGGTTAGTTTTATGACTTTAAAAAACTCTAAAAATTGTGTGTTAACAAACAACCGGATTTTGACGGTGTAAATGAAAAACATGTCATTATGAATCGAGATCGCAAAAGGGGTGCCTAAAGGTCATATGGTCCAATTTGTTTTTTAATGTTTTTTTGGGGGGGAGGGCGGTGTTTTTTGTCATAGTACAAAAATACCATAATTGCTTTCATATTAAACTAACATCTAACAAAGCTGGTTGGTTGATTCGTTTGATTTTACGGCATGTCAACCCTTGTTGGGTTATCTCATGCCGAAGACGTTTTTATTCATTCGTAATGAGTATTAAGCATCTTTTTAAACTCTTTTTTTTTCAAATTCATTTTTTTATGTTTAACCCATAGAGGAGACACTAACAGATACTACTTCTGCAGGTCAGAGTTGACCTGGGAGTAATTGTGATGAAGGAGTACTCCACATTTCTCAGAGCTCCAGAACTAAAACCTCACCATCAGATAGAGTTTAACGTCATTCCCAGGACATTAAGACTCTCAGTTATCCCCTCACATATATGATAAAAAGGATTGGGTGTTTGCGATAAGGGCAATAGAGTTGGGACAATCATATAGGTGCTAGGGCTTGACGTGACCAACCGACCGATCGGAGGGGGTCTCTCCGACTGCACTTCATGCCTAAGTAAGGGCCAAAGTAGAGTGTCGCATGTCATTGACTGCTCGCCCACCAGGATTCCATCCTTACTAACAAAGCAGGTGTTAGAGGTTCAATCTCCTCATTATTCAGTAAAACTGGTTAATTTTAACGGCTTGAGTTTTTTATTGTTTTTTTTTCTTATATATATATATATATATATATATATATATATATATATATTATATATTAGTTAAGTGTAAGGAAATGAATCCGACGGTATAAGTATAGATAAAATTATATGAAAAAAAAAACAGATGTTGTTTAATTGAATTTATTTTTACAAGTTTTACATTGCTAATATTGCCAATATTTCAGAGCATTTTGTAAAAATAAATTCAATTAAACAACATCTGTGTTTTTCATATCATTTTATCTATACACACACACACACATATATATATATATATATATATAATATATATATATATATATATATATATATATATATATATATAATATTGCGAAAGAAATATGAGATAATTTAAACAGACTTACTCTCTATTTGTTTTCCGCCCTGTCGGCTGGGGCGTTAGAATGCACCGACTGCACCTCTGCAGAGGGGTAAGACTCCCCCAATGGGACCACCTGTTGGTCGTGGGTGGCGACCCGTGATGCTTAAGGATAGAACCCAGGTGGATGAGCAGTTCATGACATGCAATACTCCACTTTGGCCCTATCTTGGGCTTGACGGGCGGTCGGAGAGGCCTCCTCCGATCAATCGGCTGGTCACGTCAAGCCCTAGCACCTATATTATTTTCCCAACCCTATTGCCCTTATGGCAAGCCCCAACCCCTTTTTATCATATGGGTGCTAGAAGGCGGTGGCTGCGGGTCTACATGTCCTGGGAATGACGTTAAACTCTATCTGGTGGTGAGGTTTCAGTTTTGGAGGTTTGGTCCCTGGTCCACTCTGGCCCGAAGTGGTAATACCTGTTAGGGTCCCATCTATGGGTTAAATAGAAAAATGTATTTATAAAAAATTGTATTATCCATTAAGAATTGATTTATTTCTAAACTTATGTTATGGTTAATGACCCACTGAGGTTGATATGCCGTAAAACAAAACAAACCAAATCTCTATTTGTTTTACCCATTACAAGTAAGCTAGAAGAATGTTTCTATCATTGTCGTGTTTTGGCGTCTGCCTTAGACAATAAAAAAAACCCTGCAAATTTGCTTCTGTAGCTGCCATAGATAAGTGATGATTTGAATTGCGTCATCAGTAGCCGGGAACCAACAGGAAACTCTGATGGTGGTAACAATGCCATCTTTAACGATTGCTCGTCGTAATGGGAAAGGGGGGTTTGTGCAAAGTGACCATTCTTCGAACTCATCAAATGATTAGCTGCAAACATCCCTGGGCGAAAATTGCTTTTTCTGTTATTTGTCAATGTGTCCCTCGTTGTTCCAAGTTAAGTCTCGTTTGTTTTTTGGTTTTTTTGGTTTTATTTTGTGTTTTTTTGTTGTTTTGTTTTTTGTTTTTTTGGTTTTTGTTTTTTTTGTGGGGGCTATCATGGCGAAAGCGTTGAAGAAACTATTTACGCTAGAAATATTTAAAGTAACCGAACAATTAGCGACGATGGGATTGGGGAGATCTCGCGAGATTTGGGTGGTTAAGGAGGCGGAGGAGAAGAAGGAAGAGGAAGAGGAAGAAGAGGATGGGGAGAAAGGTGCTCATATTGGTTGTAAGTAGAGTGGTAAAGAGAAAAGAAAGAAAGAAAGAAAGAAAGAAAGAAAGGGAGAATAAAGAAAGAGAGAAGGAAGGAAGAAAAGAAAGAAAGAAAGAAAGAAAGAAAGAGAAAATGTGAATATTGCGGAATAAATGAAAATAATAAGAAGTAAGTAAAAGAGAGACTAATAGAAAAAAAAAGAATGTCCTAGAGGGAAGTGAGCAAAAGAAAGAAAGAAAGAAAGAAAGAAAGAAAGATGAATAAAAGTTGAAAAAGAAAATGTAAAAGAGACTAAATTTACTGGAGAAAAGAAATGTCACATTTAAAAGTGGAATAAGTGAGGGGATATTTTAAAAATCAAAATTTTTAATTAAAAAAAATCAATTAATTTTTCTTTTGTTGATTAAAAAGGATAATATCACTCTGCTAAGACATTGAGTACTGATTCAAATCAGAATTCTAATAACATTTTTGTTTATCTTCTTATAATAATAATAATAATAATAATAATAAACGGATCACGCTATCTCGGCCAGAAGACCAGACGTAGTGTTGATTAACAAAAAAGAAAACATGTCAACTTGTGGACTTTGTGGTCCCAGTAGATCACAGGGTGAAGCTGAAGGAAAATGCAAAGATGGATAAATACCTGGACCTTGCCAGAGAATTGAAAAGGCTGTGGTTCATGAGGGTGAAAGTGATACCAATTGTAGTTGGTGCACTTGGAACGGTCCCAATAAACTTGGAAAAAAGACTGGAGGATCTGGAAACCAGAGGAAGAATAGAGACCATCCAGACTACTGCACTGCTGCAATCGGCTAGAATACTCAGAAGAGTCCTGGAGACCTGAGGAGACTTGTTGTCACTCAGACTCCAGTAAAATACCATCAGCTAATACTGATGGGAAAAACTCAAAAGGGGTGAAAATAATAATAATAATAATTTACTATTATTAATTGAATAATTATGAATTTAAATATTTCTGGAACGGAATGATATATCACTAGCAAAATAAAAAAACGCCCTATGGGCGACGTAAAATAAATATTGCCTGAGGAGATGGGAGTTGAAAATTTAATACCAGAGAGTTTGTATCATGAGTAAAGTAAAATCATCAATTTTATTAAAGGAGCAAAAAATAAAATAGATTTATTAAAGGAGTAAAAAATATTTAAAAAATGAAATGGAAATTTAGTTCTGATAACTTTAAATATATATTAAAACAAAACAAACTATATGTATAGTGATAATACCAGGTATGTATTTATTAAAACTTGTTTTAAAAAACAATGAGGACTGTCTGACATTGCATGCTCACATTTTGAGTGTCTTTATTCTACGTTATGACGTTTTAGGTTGTGTGACGTAATCAGTGACGTAGTTTTTGTTACAGACAAAAACCGGAAGTGAATCTCCATTATTAATAGACTAGCAAAATAAAATGACGCCTCCGGGCGATGTAAAAATAATTTTTTGAAAGATATTGCTTGAGGGGATGGGAGCTGAAAATTCAATGTCATAGAGTGTGTACCATAAGTATGTAAAATCGTCAAATTTATTAAAGGAGTAAAAAAAAAAAAAAAAAAAAGACAATTTGAAATGGAAACAGTTCCGATAACTTTAAATATTATATTAGAATAAAACAATCTAGATATAAATATATAACGCCGGGCATCTATTTATTGAAACAATGAGGATTGTCTAACGTTGCATGCTCACATTTTGAGTATATTTATTCTATGTTATGACGTTGGATTATGTGTTGGGTAATGTGACGTAAGCAGTGACGCAGTTTTGTTACAGACAAAAACCGGAAGCGAATCTCCATTGCTAATTGATATACATGTTTTTGAGTTACACTGATTACGAATTAAGATACATTTTTTTAAGAAATAATTACTTATATGACAAAAAAATCAATTCAATTCTTAATTTTCTGTTGAGTTACAGTAAAAAAAAATGTATGTTTTTACACGCTTTTGGTATTTACTTATGAAGAACTGTGAAGAATTCTATAAATCGATTTATTTTTAATTATTGAATTATTGAATTTATTCAATGAAAATCCAGAAAACTATTTTTGTACTTTTCCTTATTATAAAGTGCATGGACGATTTTAATGCCCAAGGAGATCTCTTTTTCTGATTTATAAGTCTACTCATACATACCAAAACAGACGTGACTCTTTGGTATAGAGAGATAATCTAAAATCGGATATTACATTCATTTAAACCTGATATATTTTTTTTATAACAAGTGATTTTCTTCAGTTACAGATATTATACTCTGAAATTATCTTATCCCAGAATTTTCAGATTTCTCCACGTAGTTCTAGAATTACCAGATTTCTTTGCACAATCCCAGATTTGCCAAATTTTCCTTACAGACTCAGAATTTCCAGAGTATTCTGAACAGTTCTAGAATTAACAGATTTCTTTGCATAAACCCACATTTTTCTTATAGAACCAGAATTTCCAGCGTACTACCCACAGTTCTAGAATTAACAGATTTATTTATACCATCCAAGATTTTTCTTATAGAACCAGAATTTCCAGCGTACTACCCACAGTTCTAGAATTACCAGATTTCTTTATACCATCCAAGACTTTTCTTATAGAACCAGAATTTCCAGCATACTACCCATAGTTCTAGCATTTCCAGATTTCTTTATACAATTCCAGACATTCCGAATTTTTCCATTTTTTTATGTAATTCCAGAAATTTCAGTTGACAGAAATGACTATCCATGTACGTAAATAATCTTTGACTTAAACTCGTAGATATATTATCTATTATCAGAAGATAAATCGTGGAATGGAAATAGCATGTTAAAGAGTAACCATTAAGGAAGATTGTCTCTTCATGACCGATCAATTGGAAACTAAATGTAGACTGACAAAAGAAAGAAAAGGGAACTCTATTTATACCATTTAGACCATCCCAGATGAATTAGAAAAGATACAGAGATGGGCAAAGTTGCATCCATAAAGACTTAGATTATAAACCTCTTCTTATCACTCACATAAGTGTCTTTTGATGTTTTTTTTCAAATGAAGACGCTCTCTCTCTCTCTCTCTCTCTCTCTCTATATATATATATATATATATATATATATATATATATATATATATATAATATATAAAATAGAAGGTCCGCAAAATGTATTATGTTTTCAGAAAAAAATGTATTCTTTTTATCTTACATATGCAATACGTGTTTCAGATCTTCTGGTATCTTCTTCAGGCTTTGATCAATAATACGAAAGCCTGAAGAAGATACCAGAAGATCTGAAACACGTGTTGCATATGTAAGATAAAAAGAATAAATGTTTTTCTGAAAACATAATACATTTTGCGGACCTTTTTTTTATAAAATATTAAATTTTCTCCCGTTGGAACCAGAACAACATTATATATATATATATATATATATATATATATATATATATATATATATTATATATTATTATTATTATTATTATTATTATTATACTAAAGCTGAGATAAACACTTTTTATTTCCTAAAGGCTTTTTTGCTATTTATGTTAATGAAACAAAATTTATACTAAGATATTCCTTGGTTTCAGGACTACTAAATGTTTGGAAAAAAATCCACTTTAATTGGTTTTTAATGGTCATAATTAGTTATTAAGTCAAAAATTGACCCGTCCCTTACTGTCATTCTGCAGATTACTCTCACCCTCTCTATGTATGAGTAAGAATGAGAGTGAAAACGGAGAGTTATTGTGTTAGAGATATTTAATTATGTTAGAATTAATTAGGGGATAGCAGGTAGTGGTGTAACCAACCTGGACAAATAGTGGACTCACTCGTCCAAGAAAGCCTCCTCTCCAGTAGATATAAAAAGGATATTTTTGCCGTGACGTATACAGGGTGACCCAAAAAACAGAGCCCAAAAATTATTTATTTTCCTATTAAACTAACCCTAAACCCCAACCCTATCCCTATTCATAACCCTAACCCTAAACTCTAGGGGTTTTTTTTTAGTGACACCGCTTCTGCTACGGACTTCAATCGTAGCTGGTGTTTCTTTTCAGCAAAACGGGCTAGTGATTTTTGAGGCGGCAGGAGGCCAGAACGGAACTCTGCGAATATACCCAAACAATTAACAACAAAGTAAATATATATACACATTTACTATATAGCATGCTTATTGTGCAAAAATAAGTAAGATTTTATTTATAGTTGGAAACATATTTAAAGATTAACATTTGTATAATAACAGAAGGGAAAGTCATTAGCGAGTTATTTTATTCATATATATATATATATATATATATATATATATTGCTTTGAAACATATTATTAAACCTTCTACAAATTGGGAGATATCTGGCAAAGGCATAGTGAGTGATTGAATTAATCACCTCATTTATATCGTATTATTTAAAAAATTGTAAATTGTTGAATTAAAATGTCTTACTATATTGTTATATATTTCCGTGGGGATGTTTATGGGGCATCCAGCGAGAACCCAACTCGCGATAAGTAATAATGGATCTGTAAATACTAACTTTTTTAAAATCCCTCCTCTACCCAGGCGACGCCGGGTAGCCACTTCTAGTTCAAACTCCAAACAATATTGGTTAATCTATCTTTAGTGTGGGGTTTTCTCGAGTGGTGTCGTCTCTTGTATATATGTGGTTTGAACAATAACTGTAATATCAATGTATCAATAATTTTGCCTCTAAATTAAATACTCCTTGATGAACTTAGGCAATGAACTGGGGGTATTGTGACGTAAGCAGTGACGTAACTTCGGTTACAGACAGACACCGAATATCTATTATAATAGGAAGACTAGACTTTTATTTTCACACTACGCCTTTGCCAGATATCTCCCAATTTGTAGAAGGTTTAAATGTGTATGTAAATAATTTCGCTAAAAATAATTTATTATCGCGTCTGTTCTAATCTTTTAAGACAGAAAACATCCAGTCTTTGACTAGCGCCATAATCAAATAAGATCGACGTACAATGAAATGAAATGTAAAGCTAAAGAGAAAAGAAAATGGAAGAAAGAAGAAAAGAAGGTTAAAAGATTGAAAAGAGCAGACGACAATAACAAAGGTGGAAAAAAACAGAAGAAAATAAAAGAACTTTTTTTTTTCATAAATGAACGCCGTTTTAACCGCCAATTCATCAAAACATCTGTTCAGAGACAAGCGTGTATAAGAGTGCGCACGCCTATATATATATATATATATATATATATATATATATATATATATATATATATAATATATGTGTGTGTGTGTGTGTGTGTGTATGTGTGTGTGTGTGTGTCTGTGTCTCTGTGTCTGTGTGTGTCTGTGTCTCTGTGAGTCTCTGTGTGTATGTGTGTGTGTGTATTTGGGCAGCATTCTTTCATTTATACATGTGGAATTAAACAAAGGGCAGGTCTCCTGTTTAACGATTTTATTGGTGATCTTTTTAGGCCAGAAAGCTTGAAAATATCACCAATAAAATCGTTAAACAGGAAACCTGCCTTTTGTTTAATTCCGCATATATATATATATATATATATATATATATATATATATATATATATATATATGAGGAAAAGGGGGTTGGAATGAAACCGACAGAATGAATTATAATTCAATAAAAGCTGAAGAAACAGAGTTCAATTCTCCAGCGAAATATACTACACATTTTTGTTTGAGTTTTGTTCTTTCATTCCTTATATTTTACCTCATATATATATATATATATATATATATATATATATATATATATATATATATATATATATATTGTACTAAAGCTGAGTAAATCCATGATTGTTTGCTAAAGGCTTTTTCCTATTTATTTTAATGATACAAAATTCATATCAAAATATTCTTAGTTCTAGGATTGACTTAAGTTTGGAAAAAATCAATTTTAATTGGTTCTAATTTGTCAAAATCTGCAATTTAGTCAAAAACTGACCCGTTTTGTTTTTACCTCACATTCTGCATGTCATTTCCCCCTCTCTATGTATATTTTGAATACCTCCTCGTTATATATGTTAGTTTCTCTGTGAGCGTAACGAGAGTGATTAGAGATTGTGAAATATATTTGTATGTTAAGTTTCAGAAGCAGCTAGTCCGTAGCTTCTCCACATCTTAATTGGGTTCATTCAAATTTAAATTAGGTCAAACGTTCCCTTTCTTAGACGTGCGAGTACTACAAAAGCCCAGTTAATCTACAGAATTAAGATGGTTTTTGCGATCCTATAATGGATAATATTAGCATGAACTGTGGATATACCACAGTATGATAATTTAATTATTACCACCTTTGATATGTTTACTTAAGAACGATAGCGAAATAGTTTAATATGTAAAACGTATATAATAACCTTGATTTAACTCTTTCTCACTCTTTTTTTTCTTTCTTTTAGCTTTTCATCCCCCTCTCTCTCTCTCTCTCTCTATATATATATATATATATATATATATATATATATATATAGGTAAAAGTCTATATATATAGATAAAAAGTGTAGGTAATCTGAACATTAGTTACATAAATGAGAGTAATCTCCCCTTGTTTGTTTCATTTTGCGGAAGCCGTATGTTTTGGTCGGCCATTTTCATTTCGCTATATCTATATCTATATCTATATATCTATTTCCTACTCTCTTTTTTCTTTCTTATATTTTTCTCTGTGGCTTGTCCTTTTTTCTTTCCTTTCTTTCTTTAAAATAACAACGGAATGGTCCATTATTTAGCTGAGGTGGCGACACCCATAAGAAATAAGAATTCAGTGGATAAGCATCACGATCACATTTTTGCATTTCATCTTGGACGATTTGGACTGTCTCTTTTTTAACTAGAGGGTGTTGCAAGATGATAACGGTCGGAAGATTGAAGAACAAGTGTATTGACATATAGATATAGATATATAATCAAATTAAGTCGCCCAAATCCAAAAGACAGTCGAATAGAATTGTCGACTTATCAGATAAAAGAATTCGCTTCCAATGCGATCCGGGAATGGATAATATTTTTTAAATTAATCGCAAGAGAAGGAAAAGGGAAAGTTAGATCGTGTTTTATATTTTGGGATTTTCTTTTCTTTGGAATTTTCTGGTTTCTTGCACTTTCTGTTCTTTTTGTTCTTTTATTAAATTGTTTTAAGGAAATGGTAGGCGACATTTAGAACCGGAAGCAATTTTCTTGGATTGTAGATGGAAAAGATTTCCGAGAAAGTTCTGAGACAGAGAATGGTAAATAAAGCAAAAAATAGAAATAAAAATTAAAAAAATGAATGAAAGACACTTAGCATGAGAAGAATGGTGTAAGTTTTCTTTAAAATACACAGAAAGAAAGAAAGAAAGAAAGAAAGAAAGAAAGAAAAAAGAAAGAACGCGAGAGAGAAAAGACAAACAAATTATTTAAAAAAGAGAAAAGGGAAAGGAAAAAGAAGGGAAATAATAAACGGAAGAAAGAGAAAGAAAGGACGAAAAATTAGATACAAAATCAACTGAGCGAATGAAGAAAATAAACGAATAGACAAAGAAAGGTGAATGAGAAAGTGAAGAGGAAAAATAAACGAAGAAAGAAAGAAAGATAGATAGATAGATAGATAGAAAAAAGAAAGAAAGAATAAGAAATTTAATGAGACTGAAGAGGAAAAATAAACGAAGAAGAAAGAAGAAAGAAAAGAAAGAAGAAGAAAGATAGATATATTAGATAGATAGAAAAAGAAAGAAAGAATAAGAAATTGAATGAGACTGAAGAGGAAAAATAAACGAAGAAAGATAGATAGATAGATAGATAGATAGATAGAAAAAGAAAGAAAGAATAAGAAATTAAATGAGACTGAAGAGGAAACATAAACGAAGAAAGAAAGAAAGAAAGAAAGAAAGAAAGAAAGAAGAAAGAAAGAAAGAAAAAAAGACAGATAGATAGATAGATAGATAGATAGAAAAAGAAAGAAAGAATAAGAAATTAAATGAGACTGAAGAAGAAACATAAACGAAGAAAGAAAGAAAGAAAGAAAGAAAGAAAGATAGATAGATAGATAGATAGATAGATAGATAGATAGATAAAGAAAAAGAAAGAAAGAATAAGAAATTAAATGAGACTGAAGAGGAAAAATAAACGAAGAAAGGAAAGAAAGAAAGAAAGAAAGAAAGAAAGAAGAAAGAAAGATAGATAGATAGATAGATAGAATAGATAGAAAAAGAAAGAAAGAATAAGAAATTAATGAGACTGAAGAGGAACATAAACGAAGAAAGAAGAAAGAAAGAAAAAAGAAAGAAAGAAAGAAAGAAAAAAGAAGAAGAAAGAAAAAAAGACAGATAGATAGATAGATAGATAGATAGATAGAAAGAAAAAGAATAAGAAATTAAATGAGACTGAAGAAGAAAACATAAACGAAGAAAGAAAGAAAGAAAGAAAGAAAGAAAGATAGATAGATAGATAGATAGATAGATAGATAGATAGATAGATAGATAGATAGAAAGAAAAGAAAGAAAGAATAAGAAATTAAATGAGACTGAAGAGGAAAATTAACGAAGAAAGAAAGAAAGAGAAAGAAAGAAAAAGAAAATATAAATTAAATGAGCGGCTGAAGAGGAAAATAAACAAAGAGTAAACGAAGAAAGAAAAATGAAAGAAGGAAAGAAAAAAAAAGAAAAAAATTTGGAAATTAAATGAGATACTGAAAAGAAATATTAACAAAGAAATAACTAATGACAGAAAGAAAGAAAGAAGAAAGAAAAGAAGAAAAAAAAAAAGAAAGAAGAAAAAAGAAAAAGAAAAAATAGACAAAAAGAAAGAAAGAAAAATAAGAAATTAAGTGAAAGACAATAGAAAGCCGAAAAGAAAGAAGAAAAAGAGAAAGAAAGAAAGAAAGAAAGAAGATTGACTATATAAACATATATCCAATTTTCCTTATGTCCTTCTTTCTTCTCTACAGAGATCAAATACTTACTGTAATATAATATATATATATATATATATATATATATATATATATATGTATGAAAAAAGTAATAAGACAACAGGAATATTTTTTATATATGTTATTTATCTCAACTAGTTTCGGACATTAGATCATCGTCAGGAGAAAATTTCTTATTTGAAGAAAATTGTTTTTGGGTTTTTTGAAAGGGTGCATTATGGAAGAACTATAAAAATTGGAATATTTTTGAGGGTTTGACATGCTATTAAAATCCGGGTAGAAGAGTGTGTTAGTAGTAGCAAGTCAATCTGTTCCGTGATATATATATATATATAATATATTTATATAATATAATATAATTATATATATATATATATTTACAACCCTTCTGCACAGCAGGATGCGATACAAAGTCAATTTCTTAAGCGGAGTTGAATAGGTTTTAATTCAGACTTTTCCCTTCTCAGACTGGTTGCCTAACAAGGTTAAGAGCTCAGTCTTCTTTACTATTTACCCATCCTGGAGGGAGGTTAGGATTCATACTTCCCCGAGGTATTAGCGCTATGTGAAATGTAAACAGGCTCGTCTAGGATTTGAACTCGTATCGTCGTGCTCATTTCCTACGACGGTAACCATTACACTACGCACTTCCATTGATTTACTGTAATAAAGCACCGAATTCTTAGGTCGATATAAGAGTTCTCTGTGGCATTGACACAGTACCATGTGAAACAAGTCTCAGCAAGTTTAATCAGCTTTTCATGGATTATGTTATTAACTAACTGCTGTATGTTGTTTTCAAGACTTCACAAAAATAACATGAATTTACAGAAAGGAACACCACTCAATGCTTAGAATAATAATAATAATCTTATTATAATGGAGATTGTGTGTTTTTCTGTCTGTAACCGAAACTATATTACTACTCAAGTCACAATTTCCTTAGTTATTTACGGCACATTCTCCATGATTCTATTTTATTTAAACCTCAATTAATAATAAAACTGTTTGACATTATTATACTGTTGGCCTTACCTAAATACTAATAACATGCAATTGTATTTATATATACAACCCAGTTTTCAGTGTAAACATAACTAATTTGCATATTGATATTAAAAACTGATTTTAATAAAATGTGCTTGGTATTATTGATTTCTAATTGTTTGGTTTTATCTTAATGAATATGAGCAAAATCTCGAGGATAATCCTAAAGAAATACATTAACAGAGAATAACTGTAATATTATTCTTTACTTTCTATTTTAAACTAATAGTTAAATTAGGAAAATTTAGCATTGAAAAACGGAAGTGATGAAAGAGTAAGTTTTGGTTGTTCTATTTTCCGATTATGACACCTCCGTTTCAAAATCTTTTATCTGAATTTCTTAATTTGTTCAATTAGCTTTCTGATTTAATCTAATTTTATTACATTTAAACTTAATTACTTGCACCGGAGGGTGCATATATTTGCTAATAATAATAATAATAATAATATAATAATAATAATAATAATAAAAAAGGGAAAAGGGAAAAGTAGGAAAAAGGAACAGGAAAAGGGAAAGGGAAAATGAAAAAATGGACAAATATCTGGACCTTGCCAGAGAACTGAAAAAAGTTATGGAATATGAAAGTGAAAGTGATACCATTGTAGTTGGTGCACTTGGAACAGTCCCAAAAGATTGGAAAAGGGTTGGAGAAGTTTGGATATCGAGGAAGGATTGAAACCATTCAGAACACTGCACTGCTGCAATCTCCCAGAATACTCAGAAGAGTCTGGAGACCTGAGGAGACTTGCTGTCACTCAGACTCCAGTGAAAGACCATCAGCTAACACTGATGTGAAAACTCAAAAGGAGTAATAATACTACTACTACTATACTACTATAATAATAATAATAATATAATAATAATAATAATGCACTTGGAACGGTCCCAAAAAGCTTGGAAAAGACTGGATAATCTGGACATCAGAGGAAGAATTGAGTCCTGAAGACCTGAGGAGACTTGTTGTCACCAGACTCCAGTGAAATACCATCAGCTAACACTGATGTGAAAAACTCATAATAATAATAATAATAATAATAATAATAGGAGACCAGACGTAGTGTTGATTAACAAAAAAAAAGATAACGTGCCAACTGGTGGACTTTGCGGTTCCAGCAGATCACAGGGTGAAGCTGAAAGAAAACAAAAAAGAAATGGGCAAATACCTGGACCTTGCCAGAGAATTGAAAAAGCTGTGGAATATGAGGATAAAAGTGATACCAATTGTAGTTGGTGCACTTGGAACGGTAAAAAAAAACTTAGAAAAAAGACTGGAGGATCTGGAAATCAGAGGTAGAATTGAGACCATCTAGACTACTGCATTGCTGCAATCGGCTTAAATACTCAGAAGAGTCCTGGAGACCTGACGAGACTTGTTGTCACTGAGACTCCAGTAAACGCTGATGTGAAAAGCTCAATAATAATAATAATAATAATAATAATAATAATAATAATAATAATATAAAGGCAAAAATAGATAAGACGTAGCAGAATAGCGAGTGCAAAATGTGTGAAGACAAAGACGAAACAGTTAATCATATAATAAGCAAATGCAGCAAACTAGCACAAAGAGAGTACACGGCTAGGCACGACTCGATGGGAAGGTAATCCACTGGAATTGTGCAAGAAATTCAATTTTCACCATACAACTAAATGGTATATGAACAAATCTGAACCTGAATGAGACGCATAAAATTCTCTGGTATCGTACAGACGGATCACCTAATCCCGGCCATGAGACCAGACCTAGTATTGATTGACAAGAAGAAGAGAACCTGTCATCTCGTGGATTTTGCCGTCCCAGCTGACCACCGAGTGAAAATGAAAGAAAGCGAAAAAGATAGATAAATACTTGGACCTTGCTAGAGAACTGAGAAAACTGTAGAATATGAAGGTGAAGGTCGTACAAATTGTAATTGGTGCCCTTGGAACGGTCCCCAAAGCTCTGGAAAGAAAAAATGGGTGAATTGGAAATAAGAGGAGGAAGAATCGAGACCATTCAAACTACAACACTGTTAAGACCGGCTAGAATTCTCAGAAGAGTCCAAGAGACCTGAGGAGACTTGCTGCACTCAGCTCCAGTAAACCAATGGCTACATCAGTTGGGAAAAACTCAATAATTATAATCTATATATTAATACTCGTGTCCCTTAATTGTACGACCGTTATCATCTTTAGCACCTTCTGGCTAAAAATGAGACCATCCAAATCGTCCAAGACGAAATACAAAAATGTAAATCTTGATTATCTGGTTTTGCTTATACGTCGAATTCTTATTTCTTATGTGTGTGATCACCTCAACTAAATAATGGACCATTCCGTTTATTATAAAGAAAGAAAGGAAAGAAAAAAGGACATGAAGATATAAATGTACTGAGATAATTAGATATGAAGAGAATGAGATCGATCGAGAGATAGAAAATAGAGGAATTAAATAGCTAGATAGATAGATGAACAGAATGAGATTGATATATATATATATATATATATATATATATATATATATTTATATATTATATGAGAGAGAGAGAGAGAATATTAAAACAAAATATTCAAAAATGTATTCTATATTCAATATTCAAAAGTTTCTCAATGTTTCGGTCTGTACGACCATCTTCAAGGCAGTTTAATCGATGCTTAATGTTTCATTTGAAAAAAAATGTTTTCAGATTAAAATATGAAATGATACATAGATAGGTAAGAATACACAAAAAGATAGATAGATAGATAGATAGATAGATAGATATAGACAGACTGGGCTTTACAGACATATATGGACATAGATATATAGATAGATACCAACAGACTGGCATACTAGATAGATATGGACAGACTGGGCTTTACAGATAGATAGATAGATAGATAGATAGATAGATAGATAGATGTGGACAGACTGGACTTTAACATAGATAGATAGATAGATAGATAGATAGATTGATAGTGTGGACAGACTGGGCGATAGATATGAACATAGATAGATATGAAACATACTGGATAGATAGATAGATAGATAGATAGATATATGGACAGACTGGGCTTTAGATAGATTGAACATAGATAGATAGATAGATAGATAGATAGATATCTGTTAATATCAATTAGAATAGGAATAGAAATAAATATTACTATCTATACTTTTAGATGCGTTGAAATGAATGATAGATTTGAGTGGATTATGATCGATACATAAAGGCTTTTATCGATATTTTAAGCCAATTAATTGATAAGTCACGCTTCGAACTCGGTCGCCATTATTTGTGAGTGATGAACATTTGAAGAGCCTGTTGACCTTATAAGGTGTCTTAGAAACCTTTCTTGTGTGCACGATGGCTTTTATTCCATCGTCGACATGATGGCACCTGCCGCTTGCGTCAATGAATGACGTGACTTACGAGAAAGAGGAATTAAACGTTGTAATGTTTAATGAGGGAAGACAAAACTAACACTGAGCGGATTTTAATAGAAATTTCTAAAGTGGGAATAGAACGAAAAATGTGTGAAGGAAGATGGTGGATATTTCAAAATGGTGGAAGATGTTGGTGGTGGGTTGGGGAAAAGGGTTGATAAAAAAAGAAGGGTAAATGGATTCTTGTGAGTGAAGTGAAAGGTGGGGGGTGAAAAGCAAAAAGGAATGAAAGAAAGAAAGAAAGAAAGAAAAAAGAACAGAAAAGAAGAAAACGAAAAGAAATCGGCTAAAATAGAAAGAAAGAAAGAAAGAAAGAAAAAAGACTGTTGAAGAGGAAAGACAAGAAAAGAGTCGGCAAAAAGTGGAAATAGAACGAAGAATGTGTGATCGAAGATGGTAGATATTTCAAAATAGTGGAAGATGTTGTGGTGGGTTGGGGAAAAGGGTTGACAAAAAGAAAGTGATAAATTGAGTTGTGCATTGAACGGTCCCAAAAAGCTTGAAAAAAGAAGGATTCTTGTGATTGAAATGAAAGTGGGGGGGGGAGAAAAGGAATGAGAAAGAAGAAAGAATAAAGAAAGAAAGAAAAAAAAAAGAAAAAACACGAACAATAGGAAAAGGAGAGACAAAAGAAAATCGGCAAAAATAGAAAGCGAGAAAGAAAGAAAGAAAAAGAAAGAAAGAAAGAAAGAAAGAAAGAAAGAATGATAAAAATTATCGACAAAAATGGAATTGGCTAAGAAAAAGAAGAAAGAAAGAAAGAAAGAAAGAAAGAGGAAGAGGAAAGACAACAGAAGAATCAGCAGACAAGAAAAAAAGAAAGAAAGAAAAAAGAAAGAAAATAGAAGAAAAATAGAAAGAAAGATCGAGGATGGAGAAAGAATATTGAGGAATCAGCAGAAAGAAAAAAAGAAAAAAGGAAGAAAGAATGTACGAAAGAAAGAAAACAGAGGAATCGACAGAAAGAAAGAAAGAAAGAAAGAAAGAAAGAAAAGAAGAAAGATTGTCGAAGAGGAAAGACAAGAAAATAGTCGGCAGAAAAGTGGAAATAGAACGAAAATGAATAAATGAAGATGGTGGATATTTCAAAATGGTGGAAAATGTTGGCGGTGGGTTGGGGAAAAGGGTTGATAAAAAAGAAGGGTAAATTGATTCTTGTGATTGAAATGAAAGGTCGGTTGTGGGGTGAAGAGAAAAAGGGAATGAGAAAGAAAGAAAGAAAGAAAATGAAAGAAAGAAAGAAAATGAAAGACAAAAGTGGAATTAGCTGAAAAAGGAATGAAAGAAAGAAAAGAAAAAAGAAAGAAAGAAAGAAAGAAAGAAAGAAAGAAAGAAATACAAAGAAAGAAAGGAAGGTAGGAAGAATATAAACTGAAATAAAAAAAGAAAGAAATATAAACAATCAAGAAGATGAAAGACAAAAGATGAATAAAAGAAAGAAAGAAAGAATGGGGAAGAGGAAAGACAACAGAAGAATCAGCTGACAAGAAAGAAAGAAAGAAAGAAAGAAAGTGAAAAAGAAAAAAAATATAAGAATAAATAAGTAAATATAAACCACATGGGAAAGAAAAGACAAAACTAGAACTGGAAAGAAAAAGGAAAAACGAAAGGAAGAAAGAAAGGAATGAAGAAAAAAAAAATAAAAGAAAAAAGAAAGAAATATGGAAAAAAACGAGGAAAGAAGAATATAAACTGAAAAGAGAAAGAAAGAAAGGAAGGAAGAAAGAAGAACAGAAAGACAGAAGAGAATTTAAAAGAAGAAAGAAGAAAAGAAAAAGAAAGAAAGAAGAAGAAAAAAGAAAAAAAGAAATCCACAGAAAAAGAAAGAAAGGAAGAAGAAAAGAAAGATAAAAATAAAACAGAAAGAAAGAAAGAAAGAAAGAAAGAAAGACAAAAGAGAAATCCACAAACAAAGAAAAAGAAAAAAAAAAGAAGAAAAAAAGAAAAAACAAATACAAATTGACAGAAAAGAAGAAAGAAAGAAAGAAAGAAAGAAAGAAAGAAAGAAAGAAAAGAAAAGAAAAAAGAGAAGAAAAGAAAGAAAGAAAGAAAAAGAAAGAAAAAGAAAGAAAGAAAGAAAGAAAGAAAGAAAGTCAACTTAAGGGAGAAAGTTGTAGCAGTTTCTCACCAATAAAATTATCATAGATAATAAAAGGCCTGACTGAATCGTTGATAAACGACTACGAAGTCGACAGCCGATGCGGGAATGTCACGTCTTGAACAGATCTCCCGCCAATATGGTCACGATTGTCGTCTATTGACGTTCCAGCTGTTCCGTTAAATGTTGGCTCAATTTCAAAATATCGATGTCACTTGAGCAGTGGATGCCGCCATACATTACACAGGCGAGTGGTGGCGGTGGTTGCCCACCGGAAGGAAACACGCTTAGTGAAAAGGAATAAACTCTCCAATCCAGTCAGCATTCAACTTTAGAATATAACATTTGGTGAAAGGATTGAGAAACAATATGGCCGCATGGCCGAGTCATTTACACTGGGTAACAAAGATTTGACCGCTGGGATTTAAAAAGCAGCGTTTTTTGGATAAATCGAATATTCGGAAACTGAATCTGTCTTCAGGTTGGGAATGTAGCCAAATGAGATTTATTTTCAATATAGTCCCCGTTGCGGTTCACACACTTCTACCATCGGTGTTGCTGTGCTTGGATCCCCTTTGTAAAAAAGTCATTTTGTATATTGCAGAGGATTTTTGTTGGCATCCTTCCGTCTACTAAATACGATGGCGTAGTGTCCACTTTTTTATCTGCAACTGCGTGAGTGGCTGAACAGAACAATTTTTGAATGGCAATTTCTGGTGTAGTGAATGCAAACAAACGGTGATGCTTGCTGGAGATGCTGTTGTCTCTCCTTCCTTATGGCTCTCTTTTCTGCGGCGGCTTCTTTCCTCTCTTTTTCACTCCTTCTGGTTCCTTGTTTGACGAGGAGGCGCCAGGTCGTACGGTCTTCTGCATAAGCCTCCCATGTGTTGATGTCGATGGCATGTCTTCATGTCAGAGGATATGTCTCTAGTAAAGCCTAAAAGGTCTAAATGGCACGTGGTTACTGACATTTTCTCATTTAAGCGATTGTCTGAGAAACATGTTAGCAAGAAAATGTCAGTCAACATTCAACTTTAGAATATAGAATTTAGTGGCGTCCCGTGATTCTTAAGGAGAGAACCCAGGTGCATGAGCAGTTGATGACTTGCAATACTCTATCTTGGGCTAGACGGGCGGTCGGAGAGGCCCCCTCCGATCAATCGGCTGGTCACGTCAAGCCCTAGCACCTATATGATTTTTCCCAACCCTATTGCCCTTATGGCAAGCCCCAACCCCTTTTTATCATATGGGTGCTAGAAGGTGGTGGCTGCGGGTCTACATGTCCTGGGAATGACGTTAAACTCTATCTGATGGTAAGGTTCCAGTTTTGGAGGTTTGGGGAATGTGGAGCACCCCTTCATCACCATTGCTCCCTGGTCTACTCTGACCCGAGTGGTAGTACTGTTAGGGTCCCATCTATGGGTTAAATAGAAAAATGTATTTATAAAAAAATTGTATTATCCATTAAGAATTGATTTATTTCAAAACTTTATCGGCATTAAATGACCCACTGAGGTTGATATGCCGTAAAACAAAACAAACAAACAAACTAGTTATGTTCTCAGTTCCAGGCAGGATGTTAGGTAAGAGAGATGTCTCTTTGCTTCAGCTGGACTCATCTGCGCGAGCGCTGTGTTAGATGGTAAGAAAAGTTAGTTAAGAATAAAAGTTGTTTTTTTTAAGGAGAATGGTGTTGTTGATTAATCAACACGAAGACTAGACGATCACAAGAAAATTATATATTATTATTATTATTATTATTATATATTATTATTATTATTACTAGTAACAATTTATTTTTGAAATATATTGCCTGATTTGGGGTGGGGTGAATTAAAAATTCAATATCAGAAGGTTTTTATCATAAGTAAGTAAAATCATCTAATTTATTAAAAGAGTAAAAAAGTAAAACAATTTGAAATGAAACTTAATGTCTCCTTCAAAGTAAATATTGCGCGTATCTATTAATTGTAAATTAAATAACTATTTTGAATATTTTAAACATAAATTTTACAATAAATCGTAAGTATTTATTTATTTGTAAACTTTTAGTTGAATTCCTGTTACTGAAAAACAGGCAAGAGTAAAAAATGATTTTTAAAATTCATTACAAATTTCACAATACAATTTTTTAATTATTTTCATAGTTTATATAGTTCATTTTTTTTACAATGGAAAGGATTCAAATGTTGAATTATTAGGAACAGCTTTTCTTCATTTTATTATTATTAATTTTTCTTTATTTGATGTATTGAAGACTTTGGTAATTGTGACATAAGTAGTGATGAAGTTTTGGTTACATACAAATAGAGACCGAAATAGAGAAGAAAACAAGTAAAAAATGCAAGTTATGCATCTCATCTAAATATCTCTCTGATACTCTGTCTACCTCTCTCCCTCTCCCTATCAAAAGAACATTGTTTGTATATTCGCAACGTGAGCATGTGGGTATATAACAGGATTAACATGTTAGGATTTTGTATATTGCAGAGGATATGTCACTGGTAAAGCGTAAAAGGCCTCAATGGCACGTGGCTATTGACATTTTCTCACCTAAACGATTGTCTGAGAAACTATCTAAGAATGAAGTGCAACACCGGCTGGAGACCGCCCTGTCGGCTGGGGCAGAAGAATACACCAACTGCACCTCTGCAGAAGGGTAAAATCCCCTCGGCCAATAGGGCTACCTGTTGGCCATGGGCGGTGACCCATGATGGTTTAAGATTGGAATCCTGGTGGTTGAGCAGTCCATGACATGCAATATTCCACTTTGGTCCTTACTTAGGTTAGATGGGCAGTTGAAGTGGCACCCTCCGATCAGTCAGCTGGTCACGTAAGCCTTTTCATCATATGTGCTACAAGGCAGTGACTGAGGGTTTTAGTGTCCTGGATATCACGTTAAACTGCATCTTATGGTGGAAGAAATGTCAGTAACCAAGCACTGCTGACTTCTTCTCCACGATACCCTAATTTAACGTTCTATTCGAGATACTGAGCACTATTTACTCATGATTATAGCACACTAAATTATACCATAAAAAAAGGTTTTACATTAAGAAAGGCAAGAAGCAGGAGATACCCTGCACAAACAGTCACAGATGCAGACTATGCACTTCTTGCAGATACACCGGCACAGGCTGAGTTACTGCTACATAGCCTGGAGGAGGCAGCAAAAAAAACATCAGCCTCTTTGTGAACTCCGATAAAACAGAGTTCATGAGCTTCAAAAATAAGACATATCCACACTAGACGGTAAGCCCCTTAAGCCAGTAGAACAATTCACATACCTAGGTAGTAATATCTCATCCACAGATGGCGATATTAATGCACGAATATGAAAGGCATGGCTGGCCACAAACAAATTGTCAGTCATATGGAAATCTGATCCCACTGACATTTCTTCCAGGCTGTAGTCATATCAGTACTGCTGTATGGCTGCACCACCTGGACCCTGACGAGGCGCCTTGAGAGTAAGCTTGATGGGACCTACACAAGAATGTTGCGTGCAGTACTGAACAAGTCGTGGAAACAGCACCCCACAAGGGAGCACCTGCCCCTTATCTAACAGATCAAACCGAGTGAGACAGACTAGACATGCAGGACACTGCTGGATAAACAAGGACGAATTCATAAGCGATGTTCTCCGGTGGAAGCCAACACATGGACATGCTAGTGTGGGCTGCCCAGCAAGGACCTACATTGACCAGCTATGTAAAGATGCTGGCTGCAGCGAGGAAGAACTTCCAGGTGCAATGAATGACAGGGAGGGTTGGCGAGAGATTGTCATGGATACCGTGCTGCCTGCACGACATGATGATGATGATGATGATGATGATAATAATAATAATAATAATATAAAGGGTATTCAGAATAAATTTGACATTCTTATATTTGGTTATTTTTCTCCGTAGTTTGGAGGTATTGACGCACACTACGCATCGTTTAAAAGCGTGGACCCTTCTTCATTCATATACGTGATGACAGATAGAATGGATAACTGGAACTCACCAGAATCATAGAAGAGAATAACTTGTATCATGATGATCTGCGTCGGTCATCAAAATAAGGAGATTATGGTTGCTGCACAATGCTCATTGAACACTGTAAAAACAATCAGTCATGAACTGGAGAATTGTAATGTAGACTACGAGGCTTTGGCTCGAAGAAAGCAACATAACAGACGATCTGATTGCGTTCATACAGCAGAATTCCTCGAAAATCTACAGAAAAAGTGTTGTAGGACCCTCATATGCCTACGTAGAGTTGCTAAACACTGTAGTCAAGCCCTGGATAACAATAAACGCCAAAGTTCTACAAAAGCTCAATTAAGGTAGTTTTTGAGATTCTACCCAGAGAAACTGTAACATCAGCTTTCTCCATGTTCCGGAACTGTGATCGACGCTAATGGCGATTATCTTTAGTGAAACTTGTTGACAGTAATGTCATTTCCATGCCAGTTGAATTTCTTTACAATCCATTAAATTTTGTAGTTACCAGGCACTATTTCTTTTTCCTTATGAAACTGTCAAATTTCTGCCAAAACCCTATATATAATATATATATATATATATATATATATATATATATATATATATATTTGGGGATTTTGTGTGAAGCATGGGCTCTGAAATAAATTAGAAACTCCATGCGTCACACAAAATCAGAATATATATATATATATATATATATAATACATTCACACTCAGAACTAGACTCACCAGATATACCAACAAAAAAGCATACGTGGACTTAACAACCCCAACATATTTTATGTGTGTGTGTATGCGCGCGCGTGTGTGTGTGTGTCTGTGTCTGTGTGTATGTGTGTGTGTGTGTAGTAAAGAAACAAGGCTTTAAAATCGGCCATTTATATATATATATATAGAGAGAGATATATAGATATAAATGGCCGATTTTTAAGCCTTGTTTCTTTACTAGACACACGCACGTACAAACACACACACACACACACACATATATATATATATATATATATATATATGTGTGTGTGTGTGTGTGTGTATATATTAACATTTTAACCCACTTTCTGCATTCTTTTAAGATGAAGATTAAGATTATCATCTTCTTTACACCTATATTTGCTATTTTTCTAGGGAGAGGGCATGGGCTGTAAGTTTTTGCTTTTGGTTTTTGTTTTTTTTGTTTTTTTTGTCTATTTTTGGCTTTGATCTAATTAATCTTGGCATATTATCTTCCACTCTAAAAAATGATAAGAGATTCCAATTAGTTTTTTATGTCCGTGTATTCTTAGATGAAGCTCAATTGATAGGATTTTTAAAAATCTTTTCAGCTTCTACGTCTCCATCAACACATTTTATTCAGAGAGCATACATCTTGGCTTTAATATCAGCTGTTTTGGCAAGGTGGATATTTTAAAAAACCGATGCGGAAGTGGTTTGTTCCTCACTAGCTTTAGTATATATATATATATATATATATATATATATATTATATATATATATATATATATATTAAAGATAAACCTAATGAGTCAGACGAACCTACTATTAGTTTCGCTTAATGCTCTTCGGGGCTAAGACTGCCCTGAAGAGCATTCAGCGAAACTAATTAGGTTCGTCTGACTCATTAGATTTATCTTTATTATTTGCTCTACTTAGGTATTGAGCACTTTTTACTTATTAGCTATTCTCCTAGCGGTTATTGAATATATTATTCTATATACATATATATACATATAAATTGTTTTTTCTTTTGGATACTGTACCAATAGATATTTTTTTTGTTGGTACGACTATCTTGGTCTTTTCCATTTTTTTAAAAAAAAATTTTCTCCCCGGTTGATGTTTGGTAGTATATTTTTACAATCAAACTATTTGCTGGGTTTTTTCTCACGCAAGGATTTACCAACACGCTTGGTATATTAAATATATATATATATATATATATATATATATATATTATATATAGTATATTAAGAAAATTGGAAAAAACAGGTTTAAATAAGTTGAGTGGTAGGTTTATTAGCCGACGCTGCAGTGTTTCGATCTATTAATTAGATAATCTTTGTTGGTATAAGGAAGGTGATAAAAACATTTTTATCACAGAATAACAAGAAAAGCAAGCGATAGTCCTTGTTTATCAATCTGTTCAAAATTTCAAATCTGAAGAAAGGACGCTGAAAAGTGGACGGTTTGAAATGTGACGTCAAATACGGTGTGAGTATGAGAGTGTGTGAGTGTGTGTATCGTAAAAAAGGCATTGTGCATTTTTTAGGTGTTTTGTGTGTGTGGTTGCGCGTGTATGTATAAGTCTTTTGCGATAAAGGACATCGAAACAAACCTCATGGTTGTATATATATATATATATATATATATATATATATATATATATATATATAGTTCATTTTTTAATTATCTATCTTTTTTATTGTCATTTAGTTTGATTAGTCCTTGAATCGGAAGGTTACGGGTTCGATACCATGCAGCACATGGATAACACATCTTGGGTAATAGGATTTTTGCGGTAAAGCAACAGGTAGATAACAGTAGGTGTGGTACACTTCCACAACAAAACAATCTCCCTGGTCTAGTGCTAGCAAAAGGGGATACTCCCTCGCTGTTTAGTTGCTACTGATGATTGGCCACTCTACAGAATTTACAACTTATTATTAGTGTTTGGAATGGTTGCTTTTTATGTGGCATGATCAGAATTTGTTATCATGCCTATATTTGGATATATGGAAGAAAGAAAGAAAATAGATAGATAGATAGATAGATAGAGAGAGAGAGAGAGAGAGAGAGAGAGAGAGAGAAAGAAGAATCGGGATGCAAAGAAAGAAAGAAAGAAAGAAGAAAGAAAGATCGAGATGCAAAAAGAAAGAAACAAAGAAAGAGAGAAAATAGAGACGAACGAGAAAGAAAGAAAAAAAGAAAGAAAGAAAAAAAGAAAGAAAGAAAAAAAGAAAGAAAGAAATTAGTGATGGACGAGAAAGAAGAAAGAAGAAGAATCAAAATGCAAAAAAATAAAGGAAGAAAGAAAGATAGAGAGAAAGTGGAGACAAATAAGAAGAAAGAAAGAAAGAAAGAAAGAAAGAAAGAAAGAAAGAAAGAATCAAAATGCAAAAAAATAAAAGAAAGAAAGTAGAGAGAAGTGGAGACGAATAAGAAAGAAAGAAAGAAAGAAAGAAAGAAAGAAAGAAAGAAAGAAAGAATCAAAATGCAAAAAATAAAGGAAGAAAGAAGATAGAGAGAAAGTGGAGACGAATAAGAAAAAAAGAAAGAAAGAAAGAAATTAGTGACGGACGAGAAAGAAAGAAAGAAAGAAAGAAAGAATCAAGATGCAAAAAAATAAAGAGAGAAAGATAGAGAGAAGGTAGAGGCGAATAAGAAAGAAAGAAAGAAAGAAAGAAAAAGAAGAATCGAGACGCAAAAAGAAGAAACAAAGAAAGAGAGAAAATAGAGACGACGAGAAAGAAAGAAAGAAAGAAAGAAGAAAGAAGAAAGAAAGAAAGAATCGAGACGCAAAAAAAGAAAAACAAAGAAAGAGAGAAAATAGAGACGAACGAAAGAAAAAGAAAGAAATTAGTGATGGACGAGAAAGAAAGAAAGAAAGAAAGAAAGAAGAAAGAAAGAAAGAATCAAAAAAATAAAGGAAGAAAGAAAGATAGAGAGAAAGTGGAGACGAATAGAAAGAAAGAAAGAAAGAAAGAAAGAAAGAAAGAAGAAAGAAAGAAATTAGTGACGGACGAGAAAGAAAGAAAGAAAGAAAGAATCAAGATGAAAAAAATAAGGAAGAAGAAAGATAGAGAGAAGTAGAGACGAATAAGAAGAAAGAAAGAAAGAAAGAAAGAAAGAAAGAAATTAGTGACGGACGAAAGAAAGAAGAAAGAAGAAATCAAGATGAAAAAAATAAAGGAAGAAAGAAAGATAGAGAGAGTAGAGACGAATAAGAAGAAAGAAGAAAGAAAGAAAGAAAGAAAGAAAGAAAGAATCAAAATGCAAAAAATAAAGAAGAAAGAAGATAGAGAGAAAGTGGAGAAAAAAGAAAGAAAGAAAGAAGAAAGAATCAAGATGAAAAAATAAAGGAAGAAAGAAAGATAGAGAGAAAGTAGAGACGAATAAGAAAGAAAGAAAGAAAGAAAGAAAAAAAGAAAGAAAGAAAGAAATATCAAAACAAATTCTGGATTTCAAAAGTATCTTTACACCACAGGCACGCACACATGTCCTACCTATTTAATAACCCTCACGAACGCACAACTTCCCTACCCCTTCCCACCCATCCTTTGCTCCTAACATTGGCCCTGTGCCAAACTAATCTTAGTTTAATAAAGCTAGGATCTCGCTAAAGCGTCAAATATCTGATAGCGAAATTACCTCCCTTCCTGGCTATTCATAGGTTGACGGTTCTTTTTTTTTTTCTCTTCCTTCTGTGCATGTGTATGCATAATAGCTTATCAGAGGTGGTGGCGGGGGTCCTTTTTTATCTCTTTTTATGATTTTGTATGGGGAATCGCCTGGAATCGAATCTTTGGATCCCTGATCTGAGATTCGATTAGTTCCAATAATTTGCTTTGTTCGATCAATGGCCTTTCACAGTTCAGATGGAATCTGTTGGCGTTTGTTTAATATTTTGGCAAATTCTACCCCCACGGGCATTCATTTCCTCTACCGATCGACTCGTCCCCAAGAAAGAGTCAGTTAACACCTTGTTCGGACAGTTTTCGTAACAGTACAAGATTTCGAGAGTCATTGAGGAGCAAAGATAATACAGCTGGCTGGCTGGCTGGCTGGCTGGCTTGTTACGGCATGTCAACACTTGTTGAGTTATTTTATGCTGAAGACGTTTTGTTTTATTTATTCTTGATAGATATTCAAATTTAGTTTTTAACAAAATTTCTTCAAACACATTTTTTAAAACTCGTGTTTTTCTATTCAACCCATAGATGACACTCTAAAAGGTACTACCACTCCATTATAATGCTTTTGTATATATAATATAACTCGTATAATAGATGATAACGAGTAATAATACATAGGCTTTCGGGGCCTGTGTCTTTTTTACTAAAAAATGTATATATTATATATATATATATATATATATATATATATATATATATATATATATATATATATATTTATATATATATATTTATATTTACATTTATATATATATAATATTCATAGCTGATATTGAACAATATTTCGATTTTATAAAAATCATCTTCAAAGCTTGTTTATACTCCGTGTTATCAAGAGCGGAGACAAAAGTCATATGGTAAGAGTCATAAGAGTCCGCTCTTGATAACACAGAGTATAAACAAGCTCTGACGATGATTTTTATAAAATCGAAATATTGTTCAATATCAGCTATGAATATGTTATAAAATATTTTCACTTTAACAGCATTTTGTGGTGTTTTCATATCCTTTTATCTATACTCATACCGTCGGATTCATTTCCTTTCTTTTAACTTATATATATATATATATATTATATATATATTTATATATATATATATATATATATTATAATATTATATCATCATCATCATGTCGCGCTATTAGCACGGATATCCATGACAATCTCTCGCCAACCTTTCCTATCATTCATTTTCCCAGGGAGGTCCTCTGCGCAGCAACCTGCATCTTTGCTTAGTTGGTCAATGTAGGTCCTTGCTGGGCGGCCCACACTAGCATGTCCGTGTGTTGGCTTCCACAGGAGAACGTCACTTATGAGCTCATCCTTGCTTCTCCAGCAGTGCCCGGCATGTCTTGTCCGTCTCACTCGAATGGTTTGTGAGATGGGGTGCAGGTGGCCATATAGCTGTTTCCTCGTGGGGTGCTGCTTCCACGATATATTCAGGACTGCACGCAGCATTCTTGTGCAGCTCCCGTCCAGCTTATTCTCAAGGTGCCTCGTTAGGGTCCAGGTGGTGCATCCGTACAGCAACACTGATACAACCACCACCTGGAAGAATTGTCGCTTTAGCTTGTCAGTGAGATCGGATTTCCATATTACTGATAATTTGTTTGTGGCCGACCACGCTTTTCCTTATATATATATATATATATATATATATATATATATATATGATATATAATATGATATAAAATATTATACAAATATATTAATATTTAATATTATGAATTAATAATATTATTATGCATAATAAATAATATGCCTAATAGATAAATCCTAATAATATATTACATATTTTTCATATAATTTATATATTATTCATATAATTATTCATATAATATATATATTATATATTTATTACATATCATCATATATTTTATATTATAAAATAATATGCATAATAAAATAATAATATTATGAATTAATATACAAATATATTAATATTTATGAGTTATATAAATTATATTATACAAATATAATATTATTCAAGTAAATATATTTTTTTTGGGGGGGGGTAACCCTCTGCAAAGATGAAGTTGGTGTATTCTAAAGTCCCAGCCATCAGGGCTGACACATTTGTGGGGACATTTTTCGTAACGGCTGAGATTCTAAGTAATACGAGGTATGTCAGAAAAGTTCCTATATGTCAGAAATCGCGTGGTGTAATGGTTAAAGTCATGGGAAATGGAATCGTCGCCCAGAGTTCAAATCCTGGATGTGATAATTACATTTCACTTAGCGCTAATACCCTTGGGAAATGTATGAATCCTACTCTCCCTCCGGCTATGGATAAATAGTTGGACAGACTGGGCTCTTTAACCTTGGTTAGACAACCGGTCTAGGAGATGGAAAACTCTGAAGTCAAACCTGTTGAACTCCGCTTAAGAAATTGGTCTTGTGTCACATCCTTCTCGTGCGAAAGGGTTGGTATATATATATATATATATATAATATATATATATGTGTGTGTGTGTGTGTGTGTGTGTGTGTATGTGTGTGTGTGTATGTGTGTGTGTGTCAGAAAACTTTGAAGTGGGGGGTATTGTCCAATGCTAGTTCTTGCCACAAGGCCAGACGATCAACCAGCAAGTCTACAAAGAGATACTGCTGCGTTTGCTTCGTTCAGTGTGCGAGAAGAGGCGAGAGATGTGGCAGGGCAACTGGTGGGTACTTCACCATGACAACGCACCTGCTCACACTGATCTGAATATCCGAGAGTTCCTGGCCCAGAAAAACACCACTGTGCTGAAGCAACCTCCCTACTCGCCCGACCTGGCTCCATGGGATTTTTTCCTATTCCCCAAGTTCAAGAGTGACATAAAGGGAACCCGTTTTGAGAATGTGCACGCCAAAACGGCCATGACGACAGAGCTACGGAGAATCCTGGAAGAATCATTCCAGGAGTGCATGCAAGCGTGACAAAGGAGTATGGGAAAGTGCATTAGGCTCCAGGGGGATTACTTTGAAGGGGGTAACTTGTAGTTTGTAGTTTGGATTTGAATTCTTTTTTTTTTTTTTTTTGTGACACTAGTCCTGGAACTTTTCTGACAAACTTGTACATTTTTTATTTGCATGAAACCGAGCTAATTTTTAGTAGAATTATCAAATGTCATTGACTATAAAAACAGAAACAGAAATTTTCCCTGTTATTTCTACAATTTCCTTCAGTTAAGCATCGGACAATCCTGGTTCAGTAATTTTCAGATTTACAGTTAGCTTGAAATGGTGAGGGAAGAAAAAAGAAAAAACACCGGGACGCATGGATACGATTTTAGAGTCCTTTTAGATTCTTGTGCGTCAGAGACGCAGGACGCGTACATATCAGCATCTCCGATATCAACTCTTTTCGGGTCATTTAATGCAAAATCAAGTCATTTTGATATCAGGTTGTTTAAAGCACCTGTTTTGGCTTAAATGGTCAACCATCTAAGTATTGAACAGGCTCATTGGTGCTTAACTTCGGTGATCAAGTGGGTACCGGTTCTTTCCATGTGAATTAACCGTAAGCTAAATTTGCTGGCATCGATGGCGGTGGATGTGGTGGTGCCAAAAAATGCTCTCAGTGTCTTTTTTGCAAAGAACACAAATAACGTGTTTATGGTTTGCTTTTCGTTTAAAACTTCTTTTTTATTTCTTTTTGAGTTGGATAGTTTTTCAGGATTAAAATCCTAAAGACGCCATAGATTTTTTTATTTTCAAAGGTTTTGCGAAGAGAGAAAAGAAAAGAAGAAACAAAAACAAAAAAAGAACATGGTCTATTATTTTGGCGGCGTTAGAAGGTTCAATTAACTTTTTCCCGTTCTTTTAAGTATATTTACCCACTCCACCCCACCCCACCCCTACACACGAAAAAGCCCGCGTAATTCTCGAGTTAAAACAACCATTTCTGTGGTGCTTTTTTTTTAAATAATATTTTCTTTTTTTTTCTTTTCTTTTATTATTCTTTTCTCTTAGCCTTTTTTTTTTCATGTCTTTTTTTTGCTTCCTCTGTCTTTCTTGCTTCTTTTCTTTCTTTTTGTCTCTCTCATTCACCTCAACGTTTTTTCTTTCTTTCATTCTTTCTTTCTTTTCTTTCCTTTAACTCTTCCTTTCTCTGAGCTTTTTTCCAGTCTTTTTCCTTCCTTTGTCTTTCTTTCTTTTTTTCTGCCTCATTCAACTCGATTGTCTTTCTTTCATTCTTTCTTTTTTTCTTTGTCTTCCACGTTCGCATCGATTTTCCTTTGTTTGTTTGTCTCTTCCTTTCTTTATTTCTTTCTTTCTTTCTTTCTATTGTCGTGTTCCTCTCTTTCTTTCTTTCTCTATTTATTTGTCTTCACCGTTCACGCTGATATTTCTTTCTTTCCTTCTTTATTTCTTTCTTTCTTTATTTCTTTCTGTTGTCATGCACCTCTCCTTCTTTCTTTCTTTCTTTCTTTTTTTCTTTTTTTCTGTTGTCCAGTTCACTTCCTTCCTTCCTTCTTTCCCTCTTTTTTTTCTTTCTATCTTTCTTTTATTTTCCCTGCTCCTCCAACATATAAGACTTTCTCTTCCTTAACTAATCCTTTCTCTTAACTTTTTTGTGTTTTTCTTTTACCTCGACTCATCTTTCTTTTTTCTTTCTTTCTTTCTTTCTTTCTTTCTTTCTTTCTTTCTTTCGTTCTTTTCTTTCTTTTCTTTCTTTCTTTGCTTTTCATTCTTTCTTTCTTTCTTTCGTTCTTTTCTTTCTTTTCTTTTCTTTCTTTCTTTCTTTTCTTTCTTTTCCATGTGTTTTTTTTCTTTTCTACTCACACAGACTTTTCTTCCTCTTTTCTTCTTACTTTTCCCCATTCCTTCCTTCCTTTTTTCTTTTCTTTCTTTCTTTCTTTCTGTTCTTTCTTTTCTTCTTACTTTTTCCCCATTTCTTCCTTTCACCTTTGTGATTCTTGACTTTTCCTTTCTTCTTCCCTTCCTTTTTTTTCCTTCCTTTTGAATCATATTTTATAATAATGGTAATACCAGATCCAATAAATGGCCAACCTAGGGAAATGGTTCCGTAGTCCTCTTCAAAGTACTCCTCTTGGGACTTCATACACATACCTCAACACTGCGGCCACTTTTGAAAACGGACGGTAAATTCATCTTTGGATATTGACATTAGAAGCTTCAACGTGCTCTCCTTAATCACATCCACGGTCTAAAATCTTCCTTTCAACGGCGCTTTTATCTTTGGAAAAAGCCAAAAGTCGCAGAGAGACAAATTTGGACAGTAGGTGGCGTTGATGACAGATCTCGTTGATTGCAACCCCCAGATTCATCGATCGATGGATTGATTTTAATGGCTTATCAACCCGTCTAAAGTTATTTAATGCTCATAGGTTAGGGAATCGCATTTCTTGTATGTTAATATTTACATTTTTATGTAGTTGTTTCTTAAGTATTTTCGCTCACAGCTCTATTGAATGTAGATAATTTTTAAACTGATCTGTTTAACCTATCCATGAGACCCCAATAGGTACTACCACTCGGTGTCAGAGTTAACCTGGGAGTAATAGCATTAAAAAATACTCCACACTCCTTAGCTTTTCAAAACTGGAGTCTCGCTATCAATGCAGTTTAGTGTCATACATATGACATCAAGATCTTACCCATCTTAATTGTTAAACTGACTTCGGCATAAAATAACCCAAGGGTTGACAAGATACATATTATACTGTATATAATTGGAGACCCTAATTCTTAAACTGACTTCAGCATAAAATAACCCAACCACGGTTGACAAGATACATTTATGTATTGTATATAATTGGAGACTTTAATTGCAGTCTCATCATCAATTAGCAAACTAACCTAGTTAATTAAGAACAAAGATGCAAACGGGGTAATATTCAACACTCGAGGGGACACCTGCGACGATGAAAAGAGAACCCAAAAGACGTTTTTAACACAGCCAACCGAGAAAGTTAGAAGATAGAAGACCATAACAGAAAATAATAAGAGATTATTTAACACATTAAATAACCCCTGTGGAGTTGACATGCCGTTAAACAAATCTATATCTATACATATATCTATACATATATAAAGGGCAGTTGTGTGAATTACAGATGTCCGGAGGAAACTTCTAAAATAAAACAATTAACGTCAAAGTATATATATATATATATACATTAAATATCACCAGGGCTTGTTTTTTGAGCAAAAATAATAGAGATTTGATTTATATTCGTGAAGATAATTAAAAAATAAAATTTGAATGATTACAGTATGGATTTTTTCTTCATTTAATATTTTAGATAGTAGACATTAACATTTCTTTTCAGTGTAGTTTGATCAATGCAGGGTCTATTTTTTTACATATGGATTTAAATGGGGCATCCCACGAGGATTCAACTCACGATTCAGTAATAATGGATATGTGGGACTAACTTCAAAACATCCCCCTCTACCCAGGCTACGCTGGGTACCCGCCGCTAGTAAATATATTAAAGGGCAGTTGTGTGAATCTGTATGTCCGAAGGAAACTTCGAAAATGAAACAATTAACGACAAAGTAAGTATATATACACATTAAATATCGTCAGGGCTTGGTTTTCAAGCAAAAACAGTGAAGATTTGATTTATATTATCGAATGCATTTAAAAATTAAATAGCATTATAAAATAACGTTACAATTCTACTCGGCCATTTTCGGCGTTTCAATGTTTTTTCTCTTCTCTTTTTTTTCTTTCTTTTTTTTTCCTCTACCCAGGTGACACCGGGTAGCCGCTTTTCGTATAATTATAAACCTGAACGAACATTCAGGGTGTTATAGTAATATTTTTCGTCGGTATATTTCGTCAGTGTATTTTAACTCGTATTTTTTTATGTTCTGCTTATCGGTGTCTTTTTCATTATAACTGCCAAGCTTAGTTTTCTATGACACAAGGTAAAACTGGGAAAAGATGATTACTGTCTTCTTTTCATGGACGTTTGCCAACAGCTGCTTCTCCATGAAATCCTGAAATGGCACCGGGGAAAAAATAACAAGCCGTGGCGATTTGTAAAATGTCCAGAAATGGCCAAAAAATGGTGGACGACAACCGATAACGAATGACCAATGAAAAGGCTAAAAGATTTAAGTTTACGCATGGAAGATGGAAGAAACGAGCGAGTGCTCAAGGGAAGAGTTAGGCAGAGATTTAGGGAGAGGAGGGGTTGGGAACAACCAGGAGACCAGCATAAAAATTCTGGACTTTAATCAAACAGAAACGACACACTAGTTCTCAAAAATCTCTGATTTGGTTTGGTTTGGTTTGTTGGATTTTACGACATGTCAAACCTTGTTGGGTTATTTTATGCCGAAGACGTTTTGTTCTATTCATGCTAGATGGGTATTCATTTTTTTCTAAATTCAATTTTTGGAACATATGACCTTTAGGCACCCCTTTTGCGATCTCGATTCATAAGGAAATGTTTTTCATTTACACCGTCAAAATCCGGTTGTTTATTAACATACGATTTTTAGAGGGTGAATGTAAGGCTAACAAATCGCGAAAAGTCAATCTCTGTACGTACATTCATAATATGCCGAAATGTACATACAGAGATTGACATTTCTCGATTTGTTTAGCCTTACATTTGAACAGATATGCCCGCCTAATTCATTAATTATCAACTAATTTCAAAATTAGGTACGACTTCAATGAAGCACATATTCTCCCAAAAACTCTCGGCTAAGGCCATATCAAACACATTGTTTGTTTGTGTACTTTCATATATATATATATATATATATATATTCAATTTTCATTTTTACATTATACACGCAAATACATGAGGTTGTTTGATACTGATAATCTTCTTGTGAACTTGTTATTAATTTTTCGGCGTTAGTTTTAAATAGTCGCCATTTTGGCATTTAGGGTGGGGGTGGGGGGTGAATGGTATTTTTGGAAGGGTGTAAAGTTAAATGTGAAAACCAAAGATTAGGTTACCAATGAAAAGTTTATAGTTACAACTTTCTCTCTCCAGATTTTTATTTGCATATTGACACGCAAAACACATTTGGGGTTTGAAAAGAATGAAAAAGAAAAGAAAAAACGGTGGGAAAAAACTTATCTTTCATTGGCAGCTGAGACAGATTTCATTTTTTGACAAAAGAAAAAAGAAAAAGGAAAGAAAGAAAAAGAAAAAAGAAAACAAAAGAATGAAAAAACAAAAGAAAAAAACAAAAGAAGAAAAACAAAGAAAAAGAAAAAGAAAAACAAAGAAAAACAAAAACAAAAACAAAGAGAAAGAAAAGAAAGAAAAGGAAAAGAAAACAAAAGAAGAAGGAGAAAGTAAAAGGAAAAAAAACAAAAACAAAGAAAAAAAAAGAAAAACAAAGAGAAAGAAAAGAAAGAAAAAGGAAAAAGAAAAAGAGAAAAGGGAAAAAGTTTTTAAAAAAGAAATAAAAAAGGAGAAAGAAAAAGAAAAAGAGAAAAAAAGGAAAGAAAGAAAAAGAAAAAAAAACAAAGAAAAAACAAAGAGAAAGAAAAACAAAGAAAAAGAAAAAAGAAAAAGAAAAAAGGGAAAAAGAAAAAAAAGAAAAAGAGAAAGAAAAAAGAAAAAGGAGAAAGAAAAAGGAAAGAAAGAAAAATGGCGGGAAAAAACTTATCTTTCATTGTCAGCTGTGGACAAGGCGAGACAGGTTTCATTTTTTGACAACTTTCTATCATTTTGTTTAACGTCATTTTAACAAAAGGACAAAAATGTAAGAAGAAATTAGAATTTTAAAATACGAAAATAACAAAGACGAAAGGTTGGGAAATAATAGGGTGTGTTTTCTGCTAACAACAATAAGGGGGAGAGAGAAAAAAAGAAGAAGAGGAAAAACTACAAGGAGGAAGAGGAGGAAGAGATAAAAGGGATGAGAAGATGGAGGAGGAGGAAGAGAGGGCTTATATTTCACTTCCTTTCTCTTCATACTCTCTCTCTCTCTCTCTCTCTCTCTCTCTCTCTCTCTCTCTCTCTCTCTCTCTCTCACACACACACACACACACACACACACACATACCCTCTCTCTGATTTGGTTTGGTTTGGTTTCTTTGTTTTATGGCATAACCTTCTTGGGTTATTTAATGCCAAAGCCACCCTTGTAGAAGAACAGTAGTGGTACTATTTAACCCACAGCTATGTCATTTATTTCCTACGCAAATGCAATGCGTCCTTTGCGTCCTTTGCTGTTTTTGTGGAACTTTTGCTCTTTTACAAAAAGTTAATTTAATTCTAAATCAAAGATACTAGTATTTTATTATTCTTAGTGAAACATTAGGCAGTAAAAACGGATATTATTACGTATTATCTAATACCAAACTTTACAGAACTGAAATTCTGAAACCAATTATTTGCAGAAGAATAAACCGACTGCACCTCTTCATAGGGGTAAAATCCCCCCTAATGGGACCACGTGATGGTTAGGGATGGCAAACCTGGTGGCTGAAGAGTCTATACCATGCAACACTTAATTAATCATTAATTGGGGAAGACAAGCGGCCGGATTAGTCCCCTCCGATCAATCGGCTGGTCAGGTCAAGTCCTAGCATCTATTTGATGTCGATCTCTGATTGGTCGGTGGATGCCAACAGGCGAAGAGTGGAAGATGGGTAGTGAGAAGAGTGAGACGGGTGTTAGTTGTCGAAGGAGACGGACGGAAGTCAGTCTGGGCTGAGTGTTTGAATAGAACAGATGCAAGATGATTCTCTGGAACTACTTGGGTCCTCTTGAGGATCGCGTCTTGTGTCGTTGCTTAGTTTTTAATAATAACGAACACAAGACGTTCTTATTTTTTCAGACCTCATATTTTATTTTACCCCAAAATAAAATGCCTTGGAGAACAGATACTTTGTTCTCGTTTGAATTTCTGCCTTGCTGCACCCTACATAGAATCGAAATGTTAAGAAAAGAAAAAGAACAATTGTCTGCATGTGTCATATAATCATCATTCATTATTGGCATCCATCCGTATAATTTTGTTTTCTATAAATCTTTGTGTACAAAATGCTTATCATAGAACAGTTACTTCTACTTGATCCTGTTTGTGAGGTGTGGTTTCGTATTCTCTGTTGTAGTAGTATCAATAATTCTTCGAGCGTAATCGTAGCCCAGGTCTTAGCTTCAAGTAGCTAATATCATACCAGTCCTCTAAATTTTTGTGTGCAAAATGCTTATCATAGAACAGTTACTTCTACTTGATCCTGTTGTGAGGTGTGGTTTTGTATTCTCTGTTGTAGTAGTATCAATAATTCTTCGAGCGTAATCGTAGCCCAGGTCTTAGCTTCAAGTAGCTAATATCATACCAGTCCTCTAAACAGTCTCTATATATCTCCTGCTGTAATACACATATGTAAATGAGATAACACGCCATTGGCTATCTCACTACAGATCCCTTTTTAGAAGGACATTAGAACTTGCGTGTAAATAATTTTTTTTTTTTAAATTAATAAATTTAAATTTTGAAATTCTTATTTTTATTTTTCCCTTAAATTTAAAACTGATTGTGTGAAATCCGATATTTTTAAATCTGTTGCTTTTAATCTCAAACGTGTGTGTTTCTCTTAATTAATATCTGCTATAAGTAAGTAAAGTTATCGGGGCGGCCTAATGTCGGTATCTGCCAATCAGCGAGGGAGTCTATCACCTTTTCACTAGCGCTAGACCAAGGAGATTGTTTTTTTTGCGTCTGGGGTGGAGCGCCACACCTACCATTAGCTCCTTACTTTACCGCACAGATCCCTATGCTATTCATAGGCCGAGTTGGCGAGGGCCGGTATCGAACTAGGAACCTTGTGGTTTCCAGTCGAACGCTCTACCGACTGAGCTAACCTGACCCTAAAAACCATATATAATTGATGAAAATGAATTCTACCACTTACAAATAGATTATTATCATTACTACTTTATACTTTAAACACTTGATCCGTGTGTGACTTTCTTGTGGTTGTTCTGCTGTTAATATGAAAACACTTTCTTCTGGCATCCTATTATGTGTGTTGTTTGTTAAATGTCAAGTTTTTCCTGGCCAATTTATTCGGTTTATTTATCATGTATAAATGTTTTGTGATTATTCAGTTGTTACATGTGCATCTGGTATTTTTATTTATTTATTTATTTAATCTCTGCCTATTTGAGAATAGATGTGCAGCTGGTGTAAGAGTTATCAGCATGGAAAAATAGAATTGCAAACAGTAGGTTCCCCTCTCCATACTGTAGAGGGTTATGAGACGTGTTCAATAATATACCGCCCTGTCGGCTGGGGCGTTAGAATGCATTGACTGCACCTCTGCAGAGGGGTAAGACTCCCCCAATGGGGCCACCTGTTTGCCGTGGGTGGCGACCCGTGATGCTTAAGGATAGAGCCCAGGTGGATGAGCAGTTCATGACATGCAATACTCCACTTTGGCCCTATATTGGGTTAGACGGGCGGTCGGAGAGACCCCCTCCGATCAATCGGCTGGTCACGTCAAGCCCTAGCACCTATATGATTTTCCCAACCCTGTTGCCCTTATGGCAAGCCCCAACCCCTTTTTATCATATGGGTGCTAGAAGGCTGTGACTGGGGGTCTACATGTCCTGGGAATTACGTTAAACTCTATCTGATGGTGAGGTTCCAGCTTTGGAGGTTTGGGGAATGTGGAGCACCCCTCCATCACCATTGCTCCCTGGTCCACTCTGACCCGGAGTGGTAGTACCTGTTAGGGTCCCATCTATGGGTTAAATAGAAAAATGTATTTATAAAAAAATTGTATTATCCATTAAGAATTGATTTATTTCAAAACTTTATCGGCATTAAATGACCCACTGAGGTGGATATGCCGTAAAACAAAACAAACCAAACCAAAATCAATAATATAGGAATGACGATAAAATAATAAGACACAGTTTAGGCAGAAAATACACAGAAATGATAAAAACAAAGCATATATTTATATAATAACAAATAAATTTATTCGGGGAATAAATTCGTAATTAACAACAAATATGTAAATGTTCAATGTAAAATGTAAAAGTTCGTGTGTAGAGTTTAGAAAGTTCGTCAAGAAATGTGTAATGTCACAATGTAAATGTGTATGCAATTCACGTGTATTCGTCAAAGTTCGATAGGAAGAGTGTAATGTTTACAATGTAAAATATGTATGCAGAATTAGAATTGACAAAATGGAAAATTAAAGTTTTTTGGTGAATAATACGGACTGTGAAAAGGATTCCTGATGTTGAACGAGGTGATACGATGAATGGTAAATAGTAGTAATCTCTGACTCAGAAAATGTTGTGTCTGTTTTGGTATTGGTGAGTCGTTCATCGGACATCTGTTTCTTGTTGTTGTCGGTCGTCTGTTCTATCTGGCAGTGAGATGGAATCTGTGTAAATGTTGATTTCATCCTCTGTTTTTATAATTCCAAAATAGGATCGGATGGTAATTAATGTTTTTGGCGCTTACGTGAGGACGTAGTAGTAAGCAACCCCATGATTTGTCCAGTCAGACTTTGACTAATGTATAAATGTTTTTAATCACTTTTCATTAAGTTTGGAAAAAGGATTGTGTTCTTGTGTTTGTTTTAATCTTTTTTCTTTAAGTTTGGGAAAAGAAACGTGTTCGTGTGTTTATTTTTATTTTGATAACGACAGTATTATAGGATAAAATCCTATAATACTGTCGCTGTAGTCCAAAGGAAAGACAAATCAAATCAATGCAGTTTGGCAACGATAATGCCGCAAGTGCTGCTGGATAGGGCTAAAATCCAGCATAACGCCACCTCAGAGACTCAACTCCGGATTTGATTGCAGGTTTTACTCCCCTAGCCTTTCTTAGAAATGAGGTATA